>CAWUFW010007640.1:0-600000 GCA_963921515.1 Calotriton arnoldi
TGTTGGACGGGCGCGGCGCGACATGTCATCAGAAAACAAAGCTAATGGAAAGCGTCCTCCCTGAAGTGTGAAGCAGTGCCATGAGAGGTCAACGAGTGTGCGTCCCACCGCAGTATGACCGTACCGCATGACCCATGGGCCACCTCCAGGGTACGGGAGGCAGAAGCGGCATCGCAGGTCCTCTTGAAGACCGTTGTAGCACTAATTCTACATTTTGGTACTAGGGCATTTTAACTTCGTTGTTCCTGCCAGATACAAAGAGAAGATCCTGTGTTATTCAGTGCCCTCATTACCTTTTTTGTGGGTTGTGGTGCTTGTCACTTCGCTTCCCCGCCGGTGCACACGACTGGGCACCCCACCTCGTGTGCCATCTGCAGGGCCTCTGCCCTCGGATCACTGGTTTCGGTTTCTGGAGTGGCAACATAAACAGTTGCTCCCAAAGGACTAGCCTGAACACTTAGGTGAATATCCCCTGCATCAGCATTCCACGGAAATTCTTTCCTAGCTCTCCCACGTCAACGAGGACGTCATAATAGCACGGCTCCGCTCGCGACACCGTATGACGTCATCGGATCCATAAGAGGACCTCGTCGGCGTGCTGACGCCAGTTCCACCCATTTTTTCCGTGCCACCGAGGCAAACAGGGGACCGAGACATTTTCACATGTATACATAGTATAATAAATATATATATATTCACTGAAAAAACCATAGGTTTCAGGCACGTTATAGTTAGAAATTAGCATTTAAAAAACCTTAGAAATTCACTGAAAAAACCATAGGTTTCAGGGGCGTAATATTTAGTTGGACATTTTACTCGTACAAAACCATAGAAATTCCCTGTTATAGTTAGTTCAGCTAACTATAACTTCGCGCGCCCGCAATGCACTGCTGATGACGTCACATATTACATCACTCATGACATGGTCAGTGACATCACTCATGACATCACTGATGACATCTCAAATGACATCACTGATGACATCACTGATGACATCATCCAGTGAATGTGTGTTTTTCTGAAAATTAAATATGTTTTATATATGTATATCTCCAAGGTCGATGGAAAATAAATGGGTATATAAGTGTCTAAATGGATGATTTTTTTTTGTAAAATTGATTGTATAACTGACTAAGTGTATCTTAGTGAATACATGGGTTAGTGAGTAATGTTTAAATATGAAAATATCTGTATCACTCTCTCACTTTGTGTATAAGTGGCTGCATGGGTTGGTGAGTAGCTACATGAGTGTCTATATGGGTTATTAGTTGGCTTTTTGAGTATCAGTATGAGTGTCTGAGTGTCTGTATGGTTCGGTGGGGGTATTACTTAGTGCATAGATGCATGAATGAGTGACTCACTGTTTGTATGTGTTGAAGACAGCATGTGTGCAGGACTGTATAGGTGGATGAGTATGTGTATGGGTGTGTTAGTGAGTGAATGACTGTCTCAATAGTGTCTTTATGAGTAACTACATATGTTTTAAACTAGTATATGTGAGTATTGGTGTATATAAGTGAGTATATGTGAGAGTGAGAGATTGGAAGAGTTCCTGTACAAATAAGTAGGTGTTTCTATAAGTGATTGTTTAAGAGAAGTAAGTATGTGTAAGTTTCTGTAGAAGTAAGTGTGGTAGTGTGTGTATAACTGTATATGCAAGTAAATGGATGTTTGATACTTTGTTTGCATGTGTGACTATGTGTGTGAGTAACTCTCATGGATGAGTGGCGGTGTGTAACAGGATGTATAGGTGTATGAGTACATATGATGAGTGAGTACATGTATGAGTGACTGTATAGGGACTGTTGGTGAATGAGTGGATGTGTGTGTAGATCTTGGAATTACTGAATAGGTGTGTTGTAACTGGTATTGGTATGTCCATTGTTTTGAAAATGTTAGTTTGTATTTTTGAGTGTGTGTATCAAAGGTTATATTAGGGTGAGAGGAGGTCTGCCACTCTATCACAAGGATAATGTCATCAGTGATGTCATCAGTGATGTCATTTGAGATGTCATCAGTGATGTCATGAGTGATGTCACTGACCATGTCATGAATGATGTAATATGTGACGTCATCAGCAGTGCATTGCGGGAGCACTGAGCAGTTATAGTTAGCTGAACTAACTATAACGCGGGGAATTTCTATGGTTTTGTACGAGTAAAATGTCCAACTAACTATAACGCCCCTGAAACCTATGGTTTTTTCAGTGAATATATATATATATATATATATATATATATATATATATATATATATATTCATTCACTCCATAGTCCGTGTTCAACCTTACACAAATTGATGCACTCGCGGGGGTGAGTTCCAATGATTGTTTATTGAACTCGGCAGCGAACGCAAACAGACGCGTTTAGGCAGTTGCCTTCGTCAGGCCTTCGAAGGCGACTGCTGAAACGCATCTGTTTGCGTTTGCTGTCAAGTTCAATAAACAATCATTGGAACTCACCCCCGCGAGTGCATCAATTTGTGTATAAGGTTGGACACGAATTACAGAGTGTGAATTTAAGCACGGGCGCACCCCTGTGCCAAAGGGGCACCAGCTCGCGAGTGCAGGGACTAAGGTGCGGAGAGGAGCTTTGATATATATATATATATATATATATATATATATATATATATATATATATATTATCTACTAGGTGGTCAGCCAGTAGATAGTTATAGTTAGGACCTATTTTCCATAGGAAATTCACAACATTCTATTTGAAATAACTTTGGCGACGGTTGACGAATCTTCGCAAAATTTCAAAACTCGTGGGGCTCTCCGGTCCGCTCCTATTCTGAAAGTTTCGGGGTGATTTGGCAAGCGGGGGCCAAGAAAAAGTAGGGTCCCAAAACGTGTTTTCCCCATGCAATTTTCCATAGGAAACTTTGCAGACACGGCTACAACCTGACTGCTGAACGGAATTACACCAAATTTGGCAAAGAAGGTAGTTCTTGGTTCAGAAAGAACCCTTTTTGTTAAATGGTGTAAATCCGTTCAGTAGTTGCTGAGAAAATCAAAGTAAAGACACATATATATCTATTGCCGAGCGGAGGATCTGCGCACCCTCCCGATCACAAGCTGTATGCTAATTGGCTGTCAACACTCCAAAACAGGAAGTGTTGGCAGCCATCTTGTGCCTCCGTAGAACCGAGGCATTAGAAATGAGAGAAACAAGTGTGCAAAACGCAAAAAGGGGGCAGGGTAGAAACACCCTGACCCCCTAGGCCTGCTCAGGGGGTCCCACAAGGACCCCCAGGGCCAAAAAAAGAATTAAAAAAAAAAAAAATCAGCGGGATGCGCGGATCCCGCTGTGAAAAAACTTCGAGTCCCACAAGGCATCAATAGATTCTGTACTAACATACGCCCACTGGGGGCTGAACTTACCTTAAATAAACCGGAAATGACTAAGTAATGCAAGCCTGAGTGGTGAAGTTTGTGGCCCTTGATGAAGAGGTTTTCCTTGAAACGCGTTGGCCGAATGAAACACAAAGTGGAGAAGAAACACATGCTGCATTTCAAAGCCTGGTGGCAGAGCGCTGTCGTGAGCCCTTCCAATGCTTCAGGGCACTTTGGTTTACAAAATAAATAAATATATATATATATATATATATATATATATATATTATCTACTGGCAGTCGCCAGTAGATAGTTATGAGTTAGGACCTATTTTCCATGAGGAAATTCACAACATTCTATTTGAAATAACTTTGGCGCCGGTGGAGCTAATCTTGCGAAATTTCCAAAACTCGTGGGGCGCTCCGGTCCGCTCCTTTTCTGAAAGTTTCGGGGTGATTCGGCAAGCGGGGGCCGATAAAAAAGGGGGGTCCCAAAATGTGTTTTCCCCATGCAATTTTCCATAGGAAACTTTTGACACGACCTACAGCCCGAACTGCTGAACGGAATTACACCAAATTTGGCAAAGAGAGTAGTTCTTGGTTCAGAAAGAACCCTTTTTGTTAAATGGTGTAAATCCATTCAGTAGTTGCTGAGAAAATCAAAAGTAAAGACACATATATATCTATGGCACGCGGAGGATCCGCGTACCCTCCCGATCACAAGCTGGTATGCTAATTGGCTGTCAACAATCCAAACCAGGAAGTGTTGGCAGTTATCTTGATGCTCCGGTAGAACCGAGGCACAAGAAATGAGAGAAACAAGTGTGCAAAACGCAAAAAGGGGGCAGGGTAGCAACACCCTGACCCCCTAGGCCTGCTCAGGGGGTCCCACAAGGACCCCCAGGGCCAAAAAAAGAATTTAAAAAAAAAAAAATCAGCCGGATGCGCGTAGGATGCGCGGATCCCGCCGTGAGAAAAAAAAAAACGAGCGCGCGCTCCCGCGCTCTCGCGGTTGTTTGGCCCCCGGGTGGGCCAAGTCCCGGGGGCATGCGGGGTTAATCGAAAATTGTGTGGGGGGCCTCTAAGGCTTCCAAGCCCCGGGGACTGCCACCACCCGGGGCTTTGAATAAAAATGGTGCGAGAGGGTACTGGCCCTCCCGCAGCCCCGGGGACCGCCACCCCCGGAGCTTCTTTTTAAATAAAATTACCTGTGTGGGGGTTCAAGCCCCCACATGCCCTGGGGACCGCCACCTCCCCGGGGCACTAAGAATTTTAATGTGGGGGTCCGTTTTGGACCCCCGAGCCCCGGGGACCACCACCTCCCCGGGGCTTTGCACATGTTGGGAGGGGGCCGCGCGGCCCGCCGCCTGGAGCCCTGATGGCCCTGGGGACCGCCACCCCCAGGGCCAGCTCCTGCAGTGTCCCGGGGTGCCCACCCGGGGACACTGTAGTTTGCTATGGCAGGGCGTGGAGCCTCGCGGCTCCTGCCCCCTCCATAGCAACTGCTTTGATTTTGGAAGAGAGAGCAGGAAACCTGCTCTCTCTTCCAAAAGCTAAAGACCATTGCTTTCACACGGGGAGCTGCATCTTAGCAGCTCCCCATGTGGAGCAATGCCGGCTCCCGAGGGACGCGGGGGCCGGCGGGACCGTGGGGGGATTGGGGACCCCCACGGTCCTCAACGGAGAGGGCCAGCCCCAGGGGATAGGGTCCCGGGGCTACAATGGCCCAGGAGGGGCCACGTGGCCCCCTTCCCAAAATTTTAAGAAAAAAATAAAAATTTCAAAACAAAGGCCGGCCCCGGGGATGGGGTCCCCGGGGCCATAAGTGGCCTGAGGAGGGGGGCAACGCAGCCCCCCTCCAAAAGATTTAAAAATAAAAAATAAGGCCATGCCCCGGGGGATGGGGTCCCCGGGGCCGATTAAGGCTTCGGGAGGGGGGCCACGCGGCCCCCTTCCAAATGTTTTATTTAAAAAAAAAAAAATTAGGGGGCAGGGGCCCTGGGGGATGGGGTCCCCAGGGCCAATAAATTAGAAAAAGAAGGGGGGCCACACAGCCCCCCTTCGTAAAAAAAATAATAAAATAAAAGACCGGCATCGCGCCGGAGGCCACGCCCCCTCCTTGCAGCACTCTGCAGACGCGCCCCCTGTCACGTTTGCAGATGAGGAACGAATTCCCCTTGAATGCTGGGGTCCCTGGGGGCCAACTAGACCACCAGGAACCTCCAGTATGCGCCAGAGGGCTGCGTTACAGAGAGGTGTTCTGAGGCCACGCCCCTTTTTACACCTCTCTGCAACGCAGCTCTGTGGTGCTTAATGGAGGTAGCTGGTGGGCTAGTTGCACCAGAGACCCTCAGATTCAAGGGGACTTATCCCCAACTTAAAACACGCCACAGGGCATGTTTGCACACATGTCACCTCAGGCCCCGCCCCTCCTCTCACCACTGTGCAAACGTGCCCAGTGGTTGCGTTTCAAGTCGGGGGATTAGCCCACTTGAATCCTGAGGGTCCCTGGGGTGCAACTAGCCCACCAACTACCTCCATTAAGCACCACAGAGCTGCGTTGCAGAGAGGTGTAGAAAGGGGCGTGGCCTCAGAACACCTCTCTGCAACGCAGCCCCCTGGCGCATACTGGAGGTTCCTGGTGGGCTAGTTGTCCCCCAGGGACCCTCAGGATTCAAGGTGATCTAATACCCCAACTTAAATCGCGCCACAGGGCTTGTTTGCACACATGTCACCTCAGGCCCCCCCTCCCTTCACCACTGTGCAAACGCACCCCGGGTCGCATTTTAAGAGGAAGTTTTAATCCCCCTGCCCTATTATTTACTAGGGCCTTACAGAGGAGGTCATGCTAATCACAGGGGTACCCGACGCATAGTGTTCCCTAGTGTATGTAGGTGTTTTCACTGTATTCTAAGTGTCTTTTAGCATAGCACTGGCTCTAGGCCATGGTTAGTCCGAGTCAGTTACCACCAGTACCCGTCTGAAAAGTTGGGGGCACAGGATGATTTTGCAACAAGGCCTCTTTCTGCTCCTCTGTTGGTTCTTTCTGCACATGTCTTGCTTCTTCCTGCTCTTGTCTTCGTCTTTGTGGACTTCTGTTGCTTCTTTCTGCATTTCTTTTGCTTCTTTCTGTGCGTTTTTTCTTCTTTCTTCACATGTCCTACCCTCTGTAGGCATAGTTAGAAACTAGCATTTAAAAAAACTTTGAAATTCACTTAAAAAACCATAGGTTTCAGGCACGTTATAGTTAGAAATAAGCATTTAAAAAACCTTTGAAATTCACTGAAAAAACCATAGGTTTCAGACACCTTATAGTTAGAAATTAGCATTTAAAAAACCTTTGAAATTCACTGAAAAAACCATAGGTTTCAGGCACGTTATAGTTAGAAACTAGCATTTAAAAAACCTTAGAAAAAACCATAGGTTTTAGGGACAGTTATAGTTAATTGGACATTTCACTCGTACAAAACCCGTGAAATTCCCCCGTTATAGTTAGTTCAGCTAACTATAACTCGCGCGCCCGCAATGCACTGCTGATGACGTCACATATTACATCACTCATGACATGGTCAGTGACATCACTGATGACATCACTGATGACATCTCAAATTACATCACTGATGACATCACTGATGACATCATCCATGTGATAATTTGATGCATCTTCTCACAGCCTAATATAACTTTTGATACACCCACTGTAAATTACAGGCTGCTATTGTCAAAACCATAGACACTCCAACACCAATAACTACATACACACTCACTGATTCTTAGGTCTACACACACATCCACTCACTCACCCGTACAATTACTCATACTTACAGTCACTCAGTACAGGACTATCATATGCACTCATACACCTATATAGACACTCACACACCGTCACTCATCCATAGAGGTACTCACACACCTAGTCAGTCATGCAAATAATTAATCACACTGCCATTTAGTCACCTATATAGTTATACACACACCAGCTCACTTACTCATACAAATACTAGCACATTCTTACGCTCTTATACAATCACTGATACAAGTACACACTCATCCATACAGCCACTCTCACAATCACACACTCTCACTTATACCCATTTATATACTCCAACACACATATATACTGCCTTTCACATATGTAGTTACTCACACATGTACCACTGAGATATACATTCACTCACTAACACACCCATACACACACTCACCCACCCATACAGTCTATCACAGATGCACTCTTGAAACCATGCACCCATTGAATCACCCACTCACACATCTATGCACAGAGTCACACACACCCCACCCACACAAACACTCAGGCACCCATACAGATACTCAGACAACCAATCAATAACCCATGTGGACACTCATGTAGCTATTTGCAAACCCATGCAGCCGCTTACACACCAACAGACAGACGGATACAGACATTCACACAGTTTAGTCACTAACCCATGCATTCAGTAAGATACGTTTAATCACTCACTTATAGAGTCAGTCACGCACCTACTAAATCATCCATTCAGACACTTATACACCCACTCATTCTTCAATACGCCTTTCCCTATATATATTAAACATATTTAAACTTTACAGAAACACACAGTCACTGGATGATGTCATCAGTGATGTCATTTGAGATGTCATCAGTGATGTCATCAGTGATGTCACTGACCATGTCATGAGTGATGTAATATGTGACGTCATCAGCAGTGCATTGCGGGCGCGAGTTATAGTTAGCTGAACTAACTATAACGGGGAATTTCACGGGTTTTGTACGAGTGAAATGTCCAACTTACTATAACTGTCCCTAAAACCTATGGTTTTTTCTGTGAATTTCTAAGGTTTTTAAATGCTAATTTCTAACTATAACGTGCCTGAAACCTATGGTTTTTTCAGTGAATATATATATATATATTTATATATACAACAAACTCTGTCCTCCTTTGAAGAAAGGGCGTGGCACTCCAGGCATTAAGTTATCCAAGTAGTTTATTGGGAAATTAAAATCAAAGTTGTCGTGTTTAGGTTGCATACATGCAACCTTGCTCACAACATAAAATGCCATTTTCTCCATAGCAGTTGTAACTATGTCGACATCACCCAGTGTTCGTGAAAACAAAAACAGCGTATTTCACCTTATTTTGGTCACCATCTTTTATCATGCATCTTGCTCTCAAAATTCAGTTAATCATTTGTGTATTTAAACAATATACCATGTCATGCGTCTGAACTCTAATCACAGTACGGGGCAAATTAAAACTCCCACTATATCAGGATTATTCAACACGTTTGTGAATCAACACGGCCCACTCTAAACTTACTGAAATGGCATTGTATCCATAGAATTACATTTGAATACATAAAAGAACAGTGGTTATTTCTAATTCATGTTTTTCAAATAGTACTTTGCACAACAGTGCAATATATGTATTTTACAACAACTCTTAACATGCTAACAGTCTTAGTGCCCCAAGTGGGCCCTCAACTCACTTATTCAACAATGGTGCATACCTCTAATTAAATGGAGATACCTAAGAGGGTTTAAGGATCAACAATCCTAAATGTCCAAAATACATAAGTGTGCAAATTATACATTATTAGAAAATATGTAATTTAATATCTATTAAATTCGCTCGTATGACAATATGGGGAATTTCAAAGAGTAAAGTGCAATAATGTTCTGCTCAAGTCGGTGACCTTACTGAATTCATTTGATTTGGTTTGTGCCCACCATTTCAAGAGGAGAGTTGTATGATGCCCCCAAGCGTTAAACATCCATACTACACGCGATGTGTATAAATCAAAATCAAAAGGTAAATACTAAACTGAACACTTATTCCTATTGTTTTTAACAACAAAACTAATGAGTGTCTCATCGGCGCTAAGGAAAGTGCTATCAGTGAACAAGCAGCTAATCTAAATAAGTATGCACCTCCTCATCCACATTAAGACAATAAATCTCTTTCGTTTGCAGATCCAGCATGCATTGGGTTTCTAACTTACAAAGTTCTCTTTCCCTGTCCCTCCTCTTAAATTTTTGGGGATCTGAGCTAAGCAGCGATACTTAAGCATTGTGGAGTTGCCCTTGTGTAGTTTCTCTAAATGCCTCGCGACAGGAGAGCTGTGATCACTATTGTTCACTGCCCTGATGTGTTGTAGTATCTGTTTGTGAACAGGTAGTGTTGTCAATATATAACTTCGGGCATGGACATTCGAGTACATAGACTATCAAATTGCTCTTACAAGTCAATTTCGCTCTTACTTTGATTTTGCTCTTAAATGGGGTCTTGATAAAAGTCATGTTTTCTCAATGCTTACATGGTTGTAAGCCATGTACCTTTTTCACTTTCAGATTTGAGGCCACCCGTCACCAGATGGTCCTGCAATGATTTGGGCCTTCTGAATGTAATCTGGGGGCGACTACTCACAATCTGTCCTATAACCGGATCTTTTTTTACCAGATGCCAATTTTTGGGTAGGGCGTGTCTTACTTTCTGGTGTTCCTTGTTGTTTGTTGTAATAAATCTATGGGTCTGACGCCTCCTGTTTGTGTTTTGTTTCCTATGAAAAGCGCTGTTTCTCTTTTGTGCTTCCTTGCTCTATTAGAGGCTGCCCTGAGTAAACTATCTGAGAATATCCTCTCTGTTTGAAGTGTGCTATCATTTGTGTTTCAATCAATCAATCAAAAAGACTTTATTTAGATCTCTGAGGATCATAAAAGTGCTTTGATGTACTTATCCTCTGTACTGCATACCCTTCTTGCCCTATAGAAATCTCCAAACGGGATACTCTTTATCAGGGGGCCTGGTGGTATTTCCCACTGTAGGTTTCCTCTATATAGTTGTGACTAATTTAATTTGTCACCCTCTACTTGGATCAGTACATCAAGGAATTCAATTTCTATATTGCTGACTTTGCCTGTAAATTGCAGATTTAAATTATTGCTGTTGATTTCTTTCATAAATTGACTTGTTTCTGTTTTAGTGCCCTTCCACAGCACAAAAAGATAATCAGTAAATCTTACCCAGATGGAAATATGATCTGACCAGTGTTCCATAGTGTTGCCCCAAAGCACCTGCTCCTCCCACCAGACCACATGCAAATTTGCATAGCTGGGGGTGCCGCAGGTGCCGATAGTTGTCCCTCTAGGTTGCCAGAAAAATTATTTGTCAAACAAGAACATGTTTTTTGACAGACACCACTCCATCATAGTAAGTAGCATAGTGTTATATTGGACTGGTCACATTCTTAGGAAGTGTTGCGCAGCTGGCAAACCATCAGAGTGCCTTATGCTGGTGTATAATGTGGATACATCTAAGGTCATCATGTACATATTAGTCTCCCACCTCACATCAAAAATTATGCGAAAGAAATCAGCTATGTCCCTGATGTGGGAGGATAAGGTTGTGACTATAGGGTTTAAAAAGTAATCTAGGTATCCGGAAACATTCTTGAATAGGCTAACCTGTATAAATATATATATATATATATTCACTGAAAAAACCATAGGTTTCAGACACGTTATAGTTACAAATTAGCATTTAAAAAACCTTTGAAATTCACTGAAAAAACCATAGGTTTTAGGGACAGTTATAGTTACTTGGACATTGCACTCGTACAAAACCCGTGAAATTCCCCCGTTATAGTTAGTTCAGCTAACTATAACTCGCGCCCCGCAATGCACTGCTGATGACGTCACATATTACATCACTCATGACATGGTCAGTGACATCACTGATGACATCACTGATGACATCTCAAATGACATCACTGATGACATCATCCAGTGACTGTGTGTTTCTGTAAAGTTTAAATATTTTTAAAATATATAGGAAAAGACGTATTGAAGAATGAGTGGGTGTGTAAGTGTCTGTATGGATGATTTAGTAGGTGCGTGACTGACTCTATAAGTGAGTGATTTAACGTATCTTACTGAATGCATGGGTTAGTGACTAAACTGGGTGTATGTCTGTATCCGTCTGTCTGTTGCTGTGTAAGTGGCTGCATGTGTTTGTGAATAGCTAAATGAGTGTCTATATGAGTTATTGAATGCTTGTCTGAGTATCTGTATGGGTGCCTGAGTGTTTGTGTGGGAGGGGTGTGTGCAACTCTGTGCATAGATGTGTGAGTGGGTGATTCACTGGGTGGATGGTTTCAAGAGTGCATCTGTGATAGACTTTATGGGTGGGTAAGTGTGTGTAAGAGTGTGTTAGTGAGTGAATGTATGTCCCAGTGGTACATGTGTGAGTAACTACATATGTGAAAGGTAGTATATATGTGTGTTGGAGTATATAAATAGCTATAAGCGAGAGTGACTGATTGTGATAGTGGCTGTATGGATGAGTGTGTGCTTGTATCAGTGATTGTATAAGAGCGTAAGAATGTGCTAGTATTTGTATGAGTAAGTGAGCTGGTGTGTGTATTACTTTTTAGGTGAGTAAATGGTAGTGTGTTTAATTATTTGCATGACTGACTAGGTGTGTGAGTACCTCTATGGATGAGTGGCGGTGTTTGAGTGTCTATATAGGAGTATGAGTGCATATGATAGTCCTGTACTGAGTGACCATAAGTATGAGTGACTGTACGGGTGAGTGAGTGGATGTGTGTGTGTAGACCTAAGAATCAGTGAGTGGGTATGTAGTTATTGGTGTTGGAGTGTCTATGGTTTTGCGAATGGCAGTCTGTAATTTAGAGTGGGTGTATCAAAGGTTATATTAGGGTGTGAGGAGGTGCATCAGATTATCACGTGGATGATGTCATCAGTGATGTCATTTGAGATGTCATCAGTGATGTCATCAGTGATGTCACTGACCATGTCATGAGTGATGTAATATGTGACGTCATCAGCAGTGCATTGCGGGCGCGAGTTATAGTTAGCTGAACTAACTATAACGGGGAATTTCACGGGTTTTGTACGAGTGCAATGTCCAAGTAACTATAACTGTCCCTAAAACCTATGGTTTTTTCAGTGAATTTCAAAGGTTTTTTAAATGCTAATTTGTAACTATAACGTGTCTGAAACCTATGGTTTTTTCAGTGAATTTCAAAGGTTTTTTAAATGCTAATTTGTAACTATAACGTGTCTGAAACCTATGGTTTTTTCAGTGAATTTCAAAGGTTTTTTAAATGCTAATTTCTAACTATAACGTGCCTGAAACCTACGTTTTTTTAGTGAATTTCAAAGGTTTTGTAAATGACAATTTTTAAATGTATTAATTGTTATTTTAATTTTTTTCATACTGATTTACTACATTTTTTTAAACAATTTTTTTTTACATATTTTATTTTTTAAATTACATTGTAATTACATTATACATTACATTACAAAAATACTTTCTCTTAATGAATTACTTTAGTTTAAATACTTTGCAGATAGGCAATAGACTTTTAAGTACAGTAGTTACAGTTGTTGCAATGGGCAACACATTTTCAAACACAATGCAACATTCTGCTCAATGTGAATTTCTAGTTAAATGCAATTAGTTACTTTATGGATTACTTTTCTAACCACAGGACTGGATCCTAGATTCAGTCCTGGTACATCTCCTGTAAACAGTTGAGTAAAAGCGTTTTGGTTACAGTCGTGATTTTTAAGGAATATTATTGTATTTTAAAAGTTGTCACTTAGAAACTTTTTCTCATAGAATCACCAATGTTATCCTATGGAAGGAAATTCACTTAGCAGGTAAAAACTGTTATCGTTACTTTTTCTTACTCAGTGTTGGATCCTGGATCCAGCACTGGTGCATCTCCTGTAAACAGTTGAAAGAATGCGTTTAAGTCATACAGGCGATTTTTAAGGAATATTTGTAGTTTGTAAAAATCAACACTTTGAAACTTTTTTGCTGAAAACCAGTCAATGTTAGACTATGAAGGAAATTCAAGTTACCGGTAAGTACGGTTAAAATTACTTTTGAGGATCAGTACTGGGCTGAAACATGCAGCACTGAGGTCTCTCCTGATAACAGGTGAGTAAATCAGAATTCGGATTTCGGCTGATTTTAGAGGAATATTTGTAATGTTCCAAAACTCCACACTTAGAAGAATTTCCAAGTGAAACCAGTCAATGTTAGCCTATGGAAGGAAATTCAAGTTACTGGTAAGTACGGTTAAAATTACTTTTCAGGACCAGTACTGGGCTGAAAGATGCAGCACTGAGGTCTCTCCTGATAACAGGTGAGTAAATCAGAATTCGGATTTCGGCTGATTTTAGAGGAATATTTGTATGTTTCAAAAATCAACACTTAGAAGAATTTCCAAGTGAAATCAGTCAATGTTAGCCTATGAAGGAAATTCAAGTTACCGTTAAGTACGGTTAAAATTACTTTTCAGGATCAGTACTGGGCTGAAAGATGCAGCACTGAGGTCTCTCCTGATAACAGGTGAGTAAATCGGAATTCGTATTTCGGCTGATTTTAGAGGAATATTTTAAAGTTCCAAAACTCCACACTTAGAAGAATTTCCAAGTGAAACCAGTCAATGTTAGCCTATGAAGGAAATTCAAGTTACCGGTAAGTACGGTTAAAATTACTTTTCAGGACCAGTACTGGGCTGAAAGATGCAGCACTGAGGTCTCTCCTGATAGCAGGTGAGTAAATCGGAATTCGTATTTCGGCTGATTTTAGAGGAATATTTGCACAATGGTGAAGGGAGGGGCGGGGCCTGAGGTGACATCTTTGCAAACGCGCCCCGTGGCGCGTTTTAAGTTGGGGGATTAAGTTCCCTTGAATCCTGAGGGTCCCTAGGGGCCAACTAGACCACCAGGAACCTCCAATATGCGCCAGGAGGCTGCGTTGCAGAGACGTGTAGAGAGGCCACACCCCTTTTACACCTCTCTGCAACGCAGCTCTGTGGCGCTTTCTGGATGTACCTGTTGGGCTAGTTGGCCCAAGGACCCTCAGGATTGAAGGGGATTTAATTCCCCATCTTAAAACGCGCCACGGGGCCTGTTTGCACACATGTCACCTGAAGCCCCGCCCCTCCTTCACCACTGTGCAAACGCGCCCGTGGCGCGTTTTAAGTTGGGGGATTAAGTCCCCTTGAATCCTGAGGGTCCCCGGAGTCCAACTAGCCCACCATATACCTCCAAAAGCGCCACAGAGCTGCGTTGCAGAGAGGTGTAAAGGGGTGTGGCCTCTCTACACCTCTCTGCAACGCAGCCCCCTGGCGCATACTGGAGGTTCCTGGTGGGCTAGTTGGCCCCCAGGGACCCCCAGTATTCAAGGGGAATTCGTTCCCCTCTGCAAACGCGCCAGGGGCGCGTTTGCAGAGTGGTGAAGGAAGGGGCGGGGCCTGCGGGCCGATCGTTTAAAAAAAAAAAAGATTTTTTGTCCCCTGAAGGGGGCTGTGTAGCCCCCTTCCTTTCCTTTTTTATGCCCTGGGGACCCCATCCCCCAGGGCCTTACCCCTTTTTTTTATTTTATTTTTTTAAAAAAACGGGAAGGGGGCCGCGTGGCCCCCTTCCCTGGGCCTGTATTGGCCCCGGGGACCCCATCCCCCGGGGCATGGCCTCGTTTTTATTTATATTCTTTGGAGGGGGCTGCGTGGCCCCCCTCCTCTGGCCATTTAAGGCCCCGGGGACCCCATCCCCCGGGGCCGGCCATTCCGTTTTTTTTTTTTTTTTGTTTTTTTGGGGAGGGGGCCGCGTGGCCCCCCTCCCAGGCCACTACTTGCCCCGGGGACCCCATCCCCGGGGCCTGGCCTCTCGTTGGGGACTGTGGGGGTCCCCAATCCCCCACAGTCCCGCCGGCTCCCCGCGTCCCTAGGGTGCCGGCATTGCTTTACACATGGGGAGCAGCTAACATGCTGCTCCCCATGTGTAAAGCAATGTGCTGGATATTGGAAGAGAGAGCAGGTTTCCCTGCTCTCTCTTCCAATATCCAAAGCAGTTTGCAATGACAGGACGGGAGCCGCGAGGCTCCGTCCTGTCATTGCAAACAGCAGTGTCCCGAGGGTAGGCACCCCGGGACACTGCAGGAGCCGGCCCTGGGGGGTGGTGGTCCCCAGGGCCATCAAGGGCTCCAGGAGGGGGCCGCGCGGCCCCCTCCCATTCAGTACACAGCCCCGGGGAGGTGGTGGTCCCCGGGGCTCTGGGAGTCCGTAACGGACCCCCATATTAAAATGTTTAGTGCCCCGGGGAGGTGGTGGTCCCCGGGGCGTGTGGGGGGCTGGAGCCCCCCACACAGAGTTTAATAATTTTTTTAAAAAAGCCCCGGGGAGGTGGTGGTCCCTGCGGGGCTCCCTGCAGGGGAGGCGCGCTTTGAGGCCCCCACACATTAAATTATCCCCCACCATGCCCCCGGGACTTGGGCCACCCGGGGGCCAATTAACATCGAAGCGCGGGAGACCGCGCTTCGATTTTTTCGGCAGGATTCGCGCATCCTGCCGATTTTAAAAATTTTTTTTTTTTTTTTGCCCAGGGCGTCCTTGTGGGACCCCCTGAGCAAACCTAGGGGTCAGGGTGTTTCTACCCTGCCCCCTTTGTGCGCTTTGCGCACTTATTTCTGTCCCTCGGTTCTACCGAGGGACAAAATGACTGCCAACATTTCCTGAATCGGAATGTTGGCAGCCAGCTGACAGCCAATTAACATGCAGCTCGTGATCGGGAGGGTACGCGGACCCTACTCGTCCCTAGATATCACTAACTTTTTACTTTTCATTTTCTCAGCAACTACTGAACGGATTTACACCATTTAACAAAAGGGTTCTTTCTGAACCAAGAACTACCTCTTTGCCAAATTTGGTGTAATTCCGTTCAGCAGTTCAGGCTGTAGCCGTGTCTAAAGTTTCCTATGGGAAAATGCATGGGGAAAACGCGTTTTGGGACCCCCTTTTTCTCGGCCCCCGCTTGACGTATCACCCCGAGACTTTCAGGGTAGGAGCGGACCGGAGCGCCCCACGAAGTTTGAAAATTTCGCGAAGATACGTAAACCGGCAAGAGAGTTATTTCAAATAGAATGTCGCGGATTTCCTATGGATAATAGGTTGTAACTATAACTATCTACTGGCGACCGCCAGTAGATAATATATATATATATATATATGCTACAGAGTGGCAGTAGCCACTCTACTTTGTAGTTATAGTTAGGATTCCCAGGTATAAGAACAGCTCGGAATTTTATTTGCTCAATAATAACTTTGCCCCCATTTGACAAATCTCCACAACACTTTCCAGTCCTATAGCTTTTACCACAGTGGCATAGAATGGAAACTTTTGCAGTGATTGGGCAAGGGGGTGCAAAGATAAAAGGTGGGGTCTCAAAACCCATTTTTCCACCAATGCATTTGCCATAGTTTGTATTGTATGTAGCGTGCAAACTGCTGAACGGATTTCCATGAAATTGGCAGGATTATACATTATAGTGCGCAGATGATCATTTCGGGTATTAAAGGTAAGTAGGTTAAGCATTTTGTAAGTTATAAAGCACTTAAACTTAGTGATATCCGTTGTCGCTGTAGATTCAAGAAATGTTGTGGAATTTAGTGGTATTTTGTAAAACTACCATGGTACATAGCAATGACAAGGCATTATGAGATTGGATAATGACTGCCTTTAAAAAAATTAAAGGCAGCCCTTTTGTTTTCAACTCTTTGGCTGTGTTCTGTGTTACACCCTTAGCTAGATGTAAGTGTTAGATTTTATGTTTTTTCCATACCTAATGCCACCTTATTAAAGTGGTAATAGGTACTGAAAATTATTTGTAACTTTTTACATATTTCATGGAAAATGTACTGAATACTGCAGTACTCCCCAAGAACTTCTGCGGTTCTTAAAAATCATTAAACAAAACATAAATATCTAAAAAAATAAAAATACACTGTACTATATATTTTGCATATGTATATTTTACAAACATGTATATTTTACAAACATAGTGTACTACAGTGTATTTTTCCATATTTAAATCTCTACGGAGTTCCGAGGTAATATCTAAAAATGACTGCGCTACTTCAATTTTTTTAAAAGTGTGGTTCTCTGTAAAGTGCTGTAAAAATATGTAGAAAAATATAAATACATTTTCTCTACCTATTACCATTTTAACAAAGTGGTAATAAGTAGGGAACAACAATAAAACCTAGCTATATGTAAGGCCCTAACCCAGAACACAGGGAAACGTAGAACGTAGACCACAGAGAAAGTGGGCTGAGAACAACATGGCTGTCTTTTACATTTTGTAAACAAAGCCATTAGCCAATCAGAAACTGCATTCTCATCAGCATGTACTGCATAATACCACAAAGTTACCGTGGTATGCCGGTGCACAATATATAAGTAAGTATTTTAACACTATAAATAACACTACTTACATTATTTACCCATATTACCAAAAATGACCATTTACACCTCATACTCTATATATCCTGACACATTACATCGACATTTGTTCACTCACTTTCACGCTATGTCTGTTTCAAGTACAACACTCCACTCTATGCCACTCCACGCCACTCCACTCCACTCTACACCACTTCCCTCTGTGCCACTCTACACTGCGCCACTTCTCACTTTTCCATTTCACAGTACTCTGCTCCATGCTACTCCACTCTGCTATACACTATTGTGCTCTAAGTTACTCCGGTCCACGCCACTCTACTCTAAGCTATTCCACTGTATGCCACTCCACTTTACATCACTCCACTCTACTCTATTCAAATCTATGCTATTACACTCTATACCACTCCACTCTATGCCACTTCCCTCTAAGCTATTCCACTGTATGCCACTACACTCGACCTCTCTCCACTCTACGCTACTCCACTCTATGCTATTACACTCTACGTCACTCCACTCTACATCACCCCACTGTATGCAATTTTTAATGTACGCTACTCTACTGTATGCTATTTCATTGTATGCCACTCAACTCTACCACACTCCGCTCTATGCCTCTCCATTGTATGCCACCCCACACTTTGCCACTACCCTGTACGCTATTCCACTGTACCCCTCTCCAATGTACCCCACTCCACTCTATCCTACATCACTCTATGTATCTCCACTGTACTCTATTCCACTCTATGCCACTCTAGGCAATGCCACTCCACTGTACGCCACTCCACTGTACATTATTCCACTGTACGAACTCCACTCTACCTCACTCCATCCTACACTATTTCACTCTATGCCACTGTATGCTATTGCACTGTACGCCACTCCACTCTACCCAACTGCACTCCACTCCACTCCACTGTACTCCGCTCAAAAACACTATACTCCATTCAACATCACTCCATTCTCCCAAAATATACTCCAGTCTATAGCACTATACACTGTACAGCGATGTACTCCTGTCACTGCCAGCGTAGAGCACTCTACTTTAATCTCTACCACTTTACCTCACTCTATGCAACTCCTTCTATGCCGCTTCACACCACTTTACTATACTATGGTCTATGAGACTCTACTCCATTGTACTTCACCACTGCACTCTTTGCCACTCCACTGTATGCTACTCTATGCCACTCAACTCTACGACAGTCTATCCCACTCTACCATACTGTACCACACTCCACTCTGCTCCACACCCCTCCACTGTACAAGACTGTAATCCACTCTGTGACACTCTAATCTACTCCACTCTACAACACTTTCAGATATTCTACGAAATACCAGTCCACTTTACTGTACCACACACCACTCCACTCTACACTTTACTTCATTGTATGCTACCCACTCCACTCTACTCCACTCCACGCCACTCTACTCTACAACACGCTGCTCCATTTTACACCACTCCACTCCACTGGACTCCACTCTACTACACTTTACCCCACTCTGTGGCTCTGCATAACATTCCACTCTACACCACTTCATTCTATCACACTCAACTCTATACAACTCCACTCTACACTCTGCCACAATATCGCACTGTACTGCACTCTGCACCTACACTACACTGCACAACCCTGTACTCCACTTTAGGCTGCTACACTTCACTGTACAACACTCTACGACACTTTTCAACACTCTACAAAAAAATCACTCCACTGTACCACACAACACGCCAATCAATTAATCAATTAATCAATCAATCAAATAGGCTTTATTTGATTTATAAAAATCCTACAAGCACCAAATACTTATTCACATGATAAAACATCTAAGAAAACACTAGAATCTAAAAGATACTCTTATAAATAAACAGTACAGAAACCCCCCTCATTAATTCGATTCCACAAGAACAATTCATTGCATTTACATGCCAGTCCACCCTCACCCATATCTCTTTCTGATTACAATTGATCCTTTTATAAAGTTTAAAACTGCACAGCAGGTACCCATTGAATCCAAAGACAGTAAAAACCTATAACCTTCTAAGTGAGAACAAGGACGTAAAGGTTTTAAAATTGAGAGAAAGTATCTAGTTCTAGGAGACTTGTATAGCGGGCAAAGGGGGATAAAGTGCAAGGAGCTCTGTAATGTAAAATTATCGCAGAGCCATAAGGTATTGGACCAAGTACATTGCTGGGGATAAGCCACCAAAAAATGAATCGAAGAAAGGCGAAAACTAGTCAAATAAAACCTATGTTGAGAATTCTTCAAATAGATCAAGTAGGAGTAAGGAAGGTGAAACAAAATAGTTAAATCTAAACTACTCACTGGTTTTAACTGCTCCACTGCCCAACCATGAAGGGAAGTCACTCGACTTGTGTAAGCATTTTCTATTATAGTTTTAGCTTGTCTAGGCATATTTATAGGATTGGTAAAAGATTCCCCCAAACCCAATTTCTCAAAAGATTTCTTAAGATAATGAACCATGGGGATATTTTGGACATTTTTATTAGCTAAACAATCTATTACTATGGATTTTTTTAAATCCAATGCAGGTGTTTCCCAGATCTTAACCCAAAGCAATAAAGGGCAAGACCTACTCGGTTTGCTATTGGCTCAATTCAAGATGGCAAAGAGAGATAAGGCACTTTTTGGGACCATCAGGAGTCTCCTAGTAAAATCATTCTCAATTGTCTGCAGCTTTAAACAAATGGTATATCCCCAGACTCCCGACTCATAAGTAGCAAATGAGAGACACTTGGCCCTATATAGAGTCAGCATCTCTTTAACTGGTTTCTGACCAAGTTAAACAGCATATCTAAAAAGGGCCTCCATCACTCTAGCCGTTTATAAAGCTCTTAAAGTGAGCAGTGAATTCCAGGATAACTGGGAGTTAAAAACAATTCCAAGATAAGACAGTTTTTTAACCTTCACTATTTCATTCCCCTGTACCTTAAATTCTTTGGTTTTGGTTCTTTTCGACACACAGACCATTAGAAAATGACTTTTTATCATTTACTTTTAAGTCAAAAATGGCCGTTAATTCTACAAAGGCATCCTGAGATTTTTGAAGGCTATTCGCTGTCCCAGAAATAATGACTGTGTCATAGGTACACAACAGAGAAGAGATAAAAACATTCCTAATCTTGGGAAATCAAGAATTTTTCCCAGCAAATAAGCCTCCATCCCATTAATGTGAACAAGAAATAAGAATGGGGCAAGTACACATCCTTGACGGACACCTTCCGAAGAAAAAATAGACCGAGTCTTCTCCCCATTAGATCCATGTTGAATCTTAACTGTAGTTTTCAGATGTAGCCTGCGTAATAAAAGAACCAAAGGTGGCTCTATGCCTATTTTTCCCAGCATAGTACACAATTTGTCACGATTCACAGAATCAAACACACAAGATAAGTCCATGAAGGCAAGATGTACTGAGCACTTCATGGACTTAGGGGCCGATTCCGATTCGGGCCGGAAATCTCACCGACCGAGCCGGACCCGGAGAGATTCCCGACCGAATCGGACCCGTGCAGCCCGACCGAACGAGTACGATGCGCACGTATGCCATCGGACTCGATTCGGTCGGACTCTCATTGAAGTCAATGGGAGCCTGTCGTACAACGCGTACGCGGGCTCCCATTGACTTAATGGGTGCGAGGCGGACAAGGGCGCCCCCTACAGCGTGTACGTGGCGAGGCGACTCGCGCCGTACACGCACAGGTAGGGGGGACCCATGGGTCCCCCCTGTGTGCGACTCGCGTGGCTACACATACAGGGGGACCCCCAAAGTACGGCTCCGACTGCTCTTTCGAGCCGGACGGCGCATGTCGGTCGGACTGCTCGCGGCGCGCATCGTTTTTACCCGGCCGGGGAACGTCTCCATTGCGCAGTGCGAGTCGAGTCCGAGCGAGTCGGTCGGTGCGGTTAGACCCGGGAACGAGTCGGTCGGAGCGGTCGGGATGCCCGGACGAGTCGGTCGGCGAATTCGCATCGTACTCGCTCGCCCGGACGCGCGTACGAATCGGTCGGGAAATAGGGCTCCGAATCGGATCCGGTTAAGCCGAATCCGATTCGGAGCCCTACCGGCCGAGATCGGAATCGGCCCCTTAGTGTACTTGCTGACAATCAGTGACAAATTAAGGCACTGTTCCACTGTGCCCATTCCCCGTCTAAAGCCATATTGAGTTTTTGACTGTTAGACTTGACATCTTTTGGCGGGTTTCCCCTGAGTTTTTGCTTTCTGACCTCCCGGTTTTGACTCTGTTTTTGCTGGCTTAGTGTTTCTGCGCACTTTTCTCACTGCTGATCAGTGGTAAAGTGCAAGTGCTCCTGCGGGAAACCGGCCCCTGAAGTTCCCACGGACCGGGAGGAGGCAGACCTTGAGGGGGACGCCCCGGTGCCTACAGGGGAGCAGGTAGCTGAACTGGAGGACATCTCTGAGCTGACCCATTGGCAGCAAGAAGGGGGTCCCACCAGGGAGGAATTCTGCAGTTAGCAGAAAGAGTGCCCTTCTCTGGAGGGCACTAGCCTGGTCTTCAGCGGCAGGCTGCAGACCAGGCAGCTGGTGATCAGTCTGGATCACATTGGATCTGCTGGGAGAATGGTCTCTTGTATAGTGAGCCTAAGGTTGCTGAGCCTGGGTCAGCCCGCGTGCTGGTGGTACCCCAGCGCTTCAGGACCTTCCTACTGGGTCTGGCTCACGACGTGCCTTTGGCAGGACATTTGGGGTGGGAGAAGACCTTTGACAGGCTTGTCACCCACTTCTTCTGGCCCCAAATGCGAAGGCAGTCAGATAGACATTGCAGGTCTTGCAAAACTTGCCAGGTAAGTGGTAAGAGTGGGAGGAAGGTCAAAGCTCCTCTCCAACCTTTTCCAGTTGTTGGAACGCCCTTTGAAAGGGCAGGGATGGACATTGTGGGGCCACTGGATCCCAAGACAGCCATGGACAACAGGTACATCCTGGTCTTGGTGGACCATGCCACCCGGTACCTGGAGGCAATCCCTCTCAGGACAACGACGGCGCCAGTGGTGGGCCGGGTGTTATTGGGGATCTTTTCCCGCATGGGGTTCCCCAGAGAGGTGGTTTCTGACAGGGGGACCAATTTCATATCCAAGTATATGACATCCCTGCGGAAGGAGTGTGGTGTAACCTACAAGTTCACCACTCACACACAAAGTAACGGTCTGGTGGAGAGATTCAACCAGACCTTGAAGGGCATGATTAAGGGTCTAAGAGAACCCATGAGGCGTAAGTGGGACGTCCTCTTGCCATGCCTTCTCTTTGCATACAGGAAGGTGCCACAGAAGTCTCTTGGGTTCAGTCCCTTTGAGCTTCTGTATGGTCACCCTGTGAGAGGACCTCTGAGTTTGGTGAAGGAAGGCTGGGAGGCAGCTCCCAGAAAAACTCCCCAGGATGGGTTTAGTTACATGCTGGCCTTCAGAAACCAAACTGCCCGCTTCAGGAAACTCGCTCAGGTGAACCTAGAAGCAAGCCAGGAAGAAATGAAGAAGTGGTATGACCAGAATGCCACTCTGGTCGAATTTGAACCTGGGCAAAAAGTGTGGGTCATGGCCCCAGTGGAACCTTGTGCCTTGCAGGACAAGTGGACTGGGCTATTTGAGGTTGTGGAGTGCAAAAGTGATGTCACCTACCTGGTGGATTTGCGGACTCCAAGGAACCCTTTGAGGGTCCTGCACGTGAACCGCCTCAAGCCCCACTTCGAGAGGTCCGAAGTGAGCATGCTCTTGGCGACAGATGATGGGATGGAAGAGGAGAGTGAACCTCTCCCTGACCTCCTGTCTACCAAGGAGCACGATGGGTCAGTGCAAGGTGTGATCCTCTCCCCTACACTGACCTCAGAGCAGCAGAGCAACTGTCACCAGTTGTTGGGACAGTTTGCCCCACTGTTCTCTCTGACCCCAGGTGTTACTCACTGGTGTAACCATGACGTGGACACCGGTGACAGCCCTCCTGTGAAGCACAAGATTTACAGGTTGACTGACCGGGTCAGGGCCAGCATCAAAGAGGAGGTCTCTAAGATGTTGCCGTTAGGGGTGATGGAGCCCTCCAACAGTCCTTGGGCCAACCCAGTGGTTTTGGTCCCAAGGGCTGCTGCACCCGGTGCCACTCCAGAACTGCGGTTTTGTGTGGACTACCGTGAGCTCAATGCCGTCACCAGGACTGACGCGCACCCCATCCCCAGAGCTGATGAGCTCATTGATCAGTTGGGAGCTGCCAAGTTCCTCAGCACGTATGATTTAACGTCTGGGTACTGGCAGATTGCCTTGACCGATGGGGCCAAGGAAAGGTCAGCATTCTCAACCCCAGAAGGACATTACCAGTTCCGGGCGATGCCCTTTGGGTTGAAGAATGCCCCTGCCACCTTTCAGAGGTTGGTCAACCAGGTGTTGGCTGGACTGGAGGATTTCAGTGCCGCCTACCTGGATTACATTGCAGTGTTCAGTTCCAGCTGGGAAGAACACTTGCAGCACCTCGGGGAAGTGTTGAGGGCGCTGCAGAGGGCAGGCCTCATGATCAAGGCCAGAAGTGCCAGATCGGGCAGGGTTCTGTGGTGTACTTGGGACACCAGGTAGGAAGCGGCCAGGTGGTGCCCCTACAACCCAACCCCCAAGACCCAGACAGAGGTGAGAGCCTTTTTAGGCCTCACCGGTTACTACAGGAGGTTTGTTAAGGGCTATGGCACCATTGTTGCCCTCTTAACAGAGCTGACTTTCAGGAAGCAGCCCAAGAAGGTGATCTGGACTGAGTCCTGCCAGAAGGCTTTTGATGCACTGAAGGCCGCCATGTACACGACGCCCGTGCTCAAGGCACCCGACTTCTCCAAGGAATTTGTTGTGCAGACTGACGCTTCAGAGCATGGTGTGGGAGCGGTGCTCTCACAACTGAACGAAGAGGGCCTAGACCAGCCTGTAGTCTTCCTTAGCAGGAGACTACTCTCCAGGGAACAGAGGTGGATTGCCATAAAAAGGGAAGTTTTCGCTGTGGTCTGGGCACTGAAGAAGCTGAGGCCCTACCTGTTTGGGACTCACTTCCGGGTTCAGACAGACCACAGGCCCCTCAGATGTTTGATGCAAATGAGGGGTGAGAATCCAAAACTGTTGAGGTGGTCCATCTCCCTACAGGGAAAGGACTTTACGGTGGAACACCGCCCTGGCACAGAACACGCCAACGCAGATGGTCTGTCCAGGTTCTTCCGCCTTAGTGAAGAGAACTCCCAGGAGGTTGGGTAGTTCTCCTTCTCCCTACTTTCAGCTGGAGGGGACATGTTTTAGACTTGACATCTTTTGGCATGTTTCCCCTGAGTTTTTGCTTTCTGACCTCCCGGTTTTGACTCTGTTTTTGCTGGCTTAGTGTGCTGCATACTTTTCTCACTGCTGATCAGTGGTAAAGTGCAAGTGCTCCTGTGGTAAAATGTGTTAAGGATTGGTGTTTCCATGATTGGCCTATTTGATTTATGTGTCAGTCCCTAGTAAAGTGCACTGAGTGTGCCTGGGCCTGTAAATCAAATGCTGTTAGTGGGCTGCAGCACTGGATTGTGCCACCCACACACACAGCCTGTAAATGTAACTCTGGCCTGCCATTGCAGAGCCTGTGTGCAGTCTGGGACTGCCATGTCGACTTGGCAAGTGCACCCACTTGCCAGGCCCTAACCTTCCCTTTTCTTACATGTCAGTCACCCCTAAGGTAGGCCCAAGGTACCCCTGTGGGCAGGGTGCAGTGTATGTGAAAGGTAGGACATGCCCTGGTGTGTGTGGCATGTCCTGATAGTGAATTACTGCCAATTTCGTTTTTCACTATTGCAAGGCTACCTGTTCCCTATAGGACAGAATGGGGAGTTTGTTTATAACATCTTATAAACATAACTGGCCCTGGGAACTAGGTAGGAAAATAAAGTTTAGTATGCCTGAACTCCGAATTTAAAGATGCATCTTTTAGTGAAGGTGATTTTTACATTCTGTGTTTGAAAATACCACTTTTAGAAAGTAGGTATTTTCTTGCCCAGTCATCCAGGAGTCCACCGCTGGGTTTGTGGATTGACTGTCTGGGTTTTGGATGACAGGGGCTGTGGAGCAGCACAGGCTCCAGATAGTCTAGGTTTTATTTTATTTATTTATTTTAAAAGTTTTATATAGCGCTGGCTAGACCCAGAGGTATCAGAGCGCTTTACATGTGTAAGATAATATAAAACAAACATGGCCTAGGAGTAGATAAAAAATAATGAAACAACATGTGAAATATACAAAGCAACAAAGATACAGGTGCAAGAGCTATACACTTCGAGTAATTAGGTAGATGAAGTTCAGGAGATGGATAAATATTACTGGACTGATATAACATGGTGATTGGGGATCGAGTGCAGGTCATAGGTTAGGGCCCCCAATAATAATTGAGGAGGTGGGTTTTGAGGTCTTTTTTAAAGCTGAAATAGGAGGGGTTACAGCGCAGGTTTTTTGGGAGGGCATTTCAGATGAAGGGGGCATTACCAGAGAAGGAGCGAGATTGTGTGGATTTCTTTTTATGAAGGAGTGGGATTAGGAGGAGGGTGTTGGTGCTTCTCAGAGGACGTGTGGTGCCCGCAATGAGGAGTTTCTTGGAGAGGTACTGGGGAGTGTTTTGGTGGAGGACTTTGTGAGTAATGCAGGCCGTTTTGTAGGCAGATCTGCCTTCAATAGGTAGCCATTTAAGAGATTTGAGAGCCGGGGATATATGATCGAAGCGTTTGCAGTCTGTGATGAGCCTGGCTGCAAGGTTGAGCACAGCTTTGATTGGAGCAAGGTGGACCTTGGGGATTCCGTTGAGGATGGCGTTACCATAATCAATACGTGAAAGAGCAAGTGACTGGACTACAAGTTTAAAGTCATCAGTAGGTATAAAGGGTTTGATTTTCTTGAGGTGACGGAGAGTAAAGAGGGCTCCTTTAGCAGAGTTTTTGATGTGGACGTTAAGGGTTAAGGTGTTGTCAATAGAAATAGCAAGAGATTTGACGGAGTTGGACAGGGTGAGTGAGCAGTTGAGTGCGTTAAGGTCAGAGATCCAGGATTGAACGGGGAGAGGGCTATTTTTGGGGGAGAAGAGAATGATTTCGGTTTATTAGGGTTAAGTTTGAGATGATTGGAATGGAACCAGGTTTGAATCTTGGTGAGCGTGTTGTTCAGGTGTAAGATGTCAGCATGAGTTTTAATTTTGTAATAGATTTGGGTGTCATCGGCGTAGAGGTGGTAGTTGATGCCTGCTTGTTTAATAATGTGGGTGAGGGGTTCCATAAAAAGGTTAAAGAGGGAGGGAGAGAATAGATCCTTGGGGGACTCCAAGTGAGACAGGAGTGGGGTTAGAAAGACAATTTTGAATTTTTATTTGCTGTGTTCGGTGTTGTAGGTAGGAGACGAACCATTTGTGGGCAGTACCATTAAGGCCGAAACGGGTCCTAAGCACATTGAGTAGGGCTGAGTGATTGACTGTATCGAACGCTGCGGAGAGATCAAGGAGGATAAGAAGGCAAGTCTCGCCATTATCAAGTGAGTGGTGGATGTCATCGACGACATTGAGCATTGCCGTTTCGGTGCTGCAGCCTTTCCTGAAGCCTGATTGAAAGAGGTCGAGTAGTTTGAAGTTTTCGATGTGTTTGTCAAGTTGAAGTAGGACACATTTTTCAAGGACCTTAGAGAGAAGGGGGAGGTTAGTGATGGGGTGGAGGTTGTTTAGGTCATTGGGGTCAGCATTGGGGTTCTTGATTATGGGTGAGATTTGCCCAAGTTGAAGGGAAGTGGGGACACAGCCAGTGGAGAGAGAGGTGTTGATGATTGTGGTCCAATATGGGGTAATGATGTGCTTAAGGGCAGGGACAAGGTTAGAGGGTAAGGGGTCGTTTGTGTGGGAGGAAGGTTTAAGATTACCAATTATTTTAAGGACTTCTCGCTCAGTCACGGGGAGGAAGTTGAGCAAGGAGGCATTATTCTTTAATTGTGAGTTGTGGGAGTTAGTTTCCGGAGATGTGGTAGGGGATAGGTGTGAGGAGTGGTTAGGGGGGGTGATGCAGTAGGTAGGTGAGGAGAGTCGCAGGAGAGAGGTAGAGTAGTGGGCGGAAGAGAGAAGGGGTCTACAGGTGGAGGGGATGTGGAGTAGGAATTAGAGGTGAGAGCGGGTTTACATTGGGAGTTGGAGGGGGGCTGTGTGGAAAGGAAGGATTGATCAATTTTGGCTATTTTTTCCGAGAAGAAGTGGGAAATTTCTTCACATCTGGCGGAGGAGGCGATCAGATTTGGAGGTGCGGGGGAAGTTTGGTTTCGAATGATTTTGAAAAGTTTTCTAGGTCTGTTTTTGGCACGATCAAGTTGAGTGCGGAAGAAGGATGCCTTTTCCTTGAAGATGTGCTTTTTGTACTAGGATCTAGCACGTCTGAGGAGTGCAAGATGGGAGGGAGAGGGATGATGTCTCCAGGTTCTTTCCGCCAGTCTGAGTGACCGTGTTTCGTTGTTAAGCTCGGTATTAAACCACGAGTTGGAAGGGGTGTTTCTTTGGTTTTTCAGTTTAGGTGGGGCCAGTTGGTCAAGGATATCGGTGACAGTGTTGTTAAAGTGTTCAGTGAGCTCATTAGCATTTTGTGAGGGGGGAATGAGAAGAAGTTGAGCTTGGAGTTTAGACTCAAGAACACCAGGGGGGATACTTTTAAGATTTCTGGTCAGTTTCTTAGGTTTGTTGATTTTGGAGGTGGGGAGATTTGCAGTGGTAGCAACGGTGAACAGTATAAGATGATGGTCAGACCAGTCAATGGGGACGATATTGGTCACCGAGGCCAGATCTTCATTGGAAAGAATGACGTCAAGGATGGCTCCTTTGGTGTGTGTAGGGGACAGGCATAGTTGTTTGAGTTCATTGATCTCAAGTAGATTAGTGAGGAGGGAGATAGTGGGATCATCGTTATCATTCCAATGGAGGTTAAGATCCCCAAGAAAGAGATTTTTTGAGTTGGATAAAGAGGATTGTGTCAGGAGCTCAGATAAGTCCTCGATGAAGGGCTGGGGGGTCCAGGGGGCGGTAAATGTTGTGTAGAGCGGATTGGGGGAATTTTGAGTTGACAGTTCCGCTTCCAGGTATTCGCAGGAGGAGTAGCCAGAATTATTGACAAGGGAAAGTTGAAGTTCATTTTTAAAGATAATGGCTAGACCACCCCCAATTCTGTCATGTCTATCTCTTCTAAGGATGGAGTATCCCGGGGGGAGAGTAGGTCAAGTATGCTCATTGAGTGGGCATTGAGCCAGGTTTCTGTGAGGAATGCAATGTCAAAGGATTCACTCAGGATAGTTGCCGAAATTTCCGTGGCATGTTGGACTGCGGAGCGACAGTTCACCAGCATACATGAAAGTAGTGTGGGATTGCATATGGTGGGTGGGCAAGAGTGGATCAACGTGAGTTGGGGCGGTGGTCTGGGGGAAGCGGGGGAGGTGGGGTTCCTATTAGTCCCTAGGATAACAGGGATGTGGGAGTAGGGGAGTGGAGGATTGGTGGTTGGTAAGAGTTGCATAGGTCGGAGAGGTCGGATGGGGAGAGATGGTTCGAGGTGCGGTGAGGTCTATGTATACGGCAGCAGAGAGGAGTCGATCTCCAATGATTATGTTTGGTGTTAGGGAATTTTGGGGGGGGGGTTGGGGGGAGATTTTATGGTGATGGAGGGTTCTGGAGCTGAGGAAGATAAAATCTTTCCTGAATTGAGAAAATTCAGTAATCAAGTTAGATAGGTCAAGTTCAATGTTGTGTAGGCTCTGGGCGATTTGGGAGAAGGGAGGTTCTGAGGGTGCATGTGCGGGGGGTAGGTGAGTTGCGGAGGGAGGGCTGATGTGTGAGGGGGGATAAGGTAGTGGGTGTGGAGTGAGGAGTGACAGTTACTGAAAGGGCGTGGGCGGGGGATAGTGAATGGTCAGGGGGTAGGGAATGGTCTGGGATAGTTGCGGAGGGTGGACTGATGTGTGAGGGGGGAGGTAAGGTAGTGGGTGTGGAGTGAGGGGTGTGGGGGCTGTTAGGTGTGGGGGGTTGGGCTAGGGTGGACAGGAGGTTAAGAGCTTCAGGAGATGTGGTCAGAGAGGATATAAAGGCATAGAGCAAGTGGAGAGCGGATAAATTGGGGTGGGGCAGTTGTGAGATTATCGGGGGTTGGGATTAATGATTAGGGGGTGGAGTTAGAGGGGCCTGAGGGTTGGTGTTAGCTGGATGGTTGAGAGTGGTGGTGGAGCAAGGGGGAAGGGGGGAGGGAGAGGTTGGAGGGGTGTTATTCGGTAGGGTAGAAGGAGTGCTAGGCGCAGAGTGGTCAAGGAGGAGAGACATAATGCTGAAGTGGCGTTCGAAGATGGGTCAGGAAAGGTGGGTCAGGAAAGGACTAAATAGACCTGGGCTGCAATTAGAGTAGGGGGAGGAGATTTTCTTGCACCTGAATGGGCCTGGTCTGCCTCTGACAATGCCGTCTCCACCTCCTGCCAGGAAGCCACACCAGGGAGTGCAGAACAGGTTCTGGCTTGTCACAGATACTCTCTGCCTGAGAGGACAAAAGATTTTGTGATATAAATATTGGGGCCCAAACCCCTGAACTTTAGAACTCTTTTGGCCCAAGAAGACTGCCAAGAAGAAGAGTTGTAGAAGCTGTGAGGAGGAACTAGCACTTTGCTGTGTGCTTTGCTGTGTTGGCCTGTAGTGGATGCTTCTGTCTTGGGCAGTGAAAGGACTGGACTGAACTTTCTGCAATCTACTTTTGTGTGTTTCTCCAAGGGCTTGAGGTAGAGCTTGCCCCCTGTTCAAGAAGTCTCAGGAACAGCAAAGACTTCAAGCTCTTCTGCCCTCAGCACTGGGAACTGTGTGTTTTGTGCTGCAACAGAAGAAAAAGCAACCCGACGCCGTCTACGATGCCGCTGCCGACTCCGTGTCCTGAAGGCCCCGCAGAGGCCGCACCACGACCCTGGTCTCACCGACGACGCCTGCTGACGCAGCCACCGAGCCACTCATCGCACTGCGACCTGTGGGCACCGCACTCCGCATCGCCTCGCTTCACGACGCCGCCTTGGTATCCCCGACGACAATGCTCCACGCCAAAATCAACGCCGCTGATTGCACTGTGGTTCGAGTGCACCGCTCGTAAGGTTACATGACGCACCGCCCTCATCCCGCACTGCAGCCTTGGCCTACCGATGCTGGCGCCATCGACTCCAGTTCGTCAACTGACGACAGCGCTTCAGCAACGACGTCGCCACTGCTTGCACCGTGACCTGCCAGCACCGCGACGAGCACCGCATTTACTTCGCACCGCGACCCTGGTCTCACCGACGATGCCAACTGATGCCGCCACCGAGCCGCTGCTCGCACCGCGACCCGAGGGCACCGGACGCCGCACCACTACACTTCGCACCGCAGCACCCGATGCCTGCCGACGCCAGCGCTCCTGACTTCAACAGTGAGGAGTTTGATCTGCAACGCGTGTGATTTCAAGGGCCTGATGACTCCTGCACCGACTTCCGGAACCGACGCCTGCAGACGCCGTGCTTTTGGGAGCTCAACGAGAGGTCGCCGACACCCTGCATTTCTAAAGGTACTGTTTTGCGGGTCTTCCCGACACCGTAGCTGGCTCGCGATGCCGCGGTCAGCCAGAACTGTTTGGATTTGTTTGTTCACAACGCCGTGATAGCCCCGGACGGAGCTATCGACATCAAGGAACTGTTTTTCAAGGTTATTTTGATAACTGAAGATTTCTGAATACTGTATTGTGGATTTTTATCCTTTTTTGGTCTTGCCTTAAGTATATAAAAATATTGGATATTTTTCTAAACTGGTGTGGAGTCCTTTTGTAGTGCTTACACTGTATTACTGTTGGTTATGTGCAAATGCTTTACACACTGCCTCTAAGATAAGCCTGACTGCTGGTGCCAAGCTACCAAGGGGGTGAGCAAGGGTTATTTTAGGAGTGTAACTCCCTTATCCTGACTAGGAAGAAGGGTTCCTACTTGGACAAAGGTGCAAGCCCTTGCCAACTAGAGACCACCATTTCTAACATTGACAATATGTGCTTCTGTTCGGCCCAATCTGCGAGAAAATCTAAAAGCACCCTCCCCAATATCTTGACCGTTGAATCTATTAAAGATATGAGCCTACAGCACCCTGGATAATTTGTATCTCCTTTTTTAAAAACAAGAACCACTATTGCCTCTTTCCATGACTCTGGGAGGGGACCAATAATAGCAGCTCTAAATAGATTTGCTATAAGAGGGGCCCACAAGGGAATATTTTCTTTATAAAGGTCAATAGGTATCCCAATCCGGACCCGGGGCTTTAAGACGAGAGCCCAACGTAATGGCAGTCTCCACCTTTCAACTGTAATTGAATTACTGAACGCAATTGCTTCAGCCAAAATAACAGGTGTATCTTTGCCCGGGCCCCCATGGGACCTCATTTTTTTTAAAGGATTAAAAACACCATTAAAATGTTACACCCAGGTATCCCCTAGGAGAAAATAATCAATTTTTTGAGAGGGGGCATCTACAAATATGGAACCATTGATAACGTTCCAGAACTTTTTAGAATCCTTCAAGACACTAGCTGCTCTAGACCATGCCATGCTCCCGTCCTTAATTCGGTCTTCCTCTGCTCTAACACTTCTTTATACTCCTTTCGTAGGCTCTTCACTACGTTTTTGTCCCCGGGCACAGCCTGCAGAGCACCTTTTAAATCTTTATGGCCTTTAGAACATGCTTTATTGAACCAACGTGCTACTGGCTTCTCCTTTGATTAAGCCCATTTCAAATCTTTTGAAATGACAATACATAAGCTCTGAAAATCCTGAGTAATGACCTCCGGAGGGGACTCATTATTTAAACATCTTAATATTAAATCCAAGTTCTCATCAATGAGTTTATTCTTAAAAGCTCTCGGATTTACCCTATCCCATTTCATTCTGATTCCCTGATTTGGATCATATTTGATTGGGATATGGGGCAACCAATCTCTCCCAAGATTTAATGTAAGGGAGGCCATTTGTGGATTATGGTAACTAGCACAATGTGGAATAACTTTGTGACAATCTAATAGACTTAAACAGTTTCTGGAAAGTAACATAAAATCAATAATACTGTGTGACCACCCCCTATGTAAGTCGGACATTGTCCACTACTCGCTCTAGAGCAATCATTAATTTTTTTTAAAAATCATTTGAAACCACAATGCCGTTTAACGCATTACTGTAATATGAGTGAGTAAAATGAGTTAGTGAATCCCCTTCAATGTTTTCCAGCCCACAAACTCATGACCCATTGCAGTTACACAGGTACTGTTGAAATCACCAATCCACATTATACATAGCGGATACCTCCCGGAAGATATTTTACTGATCTCATCTTGCAAGCTGTCTACTAGATGGGAATTGTGTTGATCGAATATATTATAATAATAATTTACGATTGAAAAATCTACAGGGGGTAATTTACTCACAACAAGTAACTGATACCAAGGAGAGGAACAAATTAATTTTATCTGAATCTCCGTGTGTTTAACCGAGACTAGCAATGCTAAAACTCCCTTCGCTCTTCCTGAGGTTGCTGGGATTGCTGGTGTACAAAAAGTACGAAACCCATCTATATGAAAATCTGTTACTGACCATGTCTCTTGGAAACCAATTAAATCATATCTAGATACAAAAGCTACCCAGTCATCGTTCATCAACTTTGACTTGATACCTGCTATGTTCCAGGATAAATAGGAGATGTAACAATCAGGTTTGGAAGGAGAGGTAAGGGTTTCTTCTAATAATATTGAACCTAAGGGGGAACTTGTGACTCCAATCGAAGGGTTCTACCCAATCCATACTTCTTCTGAACCTATTTGGAGATCATCAGACCTAGAGTTAACATTCACTATCTCTTCAGATTTGGCTTCTAATGTAGCACTCTGGAATTGTCAATCAATATCAGCTAGCCCCCTTAGTGGTTCAAATCTGTTTGGGTGGACTACAGAATCCATGTGTACTTGTTTGGGAATAACCTCCCACCTACAATTATGCCTATTCCCTGCAATAACCTCAGGGATAGGAGGATAAAAGAAACTCAAGGACCTGGCCTGAATGTTACCTTGATTCAAATTTGAATTATGCACACATCTCAGTATAAATCTCACAATATCAGGGGTCCTAAAGTTAATCACCACACAATCTCCCCCTTGATTTTTCACAGGGTGCCCAACCCACCCCACTCTCCTTGCTATAAAAATGTCATCATAAATTGGCCTTGGGGGTCTTACATTCTTCATACACCACTGCACAGGTTTATAAATAAGGCTGTGGCACTCCTCCCTAGCTCCATTTTGCAATGAGGGAACTCCTGTTAGGATTATGGTATATGGAGTACTCTGTGGAGGCAGGTGTAAATGATCAGAGGGGTCTTGGCTATATTGAGAAATGCACCTGGGCTGTTGACTGGGCGAAGATGTCCTCGCATCAGATAGCTGCTTATCAGGCTGAACGGATTGAGGAGGTGCCAGTGTTGACTTTACTAGCCCAGCCAACCCCCTTGACAGTAAATTTGAAGAAGGGAGTCTTCTAGAAATATCAAAAGTGACAGGGATAGGTTTAGTAGAACTCCTTCTAGCCAACCTTTGAGGAGAAATACCCTCCTGATTATGAGTTAGGCTGTGTATTTCTTTGATAAAAGCCTCTAACACCAGCAAACTATCCTCAATTTTCCCCAAATTAATCATAATGGTGTTTAAGGCATCTGAAATAAGTAGGCATAAATGCTCTAAATTTTCTCTAGAGTACAAAAACACTTCCTTCCCCCCTCTCCACCGGGTGGGGTCTAGATTGATCCATCGGAACTGGGCCAGGAGGAACATTGTGGGCCTTTTTTGTAATAATTAAGCCTGGGCGTAGTTCGCGAAGTAGCGCTACGCGAAGCTACGCAAAGTGCAGTTCGCACTACGCGAACTACGCGTAGCACTACGCGAACTGCGTAGTGCACTGTTCGCAATGATTGCACAGTGCCGGATGCTTGTCCGCACTGTGCAATCATTGAAAACGGCATGTTGCACAGTGCGAGCTGTCTTTTACTGCCGCTCGAGTAGATTTTTACTCGAGCGGCAGCTTTCTCAACGCGGACTGGTAGTTTCTCATCGCGAGCGGTCGCGAGCATACGCGACCACTCGCAATGAGAAACCTGACCTCCCTGCGTTGAGAATCTCGCCGGGATGTCATTTTGCTTGCTCGCGGTCGCCAACTTGACGTTGAGGACCGCGAGCAAGCAAAAAATGACCGCTGCACTACGCTACGCTACGCTACGCGTGTTTGCACTGTGCTACGTGCAATTCGCGTTGTGCGAAGTAGCGCAAACTACGCGAGCGTAGCGTAGTGCTTTGCCCAGGGTTAGTAATAATACAAAAAAAACGGTTTCGGTCCTCCGGCCCTCTTGCATTTCCCCATCCTAGGGTCATAAGCTAACTCAGCCTCCCTACTTTGGGCTGAGACTTCAATAACCACATCCAAAGATGTAGCCTGCTTAACAATTATCACAGTAGGTGAGAGTGGAGCTGTCTTTGCATTCTCATATCGAGATCTCTCCTGGCACGGCGGAACTTCTGTCTCCAGCACTGAAGGTGGGGAAGAAGTTCTTTTCATTATTAATTGCTCCTACCGCTCACTGCGGAAACCATCGAGAGTAGCACCCTTCGCACCTGACACAATATTGGTTTTCTGCTTCCCCATTGTTGATAATATGTTGCGCCTGCTTGATCAAGGACAGTCAGACCTAAAAATATCAAGAAAATATAAACTCCAGAGTCGCCAGGATGGAAAGTCATGTATAAGAACATAACCTCAGTACCTTTCACCTTCCATTTTCCAGCAAAGTCTCTAAAAGCAATGCACCAAGATAATGGGCCCAGCCCGGCCCCTGCCGGCTGCTGACGAGCGCAGACATGCCCGCTCTTGACCCAATCTTCGCCCGGGCGCATCCCGGGGGGAACCCTCAGTGATTTTGAGCGTGACTGCCTGATCTTCCTCCTCCTTGCTGCCGCACGGGCCCCTGGGGGATGAAGTCCGGCCCCAGGTAGTCCCCTCACTGTGGGAGAGACAAACAAAGGTGTGTCCCATGCCGCGGGGAACCCTCAGTGCCTTTCAGCGTGAAGGCCGGATCTTCCTCCTCCTCGCTACCGCACGGGCCCCTAGGGAATGAAGTCAAGCCCCAGGCACTCCCCTCACTGCGGGAGACACAATTTATACCACTTTACGTGACACTACAACTACACCTATCCACTCTAGTACACTCCACACCACTGTACTATACAACACACCACTGCACTCTATGACACTTTACTCCACTGTACACTACACCACTCTACTCCACTACATTCCACTCTATGACACTCCACTATACAACACTCTCCTCCACTCAACTGCACTACACTCCACTCAATGCCACTCCACTTAACAACACTGAAGTCTGTGATTTGAAACATATTTTATTGAAGGAAAAAAAATCCAAATTCAATGAAAAAAATGTTAAAGCTTTGTTATAGTTACAATAAGTTTATTTATTCTTTTTATACAAACCAAACTTAAACTATACAAAAATTAGATATAGTTAAGCTATTGTTATATTTTAAATTTATAATTAACGCACCACCTTTAAATTACTGTAACTTTATTCTTTCTATACAATCAAAGCGTAAACTACACAAATTTTAGAAATTCGAAACTCATGCTTACACCTTCAAATTGCTTTAAGGTATACGTTTAGAATTTCTTAAATTTGTGTACTTTTAAGTTTTGTTTTTATAGAAAGAATAAATAAAGTTACAGTGATTTAAATTTGGTGTGTTAATTATACATTTAAGGTAAAACTATAACTTTACCATTTCTAGTAATGTATAGTTACATTTGGTTTGTGTAGAAAGAAAAAATAAACTTTTCCTAACTATAACAAAGGTTTAACCTTAGTTTTTTTATTGAATATATATATATATATATATATATATATATATATATATATAATTACCACTCCTATGTGCATTCACGCACGGCAAGAGAAACGGACGACTTTGTGAGCTGGTTATGCCAATGCCTCGTTTATTTTAAAGTTTCAGGTGCAGACGATCATGACGCGTTTCGGCCAACACAGTGGCCTTGGTCACATGATCGCGTTACGTGTAAGTGCAGAATTTATTGGGTACCCTTTTACCATGTGACATCAGGTCTGCAACTTGCATAGACATAAAGAAAATACTACTATAGTTACGGCATGGATGCTACTATCTGTTCACAAACAATGGCATAATATTATTCGAGGTAACAATGCGTAGTTAAAGATAAAAATGTTTTGAAAAACCACCTATGAGTTCATTTTGAGAAAAACCATAGCGGAGACTCCAATTAAAAAGCACAAACTATCAAATGCACAAATGCTGTGCTTATATGGGCTTATAATGGTGCATAAAAACATTTCTACACAAAACCTCATAAATATACAGTCAGAAAATTACCGCCGATAGATAAAACATCCTTAAAAGAGCCATAAATAAATAAATTTCAATTAATGAGTACTGATTCGTAGTGCAAATACTGCTATGCAAACATTCGATTCATAGTTAATAGTCACATTGATTGGTGGAGAAGTGTGGCTCAATGGTTAGAGCGGCAGACCCTGATGCAGAGATCTGGCCCGGGACCAGGGTTCAATTCCCGCCTCGGCGGGTCTTGGGCTCAATTTCCTCGGACCTGATAATTCTCGCCTCGGTGCCTATTCTAATCATGGGTCCCACTCTGCAACTCTGGGCAATAGCTTGCTTAATCTCCACAACGGCCCCAACAGCGCTGGGATGCCTGGCTTCACCCTGGGGGTGCCCAGGAGTGGACATTTCACAGGGAAAAAGCCAGGAAGGGTTCCACAGCGGTATGCGTACAGCGCCTGGACACCCCTTTGGGGGTATGGGTGCACTTTACAAGTACAAATTTCATTTTCATTTCATTGATTATGTATAACAAAGACTCATTAAAAACATCGTCAAAGTCTCAAGTGCAGAACTGTTACTAAAGTGCAGATAACTAGTGCAAGAGTGCAAATAGTGCAAATACATGGATAAATAGTGCAGATTAAAATACAGTTAGCAGCTGATGTAAATAACAATGTAAAAGTGCAATATACCATAAATGTAAAACCTGCAACTCGTAGCTCAAATGTACCTGGGAGCCCCCAGGTACTTCACGCCGTGTAGCTGGAGAGATCACCTAAGTATGGTAATTCCTATGTAAAATAACCTCCATGGCATCAACAGTGATACTACCCTTCTCTGTTCAAACTAAGTCAAGGCAACTGATCAATATACAGATAGATCACAATTCTACCAGTAAGATAGAAAAAACCATATATAACTATAAACAATTATAAAATGGTTATAAAAAATTACAAGTAGTTGTGCAGATCCTCGCATAAATTTAAACCCTGTGGTGCTTTGGTATCGAGTTCAACTATATATTGAGATTCTAGTTGTCTCAACTTTTTTCTTGATTGCCACCCCGTTTGTTGGGGGGTACACTATCTATGACATAGTACTGAAGAACATTAAGGTTGTTATTGTGTTCTGTTTTGATATGTCTTGCGACAGGATATGTGGGATCTGAGTTTACCGTTGCACGTAAGTGTTGTAAAATTCGTGCTTACGCCTGTAGCTTTGTACTCCCTATGTAGTGTAACCCACATTTGCACTGTAAAACATACACGGCATATTCAGTACGACATGTGAAATGACCTCTGAGTTTGATTGGAATGTCAGAAAAGGCGGTGGAGTAGGAGGTAGTATTCACTCCAAACTTGCATGCACGGCATGTGCTGCTCCTGAAAAAGCCTTTTTTAGGTGATAGCCAACTGATTGTGTTATCACATTCGGGGCTGGTTCTGACTAGGTCATTGTGCATGGAATAAGCCTTGTGGTAAGTAAGGTTAGGTCTAATAGGCAGTATTTGCTTGAGTGTAGCATCTGTTAACACGATAGGCCATTGTGCATTAATAATGCCCTTGAATGCATTGGCCTGTTTACTGTAGGTGGTGATAAGCCTACACGATGCTATTTCCGTGATGTTAAATACATATATATATATAGATATAAAAATGTCTTTTCATCACAGACATCCAGATTACCCTCAAGCCTCATAAGTATGCCACAAGAAATCGGGACACAACCGCTATTACAGTGTTGTGAACCAGAATAACCCTGGAAGTGTTGAGACCACATCCAAGAAACAAAAACAAGATGAACCTATCTCAGGCTCCTCCACAAAGAATTGTGCTTGTCAAAATGATGACTCAGGTGTGGTTTATTGACTCTAGTATTCAAAACACTCTAAAATAAGCAATTTTATTTAAGCAGGACATATTTCCCAGCGCAAAAGTGGTCCTTGAAAATGTAATAAGTTATCTAGCCTTGTGGTTATAATCATCTGCCTACACTGTATAAAGCATAAAGGAACTAAAAAAGCATTCTCCAATAGAGTCACAACACCCAACACAGTAGTGGATAGTGGTTCACAAAACAAAATACATTATATCGTTCTTATAAGTTTTAATTTTTCACGCGTCAGTATATTTCAAAGTCCAAAATTGTCTAATTCAGTTACTGAAAACCAATTTTTTGCTCTTTCACCCAAATGACATGGATAAATCCAGATATGAATCAGTTTCCACAAAGAACACAGTCCTCTTTTCATTTGAAATTGGTTTATTTCGGAAAAAGCAGCCTCCAGAAAGAACTCAGCCAACACATGTTTAGTCAATCTTGACTTTTTCAAGGCAGGTAGGTAGAAACGCAATCGATGTGATGTATATTTTTCCGAAGCTTCGTCACACTAGAACCATCCATAAGAATCCCAGACTTTCAAATGTGTATCCACTGTTGTAAACCCGGGGCACTCCACATTCCTGAAGTAATGGATAAGCAAAACTAATACTGTAGTGCAAAGAGTTGTACTGACTTTGGACAGTATAATCTAGTCAGTTAACATAAAAAGTACTTACTACGGTTAGACAAAAATGGTCTGAATGTCATCTCGTGATCAGTATCTGTAGCAATGGCTAACTCTAAACTGGCTGTAATGAACCCTGTTGTGTTTGGTATCAAACATTTTTTAATCATACACCCATACCGTAAACGGTGTGGGAGGTATGATTCCATGCACTGTAAATCTCCTCCGGGGGGCCCTCAGTGCTCCCGGTACCAGTCTTCCAGAACCGGACAGCAAGCTAGGGCTGCTGTCGACCAGAGACATGATTCTGCCCTCTTGCAGCTGAGCCAAGCTCGAGCAGGGGATGGCAGAACAATAGATATCCTGTCACAGGGAGGTGTGACCACCTACCAGACAGGGTTTAGTGTATTGGGGCAGGGTGGGGGTGCTTGCCAGTGCCACTGAGACTGCTTGAAGGGTGCACTTGGTGCCCTCCTTGCATACTCCAGTTCAAACCAGTTAGGGGAGCCGTTGGCTCCCACTTCGGAGCGAAACTGGTCAAAGGGCATGGGAGTATCCTCCCCACTGTCCGGCCCCTCCTCTGGGAGGGACCCCTTAATCGTCCCAACCCTTTCCTTAGGGTATTTAAGTACTTACCTGTGGGTGGGTCCCTAGATTTGTCATGGGATAAGATTCACATCAAGACACCACTTCATCTTCGACCGTCTGGGTACTCTGGATTTCGCTGGACTTTGCTCTGGGCTCCGAGACAGCAACTGGGAAGACTCCGGCTGCTCCTGGTCTTGTCGCCATGCAAGTCTGCTGCAATGTCTGTGCCCATGCCCAATACAGGATACTTCCAAGGCCTGTGAATATCCAAGACATCTGAAGGAATCTCCCTTGAAGTGAAGGAGTCACAGCTGGTGGTTCCGCAATTCCCTCAAAGCCTGCCCTGTCCTCTCACCAAGTTGAGGCCAGTATCCCTCATCGTAACCGCTGCATTGACTTGCCGTTGCACAGGCTTATTGGCTTCCTTCCTCCAAGATCTTCGGGCTGCAAGAAGCCCCAACCTCGAGCATCTCCTATGAAAAACATTTTCTTCCTCACCGCATCTCTTGCACCGTCGGCCTGCATCTTTGGTGAGCTGCTCGAGGTCCTCTTGCCACTCCTGTGCCTCCAGCCTGTGGGTCTTCTCAAGGGTCTTCTTTGACTTCAGTGGGCTCCCCTGATTGCTCAGGGCCTACTCTGACTCCCCTGCTCATGGGGAGTCACCTGGACCTTGCTGGTCTCAACACTTCACCTTTTTCGCTTACCAAGTTGTTTTCCAGTTGCCAAGGCTTGTTGGTGCTCTAGACGGATCCCTCAACTCTCGACATCCGACGTGGGAAAGCTTGTGAACGACTCCTGGTCTTCCACAGCATCGCCTGGTCCACACAGCTGCAGCTCCAAGGTTACCGTCAGCTCTCCTGCAGCACCCAACATCGTTGGGAATTTGTCTTCTGTGGACACTCCGGAGTGGTATAGACTCTGTCCCCTCTGCTTGCAGGTACTTCACATCTTGAATCCACCTTTGGGTTCCACCGGACACTTTTACCTTCTTCACCAGCGGCATCTTCCTGAAGTCCTCCATTGAGTTTGACGGTAGTTTCCGACGACATTTCGCACCTATGCACCCGGCTTCCCTGGTGTAGGTATCCTGGTTCCTAGGGTATTCACGGGTGGGGTGACACTCCAACCTTCTGTCTTCCACAGGGTTTCCTCAGGGTCCACTGGGAAGGGTCTTTCTTCTTTAAAATTGCAACTGCGACTTACACATTGACTTAACGGAGCATGCGGTTGTGTTCCCACTCTGCACACGGCCTCTGTGGGGTTCCTTGGGTGGTTCCTTGTGTACCCAGCACCTCTATGTCTTCTGGGTATAGACTTGACTTGGGTAGTGGTTCGCATCCCGCTATTTTCGTATATGGTTTGGTCCACTTTGTATATCATGCTACTTACCTGTTTTCTTCCCAAAGTATTGTGTGCATTGTGTATATCTCCGGATAGGAGATATTTGTATAACATAACATGTGTATTTGTAAAGTGCACGTTCACCCGTAGGTATCTCGGCACTGAATAACAGATGTTTATTGTTACCCAACTCAATGGTATTCATTTTATCGACCTCAGAAGGATGAAAGGTTGAGTGGACCCACTGGGATTTGAGTCTGTGACCATGAGGTCGAACACAGGCCCCTACAGTGGACGCATTAGTCCACTGAGCCACCAGACCCGCCTCTGCGTTAGTGAGTGTCTTATAATAAATGCATATTTTTATAAATACACTGTGTGGTTCTTTTTCACTTAATCTATACCAATAAGATTATGTTCTGGTAAAACAAGCTGCTTTATACTACTTCTGGACTAAGGCTGAAGGCTGCTCTCCACAGCTACCACTTAGAGAGCTTTCCAAGGTTGTCTAAGACTACTAAAATCACCATAAGGGTTGTCTGGATTAGTGCAGGGTGCTGCACATACATAAGTGAGCACCATATACTAAGTCAGCCTCCTACACTCCACAACTAAGAATCACAGTTCTGCTGTATACCTCAAATGGCCCTAGAACAAGATCCAGATTTCTACCATGACCTACGTGTTAAAGCACATTTTTATAAACAACCTGAGGCAGCATAGACATTATCTATAGTTTCCAACCTCCACAGCTATCTGATCAGAGCTCAACAACCTCCTGAGATGTGCCAGAAGCTTTACCTCCTAAAATTATAAATTTTGACGTAGAACTCAAGGATCTCTCACAAGCAGCTCTCAATCCCTCTAGTTCACAAGTTGATATAGATCCTGAATTTTGGAACCAACATCTACCGTCCAGTGGTGGCTAGTGAATTTCGAATTTGGTGGGGCATAAATGCCTGCCTTGAGTGGAACAGAGGGAGTGAAGCATGCAAACCAAATTTCCTCTCAAAGGGTTAGAGAGAAGGAAGTTCACACCTAAAAAATTGAAAAAATTAGTGCAAAGCCCATTCTACAGCACCATTTCCACACAAATTGGTTTTACATCCAGAGATTCTGAAGAGGCATAAATGAAATATTATAGTATTTTTATGGTGAGGCAGGAAAGCCCTAGTCTTCTTAGAACTGTTTGTGGTTCCATGCTTAAGGAAACTTTCATAAATTGGTGACAAGCAATGTGTTTTCAGCAGGTCCCTTTGTGTTAGATTTTTTTAAGATTACCCAGGTACCACTACCGCCTTTGATCATGACTTACATTGCATTGCTGCAAAGATCATCAAATATAACACTGACTTCAAAGTACTATTGAGTAAAGGTAAGTGAGTCAACAAATTAAAAGGAGAGCTGAATCAATCTTCTGGCTTGGCTCTAAAAACTCGTGCAAAAGCCATGAAACTGTTTAACATGTAAATCTTGCAGCAAACATCATGTAAAATATGATAAAGCCTCTCCACAGTTAAAAAAAAGTGTATTTCTTTAACACGCTGAAGCGTTTCACCTTAGTACTTTAGAATGATATGCATACATTGAGAAGCACTTAATAGACGTAATAGCACCTTAGTACATTAGCTTATATCATTACATTGAGAGGCATTTAATAGAAGTGAGAGTTTTTAGAAATCTACTTAGAAATATTCATGTAACCTCTCCCCACAGATGGCGAAACCAGTAGTGAACTAAAAGGCAAGTCAGTTGTCATGCGCACCCTAAATGTGGCACAAATTGTTATTATACATGGAGCAACATTAAGGTCTTTTAAACAAATAAGAGGTTCTTGTACAGCACATATCTTGAACTTAGGAATTTGAAGATGCTCTCATACGTGATGATGAAGAAAAAAGAAGCATGACGAAAAAAAATTGTTGCAAAGGATCACACTATTTTGTCAACACCGAGGCTGGGATTGTTATCAGTTTTTCAGGTTTTACTCTGAGCAATTCATCCACTAGATTGTTATCTCTTTCTCCCTCCAATTTCATAACATAGGTTAATGCTGTATTTGTAATTTTGGGACATGGGGTGAGAGCTTGGATGGGAAGCAGAAGCCATGCACTCTGTGTCTCTAGAGGGTTTGCAATTTGTCTTTACCCTTAAAGTTACATGGCAGCTATAGTGGGAATACCTTAATTGCAAGCTGAGTACATCTCAAAATGAATCAAAAATTACTTTTCCTCTGAAAGGCTCTGGTACCTTTGCCAAGAGCAAAAACATTTAGAGTGAGAAACAGATTAGGACACTTATCAAACAAGTGGTGTTAAAGGAAGAATAAGGACAAAGCTTTGTTTATGACAGTGGGAGCATGCTTTCTCTTGGTCTTGCACTATATATTCGCAGGGCAGTAACAGTTGTTTATTTTTCAGTGCAGAACATGAGCCCTCTTTCTAAAGTTGTATGTTTACCTGGACCTTACGCATCATTACCTGAATGTTTGCCTCAAAGAACAGCCTTGTAACAGGCTGCATCAATGAAAATAAATCTTTACTCTAGCCAGCTTTTATAACGCATAAGGAAGACTAGTCAAGGTATTTCTTTTCTTTCTACTGCTGGACGTGAACCATCTGAGGTTATCCATACGACGCTGAGCTGTTACACCAAGCTCCAATGGAGCTTCTGTTAGGGTAGGTTGCTTCCCTTCCCTATTTTCCAATGGAGCATAACACATCTCCCTAGGGGATTTAGGGATGGTGAAGAGAGCGCTCTCAACATCAATCAATCAATCAATCAGGATTTATAAAGCACAGCTAATCACCCAATAGGGTATCCAGGTGAATGCAGGTTCAGGAGGATTATTTGAACAGCCAGGTCTTGAGGGCCATTGAGAAGTGGGGTGATGGTCCAGAGGTGCATGGGGAGGCTGTTTCAGGTCTTTGCTGTGAAGTGGAAGAAGGAGTGTCCTCCACTTTTGCTTCAGTAGATGCGAGGAGTATTGGCAAGTGAAAGGGAGGCAGATCGTAGTCTTCTCGTCTGTTGGTGGAAGTTCAGGCAGTGGTTAATGTATGCGGTCCTTGGTTGTGTAGAGCCTTGTGTGTGTGGGCCAGCAGCTTGAATTGGCATCGCTTCTGTACTGGGAGCCAGTGGAGTTGCCTGAGGTGAGGTGTGATGTGGGTTCGTCGGGGAAAGCCAAGGATGAGTCTGGCTGCAGCATTCTAAATGGTCTGTAGTCTCTGTAGGAGGTGTGTCGTGATTCCTACGATGATTCAGCTCCTGGCGGAATGGACAATGGCTCTACAAAAGGCGCACAGGTATCGGGTGTTTCCTCAGCGGCTGCTGTGGGAACTGGAGAAGGTCATCTTTGCTCCATTGACCTGATACAAGAGGTGTTACAGGGACCATCGTCTGTGAATGCGAGCGACAGTGATGTTGCGTCTCCCACACAGGACCCATAAACATTTGTCTCTCTTTGTGATGGGAACAATTCGGCTTTTTTCCAAAACAAATCAAATTGGAATGCAAAACATTGCTTTGTTTTATTTTTGGTGCTCTCACTGAGCACCATGGCTTTCGATGTGCTCAGTTAATCTAGCCATATTGTGACTCTTTAGTGGACTTATAGAGCTTTTTGAATTTTTAATACCATCCTTTTACATATGACATGTTTTTAGACACTGGTTTTATAACAATGTTTTTATGCTTTTTTAGCTGGCTTATTTTAGCATTAGTTGACGTTGTCGACCTTAAGATGAGGAGTGGGTGTTATGTCCCCTAAACTAGGCCTAAGTAGCAAAGTGACCTTTTACCTATGTTTGTCCTACCTTACTCTGCATAACGGTTCTAGCACTGACCTTTTACCTAGATTAAGTGCTGAATAAATGTCGATTGGTTTCCTTGAAACTAGCCTCATTTATTATGCATGAGGATTCTTAGTAAAATCCCCTGCCCATGATGTACATATCTCTGTACAAAAGTCATCACTATCTTTCATCCTAGGACAACCAGGCTACTTTAATTATTTAATTGCAGTTATTGTTTTACGCACATCTACATAATCGTACTCACAACATATCGATTGTGGTAGAACCCCGAGGCTACCTTTTCTGTATAAAAGAACTGCACCTTCACTAGTGAAGGTGAGGAGACGCTTCCACACTGACACAGACGCCTGCAGAAGCTTTCATAATGCAGCGGTCAGACATCCCTCGCGGGATGTTCAACTCGAGACCAAGACGGGGCCCTTCATTCTCTACCATCAGGTAATGGGGTTGGCTCTTTCCTAGGGGATCCTTGGCTTTACACCCACATACATGCTAGGTACACTTAGGTACACTTAGGTAGGGTCCGCATAGTAGGAGTACGCTTGATTATTGTCATGTCTATATGCCTGCATATATTCATTGTTTCAGCACCATGGTAGAATTCTACCTTCAGTTTACTCTGTTGGTGCGTGTACTTCTGTCTGATGATTCTGTGAATATCTCTGAGACTAAGTAAGTACAATTGACTGAGCGAAAAGTACTGTGCTGTTTCCATGATCCTTGAAGGATCAAGGGTTGTCATGTTCGATGGTTGCAAGAAACTATTTGCTCCTTGGTAAGGCTAGGGGGCTTATGGTGGCACTGTGAGCTAGCTGGTCTATAGGCCGACATATCCTGCGGGGGTTCCGGAATCCCTTAGTTTATGTTGTCCAACAAACGTGCAGATCCTATGTGTTTTTAGGAACTACAAAAAGTATTAAAGTTGGAGACAATGACTGTCATATTTTGAAAACTTCTAGATTATGAGAACTTCTGTAGTAGAAGTGTTATTTAATTTGCTTTCCATCAGGTGATTGCTAAACGATAGTTCAGTGATATTTTAAACATGAGAGGACTTAGAAAACAAAAAGTTACTTTTCCATATTTATACAAGTGGCAACACCTATGGGGGTATTTAAATGCGGAAGGAAATGGTGCATTTTTAGGTTGACAAAGGCTGTGTGAACAGCTGAAACACGTTAAATTTCCCAAGGACTCGAGTGCGGGTTTTCTCTTGTAGTGGAGGAATGAGTTTGAAGTTAATGAGGCTTTTGTGGTATCGCCTCTTTCCTGCACCACCAGCGATCAGGATGCACGCCAGCTAATCCACAAACCCAGGGTGAAGTTATAATGACTGGTGAGCCTCCGAGCACCACATTGGAGTAACAGTGGATGGACGGGATAAAAGCAGTAGTGCATGTTCGGCGCTGGGAGTCAATTGACTACCCTTGGCGAAGACTTGTGTTCTGAAGGAAACCCTTGCATTTGGTTTCTGAAAAAGGTGTTCGGAGCTGGGCACTGCGGAAGCCACAAGGTTGAGCAGTGAATTCAAGGGACCATAAAATTAATTTACAGCACTTGTTGCACAAAGTGAAAGGTTTGAGCAGCTTACAACAGAGGAAACAAGGTGAGCGCTGCTATACGTTATTGAGAAATATGGGAGTCAAGAATGTTACAGGGCACCAATCACACTGAATATATGGCTGACAGCAAACAGTTTAAAAGATAGTGTATCATCATTTACAGTCATGTATGCACAAAGGAATAACTAAATAAATAGCTGCCAGCATCTAAATGAAGTCACAAAAAAACATGATTAGATGGACAGTTTTACAAGGAAAGTGCAGCGCTCACCATGCCAGTATTAAAATTGGAGACAATGACTGTCCCATTTTGGAAAATTCTAGTTGCGAGAACTTCAGTGGTAAAAGCGTATTTTAATTTACTTTCCATCAGGTGATTGCTAAACGATGGTTGAATGATATTTTAAACATGAGAGGACTATGAAATCAAAAAGTAACTTTTCCATGTTTATGCAAGTGGCAACACCTGTGGGGAGTATTTAAATGCGGAAGGAAATGCTGCACTTTTAGGTTGACAAAGGCTGTGTGAACAGCCGAAACGCGTTCTGTTTTTACAAGTGCTGTTTGTGGGAAAAAATGGAATTTCCCAAGAACTCGTGTGCGGCTTTTCTCTTGAAGTGGAGGAATGAGTTTGGAATTAATGAGGCATTTGTGGTATCGCCTCTTTCCTGCACCACTGGCAATCAGGATGCAAGCCAGCTAATCCACAAACCCAGGTTGCAGGAGAATATCTGTATGTACATGAATATATAGTTAAGATCAGAAACACAACACAGGTCGGGTACTCAGCAGACAGACAAAAACACATACAGAAATAACTATATATCTAGACATATATCTCAATACCAATGATCAGAGAAAATACCTTACCGGCTGCAATATCTTCCTCTTAGCCCACACAAGACTGGGGGATCCCAAATTACAGTTCCTGGGGTCAAGAGACTCCTCAAGCCGGGAAATGCAGCACTGACCTATCAGGAAAGAACCCGGTTTTCAAGCCAAGAAACCCCAGTTTTTATAATATTCTCAAAGCACAAGAAGCTGTGAAAAAGACACCCTCTACGGCAAGGAAACTTACTGGTGCTGGCCAGGCTACTACAAGCATTCCAAGGCAAAGGATTTCTCATGCATTCTCCTCGCGCTCCCACAATACATGTTCCAGCCCCTTATCTTAGTGAAGCCCGAGAAAGTAGAAAACATTTCCAAAAGTACAGAAAACACCCTCAAAGAGGAAAACAATTCTGCACGCAAATGACCTGAATAACCATGAATAACCTCGAGCCTGCTTGTGTGTGCAGAACTGAAGCCAGACAGAGTCAGAATTCAAGATGGAGTTAGGGCATGTTAAAGTCAATAGGTAAAACTTAATTTCTTAATGTACAGCATAATGCACATTTGCGCACCACTGCGTAAGCACTACACTCCGAGACAGGGAAGTACATTCTACACATTTCTCTCTCTCATGCTTTCAAACGCACATCCCACACGTTCTGTTCCAGGCAAGGCTGTTGTGCTCTGTGCTGAGGAGATGATAAACACTCCTACTTTGAAACTATAAGGAGACACGAAATGAAATCACAAGTTAAAATGCAAGTGCAGAAAAAATGATGTTGTACATTCAAGATAGAGTAAGTTAAAACACAGAGGGGGATATGTACAATGAAGTGGCGGAGCGTGTCGTTAGCCTCCTTGGGTTGTGGGAGCAAAACGTCTGGGGTTAAGATCAACACTGCAGGGGCCAATAATCAGCACAGGAGCTGCACCACCAGTGGCAAGGAGGCGGCCAGATGCAGGGTGCCAAGGAGATGTCGGGAGACCTACTGTTTCCAATTGAGAGCTCCGGTTTGTAAAACAGGCTGCAGGCTCAGTCACAAAGTGTTCCTGAGGGTGACCACTGGAAAGAGAGGTAAGTTGGATTGGTGAGGGTTACCTGTACACTGTCGGTTGGGCCATCCAAGGCCAGAGGCATCAGGTGCAGAGGTGTCTTTGGGCGTCAGGTTTTCTTACCTGCTCCAGTCACGGTCGGGGGGACCCTTCAGGTTGAGGCTGCAGGCATCGGGTAGAAGGCCGAGGCAGGTCAGGAATCACTGGATCCAAGGTCAGGATTGCTGGGGAGACCTCCTTATGGTGTTGGTCCACTCGAACTCAGGCCATGGGCGTCGGGTGCAGAGTGGTACAGAACCGCGGAGTGGCTGGATCCGAGGTCTGTGTTGGAGTCTTTGGTCGAGCAAATCCGGTGCTCACGGGATACGGAGTCTGTTTAGCGAAGGCAGGGCAGGTCCTCCAGGTTCTGGATGGCTGCTAGCTACACCAGGGCTTTGCTGGATGCAGGTCGAAGTTGGGACAGGACGGTAGGGCTGGGGCCAAAGCAGTTGTTGTTCTCTTCTTCCTCATTCAGCACAGGCCTTGTGTCCTTCTTCTTTCTTCTTCATGAATCTGAGGAGGTAAGGTTCAGGGTTGCCCCTACATACTAAATTTAGGGGCGTTACAGGGGTGTGCAGGTTGGGACCAATATGTCCTTTCCTTGGGGTGAGTACACCCCCTATTATTCTACCCTCCATTGGAAGGAGGACATGAGCCTCTCTCTGATGACACACAGGGATGTGTGCCATGTCGACTCTTCACTTTTCTCTGCACCAAAACACACAGCCTGCAATGGCAGTGTGTGAGTGTTAAGGTGCAGGGTCTCTAAGGGTGGCACAATAGGTGCTGCAACCCTCAGAGGCCTTCCCTAACCACAGGGCCCTTGGTACCATGGTACCTTTTTCAAGGGGGTTTCCTGTGGCCAGAGATGTGCCAATTGTGGGTACAAAGGTACAGTTTTGGGAAAGGAACACAGGTGCTGGGGTCTGGTTAGCAGGATCCCAGCAGACACTCAGTCAAGTTGGCATCAGGTATCTGGCAAAACGTTAGGGGTAACCGTGCAAAAAGGGGTACTTTCCCACATACCTGTTTTTTTCAAACGTTTTCATATGAAAGAATAATAATAAAAACAGATTTAAACAAAAAAATGAAAGCTACTTGTGGAAGTATTTCACATCTGGAGAGCGCATAAGTTGGTTTACCTTCCTCATTATAAATCTCACTTCTACGATATCCTGAATGTGTAAGGCATTTTAGATGCAAAGTATGTTTGTACACACTGTGATCACATGTACAAAACAAAGTCAGACCAAAACCGAAAATTATGTCACGTTTAATATAAAATGTACTCAAGAAAATGTTGTACATGAGCCCAGCTACATATTTGCACAACATCTAACTTATGATGAAACTGGGAGTTTGCATGAATGGCTTCTTTAACACCGTCATGCAAACAAAATTCATGGGGTATACAATGCTGGCCGATAACGCTAAAGCACATGACTCATTCTTTATCTTACAAAATATGACTTAGGCTTCCAAACTGATGGTGCTCACTGTGGTTCCTTTTGCATAAAATCCATCTATATGCTACCTATGGAATTCAGCATATTGCCAAAATCCTTTGGGTTTCCAGGGTTTAAAGGCTTTTTCCCCACACTTTTCTGAACAAATGGGCAAATCTAAATTATGTGGGACCTATTATCCAGCCCAGCAGCATTGATTAAATTGTGCCTCATGAGTAAGAAAGATTTTTAGAATGATACCATGAAATTGGCAAAAGACCTTTGATTTTCCAGCCGAGTTGAAAGCTTACTGTCACAAAGATATATTGATATTAGAGACGGAGTCATACAGATTACAAAACAAGAAATGGTTCTGAAGTCCAACACTGCTGAGATGGCAAAATATATATGCAAAAACTATGGGCCTTAACATCATATGTACAACACAATACAAATGGTCTTCACTCCCTTTTAGGTCTTGCCTAGAGACAGCTTTAGCTGTCTCACCCAGCCTCATGAGTTCTAAAGAAAAATCATATTAAACTATGCAGGCCTCGTAAAATAGTTTTAATTTTTGTAACTTTTTTCTTGAGTGTTGCATTGTTGAGTCACATATTGAAAATTCTATGTGATAACTTCCAGCTTGCTGAGAAGTCTGTGCTCAAGGGTAGCTGATTTCTCAATGTGCTTCATGGACTCTCAATCCAAGGCATTAAAGGTAGATCTCACTGCCCAAAAGGTCCTTCAATAATTCTGTGACCTTATGATTCTACAATTCCAAATGTCAAATCTATTCTTTTTTTTCTTTTTATCTCTTTCTTGTTTTTTTGTTACATCCAGCCGAACAATGATACAAAGAAGTACAACGCACCCATTAACGCTTACAAAAAGGACTCAGGGTATGACAACTGTTATACAGACATGTTACATAATAGGCTGTAGCTGGCATAGAATAGAAATCCTCAAACACAATTTGCACACACCATACCAATTACCTGTGGAAGAAAAAGGGAATGGAACAAGCTTAACAACCATTAACATGAGAACTTGATGGACAGTCCCGGCCATGTGTGTGCGAATTATGGTACTCTATAGTGGCAAAGTATGTCGATGACCTGCTCCAGCACCCCGGGTCATCACATAGGGCCCTGGTTGTGGGCATGTGTTGCGTGTGAATGAAGGTACGCAGAAACATCCAGAATGTATAAAAATGAAGATTTATTCACAAATAGGCAGAAGCCCTCTGGATGCAGGTCCGTTCTCCATGAAATCACAACTGCATCTAACAAGATATGGTTGCCGATGCCATGGAGAAGAATGCGGCCATGAGCTCTGTATGTTGCAAGGTAATCAAATGTAAACAGCACGCAGGGCTCCGCGTGTTAACATAGTACAAACAAAAACATTATGCCTGACCACGTTCCGATGTGAACTGAACATCACTTGCATGGTCATGACAGTAAACATCTGATTAACCCCATACTACATCAACTTCCCTATTTTAATAAACATCAAAAAGTTACCATTTATTGTACATAGAAATCCTTAAACTTAGCTGGCGTGGAAGCATTACGTGCAGCTCTGGAGTGTGTCAGAACATTGGAGTCAGATGAAATTGGAACATAATCATCATGGCAATTTCCAAGAATATCATCATGTGCACTATCAACGGACCTTTCACAAGCAAGATTAGCATCAGCAAAATCCTGAGAAACCTGAGATTGTACAAAGTCTGAGGACAACATATCATTTCCCAAAAGATCATTTCCCAAATTAAACCAACTTTCAGGTGTTAGGTTTGAAAACCCCATTCTCGTTATACACCAGTTCCGTTTTATATTAAGTTAGCAGTGTGCGGCTAAATTAGGTACCATTCGTATCCACGTTATGCAACCCACTGAGTTATCCCTGCAATGTGCGAGCTCCAGTTAGCTAGTGTGTCTCCATTTTCTATTTCGCAATCCCTATTAGGCTGTGTCTGAACTAGGCCCCGTTATTCGTCTTGCTTGTCTCAGCCGAACACTGTATTTAGTTATTATTTTCTTTTCTGTTCAAGGTTGCCTTCTGACTTACTAATGAATAGGCCATTCTGCCTTCGCATACCTATCTGTGTGTGTAGCTCTGCTCCCACGTTAGGAGACGCTGAGACCCAGCATGGCAACCTTGAAACTGTGATAGTGTGTACCCATCTAGCAGGTGGTAGCCCATCCTTCTGTGCCTCCTTTGTTCATGTTCGTCCTCAGCCGGTAACTTTCCACTGTGGGCGTGGTTGGAGGTTCTTGGGAGGAATGGTTATGCATTGCAGACTGTTGGGGGGTCAGTCCCTCGGCAGACATCTTAGGGTGCAGGTCAGATTGGACTCCTCTGCAGAGTATTGCTAATAAATAACTGCTTGTATTCTCTACTGTCTGACCGACTCTTCAGTTTGGTAGAAGGCGAGTAGGAGGTTGTAGATAACCCGGGTGGCCCCTAAGGGCCACTTCCTTCAGTTGGCGCCCGAACAGGGACCCCGCAAGGTGATCCGACTCACCCGTAACCGGGTTGCAGGGTCGGGGTTGCGTCTGGTCGGTCGGGCGGATCGGGGATCCCCACACGATAAGAGCCTGGTTCTCTTGGCTGCCCCACCCATCTGATCGGGCGACTCCTCGTCTAGTGGTCACCGGCTGGGGTCCTGAGAAGGCAAAACCTTGGATTTGGCCGTTTGGTTCGAAGAGTCGGCAGTGGAGAATAATCTTGCTCGACCTGAATGCACCAGGTGAGTGATTTGAATTCTTGGAAAATGTGGCGCCATGGTTGAATGACAAGAGCCTACGGGCTGTATCTGGTACAGTCTTCGGACTGTCTTGTCTTGATCTTGGTGGGTTTGCGGACCCTTAAAGGACACAGAGTGTTCGTGAGCAGTCTACCAGGCCAACTGGAAATTCGGCCTATTCTTGAAAAGGTCTGGAACTGTTTGCGAGCAATCTGCCAGGCCAACTGGAAATTCGGTCTATTATTGAAAAGGTCTGGGGCTGAAGCCTGTCTTCTTGTCTTGAAACAGTCTTTGGACTGTCGTGTCTTGGGCAGTCTGCGGACTGTGGAGTGCAGTTTTCGGACTGCTTTTTATTTGGTTTGCGGACCGTTTTGTTGGTTGATGTTGTATTTGTCTATTGGGGACAGTGCATGTATCTTATATTAAGATGCCTTGTTTAAGTAAGTTGGGGCGTTTTGGATGTCGGTGTTGTTCCACTGAGGCTCAATTGGAAGAGAGGCAGCCTGCGCCTCCAGAGGGTACCCCAAATTTTTACGTATACGTCAAGCATGGCATTGGCCCTATTATGTTTAGCACGTTGTGGAATAAATATACGAGGGACAATGCTGACTTACAGTGGCCGTTTACTGGCACATTTGATGAACAGAAGTTTAATTACTTGCAGGATAAATTGTTCGCCAAAAAGAGTAGGCAGTCGATGTTTGATTCTCTGAAGGTATGGCAGAAGGAGACAAAACAACGACAGATACGAGCAGAGAAACAAGCTCGGAGGGGACAGACGCAAACGATAACGCAGAAAGCAATGGCCTATGACAGAGAAAATATTGAGAAAGGCATAGAGTGTGCAGATAGGAAGTTTTGATTACAGAGTGATAAATGTTATGTTGCTAGAGAGGAAGGTGATGATTTCGTTGAGGAGTTACTAGATTCTTGGCCTCCACCTCCTTATGCCCCTGAATGGATATACCCTATGATCCCAACATCTCAGTCTTCGGCCTCTGGTTCTGCTATTCCTAGCCTTTCTGTATCCAGCTCTGCTGCTTCGGCCCCAGCCCCGCCTGTCTCTTCCCCACCTTCGCAAGTTACAGGGGCGGGTGCCGTCAGCTCTCCTATTCTGTCTCCTGGCTCCATATCTGTGGCTACGCCTTCTCATACTCCTACAACACAGCCTTTGTTCACAATGGTGCCTGTTTCTTCATCTGCTCTTTCTCCCCTGGATGAATTACCTCAAGCATTGCAAGATGCCAAGACGCCTGTGCGTGGAGTGCATGCAGCGAATTGGGCAGCAGCACGTGACCGCATGGAGAAAGTGTTGGTGCGCTCTGCTGTGGGTAATGAGGAAAATAAGATGGCGGCTGATCAGGCTGCACAATGGGCCCGGAACCCGATATATAGTGTGGAAGATGTGTGGAGTATGATGAAAGATTATGAGCCGTTTATACAGCAACATGCCCTTTAGCAAATGTCGGCTACGCTGATAGGATTGTGGGAGCAGGGTTTTGAGGGTATCGCACCTCAGATCATCTATGACATTCAGGATAGGGTATATGCTACAGATATGGCCCCCAATTAGGTTTTCAGTAAGGTGACGACGTTGGTGGGTTATCGGGGTAGACTGCTTCAGAAGGTCCCGACGACAGCATCACAGTTTCCCATGAGAGAAGTTCATCCCATTTACCACCCCGAAACACCGGAGTTGCGAGATGGGAATTATGTTGTTACTCGCCAACGAGTGGCGGCCCATTTTCAGGAACAGTGGATCTACACTCCCTGGAAGAGGAGTGAGGTAATATCACTAAAGGGTCAGTTGCCGGACCCTCGGAAAAATCCAACTGTGTATTATAAAGAATTGACGGAGGCAGCCTCCTCCACAGTGATGACATTAGCTGATATAGAGTTGTTTTTCGGCCTGTTGGTACCGGTAGATATATGGAGACAGGTGCATACGCAGGATCATGTAGTGGAATTGGGTGGAACATGGGATGAGATCAGGGCGTGGGATAAGGAGCGCAAGCCCGGCGAGAAGCCGAAGGCGGAGCTATTAACTTTGCCGGGGCGTATTATCACTTACATGCATTCCCTTATCCCGCCGAGACGAGTGGACTGGGACAAGTTGACTGCGTGTCGTCAGAAGAAGGATGCAAGTGTGTCTGATATCTTTACTAGGTTTGAAGGGGTGTTTTGGGATTTTAGTGGCCAAGATCTGTCACAAGAAGGTGGCGTTTGTTTGTTTGTTAACAGATTTGTCACTAATTTGCTTCCCGAGATTGCGACTAGGTTGCAGGCTTCGGAAAGTACTTGGACCACCTCATCCCCATCAGTAATTTTGAGTATGGCACAGTAATACGAGCATAGAGAGAATGAGGACAAAGCGAAGGTGGAGTAAAAGTCCAGGGAGTTGAAGATGAGGGTGTTGATGCAGCAAGTGACGAGGGGAAAAGGGAGAGAGGTTCGGGTCCGGCCCAGCGAGGGTCCCGGTCGGACAGGAACAGTACTCTTGGTGTGCCCGTAGGGTACAACCAATGTGCGTACTGTAAAAAGGAGCGGCATTGGCGAAGCGAGTGTCCGAAGTTGTTGCTGAAAGTTGAGGCCCCGAGAGGAAGGGGTTTTAGAGGGCGCGGTAGAGAAGGAGGAGGCAGAGGAGAGGTGCAGTCTGAAAATACATCGCATGATCATCATAAAAAGAACTATTTTGACGAAACTCGTGGAAGGCAGTACTATCATGACGACTATGACATGGACGAAGTGACGGGGTTGTCCCACAGCTAGGACAGCCGGGGACAGGGTGAGGGACCAGTTCCAGTGCCTGTAGATCAGCGCGGACCCTATGTCACTGCAGATTTGCAAGGCACGGGCAAGAAATGTTTAGTTGATACAAGGGCTATGAATAGCTCTGTTTCCCGTTCACTGGTCCCGGGGGCAGCTCTGTCTGGCCAAAATAATGTTTCGGTAGGTTTCTCAGGCATGCCGGTTGTTAGCCCCATTTCCAAGCCTCTTGCTTTGACTATTGGTCCCTTTACAGTAGATTCGCATTTCTGTTAACGGCAAATTGTGGAGAGAATTTGATGGGATTGGATTTGTTGAAGAGATTACATGCCACCATCTTTTGTTCCCCTGATGGTGTTTACATGACCGTTGGGCCACAAGTGGCTCGTGCAAAACAATGCTGTGCTAAAGATGCACTCCTCCCTGCTGAATTCAAAGAGGTGACCCGTAGCTTGTGGGCAACAGGAGATACGGACGTGGGGTTGCTCCAGATCCCGCCGGTTTCTATTAAGATCAAAGATAGCGCTGTATTGCCTCCTCAGTGTTCCTCAGTATAAGATCTCACAGGCAGGAGAACAGGCTTTATTGTGAATAATATAGGATCTGGTTAAGTCTGGGGTGGTTAAGGAGACGGCGGCGAATGTGTGTAATAGCCCTATCCTTCCGATTCTCAAGAAGGCACCCTTGGACTCTTCTGATGCTCATCCTGACGTCTATCGCTTTGTAATTGACCTCAGGGAGGTCAATAAAATCGTAGTGCCTCAATATCCTGTAGTACCAGACATTACCACGATATTGACAATGATTCCCTCATCAGCCAAATTCTTTTCTGTGATCGATTTAAAGAATGCTTTCTTTAGTATTCCGATCCATACAGACAGCAGATATCTGTTTGGATTTGCCCTAGCTGGCAGGAGCTTTAGATTCTGTTGTGCAACTCAAGGCTATACAGAAAGTCCTAGTATTTATAGTCAAGCTTTAAAAACTCATTTGGATTCTTTGGTACTTCCTCCTGGTAATGCGCTATTGCAGTACGTTGACGACCTCCTTGTGGCCTCTGATACTGAAGATGGCTGTAAAGACGCCACTGTTAAACTGCTGCTGCATTTGGCACACCATGGCCATAAGGTATCCCTTTCCAAATTTCAGTATTGTCGTCAGGAGGTCACCAACTTAGGTCACCTACTGTCAAAGGAGGGTCGCAGACTAACACCTGAATGCATAGCTGCTATCACTAATATGCCTGTTCCTAAGACCCAGCGTGAAGTACGTGCATTTATTGGTATTACCTCGTATTGTCGACATTGGATTCCCAATTACTCCCTACTAACGAAACCCCTCCTTTACCTGGCTACCAAAGAAGTGCATGACCCCTGCCTTGGACATCTGCATGCCAGCAAGCTTTTGAACAATTAAAGGTTGCGCTTTGCTCTGCTCCTGTGCTTGGTACTCCTGATTACCAGAAGCCTTTTGTGCTTTATGTACATGAGGCGGATGGTTGCGCGCTCTCTGTTTTAACACAGGGTTTTGGTGGTAAGCAAAGACCCTGCGCCTATTTTTCTGCCATTTTGGATAACGTCGCCAGAGCTCTCCCGAGCTGCCTAAGAGCTGCCGCTGCAGTGGCAGTTTCTATCAGGCAATCAGCAGGGCTCGTTCTTGATACTGATCTCACAGTAATGGTACCTCATGCTGTAGACACACTTTTGAACAAGACAAAGACACAGCACCTTACTAGTGCACGTCTGACTGGATATGAACTAACATTGTTTGCTCCGCACATTACCATCAAAAGATGTGCTACTCTGAACCCAGCTACGTTACTACCCCTCCCTTCGACAAGTAATGACACAGATGCACATGATTGTGTGTATAGAACGGAAGAGGAGAAGAAGGGATGGGTAGACCTGACTGATGTTCCCCTATCTGACCCCCAAGGGGAACTATATGTCGATGGCTCTTGTTTCAATTTACCAGATGGCACCACCACTGCAGCATATGCAATTACAACGTTGCGCACTGTAGTTGAGACATCCCGTGTTCCGTACCAATCAGCCCAAGCTGCCGAGTTGGTTGCCCTTCTTCAGGCTTGTGAGTTGAGTGAGGGACTGACTGTCAATATCTACACTGACAGCCAGTACGCCTTTGGGGTCACACATAATTTTGGACGCCTCTGGGCGGAGAGGGGGTTCTTGACCTCACATGGATTGCGAATACAGAATGGCCCACTGATACATAGACTTTTGTCAGCTCTAGCACTCCCCGATAGGTTAGCAATAATAAAATGTAGTGCCCACAAAGCAATAACAGATGATGTAGGGAGAGAAAATGCGTTTGCAGATCAAACAGCTAAAGAGACAGCTAGATCAAAGATGAAAAAGATGTTTGTGGCAGGTCCTGCTAGGTGGGTCCCAGACAATGGAATGTTTGAGGACACATTAGAAAGTGTTAAAGAGATACAGAGTGAAGCGACCCTAGATGAATTGGCAATATGGCAGGAGAGTACAGGGCGTTTGGATGAGGATGGGTGTTGGACTGATATGTCCGAAAAACAGCGATGGATGCTGCCTAATGCCTATGTATTCCCTGTGGTTACCATGGCCCATGGCCCAGCCCACATTAGCGCCAAGGGAATATGCAAGGTGTGGGATCCAGTGTGGCAGAACGACAATATTTCCAAAGTAGCCACTCATTTAGTGAAACACTGTATGATTTGCATAACACATAATCCTGGGAAAGGTACCCCTACACCTTCAGGTAACTTTGGCACGCCTTCCTTCCCTTTCGACGTTCTCCAGATGGATTTCATCAAAATGGAACAAGTTAACAATTTGAAGTATGTGCTGGTAGTGATTTGTGCATTCAGTAAATGGGTTGAAGCTTACCCCACTAAGGAGAATACGGCTATGGCGACAGCAAAGGCACTCCTAAAAGAGTTCTTCCCACACTTCGGATTGCCACGTTTGATCTGGAGTGACAACGGATGTCACTTCAATTCAAAAGTCATCCAATTGGTGTGTGAAGGCTTGCACATTAGGCAGGAGTTTCATGCAGCGACCCACCCCCAGTCAGCAGGCCTGGTTGAGAAGTACAATGGTACTCTCAAACTGAAATTAGCAAAGATAAAAAGAGAGCACAGGATTGTGATGGCCAGATGCGTTACCTTTGGCTTTGTTATCTACTAGGGCAACTGCGCACTCTAGAACAGGGTTGTCACCGTATGAAGTGATTTTTGGACGCCCGGCCAATATCTGGGGCGTTCCGAGACCCAAGCTCTTCTCCGAGATAGAGTACCCTTTGTTTGTGGATTACTTGTATGAATTAACTAAAGATCTTCGTTCTATTCATCAACAACACTGTGGACGTTGCCAGAGGGGCCCGGGCATCAGCTACAGCCCGGCGATTACATGCTCGTTCAAAACTTCCAGAGGAAGAGCTGCATGGAGCCTCGTCGGAAAGGACCACTGTTGGTCCTCCTTGCTACTAGAACAGCGGTGAAACTCGACGGTCGGAAGAACTGGGTGCATGGTACCCACTGCAAGAAAGTGCCTTTACCACTTCCCTACGACAAGTGGGTGCTCGACGGCATTGCTGACCAAGAGGGGGAAAGGGTGCCCCACTTTATTCCCTTCTCTGATGCTCGGTTGAGGTGGGCGCAGACGAAAGCAGAGAGTGATGCTGCCTTACTTGAGGCGGTCCCCCCGGAGATATGGGCAGCCCCAGCGTCTTCCCCATCTGATCCGCAGGCACCTGAGTCTCAATGCCATTCTGAGCCTGAGTTTCTTCCCCTTTTTGTTAACGAAGAAGTGCCTGGGGTTGCCAGGTATAACCTGCTCCCCCGACAGAAGGACAGTGCGCCAGAGGGACAGTTCAGGAGTTAGGGACGGACTTGAGATTAGGGTGTAGGTGCTGTGTCTAAGGTGCCTGCGTCGGATTAGGGTGAGCTACACTGGTGCACTGCCTTAGACACTGGACAGGATCGTTGAGGGTACTTGCCCAGGAGGGAGGGTGCCCTATCCTGACAGAATAAGAATTTGTTTCCAGCAAGGGCTGCGGTCGCGTGGTCCCCTCGAGGGAGTGCTTCGTAGCACCGCCGTTGATGAACAATAGGAGCCTACCAGCGAGGCTCTAGACGGACGCTGGGTGACTTGTGCCCCTCTGGTCGGTTGTATTCTTGTGACACCAGTTCAAAAAGCTTTTCACATGTACCCATTTGGCTGTGCTGCCATGGGGGATCAACAGCCCCTAGCGGCACCCCCACCAGGGCAGAGTGGTCCTGTGTGGTCTAGCTGGTCTACTAGGAGTAAGATAGTAGTAGTAGTATTCCTTCTCATAGTAATGATAATACTGTTCGAAGTAGTATGGTATTTAAAAGAACAGCATCCTGTACACACTTTGATAGGGACTACCCCAGCTCCACCTGAGCACCTGTTCGTTACACTGGCCCAGCATAAAGAGAGACATAGACAGACATATGTTGAAAATGCCTTCCTGCAAATGCTTCATCAATTACACAATACCACTAATGCCATGATTTGCTGGGTGTGTGGCTTACTCCCCTCAGTTGTACGCAAGAATGATTTGCTGGTGTCTTTACCCCTGTCGTACCTAAGCAGCTGTGAGGCATTGTTCCAGTTGCTTTCCATGGTGTATATTCATTATCATGCTGATGCTATGAATATGATGAAGTCTGATTATGAAGCAGTGTTGGAATATATAGTAGTACACCAGGGTTATACACCTGGGACAAGAGGTAAGGAAGGTACCCTACATCCAGGAGCATGCATGCATGAATGTTTACGAAGATAATCAGAATGCCACATGGCTACAAAATGAAATGCTGGATTTTCTGGGATTCAATGTTACCGAATACTTTAAATGTTTCCATGAACGAAATGTCACCGAAGATAAAGCCATGCCCGTCCCTGTAATTCATACAGCAGCTAGTTTCTGTGTTGAAGGTTCTGGGAACATTCCAGTGGGACAGAGCAGTTGCAACTACACGTACCGACTAAACACTACTAGTAGCCCACCTCTGCTCACTCCTCCAAATGTATACTTTGCTTGTGGGGAGCAGGCTTATACATGGCTCCCCAGGGGATGGTCTGTCCAGTGTTATGTCTCTTTCCTTTTACCTCTCGTTTATATTGCACCATCCAACTATCACAAAGACCATAGGATGCAGCGGAGAAGAGTATATTTGTCCCGGGTGAGGAGAGTTATTGATACAGCAGATATCGATCAAACTGATACTACCCTGCAGCAATTCACCGATGCCATGAAGGGCATTGTGCCTTTCTGGGGACCTATGTATAATAGTGTCAGCATCCGTCGCCTCACCAGAGTTGTAGCAGGGGTCATCAACACTAAGCAGGCATACTCACTAACATTACGGCTATGCTCCAGGCTACCAGACTCGTTGCTCTTCAAAATCGGATGGTTTTAGACGTCATGCTTGCAGATAGGGGTGGAGCTTGTCGCGTCATCGGCAGCAGCTGCTGCGTCTACATCCCAGACCACGCCCCTAATGTATATTCCGCTATCCAGAAGCTACATAGGCTTGCATCTGATATTCATCAGGACAATCGTTCATGGTCCTTGACAGGGTGGTTCTGGGGTCTGATATCCTCCTGGGGTTGGAAGATACTTATTTTCCTAGTGGTTATCGCAGGTGTCATCTTTACATGCTGCCTATGTGTCAACTGCCTTCCAGCATGCTGTACTTATTGTGTGAGCAAACTCACCCCTACCCCTAAATTGCCAGGACGAGACAAGGAGCACATCTCTGAACGTCTAAAGTGTAGTCGGGGAAAATGTTTACTGTCCTTTTGTCCACCTGCTATGGACCTCTGGTTCTGGAAACATGCAAGATATGGTCCTTGTCCCCGTATTTAAAGGGCCATGTCACCACTGGTCTGGAAGATAAGCCCGGAGGTGGTTTTCTCGGTGGAACTCTGTGTGCCAGTTCAATGGAGAAAAAGCATGACTTCCTCCCCTCCAGAACCATATTCTCCAGCCAATCTTCAAGGAAGACCCACATACTGGGGCCTTCCACCTCCTCAGGTAGCCCAATAATGCACACATTATTACACTGTGATCCGTGTTCGGCATCATTTGCTTTCACCTCAAGGAGATCCACCGCCTTCTGTATATCCTTTATTTGAATTTGCATATCTGCCTTCCTTGGATGCATGCTGGCCAGTGTTGATTCAGCAGTGTCTACTTACTCTATGAGTTTGCCATGATCAGCACTCAAAAGGGTCATTTTAATATTCTTAATGTCCTACATAAAAATGTCCAGCTTCCTCATGTGAGCATGCAGCATCTGCTTCATTGTGCCACTGGATTCCTGTGGCTCTGCAATGATCACAGAGGACCCCTGCTCCAGGGTGGTGCCCACCATGGAACCCCTTTGACCTCACTATGTCATGCTGCACCCTGTGTCGCAAACAGGACTCTGTGGCAGAGTGATAAGAAGGGCGTTTTGAATGTGTGCCTCCCCCGCAGGGCTTGAGTAGTATGCAATCGAGGTAGGCCTCCAGAGCCACTGCCTCACTTAATCCATCTCTGTTGGCAAGAAGGAGAAGGCGGCCTCCACTGTCGCTTGCAAAGCACACAGGAAACCTTCAATGCGTTGTCCCCAATGCTTCTAGCATGCACTGGCCACACTCGGTGTATTCCCAACCCCTCAGGCTGCAGGTGCAATGGGCATTCAGCAGAGAACCGGGCAAATGGTAGAAAAAGAGGGGGGCATTCAGGAGCCTCAATCTAGTGGCTCTTGTGGGAGGCAGCTTCCACTGGCGGGGCACCCACACACCTCACACCATCGTCGTCAGTGGGCTTTGGAGCCCTGTCTCACTGCAGCTTCATCTGTCACTAGAGCCCGAGTCTGCGATGTGCATGGCAGGCTGCGGAAGTTCACATCGGGCACGCAGTGCATGGCCCTGGCAGTCAGAGTCTTCAATGAGCAATGCCGTGGTGCCCGGAAAGAAAGTGCCCCACGATCCACGAGCAGGAAGAGGGCCACTGAGAAGTCTGAAGGATAAATGTGCATGGGTCTGGAGCGGGATCACTTCAATGCACGTCCGGCCCACCTGCCATCTTCGCTATGCCCCCATGTCAAATCTATTCTTAGCATGAGTTAGCTTGTCACGTGGCCAGTGGGGACATTGTTGTTTTCTCTAAGTTAGCATGAGCACGTTGCAGCTTGCCTGCTGCTTTGCGCACGTTACTACATGACTTTGTTTTTGTAACACTTTCCATGGCTGCTTTCACATGAGAACTCATCGTTATGTTCACTTTCTGCAGGTTCCTGGGATTTCATCTGAACATTGTGTGCAAGGTCGATAAACAATGCCCCTTGTTATTTTGTTCTGGTCAGGCCTAGACAAAACATACCGATGCAGCTATTATTTGAGACAATGTACTTTGGTCTTATGGGGATACACAAATAGGTAGCACACACTTGGAGATGGACCTTCCCAGGGAGAAGAGCGAGACAGCACCTATGATGTAGATCTACTCTCTATAGGCTAAGGAATGGGGTCTGCTGACAAAGCCCAGAGATCTTCTAATATACAATAATACTGCTTCTTAGTGAGGGGAGGGAGGTTGGGCTCTATAGTCTTTCTTGTCTTTTCATGATGACATCTCCCTTCATGATTTATGGACTAGCTGCTATGCTGACTGTATTTATACTATGCATTTTCCTGCTTGTTATGGCACATATAGTGAATGTTAGTGCACGTTAGTTAAAATAAATATTTTAAACTGTTTCATGTCTGTTTCGTGTCAGATCTTATTGTGGACAAGTACAAAAGAGTGAGTGAAAGGGTGTGTCTTGTCACCGCGATTCCTGAGAGATTTGAGAGTGTTGTGTTCTGGGGCGTCTAATCACTTGTTTCTCTGTGAGTGAGTAGGAGAGCAAGTGAGACACTATAGCTTGTCGGTCCTGGGCTCATGGGTACTAAGGTGGTAGGATGACTCAGTCCCTACACACCAAGGTCCTATAATCCTGCGCATATTTCTGTTATTGGGCAGAATCCCTGCAACAAGCTGATTGTGTAGTTCACAGAGCACTCACGAGTGCTTGTCGAAACCAGCAGCTGCTGTTTGTTGTATACTCAGCAATGCTTGTCGCTTTAGATATATGTGCTGCTGTATGTATTGCCGTTTTTTCCTGGCCCTTTCCAAAGCTCGAGTCTGTCACATAATTTCACCTGATGGCGAGGTGCCAGTGGCAGACACTTAAGCCTCTTCTGTAAAAGATACCTCGGGGCTTATTTATGGGATTTTGGCGTAGGGCAGCGCAGCACGGCAACTTGCTGTGCTGCCCTACGCCAAAGTGAAAGGGCAGGAATGCACTGTATTTTAACAATACGGTGCATTCCTGTCCATTCACCCTGCACTGGTGCCGTTTCGGCAACCTAGCACCAAAGTAGGCACCCTTGCACCATGGTACAAGGGTGCCTTAATTGCATGCACGATTGCTTTTGCGCAGGAAAGGGTACCTTCCTGCACAGAAATAACCCTAAGAGGCATTTTCCTCTTTCAATGTCTGCTACAGAATGCAGCACACATGGAAAAAGGAAAACAAAATGAGGAGAAATAAACATTTTTCTACTCGTTATGCCTCACATTGGGAGGGGTACGGATTTGGCACTTCCTCAGGTTTGCATCACTTTGTAAATCTGAGGCAGCATCAAATTCCATGGGTGTTGCATGGGAAACCCACCGCAATGCCCATTAAACGCCTCCCGGGTGCAGAGTGAGTCGACGCAGCTACAATTCACAGTTTTGTAGAAAGGTTTTGAGAGAATAAAAAGGTGGAGTGATATACATCAAGGACGACACTCAGTTTTGTGCTTGGTATTTGCTATACCAATGCACAGCTGCAGTCTTTATTTACTGCTTTGTGTGCTGCTTTTCATCTGCCATGCCAATTCCATTAAGTGCCTGCCGTGATAGTAATAATGATCCCTCCTGGATTCTCGTGCTGGCCTGGGGCCCGTTAGCTGTCAGGACTCTTGAATGCGGGGCTGTCTGGGCTAACTAGCTGATTAACCGGATGGTAGAAGACAAATGGCAGGAGGGTATCAAAGGCAGATGTCAATACAATGGAGGAAGAGCCACAGGTGCAAGCTGCATCAGCCTCCAAGCTAGCCGCTTCCGCGCTCTGACCAGGCCTACCCATATGTGCCTAGCACACTGTCTGACCCCCACCTGCCCACTTACCTGCTCACCTGCAGCCCCAGGCACCAAGCTCCATGCACCGGATCCAGTCCCAGCTATCAGCACAGCCCTGTGCACCTTGCACCTCAAACACCTCTGCACACCTCCTGTAGCATCAGACCTCTGATCTCTGTGTCCTTCCTTTTCTGGGCTTTACAGCTGCAAATTTAAAGCAGCCCAAATCCAGTCAGAAGCATGAGCAACCTCAATGGTCTTCCGTCAATGCAACACTGCTGTTCCAGTTTCCTTCTCATCCCACTCTCTCAGTTTCTCTTCTTGGGCCCACCTTCTTCCTCTTGTTCCTGGTGAGATATCCTCAGCTTCTCTCAGACTCCTTGGCCTTCTCCTCATGCTCACCTTTAGCTTTCTGGAGAGCCAGCTGCAAGTGCAGAGTCTAGTAGCTACTCTACTAGACTCTACGCACCCAAGGGATTTACTTCTGGAATTGGGGACATGAGTACCCTAGAAATTATAGGTGTCATGAACAAAGGGAAATCTGAAAATTAACAGGGGATACCGGGGAAAAACCTGGAAAGTGCATTTGGGGACACACTCTGCATGTGTCTGAGATAGTTTTGTTTGAAGGGATCCAAGAGCCTAACTCGTCAGTGCTCTCCTCCTGGGTTCTATCAGGATTGCCTCCCCTGATACTACAACAGCCTCTTCCCTTTCACCCGGTGTCTGATACTGGTCCTTAATTAAATCAGCAACGACCTCTCTGTCTCTACTCCTAGGAAAACTCCACCCTCTGTACCTACATAGATTCTTCATCTCATCCACCTGTAAAAATCTGGAAATTGACGGGGTGATATTGGGGAAACCCTGAAAACTGAACTTATTGCACCACTGGCGTAAATAGGGCATGGCCTCTGCATTGTTTGTATCTTGAACTCATAAGCATTAGGCATCCCACTGCTTGCTGCCAATTGTTAAAACCCCTTTCAGATGGCCTCATGGGAAGCAGGAACTACTGGGTCTAACCATGGGGCCTGACATACTACAGTTTCTGAGTAACTGGTCCAAATGCTTCCCCAATCACACTTGACTCTCAGTGGTTAAGTGGTACGAGTAGTCAAAAGCTTTTCAGGGGCAGGTATGTGGTAGGCAACACAGGCTTATAACACAATATACAGACAGTAGAAGCAATAAGAGAATTTTCCAGTCAAATACAGGCGTTTATGAAAAACGGAGTGTTTGTAAACACACAAAGCATGTACGAGACAATAAATAATCCACACATACCTTTTAAGGACAGTGTGCTAGCACTCCACACATCTCAAAGTCTGATGCTTTGCCTTAAGAGTTCAGATTTAGCAGGATCTAGGTGTTATGTTTGTGCAAGTTGACAGCCTGCAACAGTTTTAACTGACAAGATGGCAGCTGGCAATCCGGGGAGACCTGCAACACTCCTCTGTGAGCTCCGGTCTCCTGCTACTCAAGGACTGTGACCATTCACGATCCATCCCCGCTGACGCACCAGCTTTCTCAGTCCTTGGACAGACTGCATGATGTTGGGCATTCATGCTTGGCTCCAACGGCTATCGATAAGCATTCCTTCCTGCTTTCTTGGTACGACGAACCATTGCAACAGCCCTGATCTCATGATGGACTCCTTCCTGGTCAGACATGGGTCTCCAACTTCGGCTACACATGGGCAACGGCCTGATCCTGATGGTGGCTTCCTTCTTGGTAACACAGGGGTTGCCGACTTCAGTACACACAGAGGCAATGACCTGAAACGCTTTCAAAATCAGTGGTTCTCCATGTTGCCAGGAAGGGGAGCACCGATTTTGCACGATGGTTCGGACAGCCCACACTCCTCGCACGGTCCTGACCAGACTTCCTAGTCTCACAGTTTGCTCACCAGGTTCCAGTAGCCAGGATTCCCACTGAACCTCGTTCCCTCCATGAGCTCTCCTCCTCCTGGTGCTTGGATGAAATATCGAGCCCAAAATATTGGGTGGAGAAAATATTATGTCAAGAAAATCAAGAACAAAAATATTGTGAAGGTAAGTTTCTATTGGTTTTAACATACTTAACTCCACATATATGTAGTCTGACAGCATATATATCTTTAAGGTACATACATGTGGAGTTAAGAATAGTAAATCTACTTACCTATTTGCTCTTACCATCTCAATATTTTGGTCCTCGATATTTTTTAAAAGATATTCTGTCTACACAATATTTTCATCATTCTATCACACAACCCTTGCTTCTCACAGTGCTTTGCTGGTCTTGGCAGACAGATGGACTCTAGGTGTTCTCCTCCTCACAGGGCTCACTTTTCTTGACAGGCAGACAGACTCTGGTGCTCTCCGCCTCAAAGGGGGCTCTGATCTCGATAGGCAGGCAAAGGGCAAGGTGAGATGACCACTAACCCAGCAGGGAGACAGGCAGACCGTAGTCTCCAGTCCTGGTCCCAGCAGCAAAGAAGTCTTAGCAATCTTCTCTCTCCTAATGAGGCAGTGCTGGTCAGAAATTGGGTTCTTGGTTGACTGGGGTAGGAGCCCTGGTCAAGCAGTAACCACAATGCTACCAGGGCAAGGCTCGAGCAAACCATAAATTTTCCTGTGCTCACCCTCTGGTAGCTTGGCAGAGAGCAGTCAGGCTTAACTTAGAGGCAATGTGCAAAGTATTTGTGCAACACTTTAAACAGTAAAATAGTGAAAACACCACACAAAAAGATTCCACACCTGGTTAGAAAAATAGCTCTTAATTTAATAAATCAAACAAGACCAGACCGACAAAAAATTCAATAAGTAGAAGAGATATTCAATGTTAAAGTTTTAAGTGAAAAATAGCGCCAAAAGGTACTAAGAGCTATTGGGAGGTATCTGGTCGCACCAAACTGGGACAATCTCAAAGGATCATGACAACCACGATGAAGCATGGGCCGGATACAGCGGACCCAGTTAGGTCTGCTGAACCAAACTACCTTAAATCCTGGGAGCGGAGAGTTGCGTAGATCTGCGTCAAAGATGCGTCATGGAGCCGAGGCAATGGGTTGGTTCCAAGGCTGTGGTGCGTGTTCCTGATGCATTGACTTGGAGGATCGTGTCGGCGGGGCTTGCGATGTGAAGGCCGGTGTCGAGGATGCATGGCGCAGTCGAGGCGATGCGCTGGTTCCCAGTGAGCGGTGAAGCTGTGATGCAGAGTTATGAGTTCGTCGTCATGGCTGCCGCCGACAGGCGATGTGAGAACCTTGAGCCGGGAAAAGCGCCACGCAGAGGCGGTTCAGCAGACAATGTGTCGGTCCTAAGAGTCTTCACAGATCCAGAAGTGTATAGAAATGGTGGTGTCAGAGGTCCAATACTTATACCCACTATAGCCTTTGAAGTGGGGGAGACTTTAAAGACAGGTCTTGGAAGTGTACAGAGGCCCTCCCTTTCTGCCCTGCCTCGCAATTCACTACAGGGAGAGTATGTAGCCCTTTGTGTTGGGACAGGACACAGCCTATTCAGGTGTAAGTGAGGCAGGATCCAGCTCCTCTCGCTTATCCTGCTAGGATGGCCCATCAAGTCATACCTAAGCTCCCATTGTGTCTAGCTGTCTAGGGGGAATGAAAAAAAGCCCAGCTGTCACCCACATCATACATCTGGCCAGAGACAGGCAGCAGGCACCAAATGGCTTAAGTAAGAAAATGCCAACTTTCTAAAAGTGTCATTTTCAGAATTCTAATTTATAATCTGACTTCACCATAAGGCAGGATTTTAAATTAGGATTCCAGAAACACCAGACGTGGAGGTTCTAGCTGTTACCAATTATAAATTACACATATAAAATGTAATAAGGTAACCCCAATGTTATCCTATGAGAGAGATAGGTCTTGATACAGTGAAAAACGACTTTGAGAATTTTTCACTACCAGGACATGTAAAACTTAAAAGTACATGTCCATCATTTTAAATACATTGCATCCTGCCCTCTGAGCTGTCCAGGGTCTACCTTGGAGATGGCTTATATGTATAAAAGGGAAGGTATAGGCTTGGCAAAAGGGTTTATTTTACCAGGTCAACATGGCAGTGTAAACTGCACACACAGGCTCTATAATGCCAGGCCCGCAAAATGATTAAAGGGCTACTTAAGTGGGTGGTACAATCAGTGCTGCAGGCCCACTAGTAGCATTTAATTTACAGGCACTGGGTACAGGGAGTACAGGTAGGCATGACTGATTTCTCTTGGCCAGGTTTCGTTTTAATCAAATTCACAATTTTCTGGCCTCTCCCATTGGCTGGGTGCACTCTGGTAATAGGTTGTCCTGCGGCTGCAACAACTGGTCTCCACAGGATACCATACACTTTGTTATGTTTTGTAATTACTAGGGTTGGCCCAGAAAGAGGTTCCTGCTACAACTGCTGAGGTCCCTGGACTTTAACCAAGTACACCCTGCTCTTATGTACTTACAATTGCTTCCCAACGAATATGTTTTACTTGCTGTGTCGAACTTTCTACGGTCAGCCTTGGCATCTAGATGCTCAAGGCCTGATTGACGACCTTGTGTATGCAGCTGATATCGTTCTTTTTAATCCTGTTTTTATTCTGTATTTTATGCTGTTTTAATGTAATTGTGTCTTATTCATATATTGCTATTGTAATTTATGCTGTTCTTTTATGGTTGCTTTGTTCGACCGAATAAAGATTTTATATTGATTACAGGCCCTGTGTACAGGGAGCACCCATATACTCTGGACTTATAAGAAAATTAAATATGCCAATTGAGGATTAACCAATATTACCATGTTTAGGGGAAGGAGTACAAGCACTTTAGCACTGGTCAGGAGTGGTAAAGTGCACAGAGTCTGAATACCAGCAAAAATAAGGTCAGAAAAAGTAGAGGAGGCAGGCAAAAAGTTGGGGGGAAAACCACCCTAAGGCTGTCAGGTCTAACACGTGTCCTCCCAGCTGAAAGTAGGGAGAGCTACCCAACCCCTTGGAAGTTCTCTTCATTATGGCAAAAAAACCTGGAGAGACCATCAGCATTGACGTGGTCGGGCCCCGGATGGCGTTCCACCGTAAAGTCGATTCCCTGTAGGGAGATGGACCACCTCAGCAGCTTGGGATTTTCATCCCTCAACTGCATGAGCCATCTGAGGGGCATATGGCCTGTCTGAACTAGGAAGTGAGTCTCAAGCAGATAAGGTCCCACTTCAGTGCCCAGACCACAGCAAAAGCTTCTTTCTCAATTGCACTCCACATCTGCTCCCTTGGAAGTAACCTCCTACTAATGAAGGCTACCAATTGGTCTAGGCCCTCCTCATTCAACTGTGCTAATGGCCCTATGCCATGCTCTGAAGCGTCTGCCTGCACTATGAAATGTTTGGAGAAATCAGGCGCCTTGAGTAAGAGGTGCTGTACACATGGCTTCCTTGAGGGTTTCACAGGCTTTCTGGCAAGCTTCTGTCCAAATCACAAATCTGGACTGCTTCTTGGAAGTCAGTTCCGTTAAGAGGGGCACAATAGTGCCATATCCTTTAATGAATCTCCTGTGGTATCCTGTGAGGGCCAGGAAGGCTCTCACCTCTTTCGGAGTTTTAGGTGGTTGCCAGACCATGATAGTCTGAATCCTGGAGAGGGGCTGCACCTTGCCCCCACCTACCAGGTGACACAGGTACACCATGGAACCCTGCCCTATCTAGCACTCACTGGCCATGCTAGTCAGGCCTGCCTGTTGCAGGGCCTGAAGAACCTCTTGAGGTGGTGCAGGTGTTCCTCCCAGCTGGAACTATAAACTGCAATGTTGTTTAAGTAGGTGGCACAAAAGGCCTCCCTACCAGCCAGGACTCAGTTAACCAACCTCTGGAAGGTGACTGGAGCATTCTTCAAGCCACAGGGCATCCCCTGAAATTGGAAGTGGCCCTCCGGGGTTGAGAATACTGACTCTCTTTGGCCCCCTCAGTCACAGCGATCTGCCAGGATTCTGCTGTCAAATCAAAGTTACTGAGGACTTTGGCAGCACCCAGCCTGTCGATGAGCTCATCAGTTCACGGGGATGGGGTGTGCATCAGTCCTGGTAGTGGAATTGAGACCCCAGTTGTCCACACAGAACCTAAGTTCTGGAGTGGTGCCAGGTGGGGCATCCTTTAGTACCAGCACCACAGGGCTGGACCAGGGACTATTGAACTGCTCAATCACCCCTAACAACAGCATCTTGGAGACACCCTTCTTGATACTGGCTCTCACCTTATCTGACAAGCTGTAAATTTTGTTTTTCACAGGTAATCTGTCTACAGTGTCAATATCATGGATGTAGAGGTGTGTGAGTCCAGGGGTGCGCGAGAACAGAGAGGCAAACTGTCCCAGTATCTTGTAACAGTCACTCTGCTGTACTGGGGTCAGGGTAGAAGAGAGGTTGACACTTGACAAATTAAATTGACCCATTGTGTTCCTGGGCAGATAGGAGGTCAGGGAGAGGCCCACTCTCCTATTCAACTCCCTCATCTGTCACCAGGAGCATGCTCACTTCGGACCTCTCAAAGTGAGGCTTAAGTCGGTTTATATGGAGCACCCTCAGGGGATTACTAGGGGTCTGGAGATCCACCAGGTAGGCGGACTTACCCTTCTGCTCCTTCACTTCGTATGGGCTGGCCCAGCTATCCTGGAGAGCTCTGGGCTCTACTGGCTCCATGGCCCATACTTTCTGGCCAGCTTGAAACTCCACCAGACTGGCCTTCTGGTCATATTAGAGCTTCATGACTTCTTGACTGGACTCAAGATTACTTTTTGCCTTCTTCCAGAAGCGATTAATCTGGTTGCAGAGGTTCAGCATGTAGTCAACCATATCCTGGGGGGGGTTCCTTGGAGATTGCTCCCACCCCTCATTGACAAGGCTCAGCGATTCCCTGGCAGGGTGAGCATAGAGGAGTTCAAATGGGCTAAACCCTACTCCTTTCAGTGGCATCTCCCTGTAGGTATAGAGAAGGCATAGAAGAAGGACGTCCCACTTATGCCTCATGAGCCCAGGCAGGCCCATAATCATACCCTTCAAGGTCTTGTTGAATCTCTCCACAAGACCCTTGGTTTGGGGGTGATAAGGTGTGATGAACTTGTAGGTTAGACCACACATATCCCATATGGACTTCATGTACGCTGACATTAAGTTAGTGCCTCTGTCAGACATGACCTCCTTGGGAAACCTGACATGAGTAAAGATCCCCAGAGCTCTAGCCACCACCATTGCAGTCGCTGTCCTCAGTGGGATGGCCTTTGGATAGAGGGTAGTTTGGTCCACCAAGACCAGGACAAACCTGTTTCCTAGGGCTGTCTTGCGGTCTATGGGACCAATTATGTTGATGGCCACCCCTTCAAAGGGGGTGCCAACAACTGGTAAGGGGATCATGGGAGCTTTTTGCTTTTCCCCTGATTTGCCACTGGTCTGGCAGGTGGGAACAGGACCTACAGAAGGCATCCGAGGCTGTCTTTATCAAGGGCCAATAAAAGTGGGCAACAAGCCTGCCAAAGGTATTTTCTTGCCCTAGATGCGTACCAGGGGTATATCATGAACCAGACTCAGTAAGGAGGTCCTGTAACTTTGGGCACCACCATGTGGGCTGCCCGAGAACCAGGAGCCTTAGGCTCACTATAGAGGAGATAATTCTCCCACTAGATTAGGTGGCTCCCCAGAGGCGTCACCTGCTGCCTGGGCTTGCCAACTCAGGCCCTCTAGAGTCGGACACTCTTTCTGCATCCTACAGAACTCCTCCTGGGTAGGCCTACCCTCAACTCACCAATCAACAAGCTGAGGCAGGTCACCCAGGACGGTAATGTCCTCCCTGGTTGGCTCGGGGTCTCCTTGTCAGGGACCCCATCAACCTCAACCGTGGGAACTTCAGGGGCTGGTTTCCCACACTACTTGCCCTTCTCTTTCTTGGCAGTTATCTGGGCCATTGTTCCAGGCTCCATACACCGTTGACTCCCTTCATGGGCAACCATAGATTGTGTGGTCATACAGACCCACTCGGCAATCCCAACATCTCCAAGTGTGACCTGAGCTCTCCCTCCTTCTAGACAGTGTCCACCATATTGTTGCCTAACAGACAATCTACAGGCATGGCAGGGCTCACAGCTACTTTCAGAGAACCTGAGACCCACCCCCCCACTCAAAGGGAACCAGAATGTTCAGTAGAAGGCTCTTACGATTGTCGGCGACTATGACTTGGTGGAATGTGTTTAGTAGGACCTACTCTGCAGATACCAGCTGACTCTTTATAGTAGTAATGCTGACTCTGCTGTCTTGCAGAGCCTACACCCGTTGCCCATTGATGGTGACCCACTGCCTATACTTGGAAGTATTAGGCTGCATATGGGCTTTTGCCACCATCTCCCTTCCCCCCTGGGAAATTAGGGTTACTACTATCTGTTCCCCAAAGCTAACTGGGAATATCTCATCCCCGAGCGCTACAATCGCCAACCCAGGTGTCTGCCTCCAGTGGGGGACTGTGCCCTCTTGGAAAATTTGGAGTCGCCCTTGGAGTGCCCATACTTGTAGCACTCAGTATATTGGAGTACAAATCTCCCTGTGTTCTGATCAGTTTTCTTCAGGTTAGACTTAGACTGGTTACCACTATTCCCTTGAGAATTGTTTTTGGGGCCTTTAGAAAACTCCTTATGTTTAAGTTTTTCTCCCCCCTATTTCTTCTGCTTGGAACCCTGACCACCTTTGTGGGAGTCCCCCAGATACCATTTTGAACTCTCTAGTGCTAGCCCAGAGGTTCATCTCTTCAGCAAGCTTCCTGGGGTCAGTCAGCTTACTGTCAGCTAGGTGCTGGGGCAACTCTGTAAAACAAATACTGAGCATGTGCTCTCTCATAATCAGATTGTACAACCCAACATAATCATTTACTTTGCTGCCCCACACCCACCTATTCAGTGCCTTGCTTGAGTTGTCCACAAATTCTACCCAGGATTAGTTGGGGAGCTTCTGGCTGTCCCTGAATCTTTGTTGGTACTTCTCAGGGGTCAGCCCAAATTTGGCAAGTAAAATGGCCTTCATGGGGGTGTACGTGGTTTCGACACCAACATCTAGCATCATAAGTGTGTCCCTCCCCGCAGTAGGCATGTTTTTCCACAGTGCTCTTCAGGTACCTTGTGAACCCTCAATGTGACTTTGTAGGCAGAAAACCATTTGTCTGTGTCATCTACCACCACATAGCTGGGCACCAAATCCTTAGGTATGCAAACACTTTTCTCTCCGTCAGGTTCTGCAGATATGCTGCCACCATCACTGCTGGAATCTGCCTGTCTGCCATTGATGTCCAGATCCACTCCTTTAGGCTGCTCTCATGAGCCAGTAACATTTTTTCTCCTCTAAGGTCCTTTCAGCCTTTTTCTCCTCTCCCTCCATTTTTAATTTAGGCAATTGCAGTTTGAATTCTCTCTCCTCTCTGCCAGTTCATCTGGGGACAGGCTGCAGGAAGAGACACTGCTCTCTGACCTGGCAGGAAGCTCCAATTCATGGGTCACACCCCCCTCATCTGATGCAGGTGAGAATGAATAATTTATTGTTCAGTTAATTAACACTCACAATATAAAAAAAAGGAAAAATGTGACAGACATGTTAAAATCCACATAAAAACATTCCTTCCTTCAATTTATACAGCAACTAATTAATATCAGAATTTACAGTCTTTTATATTGAACTTGCTGGTAATACGGTATAAGTAGGAGCTGCTCCCAGTTCTCAGTTCCGATGTCAATTTAGGGCTTTTAAAGACTCTTCAGATTTAAAGTGCCTGTGCTTCAGGATGTAAACATGGACTGCGCAATCCGGCCAACCAGTAGCATGGACGAGTTAAAGTAACAATTAAAAACGTCCCAACTGAATTGCTATTCACTGTTCACCTGTGATTTGCATTTAAGTCTCTCTTCCACTGTGTCAAAGATTTTTTTAAGTCGGCAGTTTAGCTGTGTTTCTGCCGGATTAAAGCACAGCTTTCCTGCCTGCCTGCAGGTCCTAATGCCACTCTGTTTGAATATTAAACAGAGTGAGGTGCGTCTTATGTCCTTTAGAGTAGGGCAAATACAGATGACATGCACAAGGTCCTCGTTTCCTTTTCCACAAAGGCAGCAGGTCTGCTCTCCTGGTCTCCTTTTCCAAGGCGGCAGGTGTGGGAGGATTGGTAAAATGCCAAAACGTAACTTTAGGAATTTTTCTTTTATCCTCATTTTAACTCCTGTTTTTAAATAATTTTGAGGTTTAAAAACTTTTTAGTAATTAAGCACTGTCCAGCCGTGCGCCCTTTTAGCCAATTTTTCCTTATCTTCTGTAATAGATACTATTCTTGTTACTTTTGTTACAGTCTTTTTAAAACTGGAGATCTGTGGCGGTTGTCCAAAGGTTGGTCAGTCCCAATCTTTTTAGAGAATTAAGCAAGTACTCTCTGGTGGGCGATTTTCATCGGCATGACAGCTCGTTCCAAAGGTGCGAGTTTAGGGATCCTGCCTCAGCACCTCTGATCTTATGGCAACTTTTTATGTATGCACCCCTCCTTTCCACCAATTGTTTCCATAGCCCAAATTCTAAACGTATTTGGGCGGGTGACACATAGTTTGGTAGGTGAAAGATTGCTCTGTAGGTGCTGGTGATTGTTTTATCCAGGAACATTGCATCTCTCCCTTGCATTGATTCACTCCCGTATGTTAGCATTGGTTGTCATTTTGCTCGAATCACCTGTAGTAGGGGGTCAAGGGTTAGGTCTGGCAGCACTTTTCTCAGAGGCTTCATTGCTAGATAGCTCGTGGTGCCCTTCCTGCGCAGGGCCTCCAGTTGGGGTTTGAACGAGCCTCTGCTGTCCAACAGGACTCCAAGGTATTTGTAGTTAGTTACCCGGTCCAGACAGTGCCCGTCCAAGTACCAATTCATTTTTTTCCTCATGTGATAATTTACTGTCATGATTTTTGTTTTCTTTAGGTTAATATTTAGTAGATTACGATGTCAGAAATTATTAGTGGTATTCAGGAGATGTTGCACACCAATTAGAGTTCGACTTATCACCACCAGGGCATCTGCATATAAGAGGTTGACTGCAAAGTTTTTCCCAATCTTGGGACATGCGATGTACTCTTGTTCAGCTCCCCGGGGAGGTTAGCCATAAAGAGGTCAAAAAGCAAGGGTGCAAAAACGCACCCTTGCTTTAGGCCGTTAGAGGTGTTAATTCGCCTCAAGAGGTGCGTCCCAGCTCCCAGTTTGATCTTGACCCAGGTGTCAGTGTGTAGCAATATCAATTGATTTAAGAGGGGTTTTGGTATCCCCCACTTTTCCAATTTCTGCCATAGTTTAGCGCGGTCTACATGATAAAATGCTGCACTGTAGTCTATGAAGCATAAGAATAGGGGGTACTTTGTCACTTTGGCTGCATCCGTCAGCAGAACTAGCTCCATAATGTTAGTAGTGGTTCCCTGTCCTCTGCAAAACCCGGTCTGGTTTATGGGGTGTTTTTGTCTAATTGGGGAGGCATTGTTGTACATGCTCTGGCTGGCCTTTTGTATAGTTTTTTCTCTGGACGTGACACCTCTGTCCCTTTGGCTGGTCCAAGATTCCTCCTCAGACAAATTCTCCTCTTGCACGTTGTTGTTAAAATGGTTATATAGGTATTTTGCCCAATTGGCCTCTGTTATATTGGAATGTATTCCTTGGTCAGCTGGTCGTTGAAGACCATTAATCGTTCGCCAGAACCTGGCGCTGTTCTTCAGTTTAGAGTCATGCAATATCCTTGCACAAAATGTTTCATTCTCTTGCCTTTTCTTGTCCCATTTCTTCCTTTTTAATATTGCCTTCAATTTCCACAAATGGCATTGCAGGGCTAACTTTTGGGGAGTTTTGCGCAGCTGCCTTAGTGTTTGGTTTATTGTACGTTTAAGGTTCCTTGTCTCCGGTGTTGTTGCCTTTCCGGGCAAAAAGACCGCTGTTTTTCCAGTTTTCGTTCCTGTCGTGGTGGCAAATTTCTCCCCAAGAGCCATTGTAAAATTCTCCCAAACTTTTGTTGGTTGAGTTGTCATATCATTTTCTTGGCTGAGAAGTGTCTTTGCAATTTTGGATAATTCCTCAATCATATTGGGCTGGCACCTTATTCGTTTGAAATCCGAGGTGTGTTCTGTGCCAATAGTTTTACATGCCTCCATTTAGTGTCCTCTGTTTGCCTTCAATATCACTTCTTGCGGCAAGTGATCACTTTGTTCGTTATCACCCATTCTGAATGAGTGGATGTAGTGGAACATCGGGAGATTTACGAAGGTGAAGTCTAGATAGGAGGAGGCGGTTGTGGAGTTAAAAGTTGGAGCCGGCGGGTTATCCTCCTTAAATTGACCATTCAGAGCTCTCATATTTAATTGTTCAAGTTCTTGGAGTAAGTAGGTTGAACATCTTGTTGGATTATTTGAGTATGCTGGGCCCTGATTTGGTATCCCCCACACTGTGGTTAATTCCTGTACTAGTTTGTCTTCTGGTGCAGATCCAAAGAGGTGGAGATTAAAGTCACCTGCCAGGATGATGTACTCTGCGTCCCACTCATCTATGAGTCTTATCAGTTCTTTAACTAGTTCTTTAGCAGCTTTTAACCTTTGCTTAGGGTGCACATACGTGTTAATTATTACGATTGGCTGGTCTTCCTCATTAAATTTTAATGTTGTAGTTACGGCCTGTATGGTGCTTGGGGTTGCGATTTGTGCCTCCAATTGCTCCTATTGTGAGTATTGAGGTGATTATCATCAGTCCCACTGAGTGATGGCCGAAGTTGGATCCCTTTGTTGCTGGCACAAATTATGAAGAGTACCCCTGTAGCTCTATCACATGATCCTCCTCGTATTCCTCCATCTTGTTCGCCAGGCCATTAATGTTCCAGATGCTTATACGGATTTTCCTTGAGTCCGCCGTTGATGGTGTTGGGCAGGGCATCCCTTGTCATTGGGTGCGCTCAGTTGTTATTGTTCGCCGTATGAGAGTCGAGCTAAGGTCTGTTAACAGTGATGTTGGGCCCTTTGGCTCAAGGTCTATGCTTAAGTTGATGGTGTTATAGTGGGTGGGATGGGATCCTGGGGAGCTGCTATAAGCTCCCTTTAGGATTGATGTGACAGTTTATGATGGTTCGTTGTTGTATCCATTTAGGAGGGGTGTTGGAAAGGCTGTGTTTTTTTCAGGTTCTAGTCTTATCCCCCACTGTAAGAATGTGTTTACTTCCTTCATGATTGTATTAACTGTCTCATTTGGGTTCTATATTGTCCTAGTTGCTTCTGGACACTGATGATTATTAGTTGGTTGGAATTCGATTGAGAGCAGATCTGTTGAGCTTATTTTTTCTAGGCTCTCGATGGAGTGCAGTAGCCGCAATATGTTCCCCCTATTTAGTGTGTCTACTCTTCCCCTCGATTTGTATTCTGGAAAGAAGATGATGGTGTCTGTCTCCTTTGAATCTTTGGCCGGGGTTTTCGGATAAGAGGTTGATTCAAGATGTAATAGCCTTTTTGGGGTGGAATTGGCATTTCTGGCTCCTTGGTTGGCATTACTAGCTCCTAGAGGCTCAACTGGTGCCTGATCTTTTATGTGCATGTTTCTGCCTTGTGTGTTCTCCATTGGTGGCCTTTGTCCTGAATCCCTAGGGGTGTTCAAAGGCTCACCTCTCTGTTCGATTCTTGGACTTTGTTGCGTGCAGGTTGCAGTGCTAAAGCTTGTGTTGTTGACACTGACTGTTTACTTGTCTTGTTGTGCCCCCATTGATTATCACCTTTTGTGGCAGTTTGGGTCGATGACTTTATAACTTACTGCATGCTTGGGTCCAGAGTGACATTAAGTCCCTTATTTAGATGTTCTGTCCTATCGTGCAGGGTGGGGGATGAGGTGTGTGTAGTAACGAGGTCCAGACGTGTAGAGGATCTTCAGGTGTTTATTTGTAGTTAGTTACAGGTGATGCAGTTAAGTCCAATACAAGACCCCACCAGGAGCAGCCAGCATGCTGGTCAGCCCTTCTCAACTGACATCTCTGGCTCCCAACATTCTGTAACACATCATTCAGGGAACATTCCACTGGCAGAGCAAGAGTTTACATGAATAACTTCAAAGCCAGGATACTACATATCCCCTTTCCTTCCATATATAAACAATAATGAAAGAAAACAGAAAGAAAACCAAGATAGAGGAACGACAAAGGGTGAATCAGAACATCGCAAACCAATGAGAGAAGAGAGCAACAAAAGAACATGGGAAGATATAAATGAGGAAAACAAGAAGTAACAGGTGAGGAAAACAGATAAAAGACAGACAGAAGGAGAGAATACCATCCTCCCTTCTAACACAACTACAGGAACGAAAAGAGAAAACACCAACGACTACCTCAAGACATACTTGCTGGCCAGGTATGTATAAAAAGATTTGCATATGGCTATGTCTGAACTGGGGTGGCGTGGTGAAGCAAAATAACGATGGATTAAACCCAGATCTGTGACTGGGGGTGAATGTTTGCCAATGTGCAGCATTCCGTCCATCATCTTGTGTGTTTTGCATTTTGCCATAAGTGGGAAGGGTATGCCCAGACGTGGGTCCCGTGCTCACTACGCCACTGGAGTCAAGCTATCCTGGCTGATGAAGGCTGATAGCCTGAAACCGGTCCTAGGATGCTTGATTCCGGTCCAGGGAAGACATGGCTTGGCAGTTCGGTCTGGACTGTTCCCATGAGGCACAGGGTCAAGACTGATTTGCATATGGCTATGTCTGAACTGGGGTGGCGTGGTGAAGCAAAATAACGATGGATTAAACCCAGATCTGTGACTGGGGGTGAATGTTTGCCAATGTGCAGCATTCCGTCCATCATCTTGTGTGGTTTGCATTTCGCCCTAAGTGGGAAGGGTATGCCCAGACGTGGGTCCCGTGCTCACTACGCCACTGGAGTCAAGCTATCCTGGCTGATGAAGGCTGATAGCCTGAAACCGGTCCTAGGATGCTTGATTCCGGTCCAGGGAAGACATGGCTTGGCAGTTCGGTCTGGACTGTTCCCATGAGGCACAGGGTCAAGACTGATTTGCATATGGCTATGTCTGAACTGGGGTGGCGTGGTGAAGCAAAATAACGATGTATTAAACCCAGATCTGTGACTGGGGGTGAATGTTTGCCAATGTGCAGCATTCCGTCCATCATCTTGTGTGTTTTGCATTTCGCCCTAAGTGGGAAGGGTATGCCCAGACGTGGGTCCCGTGCTCACTACGCCACTGGAGTCAAGCTATCCTGGCTGATGAAGGCTGATAGCCTGAAACCGGTCCTAGGATGCTTGATTCCGGTCCAGGGAAGACATGGCTTGGCAGTTCGGTCTGGACTGTTCCCATGAGGCACAGGGTCAAGACTGATTTGCATATGGCTATGTCTGAACTGGGGTGGCGTGGTGAAGCAAAATAACGATGGATTAAACCCAGATCTGTGACTGGGGGTGAATGTTTGCCAATGTGCAGAATTCCGTCCATCATCTTGTGTGTTTTGCATTTCGCCCTAAGTGGGAAGGGTATGCCCAGACGTGGGTCCCGTGCTCACTACGCCACTGGAGTCAAGCTATCCTGGCTGATGAAGGCTGATAGCCTGAAACCAGTCCTAGGATGCTTGATTCCGGTCTAGGGAAGACATGGCTTGGCAGTTCGGTCTGGACTGTTCCCATGAGGCACAGGGTCAAGACTGATTTGCATATGGCTATGTCTGAACTGGGGTGGCGTGGTGAAGCAAAATAACGTTGGGTTAAACCCAGATCTGTGACTGGGGGTGAATGTTTGCCAATGTGCAGCATTCCGTCCATCATCTTGTGTGTTTTGCATTTCGCCCTAAGTGGGAAGGGTATGCCCATACGAGGGTCCCGTGCTCACTACGCCACTGGAGTCAAGCTATCCTGGCTGATGAAGGCTGATAGCCTGAAACCGGTCCTAGGATGCTTGATTCCGGTCCAGGGAAGACATGGCTTGGCAGTTCGGTCTGGACTGTTCCCATGAGGCACAGGGTCAAGACTGATTTGCATATGGCTATGTCTGAACTGGGGTGGCGTGGTGAAGCAAAATAACGATGGATTAAACCCAGATCTGTGACTGGGGGTGAATGTTTGCCAATGTGCAGCATTCCGTCCATCATCTTGTGTGTTTTGCATTTCGCCCTAAGTGGGAAGGGGTATGCCCAGACGTGGGTCCCGTGCTCACTACGCCACTGGAGTCAAGCTATCCTGGCTGATGAAGGCTGATAGCCTGAAACCGGTCCTAGGATGCTTGATTCCGGTCCAGGGAAGACATGTCTTGGCAGTTCGGTCTGGACTGTTCCCATGAGGCACAGGGTCAAGACTGAGTTGCATATGGCTATGTCTGAACTGGGGTGGCGTGGTGAAGCAAAATAACGATGGATTAAACCCAGATCTGCGACTGGGGGTGAATGTTTGCCAATGTGCAGCATTCCGTCCATCATCTTGTGTTTTTTGCATTTCGCCCTAAGTGGGAAGGGTATGCCCAGACGTGGGTCCCGTGCTCACTACGCCACTGAAGTCAAGCTATCCTGGCTGATGAAGGCTGATAGCCTGAAACCGGTCCTAGGATGCTTGATTCCGGTCCAGGGAAGACATGGCTTGGCAGTTCGGTCTGGACTGTTCCCATGAGGCACAGGGTCAAGACTGATTTACATATGGCTATGTCTGAACTGGAGTGGCGTGGTGAAGCAAAATAACGATGGATTAAACCCAGATCTGAGACTGGGGGTGAATGTTTGCCAATGTGCAGCATTCCGTCCATCATCTTGTGTGTTTTGCATTCCGCCCTAAGTGGGAAGGGTATGCCCAGACGTGGGTCCCGTGCTCACTACGCCACTGGAGTCAAGCTATCCTGGCTGATGAAGGCTGATAGCCTGAAACCGGTCCTAGGATGCTTGATTCCGGTCCAGGGAAGACATGGCTTGGCAGTTCGGTCTGGACTGTTCCCATGAGGCACAGGGTCAAGACTGATTTGCATATGGCTATGTCTGAACTGGGGTGGCGTGGTGAAGCAAAATAACGATGGATTGAACCCAGATCTGTGACTGGGGGTGAATGTTTGCCAATGTGCAGCATTCCGTCCATCATCTTGTGTGTTTTGCATTTCGCCCTAAGTGGGAAGGGTATGCCCAGACGTGGGTCCCGTGCTCACTACGCCACTGGAGTCAAGCTATCCTGGCTGATGAAGGCTGATAGCCTGAAACTGGTCCTAGGATGCTTGATTCCGGTCCAGGGAAGACATGGCTTGGCAGTTCGGTCTGGACTGTGCCCATGAGGCACAGGGTCAAGACTGATTTGCATATGGCTATGTCTGAACTGGGGTGGCGTGGTGAAGCAAAATAACGATGGATTAAACCCAGATCTGTGACTGGGGGTGAATGTTTGCCAATGTGCAGCATTCCGTCCATCATCTTGTGTGTTTTGCATTTCGCCCTAAGTGGGAAGGGTATGCCCAGATGTGGGTCCCGTGCTCACTACGCCACTGGAGTCAAGCTATCCTGGCTGATGAAGGCTGATAGCCTGAAACCGGTCCTAGGATGCTTGATTCCGGTCCAGGGAAGACATGGCTTGGCAGTTCGGTCTGGACTGTTCCCATGAGGCACAGGGTCAAGACTGATTTGCATATGGCTATGTCTGAACTGGGGTGGCGTGGTGAAGCAAAATAATGATGGATTAAACCCAGATCTGTGACTGGGGGTGAATGTTTGCCAATGTGCAGCATTCCGTCCATCATCTTGTGTGTTTTGCATTTCGCCCTAAGTGGGAAGGGTATGCCCAGACGTGGGTCCCGTGCTCACTACGCCACTGGAGTCAAGCTATCCTGGCTGATGAAGGCTGATAGCCTGAAACCGGTCCTAGGATGCTTGATTCCGGTCCAGGGAAGACATGGCTTGGCAGTTCGGTCTGGACTGTTCCCATGAGGCACAGGGTCAAGACTGATCTGCATATGGCTATGTCTGAACTGGGGTGGCGTGGTGAAGCAAAATAACGATGGATTAAACCCAGATCTGTGACTGGGGTGAATGTTTGCCAATGTGCAGCATTCCGTCCACCATCTTGTGTGTTTTGCATTTCGCCCTAAGTGGGAAGGGTATGCCCAGACGTGGGTCCCGTGCTCACTACGCCACTGGAGTCAAGCTATCCTGGCTGATGAAGGCTGATAGCCTGAAACTGGTCCTAGGATGCTTGATTCCGGTCCAGGGAAGACATGGCTTGGCAGTTCGGTCTGGACTGTTCCCATGAGGCACAGGGTCAAGACTGATTTGCATATGGTTATGTCTGAACTGGGGTGGCGTGGTGAAGCAAAATAACGATGGATTAAACCCAGATCTGTGACTGGGGGTGAATGTTTGCCAATGTGCAGCATTCCGTCCATCATCTTGTGTGTTTTGCATTTCGCTCTAAGTGGGAAGGGTATGCCCAGACGTGGGTCCCGTGCTCACTACGCCACTGGAGTCAAGCTATCCTGGCTGATGAAGGCTGATAGCCTGAAACCGGTCCTAGGATGCTTGATTCCGGTCCAGGGAAGACATGGCTTGGCAGTTCGGTCTGGACTGTTCCCATGAGGCACAGGGTCAAGACTGATTTGCATATGGCTATGTCTTAACTGGGGTGGCGTGGTGAAGCAAAATAACGATGGATTAAACCCAGATCTGTGACTGGGGGTGAATGTTTGCCAATGTGCAGCATTCCGTCCATCATCTTGTGTGTTTTGCATTTCGCCCTAAGTGGGAAGGGTATGCCCAGACGTGGGTCCCGTGCTCACTACGCCACTGGAGTCAAGCTATCCTGGCTAATGAAGGCTGATAGCCTGAAACCGGTCCTAGGATGCTTGATTCCGGTCCAGGGAAGACATGGCTTGGCAGTTCGGTCTGGACTGTTCCCATGAGGCACAGGGTCAAGACTGATTTGCATATGGCTATGTCTGAACTGGGGTGGCGCGGTGAAGCAAAATAACAATGGATTAAACCCAGATCTGTGACTGGGGGTGAATGTTTGCCAATGTGCAGCATTCCGTCCATCATCTTGTGTGTTTTGCATGTATAAAAAGAGACAAGTCATAGCATAACACAATGACCAACAGACCAAAACCAGACACAAACAAAAAGAAGAAGAAGGAAAACCTCCAATGGACAAAAAGAACACAACAGTAAGAGAAAGACAGAGAAAAACTAACAAAGAAACGAATCCAGAATCCACAGATGACACCAATAAAAGATATCAAAAGGAAAACTGAGCTGTAACAGGAAATATGAGACAATTGAAATAAATCACTCATACTTCCCATTAAATTAAAAATCTCAATGTAATAAAAACATGACGTTGAATACCAATTGGAAAATGTAAACAAAACACAATAAACTTGAGAGAAACACCAATTGGTATTAATACCAAATACACCCTGTGTGAAGGTAATATTGTACTCAACATGTGGTGAAGGGGTGCACACTGTGCACTGAACTGATGAGACCAAACCCATAAAACACACCATGTAAAAATGTTGTGCACTGTTGTGAAGGGACTAAAACCCGTACAACACACCCTAAGTAGAGCAAAACATAAAAACGTTGTGCACTGTTGTGATGGGACTTAAACCCATACAACACACCTCGAGTAGAGGTCATTTGTTGTGCACTGTAAAGATGGGACTGTAACCCATGCGACACACCTCGTGTAGAACCAAAATTGTTGTGCACAGTAGAGATGGGACTGTACCCCATACGACACACCTCGTGTAGAGGCAAAAATGTCATGCATCATAGAGATGGGACTGTAACTCATACGACACCTCGTGTAAAGGCAAAAATGCACATAGAGATGGGACTGTAACCCATACGTACATCCTGTGTGATAACAACATACTAGAAAACAGACGTAATATGACAAGAAAGTATGTTGTACACCCCATGTGGGGTAAACCACCCAAAAGGGTCTAGAGATGCACTCAGTGAAAAATGGGACTAGTACCCATCCACAAAATTGTAAATTATGTGAAACAAACTCAGAACGACTAAAATACCATAACCAAACTGGTTCGGTAGACGGGAGATGAATTAGAGTAAACAGTATTGTATATACATCCCCTTAGGCAACGATTCAAGTAAAACAAACTCTGCATACATGTGAAACCATTCGCAAGTTAGACTTGTGCGCCTCACGGTAACCTGTAAAGAAAATAAAAGTTAAGCTGTAAACCTAACATATACAATAAATCTCAGCTGGCATATACAGAGTGCCTTGTTGACTAGTAGTAGAAGCTGTAGTATAAAGACTAGAATCAAGAAGCCGTAGTGGTAATACTTGAATCTCGTGGACCAATGTCACTGTTGCAAAACAAGCCTTACTCATGACAAACGTGGTCAAAGCCATTTTGAAAACAAAATGCAGAGTCTTTCAAAACGAGTAATATAACTGATGCCATGCGTGGTCAAAGTCATCCTGTAAATGAAATGAAAAGTCTCACCAAAAGACTGTCTCGATGAAAACGGTTTCAATTGCAGAACCATAAAAACCGTAAAATAACTCACGCTGGTGACTTGCTAACACAATGAATACTTGAAAACAAAAACCAGCCAAATACCAACTTGGCCACTGGATGGCAGTGTTATACTTGAGCAAAAAATAAAACGAGTCAATATTTCTTTTTATTTCCCACTCCACTGCTCCGATGAGCCACTCAACCATGTGCTGTCAATGCAGTGAAGGGGATGCCACTCACCACTGGTGTGAAATACAGGTGATCAGTCCGATCATACAGAGTCCACGGAACGACCTTCCAACGCTGGAGACTTCACACAGAAACAAATCCAACGACGATGATGGTTCCGCCTGTATGTCCAGTCATGGAAAGTGCGCATTGTTTGATTACCTGGACACCATCTGGTTAGGTTAAACTCCATTGAGGGAAGGTGAGGCAACGCGGTTGGCATCGTGAAGGCGGAGCACTCACAAAGAGGCAGATCCAACCCCAAGATGGCGTGACGCATTCTACGTCAAGCCGTCTGTGCATGCGTGACCGCAGGGAAGATGGTGGAGTGTGAGTCAGGCACCATGGAGACGGAGGTGGGTGCACGCTCTATTACAGACACGCGCGACAGAGATTGGTGGTTGGGAAATCCATAAGGTTTCGATGTCTCAGAGTGGTGCAATAACCAGAGACAGGAAAATCCCTCACCACATTAATGCTCAATAGTGTAAAATATATATTACACCACACGATCAGCACCACCAGAAACAGAAAAACGTGTCTATGTTTAGGATGAAAGGTCCACAGTTGAACAAAGTATCCATCCGCATAACCGCAACTATCACCACAGTTGAACAAACTTCATGCTGCAGCTGGGATGAAAAAAAAAACAAGCAATGCGCACTGCAAATCCCCAATGCTAGAGTTGACTTAGCGTTGTTCTATGTCCACTTGTCTCTGGCATAGTAAAAATAGTCCAAACATCTTCTGTAGGGACAGCACTGTATAGCATTGAAAATAGGAGTGCCTAACTCTGCATTGGGACACAAAATCAGACAGACCAATTACCTCGCTTGAGGAGACAGTGCAGACAAAAGTTGTAGACTCACTGTAGAAGGTGCACACTCCGTTGTGACTGCGAGAAGAGGACGATACTGGAAAGACAGCTTGACTGGCACACACGTGAAAAGGCACACTTCTTCACCAGACAGTGTAGATATCGATGTGTGGCAGCTGAAGACAGTAAAACAGGCTTACCCTCACTGAAGGCACAGCTAAGATGTATGGCACAGCAAAGACATGTAGAGAAGGTGGGGAGTTGACTTCCAAAACTGAAAGGGCAGCACGTGAAGTAGCACTTCCCCAGATGCACAGGAACAACTAGTAGACTGCTGTGGGCGACCGATGTAGAGGTCACTGGTGGGGTCAGGGATGCCAGTTGCCTTAGTTTAACTAGAGTTGATCTGTACCTTAATGTTCCTTGAGGTTTGATGAGGTGACAGAAGCAGGTTCTTTTGAAGATCGTCGCCAATAAAATGTAGTAACGAGGTCCAGACGTTTAGAGGATCTTCAGGTGTTTATTTGTAGTTAGTTACAGGTGATGCAGTTAAGTCCAATACAAGACCCCACCAGGAGCAGCCAGCATGCTGCTCAGCCCTTCTCAACTGACATCTCTGGCTCCCAACATTCTGTAACACATCATTCAGGGAACATTCCACTGGCAGAGCAAGAGTTTACATGAATAACATCAAAGCCAGGATACTACAGTGTGCCTAGTAGCCTCAGTTTCCACAGGGGTTGTCATGAGCTGGTTTTCCCCACAGTGGCCCAGGGTGGCTACCTTCCTGTTCCTGCCCTTCCTTTTTTGTTTGCGGCGCTCTTTTGCGATCGTGCATTTTTCTTTGCCGGCACACTCTTCGATTGAGTTTAATAGTGTGGAACCTTCTGGGATTTGATTTAAACTAGAGAGTAAGTTCCCCTTATTTTGGTGCCTGGTCATCGTTGTGTCTATTCCGGTTGTTCGTTCAATCGTGCCTTTGTTTGCCTCAATGGTTTCAGTGGTGTTATACGATATAGGGGCCGATTCCGATTCGGGCCGGAAATCTCTCCGACCGAGCCGGTCCCGGAGAGATTTCCGACCGAATCGGACTCTGGCAGTCCGACCGAACGAGTACGATGCGCACGCATGCCATCGGACTCGAGTCGGTCGGACTCCCATTGAAGTCAATGGGAGCCGGTCGTACAACGCGTACGCGGGCTCCCATTGACTCAATGGGTGCGAGGCGGACAAGGGCGCCCCCTACAGCAGGTACGCGTCGATGCGCATCGCGGCGTACATGCACAGGTAGGGGGACCCATGGGTCCCCCCTGTGTGCGACTCGCGCGCCTACGCGTACAGGGGGTCCGACGCGGACCCCCAAAGTCCGGCTCCAACAGCTTTTTCGAACCGGACGGCGCGAGTCGATCGGACTGCTCGCGGCGCGCATCGTACTTACCCGGCCGGGATACGTCTTCATAGCGCGGTGCGAGTCGTGTCCATGCGAGTCGGTCGGAGCGTGTTGAAGCCGCGTTCGAGTCGGTCGGAGATTTCGCGGGTGCCTGCATCGTACTCGCTCGGCCGGACCCGCGTACGATTCGGTCGGGAAACAGGGCTCCGAATCGGATCCGGTAAATCCGAATCCGATTCGGAGCACTACCGGCCGAGATCGGAATCGGCCCCTAAGTGTTTGTTTTTAAGTCTGTTAGGAGATTTCCTAGCATTGTTGGCAACATGGATAGTTTATCAATAATCTGATGCAGGTGGTTCCTCAAAGGGGCCATCCTCCAGCCCATCCTCCGCAGCTGTGGTTTCATTCAGTATGGAGTGGGCTTCCACCCAGGTCCTCAGCACCTTTTGCAGTACCACCGACCTGGTGGTGCTCTTGGCAGAAAGTCCAAACTCCTTGTAGAAGTCTCTGAGCTGGGCCACAGTGCATTCTTCTGTGTTGGCCAGCTCAAATTCCATGCTTGTGGTTGTAGATCCAGCAGCCGGATACATGATGTTGAGAAAAATCAAAAAATGTCAATTAGGGAGAATCTAAAATTTGAATTGGTCTTCGATGTGGACTGGTAGTGTACAGCAAATCATTGTATAGCACTGCACAAACACAACCCCTTTCCTCACCGCTGATCACCAGTGCTAGAAATTAGGTTCCAGGTTGACTGGGTTATGAGACCTGGTCAAGCAGTAACCACAATCCTAGTCAGGATAAGGCTCAATCAAACCCTAATTTATCCTGTGCTCACACTCTGTTAGCTTGGCACAGAGCAATCAGGCTTAACTTAGAGGCAATGTGTAAAGTATTTGTGTAACACTTGAAACAGTAAAACAGTGAAAATACCACGCAAAAAGATTCCACACCAGGTTAGAAGAATAGCTCCTAATTTCATAAATAAAACAAGACCAAAATGACAAAAATCCAATCAGTAGAACTTGAGATATTGATTTCTGAGTTGTAGGTGAAAAATAGCGCCAAAAAGTACAAAGCACTATTGAGGGATCTCAAAGTCAAACGTTCAGGCCGCCCGCGATTGAGCACAAGCCGGCTACAGGGACCCAGTAATGTCCGCTGAACCAAAGTTCCTTAAATCCTGTTTGTGGAGCATTGCATGGACCACGTTGAAGATCAGTTTCACAGCAGAGGCAATGCTTCAGTTTCGCAATGCGGCGAGGCTGTGGTACGAGGTCTTGATGTGTCAGCAGTGAGGATCCTGTCGATGGGGCTTAGACTGTGAAGGCCGATGTTGAGGGTGCGTGGCACAGTTGAGGCGATGTGCCGGTTCCGATGAGCAGTGAAGCTGCGATGCAGAGTTTCAGCCTCGTTGTCAAAGGGTGCTGGGAGGAGCTTTCGCCAGGAAAAGTGTTTATGCAGTGGCGGTTCCGAAGGTGATGCTTCAGTCCCAAGATGCAGGATGCAGCGGCCTTGTGAGTCTTTTGCGACAGGTCCATTCCACGCAACAGTGATGATGAGTTGGTTCTGCTAAAAAATGTGCCGCTCAGCCGAGGGGATGTCAGTTTTACTCGGGTATGCGTCGCTCAGCAGAGGATGCATCTGTTCCACTGGTAAAGCACCTTAGGCCCACTTCAAAGTGTCCAAGACTGGGGTGGCACCACTTGGCAGGGTAGACTAACAGATAGAGGGGTCCAGGTGCATGTGTTGGAAGCCTGTTATGTCCCTCAGGATTCAATCAGGAGGCCAGCCAGCTAGCCGTTTGAGTCACTCTGCGTTCAAGTGATTCAGGTCCAGTCCTTCTTACTCAAGCAAAACAGGGCAGCAGGCAGCAGTTAAGCAAACCAAAGCAGGAGTCCAGCAAAGTAGCAGTCCAGCAGAGTGGCAGTCCTTTCAGCAGCACAGCAGTCCTTCTTCCTGATAGAGTCTTCACAGGTCCAGAAGTGTACTGAAGTGCTGGCGTCAGAGGTCTAGTACTTATACCCAGTTAGATCTTTTAAGTGGGGAAGACTTCAAAGACAGGCCTTTGAAGTGCACAGAGCTCCTGTCCTTCCTGTTCCGGTGCCATATTCACTACAGGGGGTTATACAACCCTTTGTGTGAGGACAATGCACAGCCTATTCAGATGTAAGTGAGGCTGGGTCCAGCTCCTCCCTCCCACCCTGCCAGGATGGACCATTAAGTCACACCTAAACTTCCATTCTGTGTGGCTGTCTAGGGGGAATACACAAAGTCCAGCTGTGACCCAGCCCAGACATGTGGTCAGAGACAGGCATCAGGCACTAAATAGCTAAAGTAAGAAATGCCAACTTTCTAAAAGTGACATTTTCAGAATTGTGATTTAAAATCTGACTTCCCCATAAGTTAGGATTTTGAATTAGAATTTCAGAGACACCAGATTTAGAGGTATCATCTCTTCGCAATTTGAAATTACACCTACAAAATTTAATAAGGTAATCCCAACGTTATCATATGGGAGAGATAGGCCTTGTTGTAGTGAAAAACGACTTTGAGAGTTTTTCACTACCAGGACATGTAAAACTTAAAAGTACATGTCCTACCATTTAAAAACATTAAATGGGTTATCAAGGGCCTACCTTATGGGTAGATTGTATGTATAAAAAGGGAAGGTTTGGACTTGTCAAACGGGTTTATTTTGCCAGGTTGACATGGCATTGTAAACTGCGCACACAGGCTCTGCAATGGCAGACCTGCGACATGGTTAAAGAGGTACTTAAGTGGGTGGCACAATCAGTGCTGCACGCCCACTAGTAGTATTTAATTTACAGGCCCTGGGTACAGGTATCACCACTTTACTAGGGACTTACAAGTAAATTAAATATGCCAAGTGGGGATGAACCATTATTACCATGTTTAGGGGAGAGAGCACTTGAGTACTGGTTAGTAGGGGTGAAGTGTACAGAGTCCTGATAACAGCAAAAACAAGGTCATAAAAATTGGTGGAGGCAGTCAACAAGTTGGGGGAAAGACCACTCTAAGGCTGTCAGGTCTAACAGCACTATTTAACTAAATATGGGGACCATGCTCCCACCTTCATAGTTCAAATGCAAAAACATCTGTTATTTAGTGTCTGATCTTTGAAATTTGTGTTGAGGGTGTCAGCTCCTAGAAGTGCTCTCTCCTCTGCACTGCCCTTTGTCAAAGGGACTGTCTGCCACAGCAAGAATGTCTCCAATTCTGAGTGACACACAACACAGTCCTACGGAGTAACCGGGGATCACACCTGGCTGTCGACCTCCACTGAAATATGCCCCATAAAGATTCAAAGAACTAAGCCATCCTCTCTATCAAATTTATTGGCACTGGCAACCTTATCAGCCCCACCATCTTCATGACAATGAACCCAGGCCCCACTGACCGGTAACTTTTCCTAGAATCAGAAACCCTTGATGTGCATAGATGAAGCTCTGCTTCGATCCCACTAGTGTGTGAGTGGCCCACTCCAGATCTCAGGAATGTCAGTAATACACATCTCCTGTCTGGGGGTTGCAGTCCATACCTCTCCAGCCTCTGCAGGCCCTGTGCTTCCAAAATGGAACTTACAGGCGTCCATATTATGTACCATCCACAGGAACACATGCAACCAAGCATGCACCTACACATATCATGATCTGTGACAGCAAACACATACACACACACACACATCACACGCTGTCCACCACTGCACACAATCCATGTAGGCCAAGAGTGAACTATATACACAGGCACATAATTTTCCACTAGTGGGCCAGTAGGCACCACTCATGTGACACAATCAAAAAGGCCTGTTAACATTACTGATTCTACTGCCACCACTGGGCACATATCACATAACTTCAGGTAAAGGCAGTAGCCCCCTACCTTCAGGAGGGTAGCGCTTGATGCGCCCTTATCAGTGTAAACAGACTGTATTACCATGAGACAAGCCTAGGTTATAGACACATGCATGATCCATGTTCCCCAATAATCAAAGATCAGTACCAGGGATCCAGATATCATTGCAGCTGGGGCACTCATGGCAGGGGTGCACATCCGTCACCATGCAGGGGACTTTTACATCCAACAGTGCCTATAGATGTTTACCCACAAGAATTTTTAGGAAATGTGGTAAAGTGTGAAATGCATTTCAAAGCAAATTGGGTGAGAACTATATTTAGATAAATATTACTTTACAAGGCGGTTGTGTTAATTTCTTCCAAAAAAATGTGTATATTTGGCCAATACTTTTGATCAAAAGTCAGTATAATTTATGGACTGCTTTACAGGAGATTTGGAATTCTGCCAAGGAATTTTAGTTGGAGGAGTAGAATCAGTCATGTCAATCATATGTCCAGGCTCTACTTGACATGCAACTGAGTGGACTTTCTCTAGCCTTTCAAATGCATTGGCTTCTCATCTTTACTTGTTTGCCCTGTAGGCCAGTACTTCTGTGGCAGAATATCAGTGAAAGCGAGGCAGGTACCAGGTCCTTCTATTCAACAGACGCTGTGCTGTTATCTGCATAGTCAACTGTGTGGTGCCATTCTGAGAAAAAAAAGCTCCCAGAAACCCCTAGGGGTGACTGTGTTGCACTTTACAAATGCTGTTTGATTGATTGCTTGATTGATAGTGATACAACATCTTCTGTCCTTATGATTGAGGTGAAATAACTGCAGAGAAGAGAATTGCTTAGTCCAAGAAACATTTCCAAAGCCAAGATATCTGCGCCTACAAACATGTGCATGCTTGCTGTTTGTATGCATAATCATATTAAACCACACCTATGGGCAACACCTATTGGCCGTGTCAAAGTCTGTTTACTTTATATCAGAGATTTAGAAAAAAATATGCTTACCCTTGTGACATCTCGTTCCATTCGTCTCTGTCTTTCGGTAGGATCTCCAACACTTCCCAGAACATGACTGGACTTCACTTTATTAATTATGGAAACATATGCGAAGCACATTACCAGGACAGGGAGGAAAAAACAGCATATGAAGATGGTCACAATATATGACTTGTATATTGTGGAGAAGCTGGCTTTTGTCCAATCAATCTCACAGGTTCCATACATGCGATCTAGGAAAATGGAAACATTATATGGCAGTTAAGTATCATTCTTATCTATAAGAGATAACGGGCCCAATTCACAAAAGTAAACTGAGACGAAAGTCTAACTTTACGACTTTTGGTATTCACAAAGGGCATTTACTACAAGTAAATACCCTCTATGAATACCAAAAGTTGAACTTTACGAGTTTCAGTATTCACAAAGGGCATTTACGAGTAGTAAATGCCCTTTGTGAAAACCAAAAGTTGTAAAGTTAGACTTTCATCTCATTTTCCTTTGTGAATCGGGCCCAACATATATATAATAACGAGTCCTACAATGTACCAAATATCTTATCAACAGTTTTCAAATATTAATCGCAGATCATAAAATCATGATAGAAAAATCAATAGATAGGAATTCAACAATATAAACCTAAGCTATCCTCTACATGAAGGGCCTCATTCACAAGGCCCCTGCACCGCCGGAACATCACTTTTAGTGATGGTCCAGCAGTGCACACTGCAGGGTCATATCTACAAGGCCACGTAAAGTCACCCTGCGTGGATTTTCATGGCCCTGTAGATATGGACTGAGGTAAGTCGCTGCTTTGCCTCCCTCTGCGATAGGAAGGTGTGCCATGGGCATAACGGTGGGTGTCCCCATGTAACACCCATGGCGTTTGGCACATTCCCAGATTTACGAGATTTTGTAAACCTGGGAATGCATCAAAAGCTTATGCCTCCCCAGGGGTGGCATAGGAGAGATGCAACGAGAAGAAATAACAGTATTTCTCCTCTTTCTATGTGTGCTGCAGTCATGCATTACACTGTGTCGTGTAGCCTTTAAATAGGTGGGGCCTGGGCATTCTCATGCATCCACCCATGTAGTTTGACACAAACATAGATTTACTAAAGGCAGTGAATCTGTGTTTGCACGAAACTGGTGCACCTATCTGAGAGAGGTGTAACATGTAGAAATATCTTAATTTCTCCTTGTTACTTCCTCTTTCCTTGTGTGCTGCATTCTGCAGCACATATACACAGAATAATATGCCTCTAAGGATTGTTTTTGTGGAGGCACAAAAACATTCCTGCCCCTAACACAGGTGAAAGAAATTAGGTTGTTGGTTGACTGGGGTGTACGCTGTGGTCAAGCAGCAAATACAATCCTTGTCAGGGCAAGGCACAAACAAACCCCAAAATAAGTAAATTAAATATGCCAATTGGTTATTGTTAGACATTGGGTTTCTGGTTGACTGGGGTATGAGCCCTGGTTAAGCAGTAACCACAATCCTAGTTAGAGTTAGGCACCAGCAAACCCTAAATTATCCTATGCTTACCCTCTGGTAGCTTGGCACAGAGCAATCAGGCTTAACTTAGAGGCAGCGCTTAACTTGAGTGGGTGGTTTCCGGTGCGCAGCCCCAGCACTTATTTGTCAGCCCCAGGTGATGCTGTTTGTGTAATTTAGAGATGAGTGGAACAACAGTTGTTTATTCATTCAATATGCATTACATTTTGTCGAAGGCAATCTTATACCTTTAGGGGCCTCGAACAGATTTAGGTGTCACACTTGTAGCAGTGTGATGATTAGTAGTTGTGTAGGTACTGTGATTGGCAGCGCAGGCAGTGGCAATTTTTTTATTTTTTTTTAGAGTTTTATATAGCGTGAATTAGACCCGAAGATATCAGGTATCAGAGCGCTTTACATGGGCACCAGTTTCATTACAGATGGACACATTCATTTTTGTTAGGCACAGGGAGATTCAGTGATTTGCCCAGAATCACAGGATGTTGAGCGTCGTTGCCGAGACTCGAACCCCGTTCCCCAGCTTCAAGGTGAACCGCTCTAGCAATAAGGCTACATCCTCTCCCCATCAATTAGTGGTGCAAGCTGCGGTGACCTCAAGACGAGGGCCCTGGTGCTTATTTTTTTTTACAAATTAATCACTGCTTAGAGGCAATGTGTAAAGTATTAATGCAACACTTCAGACAGTAAAACAGTGTAAACACCAAACAAAAAGATTCCAATAGAGCTTAATTTAAAAAATAAAAAAAAGACCAAAATGGCAAAAATCCAATAAGTAGAACTTGAGATTTTGAATTTTAAGGTTTCAAGTGAAAAATAGCCCTAAAAGGCACAAAGCACTATTGGGGGACATCTGGTCACACCGGACCAGGACAAAGTCAAAAGTTCAGGCCGACCACAATGGAGTGCAGGCCGGCTCTAGGGACCCAGCCGGCCTGCTGAACCAAAGTACCTTAAATCCTAGTTGCAGAGTGTTGCGTGGCTCACGTCAAAGATGCATTGCGCAGCAGAGGCAAAGCGCCGGTTCCGAGATGAGGTAAGGCTTTCGTGTAGTTCTTACTAATCCGTAGGATCTGCGCATTTTTTGGACAACATAAACTTTAGGTAAGATCTCTAGACTGATTCTGGGCACCCCGCAGGATATTTTGGCTTAGAGACCAGCTAGCTCACAGTGCCACCATAAGCCCCCCTAACCTTACCAGGGAGTGAATGGTTTCTGGAAACGACTGAACATGACAACCCTGACCCCTCAGGGATCATGGAAACAGATCAGAACCTATCGCTCAGTCACTCGTGCTTACTTGTGCTCAGAGAAATATACAGAGAATACACAGTGGGACGTTTTAAATATATTTATTGAACCAATGTTATTCTTGTATAGAATACATGTGCTGCGATAATCAGTAGACAGAAGCAGATGAAAGCGATTACTAGTACCAAAAGAGTAGATAGTAAATATAGTTCTACCATGGTGCTAGAACAGTGTATATAGGCAGGCATATAATACAAGGCAGTAATCAGGCGTACTCCTACTATACAAACCCTACTCTGCGTGTTCCTAGAGTGTGTGTAGGTGTGAAGCCTAGAATTTCCCAAGGGACGATCCAACCCCATTACCTGGCAGGTGAGAATGTAGGAGCTCGTCTTGGTCACAAACTGGACACCCCCTCATGGAGATGTCAGACCGCTGCGTGGTGAAGTCTCAGCATGCAGGGACCCTCTGTGTCAGGTGAGGTGCCACCTCTGCTAATCTTTTGGGATGCTCATTATTTATAATAGAAAGCACCCTTGTGATGTACGTATAGATTAGCAATGTTATGGATATGTAGATAGCCCTGTCACTCAGTGGACGAAGAAAGAATGGCATTTGTACATCATGCATAAAAAGGCCTTGTAGATGGTGTTCAAGGCCACGTGATAATAATATGCCTAAGCTAGATGTGTAAACAGAAATAGTTTCAGAGAAAGTAATCCAACATTGTTGCGCATGCAAATATGTGTAAAAGGTCACAGCAGAAATGTTATTGTGAAAAAGAGGACAATGTAAGAAATGATCAGCTTTCCCTACATGGGCCTCTTTCGGGCACATAACACCCATGATGTCTCTGTCTAATCTCGTACAAGAACAAGTGATTGCAGCAACGGCAGCAGTGCAGACGGTTGCCTTAGCGGCTTCATTAGTCATGGAATTCCCGTCAACGTGAATGCCAACACTTTGATGACTCAATGTGTGATTAACATGAGCCCATGGCAAGCATTCTTTCAGCTTTGCCATCTGTTCCCCAAAAAACCTGTGCTTTATTGTGCAACCCTTGGAATCTCAAAATCCATTTTGGCCTCTATAGTGAAGATATTTATTATATGACTGGACACTGTAATATGAATTGTACACTATAAGTGTGGGGAATCCGTGATCCGTACTCTGTAGCGCCTGAATTAGGCTTTGAGTTCTGCCAGCTGCGCTGTACAATCACCTAGGGACTGTGTCCGTGTTTTTTCAGGACTGAACTTTCCGTCATGCATGTGCACTTTTACTATTCTGCACGCCGCGGAATATTGGTGTCTTGACCCTACGGCAGGCTGAGCAGAATCATCAGTGTAAATGATGTAATCATATCAATCTATAGGCATTATTTCATTCTGCAGAGGATATTCTTGTTTGTACTACAGGAATGTTTGTGTTTATAACATAGAATCGAATCTGTAATCTGTATTTGTTGCAGTGAGAGAGTTAGCCCATTGTATCCATCATAGATGTAATGCTTTGGCAATTGGAATGCTCGCTTTGGTAATGTCCTTCAAGTCGGTACTGGGGTAACGACAATTATTTATTTCTCCTGTGCTCATGCTCTCTCTCTCTCTCTCCCTACAGCAGTCTGTACCTTTGTGAGAATTTTCTTAGTGGGTACAAAACGCATTTCAGCATTTGTATACAAATGTGTTTTGTATGCAATGGGTAGAGTATCACCTTCATTGAAAGTGATGTAGGTATATCTGATTGGTCCGGCGACTACGCAGATCACCAGGTTGGTTGTGTTTACACATGTGTGTAATTGTTTGGAAGCTATCATCTCAGCTTGTACAGAACGTAAAATGTTTGTATGTTCCTGTGTCGAATGGTTGATTGAAAAATCTGGTCTGATTAAATCGTACAATGCTTTTACTCACTCTGCGTAAACCAAAATGTATGTTCTGCCAAAATCCTAAAATGGATTGTAGTCTTTTCAGAGTTGTTGGAGGTTGGAGCAATGCCCATTTTCATAAAAAATGTGCAGCCAGGCTTTAGCCTTCACTTGACAACTCGTATCCCAGAGACAGGGCATTGAGATGGGCAATTTTTGATTTTTGAAATTAAATTTGTAGCCCAGGTAATCAAACCCAAGAATTATGTGGTCTACTCTGTCCAAGTGTTCAATTAATTCATCGTCCGTCAGATAAATATCATCTGCATAGGACAATGCCTCCTCATCAATATTTTGAACTAACTCTGTCATTGTGGCTGAAAACAGCCCAGGGCTATTCTTATACCACTGAGGTAAATGGCAAAATTGCCGTTGTGAACCTAGAGCTGAAAATGCTGTCAAATATCTGCTTTCAGGTGCTATATTCTGGCAGAAGAATCCATTTGAGATGTCTAATGTTGTTTTGTATTTTTTCCGCACAATGTTATTCATCAGTGCGGCACTATGTGCATTTTGTACTGCAAATGTGCATGTGATTGTGTTCAAATGTCTGTAGTCTAAAACTAGATGGTATGAATTGCCCAGCTTTATTACAGGAAACAAAGGATTATTCATGGATGAGGTGCAATTTTCTATCACACCTTTGTATTCAAGTTGTTTAAGGATTACCCTGACTTGTTTTTTAGCTCCATGCTTTATTGGGTACTGTCTCTGGGGTTGAGGAACCGATTTTAATGAGATTTCGTGATGAGTTGACTCATCATCCCACCCAACATGACTGCGGTATATTGCAGGAGCTAGCACTAATGCCCACTCCTTGGCGTATGAATGTTTAATTGATTCTGGAACGAGGTTAGAGAAAGCAGGTATAATTACCATTTTCCCCATTGGGCACTCCATTACAAACTCAAGTGACCAATCATTTTCAGCCAAAAGAATATCGTAACCATATGTCAGGTTCTCCCAAAAGAGAGCCTTGATGTTTCTGGGTATGTCCCCCTCCAACTGGAGCATTATTTCGAGTAAACAATGGGGGACACTTACCCTTGTATCAGGTGTTTCCACTGAGATATGTTAGTTCAGCATGACTACCACCAGATAATCCATCAGGTTCCGGCAAGCTATTGTGACTTCTGCCACACTGTCCAGCATCGTGTCTACCCATTTCCCGTTCAGAAGCAGAGTCCTCACTTGCCTGGGCATGTCTTATTTTAATCCCAGCTACCTTCTTCTTTTTTATTTGAGGTTTAGGAGTCTTTTGTTTGTCTTCTTTTTTAAGGATGTAGTCTGAAATGTGATATGTTTCCCTTTTCGGCTTCACACTCTCTTCTGATCTGCGCTCTGACATTCCACCTCTCTCCGAACGTGTATTGGATTAATCCTGAAAGGAAAGAGAGGAACATGTATCAGTATCCTGATACCTGTCAGTCTTTCAAATGTTATCACAGTTTCTTAAATTATATTTCTTGGCTGTGGTTTCCTGTTGAGGAGACCCACCCCGTGATTGTGTCTTATTTTGTTTATTTGTTTGTTTATTGTCTCATTTCTTCTTTGAAGAATCGGGTGCTCGCTTAGATTATCCTTTTCATATTTACTCTTAACCTGTGGCTTCCCAGGTCTGGCTCCCAAATTATCTCTACCTAGCGTAGCATAAGTTTCTTCAATAATTCTAGGCAATTCCCGCTCCTGCTGCGCAGGAGTGAACTCCCTCAGGCGTTGGTATATAGCCAAGGCTGCTGCCTCCCCCTTAATGTTACTTCACATAATGGTTGATACTGCGGCAAAATTGCCCATCAGTTTCATTCCCAAGTCCAGGGCAGGTGCTGCCCCATACTCATTCTGTACCTATTTCAGTGCCTCAGGCAAGACAGCCAGTAAAGGGGTAACATGTGTTGTGGTGTAGATGGCAGCAAAGACTGTACCCCAAGTGGCACAATCTTCCACTGGGGAGCCATCCCCATTGGCAAGTAAAATGTTAATATTCTGGCTTTTTCCTGCAGGCCTGTATGAGGAAAAACCGCTTCAAGCTGGTTTGTGTTTTGTGCTATCCAGAACGGAATTTGCTCCTGACTGGTGGGAATCTTTCCCATTATGGCATTCAGCGTTTGCAGGCTGATACCTGTAGTAGCCAATTGTGGTTGTGCAGTCTGAGCAGTCCACACAGGGTTAATTGTGAGTGTTCGCATTATGAACTGTGTAAGATTTCTGTAAATTTTTACTACATCTTCGTAGTGTTGTTAATTTTGCTGCATCTAAATTAGCAATATTAGGATGCAGTGTATAAGCAGCTAAGACTGGCCAAGTCGCTCCTTCTTTACTAAGCCGACCGAGTCTCACATTTTCTATAATGTATGGGAGGGCGCCTTTAAACCAATTTATGTGTTCTTGGTAACTTAATGGAATTTATATCTCCGTATATGGAATGTATCAATCTGGTATTTCACCTTCAATGTAAGTTTGAAACAACTTTGTGCATGCATCTGCAGCTGGGAATGGAACTCAAGAGTAGAATAACTCTTTTCTGAATGCTTCACATGCCTCAACCACAATGGTAATGTCTCCACCCATTGCCAGGAAACCATACTGTAGTAATTTCTTTGCAACTGTATGTCTGCAATTTTCTGTAGTATTTAGAGTGACTCTTTCACTGGATAGGGAACCCGGGAAGGCCCCTGGGAGGGTAGAGAGGTCCTCACTAAAGAGGTTGGAGGGGATATGTCCTCCCTGTTAAGTATATCTGAAGACAAAAGAGTATCCCTCTGGAACCAGGCTGGTTCCTTCAAGAAAGCAAATTGTAGGGGACACCAAGGATGTTTAAGCCAGATTTTTGCCGACCCACTTTGGTGGGTGGGAATGGAAAGAGACCCTTTTCTTAATATAGCCCTCACTCACTCTAATAGTGACATGCTTTATCATCAGGCTCACCCCAACTCCTAAAGGTCGGGGTGGGCTCAACCATATTTCAGGGAGCACTTATGGAGACTTGGTGTATGGGGCGTAACTATAAAGATACAATTCCTCACCCACTCCTAAAGTATCCTTTATTAATAGAGTGGGAGGGAAGGTTTAAAAAAAATGTGTAGGGCTAGAGGATGTAATGGTCCTATGACCCTAACTACAACACCAACATGTTTCAGCCATTCTTAATGGCCTAACAACGGTCCAGGGCTTTCGTCAGGGTGGGATGCGATGACATCACTTCCCTCAAGGACGTGAGTGAAAAAAAGAGTGGGCATGCAACTTGCATGTGTGATTTTAAAGAAGTTATTTTGGAACAAGTCTAATGCTTGCCGCTGTTTCTAAGAGGAATTACCCCACATTAATAAGACTTCTGCTCCCAAAGGGGACATGAGAGGGCTGCCTTGTAGTCACACATTTGTCAAAGGTCAGTCCCTGTCTGTGACCTACTGTGTGCTCTGCTCCCCTGCTTAGAGTGACTACTTGTTCTTCACTTGGTTCTCCTGTTACGGACATTCTGTGAAGAGAGAAGAAATTTAGTAAATTAATTTATAGAGAAATGGTTAGCACAATGTGGGGAAAATGTTTTTTTGTTATCCTTTAAGCTTGAATAACCTACAGCCAATACATAGGGTATACCTACTCAGCTGAGGCGGATTTCCCTTCCCACGACAGATGTCTCCGGTTTTGAGGTAAGTAGGGGTCTCTGAGAAAAGCCCAACTGAAATACTCAGATAAGCCATTAAATGAGAGCCCAACCAACGTTGGTGGCACCATGTCGTGTAGTACCTACTAATTGGTAGGATCTGCATGTTTGTTGGACAACTTAAACTTTGGGTAAGGTGCCTAGACTGTTTTCGGGCACCCCCGCAGGATATGTTGACCTAGAGACCAGCTAGCTCACAGTGCCACCATTAGCCCCCCTAACCTTACCAGGGAGTGAATGGTTTTTGACAACCACTGAACATGACAACCCTGACCCCTCAGGGATCGTGGAAACAGATCAGAACCTTTTGCTCAGTCACTCATGCTTACTTGTGCTCAGAGAAATATACACAGAGTACAAAGTGGGACGTTTCCAATATATTTATTGAACCAACGTTATTCTTATATAGAATACGCGGCGTGGCCAAGCCAGCCAAGATGGCAGACGCATTTCGCTAGCGCTCCGCTCGGCAGCCCGCGACATTGTACCATATATATGCCCTAACGCAAAAGGAAATCACCGCAAATGTCATCATGCCGACAATAACCCTAAGGAGTACCTGCTGATCCCTGGAGAACGACGGAAAGGGCGCTCCCGATGACGCCAGGAGCTCCGGTGGGGTCTCAGCCGTGCACACAAAATGGCGGCGCCCCGCGGGTCCTGAGCGCTCCTGGCAGCTGGAGAGGGAGCAGAGACTGGACCTGGCGATCGCCGATCCCCAGACCTGAACACAACTCGGGACCCATGAAAAGTGGTCTCCGGACGGTGGCTGGTGAGCAGAGGGAACAGGTGAGAGCGCTGCAGCGGCCGCTCATGAACCCCGTATAGTGAGACTCCCACGCACCAGGGACCCAGCGGAGGAAACACCGCACCAATTCCCAGGCACCTTGTATCGCGCCCGGACAACACCTCAGTAAGGCACCCGCCCCCCGACACGGCACCGGGCCCCGAGGTGCACGGGGGGGAGACGCAGCTGGAAACAGAGCACAACTGGTGGGCCGGCAGTGAAAGGCCCCTGCGGACCGCTTCCTGGTGGGGGGCGCCGGAGTGATATCTAGGCCACATTGAATTGGACCCTGTCGAGGCGGGCCCCCGGTCCCGCCAGGTGCTGAGGACCGTGGCCCACAGAGCACGGAAGAGCACGGGGTGACCTGGACGGCTGAGGCGGGAGCCCTACAGGCCTATCATCGGAGACCACTGAGGAGGGCCGTGGAGTGACAGCCTGAGGACGGGGCTGGAGGGGCTCTGCACGGTGACCCCCCAGGGCGTTACCCGCGGCTCCCCCTGAGTCCCGTGGGACATGGCTGCAGCCCTTGGGACGGTGAGGTTGGGGGACCGGCTGCTGCTGTGCACGAGCCTCGAGGTGCTGGTGGGGCTGCATTGAGGGCCCCCCCAACGGACCCGAGCGATGTGCCGCTCTGAACACCCCTGACTCACACCGGCAAGAAAACAGAGCCGCGGACGACAGACCGGAGAGGGCGGAGGGGGAGCACGTCTCTATCTCTCCCCCCCTTTCCCCCCCTAGGTACCACCAGACCTCGCACCACAGGGAACGCACAAGGGCGAGTGAACATCCACAACCACCACATCTGGGGATAGTCTTCCTCAGGCGGAGGCACTGCCAGCTCGAACGGTACAACTTCGGAACAGGCCGACGGGCGCTTCCCACCTGCGACCGAGCAACTGCTGGGAGACCCCTCGGGAACGCGAGAAAGGGAAACCACACCGGGAAACACAGGCCTTGACCGCCCGCAGTGTTTTTAAAGAACAGTGGTCTACGAGGGGAGCGCGACACAGGAGCTCAACAGTAAAATACCGGCGAGGGACACGACCAACATGGGGCGTCCACGTACAACGGGCACATCACAGGCATCCGGGCCCCTGAGGACGACCTCCCCGGTCCACAACAATGTACAATTGGAAGACGAGCCCTCGCACTCAGAATCCATGTCGATCAAACTAGACAAAGTCCTCGCGGCAATTGAACACTCCAGGGTTACCATGGAAAATAAATTCGGGGAACTGGCCACAGATCTCAATCTGCTCCGGGATGATCACAGGAAGCTGGCAGATAAAGTTAAGCAAGGGGAGAAAACATTGCAAACCCTGGAACCGCAAATGCAACAACAGCAAGACGCCTTGAAAGACCTACAATCACGGGTGAAGATCCTAGAGAACAAAACGGACGATTTAGAAGGACGATCCCGCAGGAGCAACATCCGCATCCTCAATCTACCGGAGGGAGTGGAAGGGTCTAACCCTCTCAAATACATCACAGCGTGGATTGCGACGTTCACACCGGCTAGGGATCTGACCCCCTTCTTCTCCATAGAAAGGGCACACCGGGTACCGGCCCATAAACCGCTTCCAGGCTCACAGCCCCGTCCATTTCTCTTAAAGCTGGTTCACTACCAGGATAGAGACACCATCCTTCGAGCCGCGAGACAACCGGGAACACTCCGAGTGGAGGATAAGCAAATCATGCTCTTCCCAGACTACTCCCGGGCAGTACAACAACAGAGGGCAATCTTCCTAGCAGTTAAACGTATCCTGCGCCAAAAGAACATACAATATGCGCTGCTGTTTCCGGCCCGCCTTAAAATCATCCACGACGGAAACACTCACTTTTTTTCAGACCCCGCAGAAGCCAGTAACTGGGTAGAACAGCGACTCTCCCACCTAGACAATCCCAGGAAAACACAGACCTATCACCCATCTGGCTGCCAGAGGAGAGTTCAGAAGAAAGTTACTCTTACCCAACTGAGCCCATGCTCAGATTCATCCAACAAGAACTCTCCCAATCTCGAACAAATCATAGCGGAAAGCAGAAAGGTACTACAAGCGGCCACAGAGCTGAGACTGCCAGAGGACAGTTCGGATGGAGAGAGAGGCCCACATATATTCACCTCTGAGGAGGAAGGCAGCGACACAAATACTCCTCGCGATGGCTCGATGACACCACCAGCAGTAACCCCCCAAACGGCGGACACACTAATCTGATACTCCTAGCATAAATCGTCGAACATTAATGAAGGTGTCCTCCATGATCAGAATGCCCTCGAACCAAACGACATTGCTGGACTCCGAAGGGGCGCTTCTGGGCCAGTCCCAACCTAGACACGCTTGAAGAACAAACGAATATAGACCTAAAACTGGAGCGGCCAACAGTGGAAGGGACAGCCACCCCTGGACATCACAAAAATGTAGTCAATAAGCGGGCAGCTGCAGCGGTAACGGATGGCGGAGACGGACGACCACCTCCCCAAAGCAACGAACTAAAGTTAGCACATGAAGTGCAGTTTGGGTGTATCGCCTAGAGCGATAGGCCCTTTGAGTTGGGACTGTTTCCCGTTGATTCACCCTACCTTCCCCCCACTTCACATCCCCCCCACACTCCCAGGGGAGCATATACACGGAACGGAGACATATAACACACACATATGTGGCAGACACTATGGAGGGAGGGCGACACGAGGGGCGAAGGGGACCCTAAGTCGGGAAAAACACCGCCCAGACACCAGACGGAATGACAGCCAAGATCCTTAACACAGATCTGAAAATTATTACACTAAATGTCCGAGGCATGCACACAGCAAACAAGCGATATGCGATCTATGCCTATATTAAACGACAACAAGCACATATAGCTCTCCTACAGGAGACACACCTGATGGCGGCAGAGGTGGAACGCCTACACAAAAAATGGCGGGGTATTATTTGTGCCACAACATACTCTGCATTCGCCAGGGGTGCCCTGATCTGGATTAGACCCGGGATCCCATTCAGAGAACAATCAAGTATAGACAAAGAAGGCCGATACTCCCTGATAGCGGGACTACTAAAGGGTAGATCAATTCTGTTCGGAAGCATATATGCCCCAATGTGGAACAAGAGCGATACTGGAACCGCCTCATGGGAGTGCTAACACAATATACATCAACACCATGGTTGCTGGGAGGCGATTATAACTGTACCCTGGACATTGGCCTGGACAGATCCCATCCCCCCTCGGCACAATCCCCCGCACTGAAACTGACAGAACAATTTCAGAATTGGGTGAACCACTGGACACTAGTAGACGCCTGGCGCGAAAAGAACCCAAACATTAAAATATACTCCTTTCACTCTGCCCCGCATAATCTGTGGGTGAGGCTAGATAGATTCCTCTGCTCCAAAGCACTGCTCCCCCAAATACAACATGCTGACTACCTGGGCAGAGTCCTGTCAGACCATGACGCGAATACAGTGACTCTTAGATGGCGACCACCCCACCCCCCCGTACCCACATGGAAATTGCCTCGGGAATGCCTCACTGATCAGGTGTTCTGTCACACACATGGCGACCACATCCGGGAATACTTTACACTCAATGCAGGCACAGCCACATCTAGGTTGATAGAATGGGACGCGTTCAAGGTCGAAGCCAGGGGACACTGCATCCAACAGATAGTGGGAGTGCGAAAAACACTAGAGCAATCACTGCAAAATGCAGAAGCAAGATTGGCGGACCTAACTAAAAGCATGGATAAAGGAGAGACTACTCCAGAGCAAGTGGCTGCAGCCAAAACATCTTATGCAGAGAGAATGAACGACCTCCGCAAAAACAACTTCAGGGTCTATGCTGCCCGGGTACATCGTGAGGGTAATAGGGCGGGGACACTCCTAGCCTGGCTTGCGAAACAGGACACAGGTATACAACCAATTACCGAGCTGAGGGATGCGGCGGGCACTCCCAAACAGTCCCAAGTGGATATACTGGGCATCTTTCACGATTATTACACAGGTATATATCGGGCTCCACCGCCATCGTCCCGACAAGTATTGTCCCAGTACTTCCATTCACTGCCTCTACCCAACATCCCACCAGCGGATAGGAAGGCGTTAGAGACAAAGATTAAACCCCCGGAAGTAAACCATGCAATTAGAGCACTGGCACGATGTAAAGCGCCGGGAATGGATGGCTTCCCCCTCGAATACTATACCACTTTCTGAGTCCAGCTGACCCCATGGCTAGTCTCCAAGTACGAGGAAGCACTACAACGAGGCGAGCTCACTCAGAGAATCCACCCTGGTGACTTTCCTCAAGCCACACAGAGACCCCACACTCCCGTCATCGTACAGACCGATCACCCTGCTCACCGCAGACTGTAAAATCTTAGGGAAAATTCTGGCGGACCGATACATCCAAGTCCTCCCGCAGCTGATCCACCCAAACCAAAGCGGGTTTCTCCCCAGGCGTAATGTTTCCCAGAATATACGCAGACTCTTCCATATACAGGACAGTGCGAAAGATCAATTCCCACGCGCCGCATGCCTAATCCTGGACCTTGAAAAGGCCTTCGATACACTACTATGGCCATACTTATTCACTGTCCTCCGGAAAATACGTGTCGGACCTGTCCTGATGCCATACACACAACTCCTCTATAAGGGCCTCACATCTAGGGTGAGAATAGGGAAGTACATTTCAACCCCATTCCCAGTGGAGCGGGGGACTAGACAGGGGTGCCCCCTGTCTCCCCTCCTGTTTGCCCTAGCAGTGGAACCCCTGGCCATCCGCTTGCGTCAGGGGGGCGGGGCATGGGGCATTCCAATAGCAGACACGGTCCACTGCGTGTCCCTATACGCGGACAACCTTCTGATCTATGTGTGGGATATCACGAGTGACCTTACACCAATTTGGGCAATACTACAAGGCTTTGCTGAAGCCTCCGGTCTCAAGGTCAATTGGGACAAATCCACGATCTATCCACTAAGTCCTCATCTGGCTCCCTTGGAGGTATCGATAGGACCCCAGACACTTGACTGGAACGCTGAGGCACCCCGGTATTTAGGAGTGAGACTATATCACTCACCCGAGAACCTCTATGAAGGGAATCACCGCAAGACTTTGGCGGGGCTACGTACGGCGGTCGCCTTCTGAAAGACCTTACCTCTGGCCCCTATAGGACGTGTGGCCCTAGCAAAGATGATTATGGTACCCAGACTGCTTTACTCCTTCACTAATCTCCCTGTAATACCACCCCGCTCCTTTTTTCAAGAGTTAGACACATTACTCACAACGTTAATATGGGGGGGGTGGTAGACACAGAGTGGCCTTACATACACTATACTTACCCACAACGCAAGGGGGCCTGGGAGCTCCTTCCTTCGAAGCATATTTCTTAGCCGCTCAACTTCAGTGGCTGTCTCATTGGACAGCCGAACGCCACATGGAAGAGACAATCTCCAATGAAGGCAATATACCCATCCCAGCCCTCCGACGAATCCTGATGCCGGGCACCAAACCCGTACGTACACAACCCATGCAGGTCTCAATAGCCCGCAAATGCATGATGCGTATCCACCGTATGTCAAGAGGTCAGCCCCTCTACTCCCCATTACTCCCATTAGTAGGCTTTCCCCAACGGGAGAAATATTACACTTCCATGGCCCTCCAGATATGGACCGACCACGAAGTGACAGAGGTCGAGTCACTGTTCGAGGATGGGCAGCTGAGAACATATGCCCAAATGAGAGAATGCTATGATCTCCCACCGGGTCAATTCCTGACGCACAGGCAATTAGTGGAAAGCGCCAGACAATGCTGGGACCTCAATGAGGGGGAACCACCGACACACGCGGTACTCCACACTATTCTGCGCATGGGCACGGGGAGACACTTAGTCACCTGGCACTACAAAGCGATCCGGGAACTGATCACGGTCCCCTTACAAGTCTTACGACAGAAATGGGAGGACGAGATAGGACGGGTGTTCCATGACAAAGAATGGGAAAAGGCATTAGAATACCCTAAAAAAGTTTCTAGGGTCGCACAATTCAAAAACATCCAATTTAATATTTTACATCGTGCATACTTAACACCCCACCGACTCCGCCGGTTTTACCCAAACACACATTTCGCATGCCCTAGATGCCAGACTCCCGAGGCGAATTTTAAACACATTTTCTGGGACTGCCCCACGCTCCAACAGTATTGGGACAGGGTGCACCGGACACTCCGGGCAACAGTTAACCTCATGGCCATATCTACATGGGAGGCATGTGCCCTGGGACTCTTCCGCAGGCGGAAGACAGAAAAGGTGCAATGCCAGTTTGCATCCCTAGCCATTCTTTTAGCGAAACGTGGAATAGCCATGCATTGGCGAACCCCGACGGGTCCCCCGGAGGCAGCATGGGTAGGGGCCATGAAATATGGGGGGCGGCAGAGGAAGAAACGCTGAGGGACGAGGAGGTGAAAGGGATACGCAAACATCCCATCTCTATGGAATGGGCGCAACTATTATTCCAATTTCTCCAAGAGGCGACACCAGAGGAATCACCCGCAGCCACACAATCTCAATCCCAAACTCCACCCCTGTCCCCCATAGAGCAAACGATGCCCAACACGAGGCAGCCTCGAGACACGTAAAACCAACTGTGCACCAGGACACTACCAGAAAAGTACCCCTGTCCCGGACGTGAGTTACAACCCCTCAGCTCCTCTCTCCCCCCGCTACAAACACTACAACCTGCTAACCGCAAACCAGCATTAGCCACATAATAGACAGATAACATGATGTACCCCGACGGCTCTCCACATTTACCCCCGACCTTTCCCCTCCCCCCCCCCAGTTAACTGTTTTATACTTCTCCCCCCGGCACCCCCGAAGCCGATCTACCCACATTGGGAATATGTTTCATGGACACTAGACAGGCGGGTTTACGGGGATAAAGATGGGGACTGAGCCCCGGCCCACACCTCTGAGACACCCACATACACAGAGGCCAAAGAACCTGTCGCCACACATGGGATCCAACGGAAGGGTATTCCCCATTTCATCTTGCTGAATCATGCCTATGATGCAAACTATATGATGGGATATTTGTGATGTGTTGCAATGATATCCGATTTCCTGCACTTACCTGTAAACATATGTTAATGATGAGGCACAACTATGTACCATGTAATGAAAAACTCCCAATAAAAAAAGTAAAAAAAAAAAAAAAAAATTCTTATATAGAATACATGTGCTGCGATAATCAGTAGAAAGAAGCAGATGAAAGTGATTACAAGCACCAAAAGAATAAATAGTAGATATAGTTCTGCCATAGTGCTAAAACAGTATATATATGCAGGCATATAATACAGGCAGTAATCAAGCTTACTCCTACTATGCAAACCCTACTCTGCGTGCACCTAGAGTATGTGTAGGTGTGAAGCCAAGAATCCTCCAAGGGACGATCCAACCCCATTACCTGGCGGGAGAGATTGTAGGAACCCGTCTTGGTCATGAACTGAACATCCCCTCACGGAAAAGTCAGACCACTGCGTGGTGAAGTCTCTTCATGCAGGTACCCTCATTGTCAGCTGAAATGCCTCCTCTGCTAATCTTTTGGGATGCTCATTATTTATAATATAAAGCATCCTTGTGACGTACGTATAGATTACCAATGTTATGGATATGTAGATAGCCCTGTCGCCCCGTGGATGAAGACAGAACGACATTTGTACATCGTGCATAAAAAGGTCTTGTACATGATGTTTGAGGCATCGTGATAATGTTATGCGAAGCTAGATGCTTAAACAGAAGTAGTTTCAGAGAAACTAATTCAACATTGTCGCCCTCGCAAAAATGTGCAAAAGGCACAGCAGAATGTTATTGTGAAAAAGAGGACAATGTAAGAAATGATCAGCTTTCGCTACATGGGTCTAACTTGGGCACATGACACTGAGATGCGAGGTGCTGATGCGTTGACATTGAGGATCCTGTCTATGGGGCTTGTGATGCGAAGGTCTGTGTCGAGAATGCATGGCGCATTGGAGTCTATACGTCGGTTCCGATAAACAGTGAAGCTGTGATGTGGAGGTTTGGCGGCAGCGTCGAGGCTGCTGCTGATGGGCGCTGCAAGGAGTTTACGCCAGGAAAAGTTTTGCACGGCGGCGGTTCTGAAGGTGATGCGTCAGTTCCAAAATGCAGGATGCAGCAGCCTGGTGACTCTTGTGCAACAGGTCCAATCCAGGCAATAGCGACGATGAGTTGGTTCTGCTCAAAAATGCGTCGTTCAGTTGAGGAGATGTCAGTTCTGCTTTGGGATGCATCGCTCAGCAGAGGATGCGTTAGTTCAACTGCTGAAGCACCTTAGGCCCACTTCCAAGGGTCCAGGACTGGTGTGGCACCACTTGGTAGGGTAGACTCACAGATTGCTGAGTCCAGGTGTAGGGGTTAAAGGTCTGTTATGTCCCTGAGGCTTCAGATGAGGAGTGCAAACACAATAAGCTGATGGATGGGGCACTGAAACTTTTCAGACACTCACCCCAGTCACTATTAGATCTGGTTTAAATCCACCATTGTTATTTAGATCACTTCCCCACCCCAGTTCAGACCCAGCCATAGGCAAATCAGTCTTGATCCTGTTCCTCATGGGAACAGTTCAGCCTGAACTGCCAAGCCAGGTCTTCCCTTGACCGGAAACAAGCATCCTGGGACCGGTTTCAGGGTATCACCCCTCATCAGCCAGGCTAGCTTGAATCAAGGGATAAAGTGAACAAGGGACCCATGTCTGGGCATACCGTGCCAACTTAGGGCAAACAATGCAAACAGAATAAGATGATGGATGGAGCGCTGAAACTTTTCAGACACTCATCCCCAGTCACTATTAGATCTGGGTTAAATCCATCATCGTTAATTAGCTCACTTCGCCACTCCAGTTCAGACCCAGCCATATGCAAATCAGTCTTGACCCTGTTCCTCATGGGAATAGTCCAGCCTGAACTGCCAAGACAGGGCTTCCCTGGATCATAAACAAGCATCCTGGGACCGGTTTCCGGGTTGCATTTTCACCCTGTGGGAAGGGTATACCTAGACGTGGGTCCAGTGCTCGCTACGCCACCATTTTCAAGCTAGCCTGGCTGATGAGGGGTGATGCCCCGAAACTTGTCCCAGGATGCTTGTTTTCCGTTCCAGGGAGGACCTGGCCTGGCAGTTTGGGCTGGACTGTTCCCATGGGGAACAGGATCAAGGATGATTTGCATATGGCTGGGTCCAAACTGGAATGGAGTGGTGAGCAAAATAACGATTGATTAAACCCAGATGTATGATTGGGGGTGAATATTTGACAATGTTCAATATTCCGTCCATCATCTTTTTGTGTGGCACATGCTTCAAATGAGGAGGCCAGCCAGAAAGCCCTTGGAGTCACTCTAAGTTCAAGTGATGCAAGTCCAGTCCTTCTCACCCAGGAAAGAAGGCAGCAGATCAGCACAGCAAAGCAGCAGTTTAGCAGAGTGGCAGTCCTTTCAGCATCACAGCAGACCTTCTTCCTAGCAGAGACTTTATAGTCTCAGAAGTGTACTGAAGTGGTGGTTTCAGTTAGCCCTTTGCAGTGGGGGACACTTCAAAGGCAGCCCTTTGAAATGCACAGAGGTCCTTACCTTCCTGCCCTCGCTCCAGACTCACTACAGGGGGGTATGCAGTCCTTTGTGTGAGGACAGGACACAGCCTATTCATGTGTATGTGAGGCTGAGTCCAGTTGCTTTCTCCCATCCTGGCAGGATGGCCCATCAAGTCACACCTCCCATTGTGTGTGGCTGTCTAAGGGGGAATACACAAAGCCCAGCTGTCACCCACCCCAGACAAGTGATCAGAGACAGGCAGCAGGCACCAAATGTCTAACATAAGAAAATACCACATTTCTAAAAGTGCCATGTTCAGAATTGTAATTTTAAATTTAACTTCACCATAAGTTAGAATTTTAAATTAGGTTTCCAGTGACACCAGACTTGGGGGTTTGATCTCATCCCAATTGGAAATGACACTTATAAAATGTAGTAAGGTAATCCCAATGTTATCCTACTGGAGTGATAGGCCTGGCTGTAGTGAAAAACAACTTTGAGAGTTTTTCTCTACCAGCACATGTAAAACTTAAATGCACATGTCCTGCCTTTTAAATACATTACAACCTGCCCTCTGGGTTGTCCCAGGCTTACCATAGGTGTGACTTATATGTATAAAAAGGGAAGGTCGGGCCTGGGAAAAGGTTTATTTTGCCAGGCCGACATGGCAGTGTAAAACTGCCGTCACAGGATCTGCAATGGCAGGCCTGAGACATGGTTAAAGGGCTACCTAAGAAGGTGGCACAATCATTGCTGCAGGCCCACTAGTAGCATTTAATTTACTTGCCCTTGGTACAGGGAGGGCCAATTTACTAGGGACTTATAAGTAAATAAAATGTGCCAATTATAGATGAACAAATATTACCATGTTTAGGGGAGAGAGCACAAACAGTTTATCACTGGCTAGCAGTGGTAAAGTGCACAGAGTCCTAATCAGACCCTCCAGTATTTCGATTTGCAAACAAATTGCAAAATCTGCAGTTTTGTAAAAATGCAGCGATTTTTACAAAACTGCCCCCAAAATTTGAATTTGAAAGCAGATCCCACTTTTCTACAGTTACGCTGTTAAAACTTTTTCTCGGAGCAGGACAAGGTTTAGCCACAAAGAGCGTCTCAAGTTGCGTGCACAGGACCAAATGCCCTGATGCTGCCTTTCTTCTTTTTCTTTGCTTATTCCTCCCTGGCTGTGGAGTCCCAAATTGAGAATGGAAAAGAACCAGGGTAAAGTTACCTTTGTCTCTATGCTCTTTGCCATTATCAATGCCTTCCTACTAGCCCCACAGTAAGCGGGAAAAACGAACATTGTTGGACTCCTTTTTTAGAATTTGTACTGGCGAGGGTGCTTATACATGCAGGACGGCATATCATGCATACCTTGCACATGCGATACCAATGCAAAAGCTTTTTGTTTTCGGTCACACCACAAGGTGGCAGAATAATGGTAAAGAGCCCTCAGGTTAACAGACTCCAGCGATATTCCCTTTACCCACAATATTTTATTCTCATTCAGTCTAAGCATTTATATTCGACCACCTTGGAAGATCTTTTTTACATTCTAATGCAGTTATTCTCAATGTTATCTCATAAGTGCTTCCCCAGTACACCAAAAATGAATTACACATCACTGCATGTCTTGCCAGTCCTTAGTATTTAGTGTTCTTTACTCTTAATACCGCCTTCCAGCATTTCATTTCATTGTTCCCAGGCTTTTTTTCAATTAAACATGAATATTTTCCCAGTAAATTGCATTCCAATTTTCCCATTATTCTAATATAGTTGCCCTTTGTTTCTTAAATGAATTGTCAATTATCCCAGCATTCCATTCAAAATACTACACTATTCTCCATTTCTGGTGCAACCATCAGTTCAATTCATTTTCCAGACTGCTTGCATGACACAATTCATCTCTAGTACCCTCTACACAAAATCACTTCCGTTGTACTATTTAGCCTTCTATTTTGGTGACCAAAAATGGTTAATTTTCCATGCTTGTTGGTTTTTACCACTCAATCGCCTATTGTAGTTTCGTAATGAGAACCTAGGAAAATTTGTTAGTAAACAGCCCCAAGGACAGCTGTATCTTCCTGGCACTGCTGATCTCAATGCACCTCCACCAACTACCATCCTGCGCCCTATGGCGCCTGATGAAGAGGTGTCATGCCTCATGGGTCCAGGAGGCAGCGGTTCCCCGGCAGGGGTGTGTACATGGGCGTTAAAACATTCTAGGGAGAAATAGGGCCCCTCTCACGAGGTTAGGATTAGAGCTGTGCTTATGTAGAGTTGCAACTGGGGTGGCATGGTGAACAAAAGAACAATGGATTTAACCCAGAGCTATTGACTGGGGGTGAATGTTCGATTTGCTCTGCATTCCGTCCATCATCTGTGTGTCTTTTGCTTTCTCACCCTAGGTGCGCCGGGTATGCCCAGACGTGGGTCAGGGGGACACTGTGTTACTGGATTCAACCTAGCCTGGCTGATGAGGGGTGATGCCCCAAAACCGGTCCCAGGATGCTTGTTTCCGGTCCAGGGAGGACCTGGCTTGGCAGTTCGGGCTGGACTGTTCCCATGAGACACAGGGTCAAGACTGATTTGCATATGGCTGGGTATAAACTGGGGTGGCAAGGTGAGCAAAAGAACGATGGATTTAACCCAGATCTATTGACTGGGGGTGAATGTTTGATTTGCTCTGCATTCCGTCCATCATCTGTGTGTCTTTTGCTCTGTAGAGTTCCAGTCACTTTAAACATACCTATTTCAAAGTGGAATACACTGCTAAAACAGTTTCCATTGATTTAAGGCTGAAAAAGAATAATTGCAGGTAAAATAAAGTGCCGCAATAATGCAGCTAAATTTCCATTTTTGTGCCACAAAATTTGCAAATCTATGCCGCAATAATCTGGGGGGGTCTGCCTAATAATAACAAAAACTTGATCAGAAAAGTGGAGGAGGCAGGCAAAACGTTGGGGGAAAGACATCCCTAAGGCTACCAAGTCTAGCACATGTCTCCTCCAGCTGAAAGTGGGGAGAGCTACCCATTCCCTTGGGAGATCTCCTCATTAAGGTGGAAAAACCTGGAGAGACTGTGAGAAGTTGGCCTGGTATATGCTGTCCACTAATTAAAGTGGGCACCTTGCACCAGTCCAAACGACCCTTATGATGTATGAGGTCAAAGATAACCTTTAGAAAGATATCCTAGTGGTAGCTGTGGAGAGCAGCCTTCAGGCTTAATCTTGAAAGAATGTAAAGCATCTTGTTTTACCAGAATATCACCTCCTGAATTAATTAAATGAAGGAGAACCACACAGTAGTTATATAAAAATATGTATTTATTAATATAACACTCTCTACTACCCTCTACACGAGGATAGAACACAATGCACACAATACGAGATCAATAGAACAGTTGTAAGTAGCACAATACACAGTGGGCTCCAGGGGGAGACCAAACCATATACTAAAATAGTGGTATAACAACCACGACTCGGGTCAAGACAAGGTCTGGAGTATGTAGAATTGCTGGGACCCCAAGGAACCACCCAACATGAGTAGATAGGGACCCCACAGAGGACGGGTGCAGTGTGCTAACACGACCTCGGGCTCCGTACAATTCTATGGGGAAGTCGCGTTGCAATTTTACAGTTTAAGGACCCTTCTAGGAGGACTTAAAGGAAACCCTTTGGAACTTAAGAGGTTGGAGAGCCACCCCACCCAGGGATACCGTAGTACCCGAGTTACCTATCCCAGAGGAGCCGGGTGCATAGCTCTGCAGTGGTGTCGGAAACCGCTGTCGTTCTCAATGGAAGGCCGTGAAGAAGTACTGCTGCCGTGAAGGTGAAAAGGGTCCGGTGGAATGCAAGCCTGGATTCTGGAAGGAAGGAACCTGAAAGCAGAGGGCACAGAGTCTGGGTCACTTCAGAGTGACCAGGGGCTCAGTAGACGAATGCCCACCGATGTTGGGTGCTTCAGGTGCAAAAAAGGGATGCTTGACTCTGCAGCCACGAGGACCAGGAGACATCGAGGACAATCAGGAGCCAGATATGAGCTGTGCCACAAAGGACGTCGAGTTCTGAGGGGGCGGTGTCTGGCTGGAGCACCAACAAGCCTTGGCAAAAGCAACCCACGCAGGAAAGTCAAGCAGGTTACGGTGTGGACCAGGAAGGTCCAGGGGACTCACCAAGCAATGGGGAGTCAGGGCACAACTGGAGCAACCGGGAAAGCCCAACAGAAATCAAGATGACCCTCAGGAGGACCCACAGGCCGAATGACCAGGAGTCGCAAGGGGATCTCAAGCAAGATTGCAAAGTACCAGCCCACGGAGCACTCGGTGCAAGGAGGCTGGAGTTCTTTGGAACAAATACTGCTCAGGGTGAGGACTACATGGAGTCCAATGCACAAGCCCAGGAATTGCCAACAAGCATATGCACTTGCAAACAGACAATGTGCACAGGGGTTTGAGTTATGCAGTCCCCACGAGGGATACTAGTCTCAAACTTACTGAGAGGGCAGATCAACCTCACGGACCTTCATAACCCACATCCTGTGTTGCTGGAGTCTTTAGGGTCCACAGGAGCTCAGGAGCAGCAGACCGGTCAGTTGTGTTAGGTGCCTGCGAATGCAGGGGAGTGACTCCTTCACCCCAAGGGAGATTCTTCAGTTGTCCTTAGTGCACCACAGGTCCTGCACAGAGCCTGTATGGAGCAAGGGCACAGACAAAGCTTTGGACAGAGAGGGAGACGAAGTTAGGCCCAGTCGAAGTCCGTCAAAGTCCAGTGAATTCCAGAGTGTCCAGACGGTCGAAGGTCAGTGGTTTCTTCTTGTAGAATCTTGTCCACGTAAAATCTAAAGTCTTACAGCAAGGTAAGCCCTTTTATACCCACTGGAGAGGGTTGGACAGATTCAGGGGACCCTCCTAGGGGAGGGGCAGGACAGAGGGAAGGTTACTCCCATGTCTTTTGTCCAAGTTTCGTGCCAGAGCGGGAGCCAATGGTTCCCAGAAATGGTTTGAGCTGGACTATGCACAGGGACACCAAATGTGCCCAGATGCAGACTTTCAGGCACTCTCAGAGTGCACCCACCCAGCCCCAATACACTAAATCCTGTGTGGGAGGTGGTCACACCTCCCTGTCACAGGATGCCTATTGTGCTGCCTTCCTCTGCTCGAGCTGGGCTCAGCAGCAGGAGGGCAGAAATGTGTCTCTGGTCGGCAGCATCCATTTTGTGCTGTCCGGGTCGAGAAGGCTGACACCGGTTAGACCAGGGACCCCACGAAGCTCGCTTCTGAAGAGTGGAATCATACCCCCCCACACAGGTTACCGGTGTGGAGGTATGATTCCAAGGTGTTTGATACCAAACACGTTTTCGAGATAGCATTTACCGCAAGGTTATAATGCGCCTCTACCTATATGTCCGGCTGAGTCACAGACAACCCAGGAGAATGGTCTAAGAAGGCTGCAGAGGGGCTCTGCTCATGCAGGGGCACCCTCTCACATAAAACCCAGCACCCTGCCTTCAGGATTGATAAGGCCTGCTATAGGGGTGACTTATAAGTTTTAAGTGTAGTGACCTATAGATATAGTGAGCCTATATCTAAAGTAAGTGGTGCAAGCACCAGCTTACACAGGCTGCAGTAGCAGACCTGTAGTTCCATTTTGCATGGCAACTCATGGGTGGCATAATACATGCTTCAGCCCATGGGAGACCTCTGGGGTACCTATGCCCTGAGTACATGGGTACCATATACTAGGGACATACCCCAGTATCCAATCTGGAGTGTACCAAAGTACATGCATGACAATTTAAAGGGGTAAGCAGATAGACTGGGGTCCTTATTAGCAGGATCCTAGTCATACTAGTCAAAAACAGTGCAACATCAAGCAAAAAGTGGGGGTAACCATAAGAAGCAGATCCTACTTTCCTACACAACCCCCCCAAACGAAAGGACATGAGACTAACCTTGACCAGTTGAGTCTACATTTTCTAAGTGGAAATATCTGGAGAGTCCATCTGCATTGGCATGGTTACTCCCAGGTCTATGTTCCACTCTATAGTCCATCCCCTGTAGGGAAATGGACCACCTCAAAAATTTGGAGTTTTCACCCTTCATCTGTTTTAGCCATAAGAGGGGCTTATGGTCTGTCTGAACAATGAAGTGAGTGCCAAACAAGTATGGTCTCAGCTTCTTCAGAGCCCAAACCACAGCAAAGGCTTCACTCTCAATAGCTGACCAAAGTTTCTCTCTGGGGGTCAGCCTTCTGCTTATAAAAGCTACTGGCTGATCCTGACCCTCTTCATTCAGTTGTGATAACACAGCCCCTACCCCCAACTCAGATGCATCAGTTTGAACAATGAATTGTTTGGAATAGTCAGGACTTTGCAGAATGGGAGCAGTGCACATGGCCTGCTTCAGATCATCAAATGCCTTCTGACAGCTAACTGTCCACTGAAATTTCTTAGGCATTCTTTTAGAGGTCAGATCCTTTAAGGGGGTCACTATAGATCCATATCCCTTAACAAACCTCCTGTAATACCCAGTCAGGCCCAAGAAAGCTCTGACCTGAGTCTGGGTAGTTGGAGCAACCCATTCCCAGATGGTCTGGATTTTGCTCTGCAATGGTTGAACCTGGCCTCCACCCACAAGGTGGCCCAGGTACACAACCTTACTCTGCCCTATCTGGCACTTGGTGGCCTTGATAGTGAGGCCTGCCTTCTGCAGGGCCTCCATAACATTTCTTAGGTGGACCAGGTGATCCTCCCAGGTGGAACTAAAGACAGCAATATCATCAAGATAAGCTGCACTATAGTCTTCCAGGCCTGTGAGAACTTTATTCACCAACCTTTGAAATGTGGCAGGTGCATTTTTCAAGCCAAAGGGCATCACAATAAATTGATAATACCCACTAGGTGTTGGAAATCCTGTTTTGGGTTTGGTATCCTCAGCTAGTCTGATTTGCCAATATCCAGCTGTGAGGTCAAATGTCCTCAAGAACTTGGCTGAGGCCAAAGTATCAATGAGCTCATCTGCCCTAGGAATAGGATGAGCATCAGTCCTAGTGACTGCATTGAGCCCCCTGTAGTCTACACAAAACCTCATCTCTCTCGTGCCACCCTGCGTGTGAGGTTTGGGTACCAGGACCCCTGGACTAGCCCTAGGGCTATCTGAGGGTTCAATGACTCCCAATTCCAGCATCATTTGGACCTCAGTCCTGATGCAGTCCCTGACATGGTCAGGTTGCCTGTAAATCTTATTTTTAACAGGCAGACTTTCACCTGTGTCCACTTCATGGGTACACCAAGTGGTCTGACTAGGAGTCAGGGAAAACATATGTCTGTAATGATTGAGGACCTTCCTGCAATCAGTCTGTTGCTGCTCAGTGCGGCTGCCTGCCAAGGCTACACAATCAACTGAACCATCATCAGGGTTCTGTGAGAGGAGGTCAGGGAGTGGGTCACTCTCTTCCTCCTGTCCCTCATCAGTAGCCATGAGCAAGCCCATGTCTGCCCTGTCAACATATGGCTTGAGCCTGTTCACATGGAGCACCCTTTGGGGGCTCCTGGGAGTTCCAAGGTCCACCAGGTAGGTGACCTCTCCCTTCTGCTCAAGAATGGTATGGGATCCACTCCACTTGTCCTGGAGAGCTGCTGGGGCCACAGGCTCCAACACCCATACCTTGTGTCCTGGCTGGTATACAGTCAGTACAGCCTTTTGGTCATGCCAAGCTTTCTGTAATTCTTGGCTAGCCTTAAGGTTTTTGGATGCCTTCTTCATGTATTCAGCCATCCTGGAGCGGAGACCAAGTACATAGTCCACTATGTCTTGTTTAGGTGGTTTGAGAGGTAACTCCCATCCCTCCTTCACTAGACACAAGGGACCCCTAACTGGATGTTCAAACAGAAGTTCAAAAGGGCTGTAGCCAACCTCCTTCTGAAGAACCTCTCTGTAGGCAAAGAGAAGGCAGGGCAACAGGACATCCCATTTTCACCTTAGCTTTTCTGGGAGGCCCATGATCATGCCCTTTAGGGGTTTGTTGAATCTCTCAACCAACCCATTGCATTGTGGGTGATAGGGTGTGGTGAATTTTTAATTCACTCCACACTCCTTCCACATAGCAGTTATGTAACTTGACATGAAGTTTGCACCTCTGTCAGTTAAGACCTCCTTAGGGAAACCCACCCTGGAAAAAATTCCCAGGAGGGCCCTGGCCACCACAGGAGCTGTGGTGGTTCTAAGGGGTATTGCCTCTGGATACCTAGTGGCATGGTCCACCGCCACTAGTATAAATATGTGCCCAGATGCAGTTGGAGGATCCATGGGACCAACAATGTCAATCCCAACCCTCTCAAAGGTAACCCCCACCACAGGTAGTGGTATCAGGGGGGCCTTTGTAGTACCACCTGCCTTACTACTGGCTTGACAGGTGGTACAGGAGCGACAAAACTCCTTTGTGTCCTCTGACATGTGAGGCCAGTGAAAGTGAGGGACAAGCCTGTCCCAGGTCTTACTTTGGCCTAAGTGTCCTGCTAAAGGGATATCACGTGCCAGTGATAATAGGAAACCCCTAAACTTCAGAGGTATGACCAACCTCCTGGTGGCACCAGGCTTGGGGTCTCTACCCTCTGAGTAAAGGAGTCCATCATCCCAATAGATCCTGTGGGACCCACTGGCACTCCCAGCAGCCTCAGCACCAGCTTGCTGCCTGAGGGGTTCAGGAGAGGGGCAGCTGTGCTGCTCCTGACTCAGCTCTGCCCTGGAAGGGCCCCTGTCCCCAAGAACTCAACCTGATCAGGTTCAAATTCCTCTGAGACAGTTCCTTCACAGGGACTTGGATCATCTTCCTCAGGAGACTGATCCTCACTCTGAGTCTGGTGGGAAGACACTGCCTTACCCCTACTGCTCCTTCTCTTGGAAGGCACCTGGTCAGTTTTTCCAGGATCCAGGGCCTGTTCAGTGGAAGACATGTTTGCCTGTGACCTGGTCACAGCAAACACATCTGCAGAGATGCCCAACATTGCTGCATGTGTCCTGAGTTCCACCTCAGCCCAGGCTGAAGTTTCCAAATCATTGCCCAATAAGCATTCCACAGGGAGGTCTGAGCTAACCACAACCTTCTTAGGGCCAGTTACCCCTCCCCAGCTGAAACTCACAACTGCCAAGGAATGGTTGTCCTGACATTGCTTGCATTGGTCACTTGGTACATCTCACCAAGTATGATCTGATCAGGTCTCACAGGATCCTTAATCACCATTGTGACACTGGCTCCTGTGTCCCTGTATGCCATGGCCTCCTGTCCATTTATTAAAGGCTGTTGCCTGTATTTCCCCAGGTTACTGGGACTGACAAATAAGGAGGCAATATCCATGCCTCCATCACAGACTAGCATAGCCTGAGCTGGAGTTCTGACTAGGCCAGAACCCACCTCAGTTCCCAGGGTTAACCCTACTAAACCCTTGTTTACAGTACCACCACTTGTAGCTGCACTAGGGGGAACAGTTGCCTTAGTGGCAGTGGTGTTGGTAGGAGGATCCTTGGCTTTGGCACAATTGGCATCCCTAGGCCAATGTGTCTTTTCCTTACACAGGAAACACCAAGGCTTCTTTCTGCCTTTTCCCTTGTTAGATTGTGAACCACCTTCAGATGCAAGTTTTTGGGGCCCTGAAGAAGACTTCCTGTCTTTACCCTTCTCCCCACCCTTATCTGCTGGTTTATAATCAGACTTCTTTTGGTCACCACCTTGGTTCTGAGTTTTCTGCTTCACCCTGGTTCTGACCCATCTATCTGCCTTCTTTCCCAATTCTTGGGGAGAAGTCAGATCAGAGTCAACCAGGTATTGATGCAACAACTGATTTTGGCAATTATTAAGGATCTGCTCCCTCATAATTAAACTGTACAATCCCTTGAAATCATTAACTTTACTGCCAAGTAACCAGCCTTCCAGATCCTTAGTAGCACAATCTACAAAGTCAACCCAGTCCTGAGTCTGTGCTTTCTGGGTGTCTCTGAACTTAATCCTGTATTGCTCAGTGGTTAAGCCAAACCCATCAATGAGAGCACTCTTCAGAACTGAATAATTATCAGCATCCTCTTCTCTAACAGTGAGGAGCTTATCTCTACCTTTGTCAGCAAAGGAGAGCCACACAATAGCTGCCCACTGCTCTTGGGGGATCTTCTGTACCTTACAGGCCCTCTCCAAGGCAGTTATCCATTTGTGGATGTCATCCCCACTATGGTAGGGAGGGACTATCTTGCTCAGGTTCCTATGGTCATAAGTATAATCCTTAACCCTAGGGACACTGTTGCTGCCACCATGGGACTCTAGTCCCAATCTCTTTGTAGCCCTCTGGAGCTCTAGGGATTCCCTGTCTAGGGCCAACTGCTCTTTCTTGAGCCTGAGCTTGACTTTCTCAAGCTCTAGAAATTGGCACTGTCTATCATAAGAGGATTCCCTCTTATTGGATATGGAAGTCCCTACAGAATTTCCTGAGTGTCGAGATTCTACAGAGAGAGATCTGGATCTCCTAGGTAAACTCTGTACTCTTCCTGGTGGAGTAAAGAGAGGGCCACTGGGGCCTTCTCCCACACCTAATGAAAGCTCTAAGTTGTTCAGGTTGGAATCATCTTGATCCCCCTGGTCAGGGTTTGAGTTCAGGTCAAAGAAGTTTTCACTTCCTGGCCTTTCCTCATCTCCTGTACCAGCCACTCTTTCTACCTCATCAGACCCTGGGGTCTTTCTAAGATCATCTAAGAGTAACACCTCAATGAGACGTTGGGTGTTTGCATTTCTCCCTGTCCTCAACTTCCTAGACACACACGTGGCTTTCAATTCCTGGAATGAGAGGCCATTGTAACTAGTTTGCAGAGAGCCACTGGCTTCTCCTCTAGAAGACATACTAGTGTTATGTCGTGTAGACACCTACCTAACCTAGTGGAGACTAAACTCTCTTGAGTTGAAGAAAGGGTGTGCTAGACCCTTGACTTACCCAACTCCAAGTTCAGTAGAACTTACTTATTCAAATCTTGATAATTATAGAACAAGTGGCAGTGGTAAAGAGCACAGGTCGGCACCTCCGCATTATCTCCCAAAGTATATTAGAAATATGTGTATATAGGCGTGCTCAATGTACAACACTGTGCCACTTACCCAGTGTTATCTATATGGGTAAATTTTCCCCATACACTTATCAGCAAAATATTAGTTACAGAGCACAACCACTATTAAGTTAGTTCACCGACCTTGTTGTCAGTTGATTTAATAGACACAACTCCATGCAATGTATACAATACAAAAAGTATTCATAAAAAGTACAAAAGGCAAAAGTTGTGTAAAATCTTGATTGTGTTGTGTATATATTTATTCAAATCTTGAAGTATTATATGTGCCTAATACCTTTAGTGGTTTTCAGTTAATCACTCAATGAGATTTATCTGGTAAAACAATAGCAAGCTTGAATCCCAACCGCTGCACACCAATGTGAGAAGGTGGCTTGGTATATGCTGTCCACTAAAGTAATAAGACTTTATTGTTTGATTAAAAACCATTACAATTTAAAACACATTTGATTCGTTCATAAAAAAGACCACTGGATAAAAGAATCAGAACTTGTAAATTGCTTAAAACCCTCAAAAACGTTGTGGGCAGATAATGTTCAGCTAGGAAGCCAAGATCTAATCGGCTTTTATTGGCAGTCTAGGGTTCTGTTGTTAAGCCTGCAGACTGAATGCCGCCCTGCTCAGGTAAGGGAGATTTGGCTGCACTAGTGACTCCCAACAGTTTTGACGCCTTGTTGACAAGTTTAGTAAGCCCAATATTCAGCTTGGTGTTGTCTGGATTTAAGGCAGTTATTATAGCCTGGCGGCATGATCGAACTCCTAGCCTGATCCATTCTTCCCGCAATAATGACCGTCTGACTGTAAGCATTGCGGGGCATACACAAACTATGTGTTCCATTGCTTCGGAGTGATAGCCGCACATCCTGCATTTAATGCTATTGCCTGAGCGGCGCCATTCAGGAAGGTTCTTTAAAAATGGCCAAACACCCATCCTCAGAGCTAAAAACGTTTGTTTCCAATAAAGTGCAAATGTGCTTGATAAGTAGGGCGACTCGACGCCTGGTTTAAAATTGGAAATGACTGCCCAAGCGTGTTTCCTTTTGGACAGTGTTGCCCTGTCTGAATGAAAAGACCACAGTCTGACACTATTCTTGATGGCGGCCTTTAGCACCGGCTGAGAGGGGTTGGTTCCCCAGAGTTCTTTGACTCCTAGTAATTGTAAACTATGATCCAGGTGTTGCCGATACTTCTGGCTGGTCTGGTTTTTCGATATTTCCTGCCAAAGTCTGGCCTCCAGGGAACCCTCCCGGGCGTGGCGAAGTCTGTTACAGAACTTTATAAACGCGCCTGCCTCTACTCCATGATGGTCTAGTAGTCCCAGTTCGAGCCGAACTTGGGCTGGCGAAGCTGATTTTGGCAGACGAAAGGCACGTTTAAAAATTTTGATCGTTAGTTTGTTTAGTAAAATACTTGAGGTGCCCTTCGTGATCTCGTGCCCATATGACAGAGAGTTAGTTATCTTCGCCTTCATCACTTTCAGCATAGGGGTTAGGCTTGAGCCAAGTGACTGTTTTGATAGTTTCGCTGCAGCGGCCTCTAATGACAAGGCTTTAGTCCTTAATGTTTCTTTCTGCTTGACGAATGAGCATCTGGTGTCGAGAAAAATTCCCAGATATTTGTAGTAAGGTGTTGATTCGAGCTTTGCGTTATTGAAGTACCACCCTCCGCGTGGCCTCTTTTGCTTCCCGAAAGATATTGTTTTAGTTTTTAGCAAATTCAGTTCTAAAGAGTTTCTGATAGTATAGGGAAGCAGTTCATCTAAGAGCCTCTGTAGGCCCACTTTTGTATGGCTTAACAACACCAGGTCATCGGCGTAAAGCAGGTTGCTGATGCGGGTTCCGTCAAGTTGAGGTGGGTGGCAGTTAACTCTATCAAGTGATGGGGATAAGTCTGATATAAACAAGTTAAAAAGGAGTGGAGCCAGCACACAGCCTTGTTTAACACCGGATTTGGTTCCAATCTTCTTGGAAACGTGGGAGCCTTCGCCCAGCTTGATTCTGATCCATGTATCCGAATGGAGTTGGACTATAGCGTGTAAGAGGGTCGGTGGTATGCCCCAGGACTCTAGTTTTTGCCACAGCCGGCCCCGAGGCACGCGGTCGAAGGCCGCTTTAAAATCAACAAAGCAGCAATGCAATTGGATTTGTTGAACTGCCGCTTTCTCCATCAGGACGGTTAAGGTAAGTAAATTGGTAGTTGTGCCAGAGTTGGCCACAAAACCTGTCTGATTAAAAGGGAGGCGCTTTGTTGTATCGGCCCAGGCCTGCAGCTCTTCCAGTAAAGTGCTGGCATAATATTTGGACTCGACATCGAGGAGTGCTATCATTCGATAATTGTTAGGGTCGTTTCTCTTCCCGCCCTTATAAATTGGGTGAATGATAGCGCCTCTCCAGGGCTCTGGAATGGTGTTGTTTAGCCTGCAGTAGAGAAACAGGGGGGTCAGGTAAGCTGACCATAGGTCAACATCAGATTTGAACATAGCCTGAGGAAGACCGCTTGGCCCTGGTGCTCCTTCGGCCCTGGCTTTCCTTATGGAACTTAAGATCTTGTTTTTTAGTTAATCTGATGTCACTGTGGTCTCCGACGGTGAGTCATTGTTTTTCGCTGAGCCTTCATTTTTTGGTTCTTCTGTCACGTTATTAGCTAAGTGACTGAGATCGAGTTGTCTTGAGCTCTTAGGTTCCAAACATGAAGTCGCGGCGTTGGCTTGACTGAGGGATTTGGGATGTTCGTCCTTTTTATTGTGATCCCTAAAGTGAGATGATAAGAACTGGCTCCATTCGTCTGCACTGATGTTTGTGTTACCGTCACCACTTCTGCCTCGTAAGCCCCGGTTTACGAGAGACCAGAATTGCTTTGAATTGGGATTTTTGCTTTCGTGAATTAACTTCAGCCAAAATTGATCCGAAGCCGCTTGTTTATCCCTGCGTGTTGCGATCTTGAAAGCTGCTTGTGCTTGCTTATAGTTATCGAATTTAGCTTTGTTGCCTGGGCTCTTCCTTGACAGGCGGAGTGCTCGATTTCTATGTGCTTTTAATTTCTTTGTGGCTTGTGAGATGCGGAATTGAAATGCTTGTTGCCTAGTACTCCGCTTGGGTGGCAATTCTTCAAATAGTTGGTTTATGAAGCTAGCCCAGCTACTGATAACAGAAATGTTCAACTCCAAAGGTAAATGTAGTAGAGCTCTACATTTTTCCATCAGAGGGAGAGCCACGGCATCCGACCATTTTATTCGCTTTAGGTTCTCTATGTGGCAACCTGAATGGGTATGCGCGAGTTACTGGTGACATGGGATGTTGGCGGATAGTGTTATAATTTGTGGCCGATGGTCACTCTCACCTTGTGGTGCAATGTGATAACTCTCAATCAGAGGAAGTATCTCCCTGCTCCCTAAGGTAAAGTCCAAAAAGGAATGGGTTCTGCCATCTGATCGGGTCCAGGCAGGGGGAATGTCGTATGAAGGCGCCCATTCAGTACGGTAAATCCTACACTGCTAAGCTGGATGACTGCATACTCCCCCAGTTTCGACGGTCTATTTCCTGTAGGAATCGAATGTGGAACGAAATGTGGGGGAACCATTGGGGGATCTATCCCAATGTCCTCTGAATGGTTGCAATAGAGATTGGTGTTAAAATATCCTGAAATTATGACAGGTATGCTGCCGTGCTTGCTTTGTAGATTACAGACGATGTTGGTCAAACAGTCCATTTTGGATTTTTCCTGCTGGTACAAGGGGAGATATAAACATTGAGAAGGAGCAACTGGCTATCACTAGGTGAGCTTCCCAACACTATTCCGGAGAGCCAATCTTCTTCAAATTTTATCTCTGTGATCCGTTGAGATAGTTTAGTTGATGCATAAATCGAGAGGCCACCACTCGGCCTAATACTAATATTAATGGATAGCGGGGGACGCTGGGCGTTGTGATTACTATGCCCCAGTTTTTAAATTGATCGTTTTTTGACTGAACCAGTTCACGAATTGCTGTGGATGCTAGTGTGAGTTGGGTTGCTTCACCCATTTTAGATCCTATGGTTGGTATAAATTCAATCGCAACTATGTCTTTCGATTGCAAGGTGCTTAAGTCCGGGGATGATTTGAAGAGTCTAAGAATATTCCCTCGATTAAGGATGTCGTGGGGGCCTCTAGAGACGTTTTCTGGAGTTAGCAGCAGTTTAGTGCCTGAGCTGTTGGTTGCTTGCGTAGAGACCTCATCAATCGTTACCGGCTTTGTTTGCTTTAAATTTTCTTCAGGGGGCAGCTTGGTTATGCCTATAGCGAGCGGTTGAAGGGACAATTCACGGTGATAGGTGATTGGAGGTAACACAGGGGATCTTTTACATGTGGCCACCAACTGTTGACGGCTTGATAGATTTAAGGGATTCAAGTGGGCAAGCTCCTTGACTGTACACTGTGGACCCAGATTGTTGTCCTCAACTATAGATGGAACATTGGAGCTGGTTTCTACAAATGGCGTATGAGGATTTGTGGTTCCCGATTTCCCTTTGACGGTTGCTGGCGCCACCGTTGGGAATTGATTAAAGCCAGGTTTTACTTGGGTAGGTAACTGCGAGGAGAGCCATGGATCTTGATATGGCCCTGCTGGTTGACTGTTCTGTTGTGAGAGTTCTAACTGACTAACCGATTGGCGTGCTATTGATTGCGGGCTCAGGTTTGCTCCTGTCGTAGCTGGCATAGCTGGCTCTTCCCGTAGTGACTCTGAATTGGTCTTTGGGAAATAACTAACTCTTGACATTTTGGTTTCCGTTATATGTTTGTTCCGGCTCTTCCGCTGTCTTTTTTTTTCCCGTTTCGACAGCCGGTGCGTGTTGAGATGGTTAGGTGGTTCAGTGGGAATTGCGTTGCCGTCCACTGGCTCCATTAGATGCGGGGAGAAGGGTCGGAGTTGCACTTCCGGAAGAGTAGGACCCTGGACCAAGCTAGAAGCCTGGGGTGTAGGATCAAGTGGCCCCGGCTCTGGTAACGTCTTAATTTCCGTTAACACTAAGGAGAGAAATTGAGGTAAGGACGATAAAGAGTCAATGATAGGGGAGCAACAGCATACTGATTGGACCAGGTGAACTTGGGATTGGGCTTATATAATGAGTGAATTAAGCACCTCCAGTTTTTGATCAATCCCGGCGGTGTACACCGCGAGTGTGTTTAAAAGGTGCACCTGCAGGTCCATCTTATCTGAATGGTAGGTTAATGCTGCTGTGGTGGTTTGAAGGGTTTGCAATAGTTGAGACCATAGGTCATTAAGATCAATTGATGGAGACTTTTCGTGCACAGTGGACTTTTTAGGTTCGTTAATGAAGAACGATAGGTCTAAAGGAGAGTGGATTACATTCTCATGGGGTCCTTCTGGGTTGACCATTTGATCGCCTTGGTCAGCGTTGTCTTGGGAACTTTCTAGATGTGACTGGTTGAGGTTGCTGAAGTGGGCACGTGGGTGGGTCATGACCTGTGGAGGCAGAACTTTGGTACTCCTTGTTTGTTGATCGGTTATGGATGAGATTGGGAATTTTAGTGCTATTGGGGAAAACTGACTCGGATTCGGGGCAGGCTGAAAAATTGGCAGAAGGGCGTCTTTGAAGATGGTAGCTTGAAGAGAAGCCCGTTCAATTTGGGCTGTCTGTTGGGCTGTCTGTTGGTCAGAGGCCTGGTATAATCGACTGTCGTCCGAAGCATCTGGGGCGTCTGTGAGAAGGGACTCTGTCATTACTAGGGGGCTTGTTGGTGTCAAGCTGTCAACTGGGGAACAGCCTTAATTACGCCGGAGTGTCTGGTCCCGCAACCTGGCTTCTCGTCTTTTCTATTTGTAGGTGGGGAGTGCTGGCGATAGTAGACTGTAGACAGTAGACTGTGAACTGTGAACAGCAGGCTTAAACTGAAGTACGTTTTTGGCAGGTTAGAGTCACTGCTGAAGTCCACTAGTTAAAGTGGGCACCTTGTACCAATCCACACGACCCTTATGATGTATGAGGTCAAAGATAACCTTTATGAAAGCTATCCTAGTGGTAGCTATGGAGAGCAGCCTTCAGGCTTAATCTTGAAGGAATGTAAAGCAGCTTGTTTTACCAGAATATCACCTCCTGAATGACTAAATGAAGCAGAACCACACAGTAGTTATATAAAAATATGTATTTATTAATATAACACTCTCTACTATCCTCTACACGAGGGTAGAACACAAAGCACACAATACTGGATCAATAGAACAGTTGTAAGTAGCACAATACACAGCGGGCTCCAGGGGGAGACCAAACCATATACTAAAATAGTGGTATAACAATCACGACTGGACTAGACACAGTGCCTAGAGCACATAGAATCGCTGGGACCCCAAGGAACCACCCAAGGTGATGACACAGGAGACCCACGGAGGACGGGTGCAGTGAGGAAACATGACCTTGTGCTCCATACAACTCTATGGGAAAATCGCGGTTGTAAAGTTAAAGTTTTAGGACCCTTCTACGACCCTTCTAGGAGGACTTCGAGCAAACCCTTTGGAACTTAAGAGTTTAAAGAGGCACCCCACCCATGTATACCGTAGTATCGGAGTTACCTAACCCAGGGAAGCCGGGTGCATAGGTCTGAAGTGGCCTCGGAAACCCTCGTTGTTCTCTATCGAAGGAAGTGAAGAAGTACTGCTGCCGTGAAGGTGAAAAGGGTCCGGTGGAATCCAAGCCTGGATTCTGGATGGAAGGAACCTGAAAGCAGAGGGGACAGAGTCTGGGTCACATCAGAGTGACCAGGGGCTCGGTAGATGAATGTCCACCGATGTCAGGTGCTTCAGGTGCGAAGAAGGGATGCTTGACTCTGCAGCCACGAGGTCCCGGAGGCATCGAGGATGACCAGGAGCCGGAAGTGAGCTGTCCCACAAAGGATGTCGAGTGCTGAGGGGTCGGTGTCTGGCGGGAGCACCAACAAGCCTTGGCAACAGCAACCCATGCAGAAAGGACAAACAGGTTACGGTGTAGACCAGCAAGGTCCAGGGAACTTTCCAAGCAAAGGAGAGTCAGGGCACATCTAGAGAAACCAGGAAAGCCCAAAAACAATCAAGAGGACCCTCAGGGGGACCCACAGGCCGAAGGACCAGGAGTCGCAAGGGGACCTCGAGTCAGTTTGCAAAGGACCAGCCCACGGGGCACACGGTGTGAGGAGGCCGGAGTTCTTTGGTGAAAATACTGCTCAGGGTCAGGACCACACGGGGTCCAATGCAAAATCTCAGGAATCACCAACAAGCATATGCACTTGCAAATGGATGCAGTGCTCAGGAGTTCGGGTTACGCAGCCCCCACAAGGGATACTGGCCTCAAACTCGGTGAGAGGGCAGATCAACCTCAGGGACCTTCAGAAACCCATAGCCTGTGTTGCTGAAATCTTCGGAGTCCACAGGAGCTCAGGAGCAGCTGCTGGTCAGTTGCACTTTAGGTGCCTGCAAAGCAGGGGAATGACTCCTTCACTCCAAGGGAGATTCTTCTGTTGTCTTAAGTGCCCCACAGGTCCTGCACAGCACGGAACAAACGACGTTTCGGACACAGAGGGGGACAAAGTCAAGCCCAGTTGAGGTCCAATGAAGTTCAAGGTGTCCAGACGGTCGAAGGTCAGTGGTTTTTTCTTGTAGAATCTTGTCCACTTAAAATCCAATGTCCTGTAGTCAGGTACCCATTTTATACCCACGTGAGAGGGTTGGACAGATTCAGGGGACCCTCCTAGGGGAGGGGCAGGACAGAGGGGTGGCTACACCCATGTCCTTTGTCCAGTTTCGTGCCAGAGCAGGAGCCAATGGCTCCCAGAACTGGTTTGAGCTGGACTATGCACAGGGACACCAAATGTGCCCCAAGTGCTGACTTTCAGGCACTCTCAGAGTGCACCCACCCAGCCCCAATACACTAAATCCTGTCTGGGAGGTGGTCACACCTCCCTGTCACAGGATGCCTATTGTGCTGCCTTCCTCTGCTCGAGCTTGGCTCAGCAGCAGGAGGGCAGAAATGTGTCTGGCTGGCAGCATCCATTTTGTGCTGTCTGGGTCGAGAAGGCTGGCACCGGGTAGACTGTTGACCCCACGAAGCTCGCTTCTGAAGGGTGGAATCATACCTCCCACACCAGTTACTGGTGTGGAGGTATGATTCCAAGGTGTTTGACACCAAACTCAAAATGTTTCTATGCAGCCGTTTTCGAGATAGCATTTACCGCGAGCTTATAATGCACCTCTACCTATATGTCCGGCTGAGTCACAGACAAACCAGGAGAATGGTCTCCGAAGGCTGCAGAGGGGCTCTGCTCATGCAATCAATCAATCAATCACAGAATTTGTAAAGCGCACTACTTACCCGCGAGGGTCTCAAGGCGCTGGGGAAAAAAGGGGGGGGGGTGCTGCTACTGGTCGAACAACCAGGTCTTGAGTAGCCTCCTGAAGGTCAGCAGGTCTTGGGTCTGTCGTAGGCTTAGTGGAAGGGTGTTCCAGGTCTTGGCGGCGAGGTGGGAGAAGGATCTGCCGCCAGTGGTAGTTCTTCGAATGCGAGGGACGGTGGCGAAGGAGAGGTCGGCGGAGCGGAGTTGGCGGTTGGGGACGTAGAAGAGGAGTCGTCTGTTGAGGTAGGCTGGGCCAGTCTTGTGGAGTGCCTTGTGTGCGTGGATGAGGAGTTTGAAGGAGATTCTCCTGTCGACGGGGAGCCAGTGCAGGTTCCTCAGGTGGGGGGTGATGTGGCTGTGGCATGGTACATCGAGGATCAGGCGTGCGGAGGCGTTTTGTATGCGTTGCAGTCGCTTGATGAGCTTGGCCGGGGCTCCCGCGTAGAGGGCGTTCCCATAGTCAAGTCTGCTACTGACGAGGGCCTGGGTGACTGTTCTTCTTGTGTCTGTCGGGATCCACCTGTAGATCTTGCGAAGCATGCGGAGGGTGTTGAAGCAGGAGGATGAGACTGCGTTGACTTGCTTGGCCATGGAGAGCGTTGAGTCGAGGATGACTCCCAGGTTGCGTGCGTGGTCGGTGGGTGTCGGGGCTGCTCCCAGCGTCGTTGGCCACCAGGAGTCGTCCCAGGCTGAGGGGTTGGAGCCGAGGATGAGGACCTCTGTCTTCTCCGTGTTCAGTTTTAGTCGGCTGATCTTCATCCAATCGGCGACGGCCTTCATTCCTTCATGGAGGTTGGATTTGGCGGCGTGGGGGTCCTTGGTGAGGGAGAGGATAATTGAGTGTCGTCGGCGTAGGAGATTATGTTGAGGTCGTGCTGTCTGGCGATGCGTGCGAGCGGGGCCATGTAGATGTTGAACAGTGTTGGGCTGAGGGACGATCCCTGGGGTACGCCGCAGATGATCTCGGAGGCTTCGGATCGGAATGGTGGGAGGCGGACTCTCTGGGTTCTGCCGGCGAGGAAGGAGGTGGCCCATTCCAGGGCCTTGTCTCGGATCCCTGCGTCGTGGAGGCGTGCGCGTAGAGTGCGGTGGCAGACAGTGTCGAAGGCGGCGGAGAGGTCCAGCAGGATGAGGGCTGCGGTCTCACCGTTGTCCAGCAGGATCCTGATGTCGTCGGTGGCGGCGATGAGGGCAGTCTCAGTGCTGTGGTTGCTGCGGAACCCCGATTGGGATGGGTCCAGGATGCTGTTTTCTTCGAGGTATCGGGTTAGCTGTTTGTTGACGATCTTCTCGATGACCTTGGCTGGGAACGGAAGCAGGGAGATGGGCCGGAAGTTCTTGAGGTCTCTCGGGTCCGCCTTGGGTTTTTGAGTAGGGCGTTGATCTCTGCATGTTTCCAGCTCTCTGGGAAGGTCGCGGTCTCGAAGGAGAGATTGATGATGTTGCACAGGTGGGGTGCGATGGAGCTGCTGGCTTTGTTGAAGATGTGGTGCGGGGAAAGGGTCTGACGGGGAGCCAGAGTGTATTGTGCTCATGGTCTTGATGGTGTCCTCGATGTTCACGCTGGCCCAGGCTGGCAGGGGGTCGTGGTCGATGGTGTGCGGCGGGTCTGGTGCATCGATCTTAGTTGGGGCTGTCTGGGTGTTGAAGCTGTCGTGGATGTCGGCGATCTTGCGGTGGAAGAAGGTGGCGAGGGAATCGCACAGGGGTTGCGACGGCGGGATGTCGTTGGTGTTGGAGCTGGGGTTGGAGAGTTCCTTCACGATGTTGAAAAGCTCCTTGCTGTTGTGTGCGTTGTTGTCGAGGCGGTCTTTGAAGGAGATTCTCTTGGCGGACTTGATGAGGTGGTGGTGGTTACGGATGGCGTCTTTGTGGGCTGCGTGGCTGTCCGGTGTCTTATCACTGTGCCATTTCTTCTCTAGTTTCCGGCAGGTACGCTTGGAAGCTAGGAGTTCCGAGGTGAACCAGCTGGCTCTTTTGGTGGTGTCACTGTAGGTGAGTTTTTCAGCGGGGCGAGGTGTTGGCACAGTCGTCCATCCATCGTCTGAGGTTGCAGGCAGCGTCGTCGGTGTTGGATGGGTCGGAGGGAGGGCTGAGAGCGAGGGTTGTCCGTAGTTGGTCTTCGGTGACTTTGCTCCAGCAGCGGCGTGGGATCTGTTGGGTGCGGTGGTGTGTGGTGGGTTTCTGGAAGGTGAAATGGATGCAGCGGTGGTCGGTCCAGAGGAGTTCCATGGTGTGGCTGAAGGAGACGTGGGAGCTTGAGGAGAAGATGGGGTCAAGCGTGTGGCCGGCGGAATGGGTCGGTGTTGTGACGAGCTGGCTCAGACTGAGGTTGGCGAGGTTGTCGATCAGGGTGGTGGAGTTGCTGTCGTTGTTGTTCTCCAGGTGAAAGTTCAGGTCTCCAAGGAGGATGTAGTCGGTAGAGGTCAGGGCGTGCGTGCTGATGAAGTCGGCGATGGAGTCGCTGAACTGGGGTCGGGGCCCAGGGGGTCTGTAGACAAGGGTGCCTCTAAGGGTGGTGTTGGGGTCCGTGTGGATCTGGAAGTGCATGTGTTCGGCGGTGCTGAGAGTGTCGTCGGTGCTGGTCGAGACCCTGATGGTGTTCTTGTGGATGATGGCGATTCCTCCTCCTACTGCAGGGGCACCCTCTCACATAAAACCCAGCACACTGCCTTCAGGATTGTTAAGGCCTGTTATAGGGGTGACATAAGTTTTAAGTGTAGTGACCATTAAATATAGGGAATCTATATCTAAAGTAAGTGGTGCAAGCACCATCTTACATAGGCTGCAGTAGCAGACCTAGTGTTCCATTTTGCATGGCCTGTCATGGGTGGCATAATACATTCTTCAGCCCATGGGAGGCCTCTGGGGTACCTATGCCCTGGGTACATGGTGTACCATATACTAGGGACTGATAAGGGTACCCCAGTATCCAATCTGGAGTGTACCAAGGTACATGTATGTCAATTTAAGGGAGAAAGCAGATAGGCTGGGGTCCTGATTAGCAGGATCCCAGCAAGACTAGTCAAAAACAGTGAGACATCAAGCCAAAAGTGGGGGCATCCCACTCTATTAGGGCTGACGTCGCAGTGCCTGCATTCTCGTCAAAGTAGTTAAATATGGCCGTATTTAGGGACTCGCGGAACAGTGTATCCTCTAGTATTTCGGGTTGCATGCGCCATCTGGGGGCTGGTGTTTCACCATTATCCCATGCTATTTGGATTGTGTGCGGGTTATGGTCGGAGTGTGTCCTCCCTAGGTATTCTGACTTGAGTACTGTAGGTAGCAGTTCTTCCATCGCTAAGATTCAGTCTAACCGAACATGTAGATCGTGTGCCCCTGAGTAATAGGAATAGATCTTGTCTGTGGGATTTCTGTGTCGCCATACATCTGCTAGTCCCCACTGTGTGACCCAGGCATTTAGTGCCCTCATGGCGGCTGTCGTGGGCACCCCTGGCAGGGGAGGGAAGGAGCAGTCTAGGGACATTTCTAGGACGCAATTGAAGTCTCCTCCAATCATCCAGGAAATTCCATGCCAGTTGGACAACGTGCCACATAACGCGTCAAGAAAGGCCGCCCTTCTGTGTCTATCATTGTTTCGTCTGCCCAAAAGGGGGTTCCCGCCCTGACCCATATTAGCACTCCTCTAGCGAAGGCTGAATAGCCTGTTGCATATATTTGTCCCCTCCATCTCCTTTGCAGTGTTAATGTCTCTGGTTTTGTGAGGTGTGTCTCCTGGAGGAGGCCTATTTGAATTTGATGTTGCTTGAGGTAGGAATATATCGAATATCTGCGGGAAGGAGAGTGTATGCCTCTTACATTCCTGGTGCATAGTTTAGTGGCTGTTATGATCTGAGTGGTGTTGCAGTCTATAGGGAGCTGCAATCTTTCGAGGCAGCCGCCTAATGTGCTTGCCAGCATGGAGGTAGGGTAAACAACAGTTCTCTTTTATATCTGCTCTGCTGTTTGGCTGCATCGGCATGCTTTGACTAACTAAACAACTTTGAACAATAACATTTAATACCAATAGGGCGAAATTGCAACATGCAATCGTCCAAACAATCAAGCAATGGAACATGTCAACACTGATTAGTGGGTCAGGCTATGCGGGTGTCATGTTTCAAAGAAAGTAATTCAGTTGAGATGAAGAGGAGGACATTGAGAGTTCCCCTTTTGCTTATTGGTGAGCAGTGACCAGAGTTGACTCTCTAATGGTGTATGAGCAAGCGAGAGTGCCAGTGTTGGGCATGTGAGAGAATGTCATCTATGTGTGGGGGCCTATGCTATCTGTATGGCGTTAAAGATTGAGCCAGGTTACAACGGCACTGTAATTAAATACTTTATTTTACTTTTCCTGGTCGGTGACCAGCATTTACTCTCCGGTGTTGTATGTGTAGGCGGGGACACCAGCGTCCGGTTTGTGGAACAGTGTTATCTATATGTGGTGGCATACTATATGCGCATAGTGATAGAGGTTGGGCTAGGTATTACAATTTAGCACTTAGTTTTTACTTTTACAGGTTACAACAGGTATTGTACTTGCATGAGCGTGTCATCGACTGTAAAGTTCAGTTCATTTGGGCATTGGCATGTTTGTCATATAATGCCATCTGTAGTTTGGGGCGTAACTTCTGGTGGAGCTCCTGAGTCTTGCGAGTTTAGGGTCTTGTCTATACAGTCTACATCACTTGTTCGGTTCTGCATGCTTTCTTCCGACTGGGAGTTGCTGATGTGGTTCACCATTTCCGCAGCCGCCTGCAACGCGTTACGTTGGTCCTGCCTCATTTGCTCCTGGTTGGGGCCATGCCTTTTTGGCGAGGATTGTTGCTTGTTCCTCTTCCCACTGCGTCGCCATGAGTCTGTAGCCTTATGTGCTTTTGGATATGCCTCGTTGCCCTGAGCAGCCTCTCCTAGGTTCGCGCCATCCATCCACTCCCAGGCAGTAGCTGGAGTGTCAAAGAAGTAAGACTTGTCTTTAGCCACTACTCGTAGGCGTGCAGGAAACAACAGCAAATATTAAATGTCCAGTGCGCAGAGTCGCCATTTGACCTCTAGGAAGGAGTGTCTCTGTTCTTGTACTGCTGCTGTGTAGTCCAGGAATAGCATCACTGTGCTATTTGCTACTTGTATGTTCTGTAGTTTCCTTGCCCCCTGTAGACTCGAGTCTGTCCTTGTAATTTAGCACACGGAACAGTAATGGTCTGGGTCCCGCTCCCGGCGGGGGGGGGAGACCCGCCGGCATCCTATATGCTCTTTCTATGGCAAAGTGCTGCAATAGTGTTCCCACTGGGAGCAGTCCAATTAACAAGTTTTCAATGTAGGTAGTGGCGTCTCTCCCTTCTTCTTTTTATGGAAGACCTATTACGCGTTCATTATTTCGCCTAGAGCGGCCTTCTGAGTCCTCTGCTCTGCTTTCAAGTAGCTTCACCTTATCAGATAGCTCTTTCAATTGTTTTTCAGCATCCCGTGCCCTGGGGGTGAGTTCAGCCACGGACACTTCTAATGTGCAGGTCCTGTCTGCGACTGTTTACGATGGTTTGCATGCAGGAGATTCAGGTCCAGTGCCACCTTGTCAATTTTGTTCTCCAGTGAGGTTCGCGTTTTCTCCATTGTAGTCCCCAATTTCTCTACTGCAGCGAGTACAGCGTCTAATTTGGTAGACATTTGTTCTGTAGATGTCTCACCTGTTGACTTGTCCGCCTGGGTGCGTGGTGGCTGTGGCTGGCCAGCTTGCCCTCCAGCGCCAGAGCAAAGGCGTCCCATTTCCGACATGTGTTGTCAGCTGACAATTCAATGTAATTCTGTGCTATTTTTGCATTGGCCACCCAAGAGAGCGCGGTTCCATGCCTAATTACTTATGTTTATGTCCGCTTATCTTGCTTATCTCTCCAGGTCTCTGAACATCTTGGCTGGTACATAGACAGGGAGATTCGCAAAGTAATACAGCAGTCTGTGCAATATTACCATTATAGTTAGTGCTATTCTACACATTACATTAAGTGGTAACGTTTTCCAGTAGTTTATTTGTGCACGGGTTGAGGAAATGGCTCTGAACAAATTACCTTCTAATACGTCAGCCTGACTATGATATATGCGAATGCCTAAATATCTAAAGGAGGCGGGATGCCAGTTGACTGGTACATTGCTGACCTGGAGGTTCGGATTTTGGGTCTGGGTTCTAAAGGGATACAGGCACGACTTGCCCCAATTCACCCTGAGACCCGACAAATCTGCGAACTGCCGTTGGGTTTCTGCTACGGTTACTGGTATATTGTGCAGTTCTCTAAGGTATATCAGGAGATCGTCTGCATATAGGGAAATTGCGTGTAGACATCCCCTAGCAATATGCCCCATTGCTCTCCTCCCCTACGCATGTACATTGCCAGTGGCTCCATGGCTAACGAGAACAGCAGAGGGGACAGCCCCTGTCTGGTACCCCTGTTTATGGCTATATTCTCTGACATAGTGTTGCCTATGCGTACTCTGATGAGTGGTTGTGTATAAAGCAGCCCAATCAGCTTGAGAAAGATGTCTCCAAAACTGAAATGTTGTAGGACTGCGAATAGGTAAGGCGACTCTAGAGAGTTGAAACCCTTCTCTAGGTCAAGGACCATACATCCAGAGTCGTTCCCAGTGGCTGGGTGCGTATACTCGCTAGGACTTTGTCTTGTGTAAGTGGGTCATCAAGTTCCAATTTTTGCTCTGGCGTTATCTTGGGAAGGGGGATTTCCGCAAGAAAACGTTGGATCGCATCTGGCGTTGCTGCAGTTTCAGATTTATATAGAGCTTTATAATGTCTTGTGAACTCGTGAATTTCTTTTTGTGTGTATAGTAGTGCACCTTGCGGAGAGCGTATGGAAGTGATGGGGGACTTGGCATCATCCTGTCTAATGAGCCATGCAAGTAGTCTGCCAGCCTTGTCTGCAGTGCTGTGAGTGTGCACCGAGTGTGCTTTGTAGTTGAGGCACCGTAGTCTTTCTAGCAGGTGCGCTTGCTCTGTCCTGCTCTCCTGCAGTCTTGTTTTTCTTAGTGGATCAGTGTACGTGCACCGCTCGAGATTTGCTAGTCCCTTTTGCAGTTTTTTTAGGTCTGCTTCCAGGGATCTACGCATGCCATGCTGTGTACCTAAACAGTGTCCCCTTATTACTGTTTTGAAGGCATCCCACTCTATTAGGGCTGACTTCGCAGTGCCTGCATTCTCGTCAAAGTAGTTAACTATGGCCATATTTAGTGACTCACGGAGCAGTGTATCCTCTAGTATTTCAGGTTGCATGCACCATCTGGGGGCTGGTGTTTCACCACTATCCCATGCCATTTGGATTGTGTGCGGGTTATGGTCGGAGTGTGTCCTCCCTAGGTGTTCTGACTTGAGTACTGTAGGTAGCAGTCCTTCTTTCGCTAAGATTCGGTCTAACCGAACATGTAGATCGTGTGCCCCTGAGTAATAGCAATAGATGTTGTCTGTTGGATTTCTGTGTCGCCATACATCTGCTAGTCCCCACTGTGTGACCCAGGCATTTAGTGCCCTCATGGCGGCTGTCGGGGGCGCCCCTTGCAGGGGAGGGAAGGAGTGGTCTAGGGACACGTCTATGACGCAATTGAAGTCTCCTCCAATCATCTAGGGCATTCCATGCCAGTTCGACAACGTGCCAGATAATGCACCAAGAAAGGCTGCTTGTTCGGTGTTGGGGGCGTATAAGGAGCCCAATACAATTGGTCTACCATCTAGGCGTCCTTGTACAGGACATACCGCCCTTCTGTGTCTATGATTGTTTTATCTGCCCAAAAGTAACCCTGGGCGTAGTTCGCGTAGTAGCGCTACGCGTAGCTACGCAAAGTGCACTTCGCACTACGCGAGCTACGCTTAGCACTACACGAACTGCGTAGTGCGGTAGGAAATGCTGTTCGCAATGATTGCACAGTGCCGGATGCTTGTCCGCACTGTACAATCAATGCAAACGGCATCTTGCACAGTGCAAGCAGTCGTTTTCTGCAGCTCAAGTAGATTTGTACTCGAGCTGCAGTTTTCTCAACGCGGACTGGTAGTTTCTCATCGCGATCGGTCGCGAGCATACGCGACCACTCGCAATGAGAAACCTGACCTCCCCGCATTGAGAATCTCGCCGGGAGGTTTATTTTCCACGCTCGCAATCGGCAACTTGATGTTGCTGATCGCGAGCGAGAGAAAAAGTCTCGCCGGGATGTCATTTTGCTCGCTCGCGGTCGCCAACTTGACGTTGAGGACCGCGAGCGAGCAAAAGTGCCCGCTACGCTACGCATTTTTGCACTGTGCTACGTGCAATTCGCGTAGCGCGTAGTTGCGCAAACTACGCAAACTATGCAAGCGTAGTGTAGTTTTCCGCCCAGGCCTACCCAAAAGTGGGTTCCCGCCCTGACCCATATAAGCACTCCTCTAGCGAAAGCTGAATAGCCTGTTGCATATATTTGTCCCCTCCATCTCCTTTGCAGTGTTAATGTCTCTCTTTTTGTGAAGTGTGTCTCCTGGAGGAGGGCTATTTGAATTTGATGCCGCTTGAGGTAGGAATATATTGAATATCTGCGGGAAGGGGAGTGTATGCCTCTTACATTCCAGGTGCATAGTTTAGGGGCTGTCATGATCTGAGTGGTGTTGCGGTATATAGGGAGCTGCAATCTTTCGAGGCAGCTGCCTAATGTGCATGCCAGTGTGGAGGTAGGGCAAACAACAGTTCTCTTCTATATCTGCTCTGCTGTTTGGCTGCATCGGCATGCTTTGACTAACCTAACAACTTTGAACAATAATATTTAATACCAATAGGGCGAAATTGCAACATGCAATTGTCCAAACCGTCAAGCAATGGAACATGTCAACACTGATTAGTGGGTCAGGCTATGCGGGTGTCATGTTTCAAAGAAAAGTAATTCAGTTGAGATGAAGAGGAGGACATTGTGAGTTCCCCTTTTGCTTATTGGTGAGCAGTGACCAGAGTTGACTCTCTAGTGGTGTATGAGCAAGCGAGAGTGCCAGTGTTGGGCGTGTGAGAGAATGTCATCTATGTCTGGGGGCCTATGCTATCTGTATGGCGTTAAAGGTTGAGCCAGGTTACAACAACACTGTAATTAAATACTTTATTTTACTTTTCCTGGTCGGTGACCAGCATTTACTCTCCGGTGTTGTATGTGTAGGCGGGGACACCAGCGTCCGGTTTGTGGAACAGTGTTATCTATATGTGGCAGCATACTATATGCGCATAGTGATAGAGGTTGGGCTAGGTATTACAATTTAGCGCTTAGTTTTTACTTTTACAGGTTACAACAGGTATTGTACTTGCATGAGCGTGTCATCGACTATAAAGTTCAGTTCATTTTGGCATTGGCACGTTTGTCATATAATGCCATCTGCAGTTTGGGGTGTAACTTTTGGGGGAGCTCCTGAGTCTTGCGAGTTCAGGGTCTCGTCTATACAGTCTACATCACTTGTTCGGTTCTGCATGCTTTCTTCCGACTGGGAGTTGCTGATGTGGTTCACCATTTCCGCAGCCGCCTGCAACGTGTTACGTTGGTCCTGCCTCATTTGCTCCTGGTTGGGGCCATGCCTTTTCAGCGAGGATTGTTGCTTGTTCCTCTTCCCACTGCGTCGCCATGAGTCCGTAGCCTTATGTGCTTTTGGATATGCCTCGTTGCCCTGAGCAGCCTCTCCTAGGTTTGCGCCATCCATCCACTCCCAAGCAGTAGCTGGAGTGTCAAAGAAGTAAGACTTGTCTTTAGCCACTACTCGTAGGCGTGCAGGAAACAACAGCAAATATTAAATGTCCAGTGCACGGAGTCGCCATTTGACCTTTAGGAAGGAGTGTCTCTGTTCTTGTACTGCTGCTTTGTAGTCCAGGAATAGCATCACTGTGCTATTTGCTACTTGTATGTTCTGTAGTTTTCCTGCCTCCTGTAGAATCGAGTCTCTGTCCTTGTAATTTAGCACACGGAACAGTAATGGTCTGGGTCCTGCTCCCGGCGGGGGGGGGCACCCGCTGGCACCCTATATGTTCTTTCTATGGCAAAGTGCTGCAATAGTGTTCCCACTGGGAGCAGTCCAATTCACCAGTTTTCAATGTAGGTAGTGGCTTCTCTCCCTTCTTTTCCTGGAAGACCTATTACGCGTTCATTATTTTGTATTATTTAGTAGCTTCACCTTGTCAGATAGCTCTTTCAATTATTTTTCAGCGTCCCGTGCCCTGGGGGTGAGTTCAGCCACGGACACTTCTAGTGTGCAGGTCCTGTCTGCAAGTTTACGATGGTCTGCATGCAGGAGATTCAGGTCCAGTGCCACCTTGTCAATTTTGTTCTCCAGTGAGGTTCGCGTTTGCTCCATTGTGGTCCCCAATTTCTCTACTGCAGCAAGCACAGTTTCTAATTTGGTAGGCATTTGTTCTGTAGACGTCTCGCCTGTTGACTTGTCCGCCTGGGTGCGTGGTGGCAGTGGCTGGCCGGCTTGCCCTCCAGCGCCAGAGCGAAAGCGTCCCATTTCTGACATGTGTTGTCAGCTGGCAATTCAATGTAATTCTGTGCTATTTTTGCATAGGCCACTCAAGAGAGCGTGGCCCCACGCCTTATTACTTATGTTTATGTCCGCTTATCTTGCCTGCGCTTGGATGTACAGTGGCATACTGTCTTAGTTGGCATTGGGCCCACTCACTGCTGATTTAGTAATGACCGGTGCTATTCTACGTTTCTCTGGGGCTGATGCAGCTCCCCTGTTTCAGGGTGTGGATACAGTGCTGCGTCACTCAGGCCTCAGTCTCCCCCAGCGCGGCCAGGCCTACCTCCTCCGATGCCACCGCATTTGCCAATTGTCTCTGACCCTTGTGTGGCCCCTTCTCCCACCTTAGCTGCCTTGCTCTCCCACTCCGCAGCATATGAGGCGCCTCCGGGGGGGGGGTCACTTCCCATTGCTGCACGTCTCTACTGGGCTCCGTTGCGGCCTGCATACCCCGCAGGCTGCCGTGATTTATTTAGGCCTCTCCACCCTCGGGTAATGCGTCACTACTAGCCTTACGCGATCCGTGTGTCACCTCCTTTTGCGTCTGGTGGATCTTTCCGGCCCTGCAGCCGCGTCAGTGCTGTATTGTGTCGCAGAGCTGGCTCGGTCCTCGATCTCCACAGTCTGCCAGAATCGTGTCTACTCCTCTCGAGCGCGCCGCTACATTCGGGGCACGTCCCAGCGCGTCCTTCCGTGCGAGGAGTCGGCTGCAGGCAGCGATCTCCTTTTACCGGACTCGCTGGATCCCCGCTCACCCCCACCATCCACCAGTGTTGTGAGCTTGTCCAACGGGGCCGCTAGCTTCTGCGCCGTGTAGCCATTAAGTGGGCCCGCCGAGTCTGATTCCAGGCCGCGGCCCCGCGTATTTGCTTTTGGCTGCGCTCCGCATACCAGAGTCTCCTGTTTCCCGAGGCGTCGGGACTTCACCAATGGCTTCCCTTGGACCTCAGGCCCCTTGCGCTTCTGGGGTGTTACTTCTGTGTCTTATGGTGTACCTCTACCAGGATAAATTGGCGGACGACAGGTAGTCGATTGGAGAGCTCTAGCAGCAAGCGTCCCCCATCTTCACCCGCGTAGCCACGCCCCCATTTTGCCCCACATCATAAGCACATATACACAATTTATGTTCATTAAGGGCCAGATTGATCAATGTTTTGCATCACGCAAGGGTGATGCGAAAGCTAAGTGAGATTTATCACATCACGCAAGGCCACCTTGCATGGCCCTGCATGGCTTGATAAATCTAGAGTAACGCAATGCAGCACAAATCGCTTCTATGCTTTATTGTGCCCCAGGGAGGCGTACCATGGGTGGAGCATGGGTGTTCCCACGCATCCACACATGGATTGTGTCGTATTCCCAGATTTACCGTTAGTGGTAGAACTGCCTGGGAATGAGGCAAAATGCTATGCCTCCCCAGGTGAGGCTTAACGATTAGAAATATCTTTATTTCTGCTTGTTTTTTTCTCTTTCTACGTCTACTGCATGCAGCACACATAAAATAGGGAAGATGTCTCACAGGATTGTTTTTGTGCAGGAAGGTATCCCTTCCTGCACAAAAACTATCCTGCCTAGAACGTAGGCACCCTTGCATCATGAGGCAAGTCTGCTTGCATCGATGCTAGGCAACCAAACGAGTGCCAGCACTAGGTAAAGACAGGAATATGCCGTATAATGTTAAACACAGCTCATTCCTGCCCTTTCACGCGGAGATGCAAGGTGGCTAGCTGCATTGCGCTGTGTGAACGATTGATAAAAATGCACCTAAGTGAATACCTGATGGCACGGGGGACACACACTCATTAAATGACCACAAATGCTTGATAAAGTATCACAGTGGCACACATAAAGCAATCAAGTGTCACTCATAAACATACTAAAACACTGAAATGTCACACATGAAGGGCCTGAAAGGGGGCGCTAGGTGGCGCACATGCAAGATGGCCCCACAAGTGTGAGGCTCCTGCAGCCTGGCATGTATAATCCTTCATTTATCCTGCTCAACGGTCCGGCTGAGGCCCTATAAATCAGCCTGATGTTGCTTATGGTCCGCTGAGGACCCGCTGTAAAAACTGGCCGAATTGGGTCGGTCCCGCTCCTGCCGCGATCGAGTGAAGGTTTTGCCGAGGTGAGGGGCGGAACAGAGTGGAGCTCCGGAGCGGCCGCGACTGCTACGCAAGGCCGCTGCCCACCACGAGGCGCGTGGGCCCTGCGGCATTGATCGACTGCTGGGATCAGCGGCGGCGGCCCAGAGTGAAGCTCCACAGACTGCCGCTGAACCCTGGGCGCGGGGGGATACGGATTGTGGTGGACGACGCGGCGCTCGCCGACGGCGTTGGGTGTAAGGAGATACCCAGCGCGCGCTCTGAGTGACTGCGGCCCCGAGTTGCCGGACGGCTGACGGCGTGTTCCACCCAGCGCTCAGGCACAACTGACACACTCGGTGACCCCCTGTGGATGTCGCGCTGATCACGATTGCGTCCCGGAGCTGGGACGGACACATGTAGGTCCTGGCCCCCCCGGCGAGATATCGTGCGCTTGGAGGCGCCCAGAGACAGTTGCGCTCCACAGCCTTGCCAATCGCTGTGCCTGGGGACCGCTTTTGGAGCAGTGCACTTTCCCTCTCTGTTGTGGATGCCTGCCCCTGCTGATGACTGAGGGACGCGCTGGCTGTTGGTGAGCGTCTGGAGCCCCCGGGCTGAGGCCTGCTGACAGTTGGGATCTGTCGGCCTCCTTTTTCTCTATGGGAGTGCGCTGGGTGCACACTGTGCTGAAGGCCACCATGCAGTGATCAAATATTCGTGGACGGACGCTGGAGTGTCGAAGAGACAGAAACCGGGTGGCAATGTGCGGCCCTCACTGACACCCTGGACTTACCTTGGGCTCTACCTGTCTGCGGGGCGGAGGTTGCCCCAGTGGCACGCTGCGCACTCCTCTGGGAGGACACTCCGTGTTGCTGAGATAATACAACTCACACGCCTCAGTGGTTCGCATATACTGGCCTGCACCAAGACATAGAGTGCAATATATTCCTCATTTGCAAGGCGCAAACAGCGGCGCTGAGAACAGCAATTAGGGCGGTGGCCCCTAGGTCATAATGGGCAAGCCAGACGCCAAACAACCTAAATTAAATTTCGAGGCGACGAGACGCAGTACCCGGAACCTGCAAGATGATCCGGAGCTTGATAGAAGAGAGAGAACCCAGGGACTTGACACAGCGCAGACTACGGACGTGCAAAGTATCCTCCAAGAGGTCCGTCAGGGATTCGTTACTATTGCTGATAAAATGGACAGGATGTCGACCCTTATGGACGCCATTGCGCACAAGCTGGAGGGGCATGAAGATCGGATAAAAGAGGCAGAACGGCGCATCTCGGATACCGAGGACACAACGTCCAGAGCCACAACGCAAATTGCCCACATGGACAAACTTCTGAAGCTCATCGCTTCAAAGAACAAAGATTTAGAAGCGCGAAGCCGGCGCAATAATATACGCGTTCTAGGGATCCCTGAATCGACCAACACGGGCAAGATAGAGGAGTATGTCGAAAAGCTGTTGTTGACCTCCATTGGGACGGAGGCCTTCTCTAGTCAGTTTATAGTCGAACGTGCCCACCGCACCCTGGGGCCGCGACCGCCGCCGGGCAGCACACCACGTCCCATAATAGCGAGACTTTTGAACTATAGGGATCGGGACGTAGCATTACGAATTGCGAGGAGCAAACAACAACTCTCCTATGATGGGAACACCTTCTCCATATATCCAGATTTTACCCCTATGGTCCAAGAAGAGCGGCGCAAGTTCACATCAGTTAAAAACAAACTGAGACTGGCCCAAATCGATTATGCTCTACTGTATCCTGCACGCCTCAGGGTCACCCATCAAGGCAAGCAACGATTTTTTACTAAGCCACAGCAAGTGGAAGAGTTCCTACAACAGGTGAAACGCACGAACCGCAGTAATGGCTCGCCGACGACATCACAGCAGCCCTCCTTCACAGGAATGGAGGATGATTCCCACTGAATAATGTACTGTTCCTTGTACTGTTTCAGGGGCGGAGCGAACCGCGACGTTTGTCTGATGACTGGGGGTCCTCCGGGGGACACTTTGCCTGTCTAGCTGGTAGGCCGTAATGAGCCATTCCACGACACACCAGGCACCCTCTACCCCCCAGGGCCCAGCAGTACCGTCTGCAATGGACTCATCGGGCGAGGTACAACTGTGCTGTCACCTAGAATGCCCACAATGGGTAATCCCCAGCTGTTGTTTACTGCATACATGATGCAGAGTATTTTTGGTTTTCTTTGTTATTTGATGGGAGGAAGGGAGGGGGGGTGGGTGAACATTTCTGGCAAGTTGGGAAAGCTTCAGTGGGTGGGGGTGGGGGAAGGGGGGGACTGTCTCACGTTTGGCATGTCTTTAGCAAGCCAGGTTAGCTGTTTTAAAAGTGCGCTATGGATGACATGCAAGCTAGAAGTTATGCACTCGACACGCAGTATGGATTTGTATGATGTATACACACATGGATTGGATCATGTCCCGCAGGCACTGACTTCATCATTAGCAGACATACAGGGCCATGACCGACACTGCTCCTGAGAAATTGAATATAATCACATGGAACATCAGGGGAATAGGGGATCCGCGGAAAAAGAGACATATATTGGCATACTTGGACAGACATCACGTCCACATAGCTATGTTACAAGAAACGCATTTCAATCCTAAGACACTTAACAACTTTGCTTGTAGATGGGCGGAGCATAGAATTTTTTCCTCTTACTCATCTTATGCGAGGGGAACGGCCATACTTATAAAGAAGCAAATTCCCTTCCACGTAGCGGGAGCTACTTTGGATTCGGAGGGTAGATACTGCCTTGCTTGGGGACGACTGGGTTCTGAGTCAGTAACTCTGGCATGCTGTTACGGGCCGAATGTAGACGCCCCAGAGTTTTACGCCTCGCTGTGGGCTAAGATTCTTGATATAGGCTCCAACCACATAATCTGGGGGGGGGACTTTAATGTCACTTACAGCCCACAAATGGATAGATCCCACCCTGCTCCCCATCACTACACCAAGGCTCAAGCTGTCTTACAGGATACGATTGATACTTATCAACTACTGGACGCCTGGAGATATGCCCATCCCCATACATTAGAGGGCACACACTACACTGCGCAGGCAGCTTCGTGGGCTCGACTGGATTACTGGTTGCTGTCCCGGGGGTTAGGCCCAATTATCTTTAAAGTACAGCATCTAGCTAGAACTTAATCGGATCACGCTCCGGTCAAACTCACACTGTCCTCATTAGATTTTGGCCCTCCGCGCAGCGCATGGAGGATGCATGCTCCTATTCTCTTAGACTCAGTTGTCCAGGAGGAGCTGCGGGAAGAGATGCAGGACTTTTTCATACGGAATAAGGGGTCGGGGGAGAGTGTAGAGACCATCTGGGAGGCATTTAAGGTCACGCTTAGGGGGTACTGCATATCTAAGGGTTCTGGTGTGCTCAGAGATATCACTAACACATTGCATAAATTGGAATCAGAGCTCAAAGCACTGGAAGTAAGATTGGCCACAAGCCCGGATAGCCCCACCAAACACAAGTTCAGAGAGACACTCATGGAATATATGGACACGACGCAGCGGGAAACACGATTCCGGGGCAGATACTGGGTAGCCCGTCGCTATGGGGAGGGAGAAAGACCGGGCAAGGCACTAGCACATATAATTAGAAAACTGTGCTATTCCAACTATGTATTAGAGATTGAAGGCGCAGACGAGATGGTTTATCGGGACACGGCAAATATACTCAATGCTTTCACACGTCATTACACTCAGCTATACACCACGAACAGGAAAGATACCTTGCACTTAGAGCGCTATTTAGAAGATGTGGCTCTGGGATGGCTGAGCGATGAGCAAAGGAAAATTTTATGCGCCCCTTTTGAATTAGATGAGGTTAGAGAGGCCATCATGCACATGCAATCCGGGAAAGCTACAGGTACGGATGGTATCCCAGTAGAGTTTTATAAAACGTATATTGATCTGATGGCCCCTATACTGCGGGAGGTGTATCAAGAGTCGATGGAAGCTGGCTGCCTACCGGAGTCCATGAGAGAAGCCCTCATTATCTCACTCTTAAAGCCTGGAAAGCCACCCAGTCAGTGCGACTCCTATAGACCACTGTCTCTCCTTAATTGTGACGCAAAAATACTAGCAAAACTAATTGCCACCCGGCTTAGCTTATTGCTGGAAAACTTGATTCTCCCTGATCAATCGGGCTTTGTTCCCGGGAGGGCTACTTCCCATAATTTGAGAACCTTTTTTACCATTTTGAATAATGTTTCCCCTGACTTGCCGCTAGCAGCTGTGTTTTTTGATGCCACTAAGGCTTTTGATTCCATCGAATGGGATTATATCTTTGGGGTGATGTCACGAATGGGATTCCCGCCCCTTTTCATCTCCTGGATTCGGTTGCTGTACCACTTACCAGTCGCTAAGGTGCTCATAAATGGGCATATCTCCCAGAAATTCCAGATCACTAGAGGCACCTGACAGGGGTGCCCTTTATCCCCATTACTCTTTGCAATTGCGATTGAACCTTTAGCGGCAAAATTACGGCAACATCATAACGATAAAGCACTGCGGTGTAACATGAGGCAAATACTTATATCGCTATATGCCGATGACATTACGCTATATATACGGGACCCGCAGCAAAATTTAAATCCCATTCTTAGGGAATTCATTGTATTTGGGAAACTGTCGGGGATACAAATCAATTGGGGGAAGTCCTGTATCTTTCCCCTGACGAAGGCAACAATTAGTTTCCCGCTGGATTACCCACTAGAGTGGTTCGATGAAGAGCTGCGCTACTTGGGCATTCGTGTTACCAGAGATAAGGAAGAATTGATGCGCCTTAATTATGGCACGGCATTGACGCGCATTGCAGAATGCGTTGCACGTTGGATTACTTTGCCCCTATCAATGGCAGGGAGAGCATCCTTAATTAAAATGGTGATACTTCCCCAATTGCTTTATTTATTTTTAAATATACCATATCACCCGGGGAGATATTTTTTTTAAACGCTAAGGTCAGCACTGATACGCTTGGTATGGGGGGGTAAGCAACCGAGATTGCAGTGGAGTGTCCTCACTAGGCCATACTCAAAAGGAGGGTTTGGAATTCCCAATTTTGAATTATATTATATTAGCGCACAAGCCCACTACGCATACTACTGGGTGAATCAGCCGCGTTATATGCCACAGGTGGCGGCGGAGCATTGGCTTGCACACCCTAATCCAATAGAGGGCGCGTTGTATGACGTACCTAGCACTAGGGAAAAAACACCAACTACCATCACTTGCACAATCACAGCGTGGCAACGCATAGGGCGCATGCTTGACTTCCCCCTACTATACTCCCCACTGCTACCTCTCGCATACCATCCAAGCATGCCCCTTCTCCAAGAGACAATATTTCATAACTTCAAGAAGCGGACGTGCATTAACACTTGGGAAGACTTGTACCATGCTGGCCAGTTTCGCAGTGCCGAGCATATCTTCCAAGGTCTACAGCAAACTACACTTGATGTCTTTTTATATATACGACTCCGACAGGGTGTCCGCTCTCTAACCCCGGATTTTCCGGCTGAACCCCCAGCACTTGCTCCATTACAGCTGATGCTTAACACTGCGACGGCTAAACGCCTTGTCTCTCTGATTTACCGCACAGTACACACACAAAAAGAAGAACCGATTGCACTATCACGTACACGATGGGGCGAGGAACTGGGCTTTGAGTTGACAAAGGAACACTGGGAGTATTGCTGCTTGCAGACTGAACAAGTATCGGCCAGCAGCAGGCTACGTATAATACATTACAAATTTCTCCATCGGTTATACTACACACCAGCCAAGATGCACAGATATAAATTGCAAGACACAGACAGGTGTGATAGATGCCGAGCTCCGGGAGCAGACTTCCTGCACTTGGCCTGGGAATGCCCGGGAGTGAACGAATATTGGGGACATGTCTTTGAAGCTTTGACTCTGATGACAGGTATGCACATTGAGCCCACGCCACTACTGGCTCTGTTGGGATACGTAAAACCGCTACAGGCTGCGCATCACAAATACATAGCCCTCGCACTACTCATGGCTAAGAGACGGGTGGCCAGCCGCTGGGGCAGGGGACGGGCACCTAAATTTAAGGTCTGGCTCGATGATTTAGTATATTGTCAAGAAACACTAACCACTTATGCAGAATTGTTGCCTAGCAAGTCCAGGCCTAGAAACATATGGAGCCCACTGACATGTTACCTTTTAGCACACCCGCGTGAGAGACAGACACCTGAGGCGGGGGCGCCGGTGCCCTAAACTCTACCAAGTATGCGCACCGCTATCCTATAAATTATCCTCTGAAGAAGCTGGTGAAGAACCGGAATAACCCACTCACTGGGTCTCGGCGGCGGGGGAATTGCCCAAGTCTTCCATACCCTTCATACGTAGTAAAAGGAGACACAGGAGCCTTCGTCTGCAGGAGGAACCCAGATTTATTCAAATAGCCCGGGCTATGGAACAGAGTCCCAAGCTCGTTAGAAACAAGACAGAGGAGGCTGCTGCTTTACTCCGCAGCTTACAAGCCTTTTATACTTTTTCATTCCAGTCTTTTGGCTGTTAGTCCATTGTTCAATCAGGGCAGTGTTTGCAGTTGATAACCAGGTCCAGACGGTGTTTGTAGTTGGTGACCTGATCAAGGCTTGGTACTCAAATTATTGTTCACTCAGCTTGATCAAAGCACGGTCATTCAGGTCATTGTTCAATCAGCTTGATCAAAGCACGGTCATTCAGGTCATTGTTCAATCAGCTTGATCAAAGCTCGGTCATTCAAACCATTGTCCAATCACCCTGATCAAGGCCCAGCAGTCAGACCATTGTCCAGATAACCTGATCACGGTGTCAAGGATGTTTATCAGGCAGGGAGCAGGAGATGGGAAACAAATCATTTACACAGGGCGTGAGTGTCTCATGGTTTTCTGTCGAACTGCAAAGAACAGGGGGTTGGGTGTGCGACAGTTCCTGGGCAGAAATGCAGGCTGCAAGATGGTTTTTGTCGTGTTAGTTAGAATTTCCTCAGGCATCAGCAGAAACGACCAGGTGGGTCGTGTGGAAGTGTTTGACATGAAATGGCAATGAAAAAACAATGGAGTCCTGGTACAAATGATACCGATCAGAAGAACACTTTTCCTCAGACCCTCCTTTTGCCATTGAGTGGCAAATACTTTAAGAAATGTCAATGTTCATAAGGCCATCGGTTTCTTGTTGGAGCATCATCATCATATTGGTGTTGTGAATGTTGGAGGGTGGAGGCTGGATGGTCTGGACACACATTGTACAGAACACTGGCAGGCACTGAAAGCACAAACAGCAGGAGACCAGGACAGTTATTCCCAAGGCAAGGAAGATGAGGACCCTCCACCCCCACTGGGAAAGGAGGCCCCAGATCCAGCCTGTGAGGGACCAGTTGCCTTTATCCAGATGAATTTCGGAAGAAAGGCGATGCAGACGTTGGATGGCATAGTACACTGAAGGTGCGTTGTCTGGGATGTACACGCAGCAGCTGGAGCCGATCAATTTACACACACCACCACGATCAGCAAGGAGGACGTCTAGGACCATGCGGTTCTGCAGTGTTATAAGGCGGTCCGCCTGTAGTTCTGCAGTGATGTTGGAGAGGGCACCAGCTGTTACTGTGATGGTGGCTTCAAGGACCCTGGTCAGTCCTCGTACAGCCCGACTGTTTGCCATGGGGCCCCAGAATGGAAGGAAACCTTTAAGGAAGTCCCCAGTTTCCTGGCCTGTTGTATCCTCGGCTGATATGACGCCCCTACGTGAGCGACGCAGAGCGCCCTTCATCAACAGGTGGTAACTCCCATGGGTAGAATACGTTGGCGGAAGGAGGAAGGCCAGATAGCAGGTACCAGACCAGTTACGGGGAGCCAAGTGTAGGCGGCAGTGCCACAGATAAAATAGGTGTTGGGGGATGCCACCAGCTTCGGAGGAGATGTAGAGTTTAAAGATTTTGTGATATTACAAGTACTGGTACCAACTTTCTTAGTCCCTAGGCCATGGATGCAGACACGGCCTTGCACATTTATGACATTCACAGTGTCTCGTTCATCGGGCAGTATCCTTCTTGTGCGGAATCTGGAAAATGTTTGTCGAGTGGTTGAGTTGAATACTACCATCTCACCGAGTTCATCTGGTGATAGTAGCGATGTGGATGAGCTGGTCGGGCAAAAAGGAGCATTGGCATGGCCAGATCTGTTCCGCCAGAAGTCATCCTGAAATGTTCCAAGGGCAGAATTGGCAGTACCATTGACAGTGTAGGCCTCCTGTATCAACATCCACCATGCAAGACAAGACCCAGAGATGGAAAAGGGGTAGGGAAAGAATGGGACAGGGTGTATCATGGAATGCAGCATCAGTCCGCAAACCCAGCAGTTGGAAATGTTCATGATCAGCTGATGATGATGCAACATTTGGATGAAGGTGTTATTGAAGAATTCTGCACGGCGGGGTAACTCGTGGGCTGGTAGCGTGTAATACTGGTGCTCTGCAGGAGTTGGGGTAGGGGTTGGTGAGGTAACAGGATGGTAGATTAGTAACAGCCAACCAAGAATAGACAGGATGAGGGAGACAAACAGCGTCACCACGGTGGCCATGAAGCATTTACTATGTCGGAGACTGACATATTGTTTCTGGATTCGAGTGTTTTGGACGGCAGCCATTGTGCTAAGCCAGGGACCTCTAGTGGCTGTCTGTGATTGGTGGTTGCTTCACTGGGCGCAGGTGCCAAGAGCCCTATGGCGTACCTTAGTCTGACACACCAGCACTACTCTCGGCCGGGGAGATCACAGCCCTACAGCCTATAGGCACTTGGCGAAGTCAAAGGCAAGCCTTCCCTCGGGGCGCAAGTTATATCGGTCGGAAGTAGGGTCAGTATGGTCGGGAAACAATTGTTCTGGACGTTGAGCAGTGTTAAGGGAGGGTTCCACCCTTCCTTTCAGTATGCTGTCACTCTCTGCTTCCGTAGATGTAAAATGCAGTCTGGCATCGCTGAATGGGACAAACGTCGGGACTGTTTCTGGTTCTGAGTCTCCTTGTTCTTCCCTCACCCACTGATCATAGGGGAGGGGCAGAGGCACACGCCTACAGTGGGACGAATGCACCCAATTCTTCCGACCTTCTACTTTCACGGCGGTGCGGGTGGCCAGCAACACCTGACGGGGCTGTGTCCAGCGGGGTTCGAGGCTCTTAGTCCGTTGAAAATTTCTTACTAAGACCCAATCACCAGGTTGGATAACGTGTCCTGGGCCCTCGCTTTTGTCAGGTATGGCCTCATGCACCTGGTGATAAAGAGTACGAAAGGTATTAGTTAGACTGTACAGATAATCAGTTAACACAGGGTATTCAACATCAGACAGTTTCTTAGGCCGCGGGACACCCGATACATTGGCAGGCCTCCCGAACACAATGTCATGGGGGGATAGCCCTATCCTGGTGTGGGCTGTTGTTCTTGTAGACAATAGGGCCAAGGGCAGAGCATCAACCCAAGTAACACCTGTCTCGGCTACTATTTTGGCCATTTTAGTTTTTAGGATGCCATTGTACACCTCCTCTAGACCTGCTGACTGGGGGTGGTTAGCTGCATGAAATTTTTGTTTTATACCCAATGCTGTACAGATATATTCCATAATTTGAGCCGTAAAGTGTGCCCCGTTGTCACTCCAGACCAAGCGGGGCAAACCGAATCGTGGGAGGTACTCTTTTAATAGCATTTTGGCGGTAGTGATAGCGGTGCAGTCTTTGACGGGGTAGGCCTCCACCCATCGGCTGAAGGTACAGACCACCACTAGGACATATTTTAAATTGTTACATCGGTCCATCTGGATGTAATCTATTTGGAGGACTTCAAAAGGGAAGGTAGGAGGAGAGAATCCTCCCTTAGGAGTAACTGTGCCTTTTCCTGGGTTATACATTAGGCAAATCATGCATGTTTTAACCAGCTTTTCAGCATATGTTGGTATCTTAGAGTTGTACCATGTAGGTTCCAACAGTTTACATATCCCTTTTGCACTAATGTGAGCAGGACCATGGGCCATCGTAACTACTGGTAGCACATGACTGTCAGGTAACATCCATTGTCTTTCCATAGTCGTGCGGACCCAGCAACCATCAATTCCCTCCTTTGCTAATTGCTCCTTCCACACCCGTAGTTCCTCAGGAGTAGTATGGGACTGAATATCGATCACACTCTGTACTGTGTTTTCAACCATGCCCTCGTCTGCCACCCACCTAGCGGGACCTCCTACATACATTCCTTCCCTTTTTCTAAGAGCTGTTTGTCTGGTCGTCTGGTCAGCCAGGGCATTGCCTTTCCCAACATCATCTGTCACTTTCTTATGGGCCTTACATTTTATAATGGCCACCTTTCTGGGGAGTGTCAGGGAGTCTAACAATCGGTGAATTAGGGGGCCATGTTGAATCTTGGTCCCATGGGAAGTAAGGAAATTCCTTTCTTTCCATAACCTCCCGAGTTGTGGGCCACCCCGAAGGAATATTGGCTGTCAGTATAAATATTTACCGTCATCCCTTTGCTTAACTCACAGGCTCTAGTGAGGGCCACTAATTCTGCTGCTTGAGCAGAGCACTGCGGAATCTGAGCTGTTTCTACTACTTGTCCTAATGTCGTGAGGGCATAGGCGGCTGAGGTGTTACCATCTGGCCCTCTGAGACATGATCCGTCCACATATAGTGTACCTTCTGGTTCTGCTATCGGGGTATCCTGTAAGTCAACCCGTCCCTTCGTCTCCTCCTCTGTCCTTAATATGCAGTCATGTGGGTCTAAGCGGGCATCCTGAGTATCCAGTGGGAGTAATGTTGCGGGGTTCAGTACAGTGCATCTCTTGATGTTAATGTGGCTGGAAAAGAGTGTCAGTTCATATCCTGTGAGTCGTGCGCTAGTGAGGTACTGTGTCTTGGTGTTATTAAGGAGGGTATCTACAGAATGGGGGACCATCAGAGTCAGGGGAGTTCATGACGATCCCCGCACTCTGACGGACCATGAGGGCGGCCGCAGCGGTCGCCCTTAGGCATCCTGGGAGAGCCCTTGCAACAGGATCTAAGGTGGCTGAAAAATAGGCACATGGCCGATGGTGACCTCCGAACATCTGGGTCAAGACAGCGCATGCACAGCCGTCTGTCTCATGTACAAAAAGAAAAAATTGCTTGCTATAATCAGGAGTACCGAGGACTGGAGCAGTACACAGAGCCCTCTTTAAATCTTGGAAGGCCTGCGCATGCTCTCTAGTCCATGGAAAGGAACTGTCTGATATGTCTTTAGTGGTGAGGGCAAGAAGAGGTTTGACCATGGCCGAAAAGTTGGAAATCCACTGTCTACAGTATGAGGTTAGGCCTATGAAGGCTCGCACCTGCTTTTGTGTTCGTGGGGCCGTCATAGCATTGATAATGGCTACACGATCAGCGGTGAGCTGTCTTCCCTCCTTCGAGAGGAGATGACCTAAATAGGTCACCTTCTCTTGACAAAACTGAAGCTTTTTTAAAGAGACTTTGTGATTATGGAGGGCAAGGTGGCGTAACAAACAGAGAGTAGCTTCTTTACATGATGGGGCAGAATTTGCAGCAATGAGGAGGTCATCTACATATTGTAATAGTGTGGAGTTATCAGGAGTTCCAAGGAATCTAGTTGACTTTTGAGGGCTTGACTATAGATACTGGGGCTCTCGGTGAAACCTTGAGGGGCGCGGCAGAATCTAAAGCTTCGCCCACCAAGGAGAAACCAAAAAAATGTCTGCTGTCAGGATGTATAGGAATGCTGAAAAAGCATTCTTCAGGTCTATGACAGAAAAGTGCGTTGCGTCAGAAGGGACCATCGTTAAGAGGGCTGTAATGTCGGGGACAACAGGATATTGGGAGATTGTTATTTTGTTAAGGGCTCTCAGGTCAATCACGAATCTGTATATTTTAGGGAGAGAGCATCTCCATTGGTCTTTTTAAGAACGGGAATAATGGGACTGTTACAGATATTGCCACGTGTTTCCTCCACTACGCCCTTGTCCATTAATTCAGATATTATTGTTAAAAGGGCCATTTCTCCTTCCGCGGGTAGTCGATACTGCCGGAGGCGGGGTAGAAGTGCACCTGGCTGGATGCGTACCACATGAGGGGATATGTTGAGACACCCTACATCAGTGTCTGATGATGCCCAGAGGGAGGAAGGTAAAAACTGCAATTCTGGTGGGAGGGGACCAGACAGATACATATAGGAAGCTGCGGTGGGAGAAATTGTTAGGGATACACCTTGGGGACTACATGATATGGTCGCATACAGAGCTTTCAGTAAATCCATGCCTAACAAGTTTTCACTGCAACCTGTAGTAAGGACCAAGGGAGCGTCAACATGTGCAGGGCCAATATCGAGAGGGAGGGGTTCAGAGACAGGGCTCGTCACAGGTGTTCCTGCAAAACCCACGGAGACATTTATTTTGCCAGAAAGGGGTGCCTCCGGGACTGACAGACGTGCAATAGAAGACCTGGTGGCCCCAGTATCCAAAAGAAAATTCTGATCGTTCCCCACAACTGACATTTGAACATACGGGCCCCTTTGATCCACTGGAATTTGCACTCTGGTAATACCCCTTTCCTGGCTGTCCTATGCTTGGTAGGACCCTATCTCATCAACTTCATCATAATCATCATTGTAATAAGTGCGTGTTGCTTCGTACCCATCAAACCTATTGGCCGGGCGCGGCCGGACGGGAACGTGATCCCTGGGCCTACGTTCTTTATCCTGTGGATGGGGCGGGCCATGGTCCCTAGTCGGCCTTCCCTCCCTGGGAGGGCGAGGCCGAGTCTTCCCTGTTCGGATGTTTTCAGCTAACACGGGACACTCGTCTATCCAATGGCCGTACCCCTTACAATAAGCACACTGATCTGTTTGGAGGGCTCCCGTATGTTGAGGGCTGGAGGGGGTAGACTGGCGAGCCCTCGGAGGGTGTTGGGGTTGAGGTCTGAAATTCCCGCGGGCATCGGGACCTCGGGGAGGGTAAGCCTGCTGCAGAAGTGCCTTAGTCTTAAGATCCCTAACCTTCTTACTTTCCTTGTCTCTATCTTCATTCTCCCTATTCTCATGATATTGTGCCATAGCCAAGATACCAGTCATAGTTTGGGCAGACCACGTACTTTCAACTTTCTTAAGCCTGGTGGAAATCTCAGGAAGCAAGTTGCTGACAAACTTATCGACAAACACTGGGCCAGAACCTGGGGTCCGGGGATCCAAACCACTATGTCCCTTGTATTCTGTCTCAAAACGGGTAAAGAAGTCAGCCACATTCTCATCTTTTCGCTGCCTACAGGCGTTTATTTTATCCCAGTTAATGACAGTTTCCGGCAAAAGTGTTTTCATAAACGTTATTATTTTACCGGGCAAAGTCAGGATGGCAGCTTCTGGTTTAGTCCCTCCTACCCTTGCTTCTTCCATAGCCTCTAGGTCAGCCCATTTACCTCCCAACGCCACTTCATGATCAGTATGTCGAATCTTGTCCCAAATTTCAGTGGGGACAACCGTACCAAAAAGTAAATCTATATCCTCAAGAACGAGAGTACCTGCAGATATAATCTGACCTAATTCTCTGTAAAAGGCAGCCGGATTCTTCCGGGGATCTGGTAATTGTTCTTTTAACTGCATTACTTCTGACCTTTTCCAAGGAACATGAACCCAAAGCCTGCGCCAGTGTGCCTCAACAGCCCCTCGGCCATTATTTTGGGCATCGGTAAGTGCGTTAACAAAGACAGGGGCCGCCTCGCTCATTGGCATAGCTGTTTCTAGAGGGGTGTTGGAAAAAGCGGTCATATCACGGTAAGCCATTAAAGCAGACACAGCACCAAACATCCCCTCTCCCTGAACATCGCCTCTTCTTATTTGTGACCTAAGGTCCATTAATCCAGTGGGTATCTGCATAAGCGCATTCTCAAATTTTTGCATGACCAGCGTACACATGTATTCAGCCCAGGTGGTCTGTTCCATAATCGTCCACTGGGAAAAGGTGGACCATATGTCTTTAAAGGCATAAATATTCCCGTTCTTTATCCAACATTCACACTGTTGCTTCTGTAGGTCATTTTCTCGAAGGGACGAAAAGCTGACTGAGGAGCGCAAGGAGGCCAGTCGGGGGGAATTGAACATTTTATATAAATCCTGCTTAACTGTAGACCACGGGGAAGTAGGAAAAGGGCGGGTAGGGGTAAAGCCGCAGGGGTTGGGCGGATGGAGACTTGTTGTCATTCCCGCAGTGAGGACAGGGTTAGCGGGCATGGTCGGTGTCATAGGAAAAATCGGGAGGGTTGGTGTGACAGGAAGAACAGTAGGAGGGGCAGTGGGGGCAGGAGTGGGCGGTGGCGGGGGGACATGTGGGGTGTGAGGCATCAGGGCAGGGTACATTGGGGCATATGCAGGAGGGCTTTCTAGCATGGTATCAAGCAAGGAATCACCTTCTTCTCCCCCATCCATATGGCCCTTTCTTTTCTCCTCACGAGCTGGATAGCATTTTTGTACCCGGGCCCCATGCTCCCTGTTGGCTATTTCTACCGATTTTGTCATTTGATTTTGTAAATTTACTCTGGCGTGGTCGGCCATTGACATGCGTTCCTGTTTTCTTTCTTGAGCCTTTTGCTTTCTAGCTCTCTGCTCTATCTCTTTCCTCCAAAATCGGACAGATTCAAACATAGACGGGCGCGTTTTTCTTTTCATTAATTGTTCCTCTAAGTTGGCGAGAACTTGGGAATTAAAGGAGCCGAAAAGTGGCCACTGTAATTCCGCGTTACTTTGTTTCGTATATTTTACCCAGAATGAGGAAAACATTATGGCAGAAGGGCCATGTTTATCATACATCGTATGGCCAGGGGTCCCTTCTGGAGGAAGCGGACAAGCCGCCTCCAGCTGGGAGTCCTGCGTACACATACAACAACATAATTTCTTGAACTTACTACTGACTGGCATGCTTGTAAATAGGTAACAGACACCGGCGGGTTTTAAAATTCACCTCGCCTGCTTGGCTTTTGCAAAGGTCAATAACAGCAGAATCATACAGACTTGGTGGGTGATCAGTCCACCCTTACCTTACAGGGGTAGTTCTCTTCTGCAGACGTAGGGCTGTGTCCTGCTCCAGAAATTAATTGCTAGGGGACTCCAGAGAGGACGCGGTCATGTGGCCCAGACCGGGTGGGGAGGAACAGCGGGCGAGTCGTTCGGCTTACCGGATTGCAAGAATCCCTCGGGTAGGGCGCCCCCGTCGGAGTCTCTCCGTGCACCTCCTCACATCCACCGGGCCTGACCTTCGTACTCGTGGAGTCCCTATTCGGGCACCATTTGAAGAACCGGAATAACCCACTCACTGGGTCTCGGCGGCGGGGAATTGCCCAAGTCTTCCATACCCTTCATACGTAGTAAAAGGAGACACAGGAGCCTTCGTCTGCAGGAGGAACCCAGATTTATTCAAATAGCCCGGGCTATGGAACAGAGTCCCAAGCTCGTTAGAAACAAGACAGAGGAGGCTGCTGCTTTACTCCGCAGCTTACAAGCCTTTTATACTTTTTCATTCCAGTCTTTTGGCTGTTAGTCCATTGTTCAATCAGGGCAGTGTTTGCAGTTGATAACCAGGTCCAGACGGTGTTTGTAGTTGGTGACCTGATCAAGGCTTGGTACTCAAATTATTGTTCACTCAGCTTGATCAAAGCACGGTCATTCAGGTCATTGTTCAATCAGCTTGATCAAAGTACGGTCATTCAGGTCATTGTTCAATCAGCTTGATCAAAGCTCGGTCATTCAAACCATTGTCCAATCACCCTGATCAAGGCCCAGCAGTCAGACCATTGTCCAGATAACCTGATCACGGTGTCAAGGATGTTTACCAGGCAGGGAGCAGGAGATGGGAAACAAATCATTTACACAGGGCGTGAGTGTCTCAGGGTTTTCTGTCGAACTGCACAGAACGGGGGGTTGGGTGTGCGACAGTTCCTGGGCAGAATTGCAGGCTGCAAGATGGTTTTTGTCGTGTTAGTTAGAATTTCCTCAGGCATCAGCAGAAACGACCAGGTGGGTCGTGTGGAAGTGTTTGACACGAAATGGCAATGAAAAAACAATGGAGTCCTGGTACAAATGATACCGATCAGAAGAACACTTTTCCTCACTGGTGAAGTCTGACCTGCGCCACATGTGTTATATCCTAGCATGTTCGAATTGCCATACACATATGTGATTGGGAATCAATGAAACGATGGAAATATAACTGTATCGTACGCAAATAATAATAACTGATGGCTGAGGAACTATGTACTGCTCTAGTGGGGTGTCAATTAATCCTTGATGTATGCATTCAAATCAAATCAAATCAAAAGTAGCTTTATTCGATTGATATACAATACAATCATAAAAGCATTACAAAATTAATTCATCATTGAAACCGTACTTATAATATGTAATCAATGCCAATCAAAATTTAAAATAAGATTAAAACAGAATAAAATCATGGTACATAGGACACAATTAAGACCTGCCAGGAAGATACTACGTAAATTAATTAGTTAACAATAGATTTTCTGTGGCTGACAACTTTTTTAAAAACATTGCTACTCTCCACATTACATGCACATTATCCAAAGTTTGTAAAGCAATCAACGCTGGACGACACTGTCTAATCCCCATAGATTTCAAAACAGGGGTAATCCACACTTTCCTTATATGACAATACAGTCTACAGAAAAAAACAACATGGATGGTAGATTGTCTAGAAGAGGTGTCACAAGGGCACGGAATCATCGTTCGTGACCAGTCGTTCATATTAGGGAAGCTTACTATTCTATGCAATGTTCCCAGCCTAAATCTTGTTAATAAAAATCTATTGTACCCTCCCGGTACGATTGTTAAATAAGGTTGCATGCTAAAAACACTTAAAATAAGTTGATTTTCTTGTACAGTGGGCTTCAGGATCTCAGTAGTCAGCCGTGACAGATCCAGCATCATTAATCCTTCCTTTTTAAATCTTTCCTACGTACCTCACGCATGATAGTTGGTTCAGTAAAATACTCTGGGTGGCCTAAATTCAGCATAAAATCACGGACATATTTAACCCAAGGAATCATTAAAACCTTTCCCATCTTCAAAATATCAGTTAAAATATCCCTATTTAGTTTAGTCTCCTCCTTGGTCCAAACCCGGTGCCATAAAAGTACCAGTTCAAGTTTTATGAGATCTGATAAGTGAGATAAGCCCAGTTCGGAATGGCAGACAAATGACAAGGTACTTCTAGGCACGGATAAAATGTATCTCAGGAAATTGTTTTCCACAATCTGTAGTGGTTGAGTATTGGCCAAGCCCCATACCCCTGCTCCATACATGGCCGTCGGGATGCTTTTTGCCTGATAAATCCGCAAAAGTTCCACCGGGGTTTTCTCCCTAGTTTTTTCGAGAACTGGCCAAGTGCGGTAATCGTTCTTAAAAATGCTAGCTTTTTGATATAACAGCCTGGGTCCACGAGTCGTCCTCGTGGAACAATATTCCTAGATACGAAAATGTCTTGGTTGATTCTATTTTTTTGCCATCCATGAACATGTCCCGGCACGTTCGGCTCCCTCTGCCGCATCTCATTACAAACGTCTTGGAGGTATTCACCAGGAGACCTAAATTGGTCATAAAATTAGTAAAACCATTTAAAACCTTTTGTAAACCTATTTGTGTCCGTGACATTAGCACCGCATCATCGGCGTAGAGAAGGGCTGGTATTGGACGCCCATTTACCCGAGGGTAATCGATCTGCTCTTTAACCAATGCGACTTCCAAACCATTTATATAAATATTAAAAAGGAAGGGAGCCTTACCCCCCTTCGGATTGGGATCGGGGCAGTACAGCCGCCTTTGATGCCAAATCGTACTCTTGTCTGGGCATTACTATAGAAACGTCTCAGAAAGTGGATAATATGCGGGTCTACGCCTATCTCATCTAAAATCTCCCAGAGTTTCACGTGTCTAACTGAATCAAATGCAGCGGTAAGGTCTACAAAAGCTAAAAATAATCTTCCTTCTTTCACTCGTATATATTTTCCCACCAGTAGTGCTAAATTTAAGCCCTGTTCGGTGGTTCCCACACCTTCTCGGAACCCAAATTGGAGGTCTGAAAGAACATTGTAGTCCTGTGCCCAATCATTTAGTCGTGCTAAAATTATACGGCCCACGACCTTGGTCATTGAGTCCAACAACGAGATTGGTCTATAGCATCCCGGATCCTGACGGTTACCCTTTTTGAAAATGGGGACAATTATCGACTCTACCCAGGTAGGCAAAAAAGATACAGAACAGCTTGCATTCACTACCTGGGTAACCACTGGTCCCCACAAATCCGTGTTTGATTTAAAAAGATCCACTGGGACACCGTCAGGACCTGGAGCTTTTCCTCCTAATGATACAGAAATGGCCCTTATCACCTCGTCCAATGTAAATTTGAGTTCGGAGTATTGAGTGTTATTAGGTGACCAGGTGTCATCTAAATCATTAATAGAGTTACATTCCCTGTTGAAGACCTTGGTAAAGTGTTGGATCCACTGATCCTCTGTGATAGCAATCTCTACTGTCGGCCCCCCTTCCTGCTTTAGAAAAGGAGCTCTAACTGCTTTCCAGAAAGCGCTACTGTCTCTATTTAAAACTGCCATGTGCAGCGAGTCCCATGCTTCGTCTCTCAAAGTAGTTTTCCTTTCCCTGACTGCTGAATTATACATCCCTCTAGCATATCTTACAGCATCCTGGTCTCTTGGGTTAGTGTGGAGGACATTTTTTAAATTTGAGTACGCTTTGGTGCACTTCGAATTAAACCATCCAGAAGAATGAACATTACTTGATTTTTGTACATACAATGCCTCCCTCACCGCACTAGCTATAAATGAAAAAGAAGCCAGAATGTTCGTGGGAGTAGATGTCTCATTTAAGCAGACTTCAAGTGCTTTTTTACATTTAACTACAACCTGTTTGATAACACAGTCGGGATCAACCATGGACCATTTCAACGTATACCCATTGTGCTTATCAAGAGCAATGGAATCTAAAATCTGGTCACATTTATTGCTATTGTTTGGGTGATTCAACCATAAAGTGAATATCAGACATAGCGGAAAATGGTCACTCAAAGAAATATCGTCAATACGAAAAGAACGAATTCTCTGGGCATAGTTTTTTGACATAAGTATGAAATCTATAGTAGAACACAAGCCCCTACCATTGAAAGTATGGCCCATTGTGACAGGATTTGGGCACATATCATTTACAAAGCCTAAATCTAGAGAACACAGCATCTCGTTAAATATCTCCCCCTGAATCGAGTGGCAGAAATGGGTGCTGCTAAACCCTTCATCAGATTCATGACCACAAATTTTATTTTCAGAATGCGAGCATAAAACACAATTAAAATCCCCACCCAAAATAACAGCTGTTTCCTTGGTAGATTTTCCCCATAATGATTGTACATCGCTGCATAACTTTTTAATAACATAATCTGTACTAGACGCTGGGATGTTGTTATAAAAGTTAACTGAAATTAAACGTTGCTTACTGTCTAGTTCGATCCTGATTAACTGATAATACACATCTTCTATAAAAAGGTCAGCCTGAACATTTAAGCTATTAGAAATATAGGTGCAGAGCCCACCTTTAGGTCTTCCTCTGTGACCTTCAATTGCCCTGGTGTGTAAAGTTTAGAACCCATTGATGTGAATCACATCACTAGCCCATGTCTCCTGAAGACAAAGGAGATCATGGTTTAGTAGGAACTCACACCAAATGGGCTCACTCAGCTTTGAGCGCAGACCAGCAATATTCCAGGACACCAGGTTGCAGAGGACTTTCTCAGTGATGGCTTTTGTACCATTACACATGGTAGGTGTTACTTTGGGGAAAACAGCGGGATTTACTGATTGCTTTAGTATTATGTTTGGCGATGTCGCACTTGGATCTTCCTGTTTCTTAATAGTGGATCTTAAACAGTCTTTCATTGATTCTGGCACACTATTCGGCATTTCAATAGTGGGAAACACTGGGGTGACGTTATCAGTTAAAGATAGCTCAGGGACAGCGAGTCAATCGATATCTTCTAGGGAGTTAAGGATTTTGTAACGATTATTTGTTGGTACAGCATAGGAATTTTGCATATTCCTTAGTGGTAACCTTCCTCCCTGATCACAGTGTAAGACAGTGGCGGGTTGGTAAAAGAACCCCAAGGGTAAGATGTTGATACCATTAGGATCCACCTGCCAGTTACCGGCCCTATCGAAGATAAGTTGGACCAGTCTAGGGGACCCGAAAGTTAAAATCACACAATCACCTTGTAGGCGCTTTCGGGACCTGCCTATCCAGGATACCCTACGGACCATTTTGAACTCTGAAAAGAGAATGTTTTTTAACCCAGTTCTGGTGCTCACTAAATGGATTGCTTTGTTGCGTAGTGTGGCCCAATGTTCAGGATCATTAGAAGCTAGAGGTGGGACATTTGCTAGGACAACAGAGTATCGGGTGGCTTCTGGAGGGAGATTTAAACTCAAATTCAGATTATTAGAGAGATCGTTAGCTATCCTTTGTTTCTCGCCCTGCATGGATGACTCCTCATTATTCCTTATCACTGGCTCTTCCCTGAGACTCAACCTATGATTTATTGAAGAAGGATACTGGTTATGTCAGTTGTGACGTGGTATCCCTTCTATAGGTAAGGAACTGGGGTGCGCTGTATCAGTAATAGTGGAAAGAACAGGATGAATATTAGGGCAGGGTTCATTAACTTTTGGGCCATCCCTTGCATTACTCAAGGACCTCGGCGGCAGAGGCATAGACCGCATGGTAGCACCGCCAGCATTACGTGAATCGGTAATAACTGGTCGAACTTCAGTGCCCGTTTGCTCTAGCTTCTTTAGCCTGTCTTCTATTTGGCACAATTTCTGCAGTAATGGGTCTAGTAGGGTAGATATCATTAAATCTAGTCTTTTACAAAACTCATCCTCGCTTGACCATAACGTGCTCGTGTTGGTATTGGCAATAGTGCCTGCAGACAATGATGTGATACTAGGTGTGTCACAACTGCCGGGAGCACCAACATATCCACCAACATATCCATCAGTTTTGCGACTAGTACGTTTTGGTTTCTGGGCCGGCGCTTTTTTCTTCCTGGTGACAGGGTCGTGCCCCTTAACCAAACTTGCCTTCTGCCCTCTGGTGCTTACACCTTGCTTACGCACTAAGGAGGATTGATCATTGGTAAGGTTCACTATAGGATTATTTTCACCAATTTGTATGTCATTAGAGATTACACCAGAGGGAATTAGGGCCGGATTCTCTAAGTCAATAACTATACCAGGATGCTGGACTTGCTGGGAATGAGGCTCCAGGGACAACCGACGTTCTGTGAGCTCAATCTCGTGCATCAAAGCGGATTCCGCTCGAACAAGAAAGGCATCAAGGGTCCCTACCACCCCAACACCCACCGCTGACTTACGTCGACTCATAATCTACTAAGCCAGAGATAACAGATTAAAATAACAAATATCTAATCAAAACAGTACCTCTTGCCCCCCACATACAGGAGGGGAATTTAGTCAGTCCAAGACCAGTCCACAGATGTTAATAACTTGGCCCAGCCCAGCTCCTTCAGGCTCTGATGGGCGCAGACGGGCCCGCCCTTGGCCCGGGCTTCGCCCACGCGCGTCCCGCGCTGCGGGAGGTGGGCGTGGCTTTTATGTCGCCCCCGGGTGCCTCCGGGCGCGCGTGCAGCGTCAGGGTGGCGCGAGGCTGCTGGGGGATGTGGTTTCAGCCGTTCCCCTCACGGCGCGATTTGACAATGGAGTCCGCTCCACTCGCGGCGAAGATTGTGAGGTAAGAGCCGTTCCCGTCACGGCAAGGTTCTGGAAGGGCCTGACAGCAACAACAACAATGGTTTAAAATGCATTCATATTGTAGTACACTCTGATGTGTAGCGGACTCTGATCCAGTGTGATGGACCAAGACGTTGTATTGTACAGATGCTGTGTCGAAAGATATGTCGCATTAATGTTACCAATGTACTGTTTGGATGAAAAACTATAAAAACAAAAATTCCCCCCCAAAAAATGAAGGGCCTGAAAACTTGGCAGCTATGTCTAGTGTGAGGGAATCTTGCATGTCTAACGTTCATACTGCACCCATACCTTCCTGTCTTCAAACAATTCACATTAAATTTTCAATATTTCTCTCACCCCTCAACCAGGCTCCAATGGTTAATTCTGCTGTTATTTTCCAACCTCTGGTGCACAGAGTATTCTCTGAATGGGCAGCAGAAAAATAGAAAGTGAAACAGCTCTGTACGTCTGAGTCCTGCGCTCAGGCCCCAATGAAAGAAGTGATGGGTTTGTGCCTCTCTAGGAGCGAAACCCCACTTATTCATTACTTGCAAGGGAGTGGCCTTAAAGTATGCTCTGAGGTGTGAGAGGGAGATACCCCTGTTGTAGGCATTTCTCTGTAAGGTACGCAGTGCTATCTGTCATTTGCATAGGATTCAGTCCACTTTGTCTGGCACTGGGCAAGGGGTATTCTGGAAGACATAAAGGAAATTGGGCAAGGTAATTGTATTAAATAAGGAGGTCCTGCCCATAAGTGAAAGTAGAAATCCCCTACATCTAGCAGTGTTTTTCATTTAAGGTTTGTGCATTATTTTATACAAAGTTACCCGATTCTGAAGGAGAAAAAACAGGAAGACACTTACACAATATTTTGTTCTTTTTATGGATGTTTTTGACCACGCCACCTTGGCACTCAGGATCACAGTTACCATACTGTTTTTTAAGAACTGCAACCGCTGCACCGAAATGAATACAGCTTGGAAATGTACCAAATAAACAACGTAACTCTACCAGGCCATCTTAATGTACAAGTACTTGTAGAGGCATTTATGTCCTCCTGGAAGTACAGCCACAGATCCCTGGGGGCAAGATAAATATATATATATATATATATTATCTACTGGCGGTCGCCAGTAGATAGTTATAGTTAGGACCTATTTTCCATAGGAAATCCGCAACATTCTATTTGAAATAACGTTGGCGCCGGTTGACGAATCTTCGCGAAATTTTCCAACTTCTGGGGCGCTCCTGTCCGCTCCTATCCTGAAAGTCTCGGGGTGATTCGTCAAGCGGGGGCCGAGAAAAAAGGGGGGTCCCAAAACGTGTTTTCCCTGTTCATTTTTCCAAAGGAACCGTTCATCGCGGCTACAGCCCGAACTGCTGAACGGAATTACACCAAATTTGGCAAAGAGGTAGCCCTTGGTTCAGACTCGTGCCTTTTGCTTAAATGGTGTAAATCCGTTCAGTAGTTCCTGAGAAAATCACAAGTAAATTCACATATATATCTATGGCCGCGTGGGATCTGCGCACCCTGAGCGCACCCTGCGCACACCATCCCGATCACGAGCTGCATGCTAATTGGCTGTCAAGTGGCTGTCAACACTCCAAATCAGGAAGTGTTGGCAGCCATTTTGTCCCTCGGTAGAACCGAGGCAGAAGAAACAAGAGCGCAAAACGCACAAAGGGGGCAGGGTAGAAACACCCTGACCCCCTAGGTCTGCTCAGGGGGTCCCACAAGCACCCCCTGGGCAGAAAAAAGCTTTTTTTTTTTTTTAAATCGGCGGGATGCACTTAGGGTGCGCGGATCCCTCCGATAAAAAAAAAATCGAAGCGCGGTCTCCCGCGCTTCGCTGCTATTTTGCCCCCGGGTGGGACAAGTCCCGGCGGCATGCGGGGCTTTATTTATATTTAATGTGGGGGCCTCTAAGGCCCCAAGCCCGGGGACCACTACCCCCGGAGCTTCTTTTTTATTTTAAAATGAACCTGTGTGGGGGCTCGTGCCTCCCACACGCCCCGGGACCGCCACCTCCCCGGGGCACTAAATATTTCAATATGGGGGTCCGTTACGGACCCCGAGCCCCGAGGACCACCACCTCCCGGGGCTTTGCCAATGGAGGGAGGGGGCCGCGCGGCCCCCTCCTGGAGCCCTTGATGGCCCTGGGGACCGCCAGGGCCGGCTCCTGCAGTGTCCCGGGGTGCCTACCCCCGGGACACTGTAGTTTGCTATGACAGGACGGGAGCCTCACGGCTCCCGTTCTGTCATAGCAAACTGCTTTGGTTTTTGGAAGAGAGAGCAGGAAACCAGCTCTCGCTTCCAAAAACCAAAGCAGATTGCTTTTCCACACGGGGAGCTGCATCTTAGCAGCTCCCCATGTGGAAAAGCAATGCCGGCTCCCGCAGGAGGCAGGGAGCCGGCAGGGTCCGTGGGGGAGTTGGGTTCCCCCACGGACCCCAAAGGATAGGGCCAGCCCCGGGATGTAGTCCCGGGGCAAGTAGTGGCCCGGGAGGGGGGCCTCGCGGCCCCCCGCCCCAAAAAGAAAAAAATAAATAAAGGCCGGCCCCGGGGATGGGGTCCCCGGGGCCAATAGAGGCCTTAGGAGGGGGGCCACGCAGCCCCCCTCCTCCCCAATTTTTTTTTTAAAAGTGGCCATGCCCCGGGGGATGGGGTCCCCGGGGCCGGAATAGGCCACGGGAGGGGGGCCAAGCGGCCCCCTTCCCCTACAGTATTTTTTTTTTCTAAAGAAAAAGGCATCAGGCCCTGGGGGATGGGGTCCCCAGGGCCCCAAAAAGTAAAAAAGATGGGGGGCCACACAGCCCCCCTTCAAAAAAACAAAAAAGAAAGAAAAAGACGCGATCGAGCGTCAGGCCCTGCCCCCTCCCTTAACCACTCTGCAAACGCACGCTGTGGTGCGTTTTAAATTGGGGAAATAATTCCCATTCAATACTGGGGGTCCCTGGGGGCCAACTAGCCCACCAGGTAACTCCAGTAAGCGCCACAGAGGCTGGGTTGCAGAGAGGTGGTCCAGGCCATGCCCCTTTTTACACCTCTCTGCAACGCAGCTCTGTGGCGCTTACTGGAGGTACCTGGTGGGATAGTGGGACCCCAGGGACCCTCAGGATTCAAGGGGACTTAATCCCCCAACATAAAACGCGCCACGGGGCGCGTTTGCACAGTGGTGAAGGGAGGGGCGGGCTAAGGTGACATGTGTGCAAACAGGCCCCGTGGCGCGTTTTAAGATGGGTAATTAAATCCCCTTCAATCCTGAGGGTCTCTGGGGCCAACTAGCCCACCAGGTACGTCCAGAAAGCGCCACAGAGCTGCGTTGCAGAGAGGTGCAAAAGGGGCGTGGCCTCTGAACACCTCTCTGCAACGCAGCTCTCTGGCGCATACTGGAGGTATCTGGTGGGCTAGTTGGCCCCTAGGGACCCTCGGCATTGAGGAGGAATTAATTCTCCAACTTAAAACGCGCCACAGGGCGTGTTTGCAGACATGTCACCTCAGGCCCCACCCCTTCCTTCACCATTGTGCAAATATTCCTCTAAAATCAGCCGAACTACGAATTCCGATTTACTCACCTGTTATCAGGAGAGACCTCAGTGCTGCATCTTTGAGCCCAGTACTGATCCTGAAAAGTAATTTTAACCGTACTTACCAGTAACTTGAATTTCCTTCCATAGGCTAACATTGACTGGTTTCACTTGGAAATTCTTCTAAGTGTGGAGTTTTGGAACTTTATAATATTCCTCTAAAATCAGCCGAACTACGAATTCCGATTTACTCACCTGTTATCAGGAGAGACCTCAGTGCTGCATCTTTGAGCACAGTACTGATCCTGAAAAGTAATTTTAACCGTACTTACCAGTAACTTGAATTTCCTTCCATAGGATATCATTGCCTGCTTTTTGCTGAAAAAGTTTCTGTCTATTTTTGAAACATACATATATTCCTCTAAAATCAGCAGAACTACGAATTCCGATTTACTCACCTGTTATCAGGAGAGACCTCAGTGCTGCATCTTTGAGCCCAGTACTGATCCTGAAAGGTAATTTTAACCGTACTTACCAGTAACTTGAATTTCCTTCCATAGGATATCATTGCCTGCTTTTTGCTGAAAACGTTTCTAAGTGTCGATTTTTGAAACATACAAATATTCCTCTAAAATCAGCAGAACTACGAATTCCGATTTACTCACCTGTTATCAGGAGAGACCTCAGTGCTGCATCTTTGAGCCCAGTACTATTCCTGAAAAGTAATTCTAACCGTACTTACCAGTAACATGAAGTTCCTTCCATAGGCTAACATTGACTGGTTTCACTTGGAAATTCTTCTAAGTGTGGAGTTTTGGAACTTTATAATATTCCTCTAAAATCAGCCGAACTACGAATTCCGATTTACTCACCTGTTATCAGGAGAGAACCCAGTGCTGCATCTTTTAGCCCAGCACTGACCCTGAAAAGTAATTCTAACTGTACTTACCAGTAACTTGTATTTCCTTCCATAGGAATCCATTGTCTGGTTTTCAGCAGAAAAGTTTCAAAGTGTCGATTTTCACAAACTACAAATATTCCTAAAAAATCGCCTGTATGGCTTAAACGCATTCTTTCAACTGTTTACAGGAGATGCACCAGTGCTGGATCCAGGATCCACCACTGAGTAAGAAAAAGTAACGATAACACTACTTACCTGCTAAGTGAATTTCCTCCCATAGGATAACATTGGTGATTCTATGTGAAAAAGTTTCTAAGTGCCCACTTTTAAAATACAATAATATTCCTTAAAAATCACTACTGTAACCAAAACGCTTTTACTCAACTGTTTACAGGAGATGTCGCAGGACTGAATCTAGGATCCAGTCCTGTGGTTAGAAAAGTAATCCATAAAGTAACTAATTGCATTTAACTTGAAATTCATATTGAACTCAATGTTGCATTGTATTTGAAATTGTGTTGCCCATTGCAACAACTGTAACTACTGTACTTAAAAGTCTATTGCCTATTTGCAAAGTATTTAAACTAAAGTAATTCATTCTGAGAAAGTATATTTTGTAATGTAATGTATAATGTAATTACAATGTAATTTAAAAATAAAATATCTCAAAATAAATAGTTTAAAAAATGTAGTAAATCAGTATCAAAAAAATAAATATAACAATTAATACATTTAAAAATTGTCATTTACAAAACCTTTGAAATTCACTGAAAAAAACCATAGGTTTCAGACATGTTATAGTTAGGAATTAGCATTTAAAAAACCTTTGAAATTCACTGAAAAAACCATAGGTTTCAGGCACGTTATAGTTAGAAATTAGCATTTAAAAACCTTACAAATTCACTGACAAAACCATAGGTTTTAGGGACAGTTATAGTTAGTTGGACATTTACACTGCCAGTAGGATATATATATATATATATATATATATATATTCACTGAAAAACCATAGGTTTTAGGGAGAGTTATAGTTAGTTGGACATTGCACTCGTACAAAACCCGTGAAATTCCCCGTTATAGTTAGTTCAGCTAACTATAACTCGCGCCCCCGCAATGCACTGCTGATGACGTCACATATTACATCACTCATGACATGGTCAGTGACATCACTGATGACATCACTGATGACATCACTGATGACATCATCCATGTGATAATTTGATGCATCTTCTCACATCCTAATATAACCTTTGATACACCCACTCTAAATTACAGACTGCCATTCTCAAAACCATAGACACTCCAACACCAATAACTACATACCCACTCACTGATTCTTAGGTCTACACACACATCCACTCACTCACCCGTACAGTCACTCATACTTACGGTCACTCAGTACAGGACTATCATATGCACTCATACACCTACATAGACACTCACACACCGCCACTCATCCATAGAGGTACTCACACACCTAGTCAGTCATGCAAATAATTAATCACACTGCCATTTACTCACCTATACAGTTATACACACACCAGCTCACTTACTCATACAAATACTAGCGCATTCTTACGCATTTATACAATCACTGATACAAGTACACACTCATCCATACAGCCACTCTCACAATCACACACTCTCACTTATAGCCATTTATATACTCCAACACACATATATACTGCCTTTCACATATGTAGTTACTCACACATGTACCACTGAGATATACATTCACTCACTAACAGACCCATGCACAGTCACCCACCCATACAGTCCATCACAGATGCACTCTTGAAACCATGCACCCAGTGAATCACCCACTCACACATCTATGCACAGAGTCACACACACCCCACCCACACAAACACTCAGGCACCCATACAGATACTCAGACACCCAATCAATAACCCATGTAGACACTCATGTAGCTATTCACAAACCCATGCAGCCGCTTACACACCAACAGACAGACAGATACAGACATTCACACAGTTTAGTCACTAACCCATGCATTCAGTAAGATACGTTTAATCACTCACTTATAGAGTCAGTCACGCACCTACTAAATCATCCATTCAGACACTTATACACCCACTCATTCTTCAATACGCCTTTCCCTATATATATTAAACATATTTAAACTTTACAGAAACACACAGTCACTGGATGATGTCATCAGTGATGTCATTTGAGATGTCATCAGTGATGTCATCAGTGATGTCACTGACCATGTCATGAGTGATGTAATATGTGACGTCATCAGCAGTGCATTGCGGGGGCGCGAGTTATAGTTAGCTGAACTAACTATAACGGGGGAATTTCACGGGTTTTGTACGAGTGCAATGTCCAACTAACTATAACTCTCCCTAAAACCTATGTTTTTTTCAGTGAATATATATATATATATATCCTACCGGCAGTGTAAATGGTGTAAGTCCGTTCAGTAGTTCCTGAGAAATTCAAAAAATACAAATATCGATATCTGAGGGCCGAGGAGGATTTGCGAACCCTCCCGAGCATGAGCTTGATTCTGATTGGCTGTCAACACTCCAAACCAGGAAGTGTTGGCAGCCATCTTGTGACTCGGTAAAACCGAGTCACAAGAAAACAGTAAAACAAAAGGGAAAAAAACCAAGAAAAGGGGTCAGGGTAGAAAACCCTGACCCCCTAGGCCTGCTCAGGGGGTCCCACAAGGACCCCCAGGGCCAAAAAAAGCATTTTTTTTTATATCGCCCGAAAAAATAAGTGTGGGCTCCTGCGCTTCGTTTCTTTGAGCCCCCGGGTGGGCCAGGTCCCGGGGGCAATAAGAAAATTATATGCGGGGGCCCCCGCAGCCCCAGGGACTGCCACCTTCCAAGGGCTCATTAACAAAACAATGTATGGGGTGGCTCCTTCCCCCCCATGCTGCCCCGGGGACCGCCACCTCCCTGGGGCTTTACTTTAATAGGGGCAGGGGGCCTCGTGGGCCCCCCAAGCCCCGGGGACTGCCACCTCCCCGGGGCTCCAATTAAATTATAGAAGTGTGGGGGGGTCCTGCCCCTCTCCACACTGCCACCTCCCCGGGGCACAAATTATGTTAATATGGGGGTCAGTTACAGACCCCCGGGGACCACCACGTCCTTGGGGCTATGTCAATGTTGGGAGGGGGGGAGCCCTCCTTGGCCCTCGGGACCGCCACCCCACCTGGCCGGCTCCTGCAATGTCCCGGGGTGCCCCCCAAGGTCAACACTAACCCTCCTGTTGCCTCCATTAAGTCACACACACTGGTATTGGTAAGACGTCTTCAGAGGCCATGCCCCCTTTCTCCACCGCTCTGCAAAGGCACCTCCTGGTACACTACGGGTTGGGGGATGAAGTCCACTTTGCTCCTGAGGGACTTTGGGGGCCAAGAAGCCCTACTGGAATCTCCTGTAAGTCCTATGCAGAGGAAATCCTGAGCGCTGGCCGGAGGCCCAGCCCCCTTTCTGCACCACTCTGCTAACATGACTACTACGTTATAGTTAGAAATTGGCATTTTAAAAACCTTAGAAAATCACTGAAAAACCATAGGTTTCAGGGATGTTATTGTTAGTAATTAGCATTTAAAAAACCTTTGAAATTCAGTGAAAAAATCATAGGTTTCAGGGACGTTATAGTTAGAAATTAGCATTTAAAAAACCTTGGAAATTCACTGAAAAAACCACAGGTTTATGGGACGTTATAGTTAGTTGGACATTTCACTCGTATAAAACCAGAGAAATTCGGCTGTTATAGTTAGTTGAGCTAACTATAACTCGCGGCCCCGCAATGCACTGCTGATGACGTTACATATTACATCACTCATGACATGGTCAGTGACATCACTGATGACATCTCAAATGACATTACTGATGACATCACTGATGACATCATCCACGTGATAATCTGATGCACCTCCTCACACCCTAATATAACCTTTCATACACCCACTCTAAAATACAGACTACCATTTTCGAAACCATAGACACACCAATACCAGTTACTACATACCCACTCACTGATTCCTAGGTCTACACACACATCCACTCATTCACCCATACAGTCACTCATACATGCAGTCACTCATCAATACAGCACTATCATATGCACTCATACACCTATACAGACACTCACACACCACCATTCACCCATAGACTACTCACACACCTAGTCAGTCATGCAAAGAATCAATCATACTCCCATTTACTCACCTATACAGTTATACACACACCACCTAACTTATTCATACGGATACTAACACATACTTCCTCTCTTATACAATCACTGACACAAGCACACACTCATCCATACAGTCACTCTCACAATCACTCACTCTCACATATAGTAATTTATATAGTTCAACACTCACATATACTGCCTTTCACATATTTAGTTACTCACACATGTACCACTGAGACATCCATTGACTCACCAACACACCCATACACACACTCACCCACCCATACAGCCCTTCACAGATGCACTCTTGAACCCATACACCCAGCGAATCACCCACTCACGCATCTATGCACAGAGTCAAACACACCCCACCCACCCATACAGATACTCAGGCAAGCAATCAATAACCCATATAGACACTCATGCAGCTACTCACCAACCCATGCAGCCACTTACACATCAACTGACAGACTGATACAGACATTTACACAGTTTAGTCACTAACCCATGCATTCAGTAAGACACATTTAATCACTCACTTATACAGTCAGTCAAGCACCTACTAAATCATCCATACAGACACTTATACACCCACTCATTCTTCAATACACCCTGGATATATATATATATATATATATATATATATATATATATATATATATATATATATATATATATATATATATATATATATATAATCTACTGGCGGTCGCCAGTAGATAGTTATAGTTAGGACCTAGTTTCCATAGGAAAAGCATTTTTTCTTTTCCCAATAACTTTGGCGCCAGTTGACGAACCTTCGCGAAATTTTCAAAACTTGTGGCCGGCTCCAGTCAGCTCCTATCCTGAAAGTTTCGGGTTGATTCGCCAACTGGGGGCCGAGAAAAAAGATGGGGTCCCAAAACGTGTTTTCTCCATGTTATTTTCCATAGGAAACTTTAGACACGGCTACAGCTCGAACTGCTGAACGGAATTACACCAAATTTGGCAAAAAGGTAGCCCTTGGTTCAGAAAGAGCCCTTTTTGTTAAATGGTGTAAATCCGTTCAGTAGTTCCTGAGAAATTAAAAAAAAAGAGGTCGGAAAATCAATTTCCCATAGGAAACTTTAGACACGGCTACAGCTCGAACTGCTGAACGGAATTACACCAAATTTGGCAAAAAGGTAGCCCTTGGTTCAGAAAGAGCCCTTTTTTAAATGGTGTAAATTCGTTCAGTAGTTGCTGAGAAAATCAAAAAAGAAAAGTTTTGATATCTAGAGGCACGGAGGATCCGCGGACCCTCCCGACCACGAGCATTATTCTAATGGGCTGTCAACACTCCAAACCAGGAAGTGTTGGCAGCTATCTTGTGACTCGGTAGAACAGTAGAAAAAATGTTAAAAAACAAGAAAAGGGGGCAGGGTAGAAACACCCTGAGCCCCTAGACCTGCTCAGGGGGTCCCACAAGGACCCCCAGGGCCAAAAAAAGATATTTTTTTTAAATCGGCAAAATTTGCATAGGATCCGCGAATCCTGCTGTGAAAATTAAAAAAACGAAGCGCAGGCTTCCACGCTTCGTTAATATTTAGCCCCCAGGTGGGCCAAGTCCTGGGGGCATGCAAAATTGTAATTGCTTGGGCCCAGGGGGCCTCGCAGCCCCGGGGACTGCGACCCCCGGGGCTTTCTTTAAATATTTGCGGGGGCACACAGGCCCCCGCAGCCCCGGGGACCGCCACCCCCGGGGCTTGTTTTTATAATGTGTGGGGGCCTCCAAGGCCCCAAGCCCGGGGACCGCCACCCCGGGGCTTTTGTTGAATATTTGCGGGGGCACATGGCCCCCCGCAGCCCCGGGAACCACCACCCCCCAGGGCTTGTTGATTTAAAAAAAAAAAGGAACCTGTGTGGGGGGGGCTCGAGCCCCCCCACACGCCCCGGGGACCGCCACCTCCCTGGGGTACTAACTATGTAAATTTGGGGGTCCGTTATGGACCCCGAGCCCCGGGGACCACCACCTCCCGGGGCTTTCAAACTGAAGGGAGGGGGCCGCGCGGCCCCCTCCTGGAGACCGTGATGGCCCTGGGGACCGCCACCCCCAGGGCCGGCTCCTGCAGTGTCCCGGGGTGCCCACCCCCGGGACACTGCTGTTTGCTATGGCAGGGCGGGAGCCTCGCGGCTCCCGCCCTGTCATAGCAAACTGTGGTTTGGGTATTGGAAGAGAGAGCAGGAAACCTGCTCTCTCTTCCAAAATCCAAACCACATTGCTTTTCCACACGGGGAGCTGCATGTAAGCAGCTCCCCATGTGGAAAAGCAATGCCGGCTCCTGCAGGACGCGGGGAGCCGGCGGGACCGTGGGGGCATTGGAGCTCCCCCCACGGTCCCCAACGAAGAGGCCAGTCCCCGGGGGATGGGGTCCCCAGGGCCAGGAGTGGCCTGGGAGGGGGGCCACGAAGCCCCCCTCCAAATATATATTTTTTAAAATTAAACACTGGCCATGCCCCGGGGGATGGGGTCCCTGGGGCCAAATATGGCCTCGGGAGGGGGGCCACGCAGCCACCTTCCATTTTTGAAAAAAATAGAAAAAATAGGGGTCAGGCCCTGGGGGATGGGGTCCCCAGGGCCCATAAAATAGGAAAGGAAGGGGGGCCACACAGCCCTCCTTTAATAAAAATTTTTTTTTTTTTTAAAGCCGGCATCGCACCGAGGCCCCTCCCCCTCCCAGCAACACTCTGCAAACGCGCCCTGTGGCGCGTTTTAAGTTGGGGAATGAATTCCTCTTTAATCCTGATGGTCCCTGGGGGCCAACTAGCCCACCAGGTACCTCCAGAAAGCGCCACAGGGCTGCCTTGCAGAGAGGTGGTCCAGGCCACGCCCCTTTTTACACCTCTCTGCAACCCAGCTCTGTGGCGCTTACTGGAGGTAGCTGGTGGGCTAGTTGGACCCCAGGGACCCTCAGGATTCAAGGGGACTTAATCCCCCAACTTAAAACGTGCCACGGGGAGTTTGCACAGTGGTGAAGGGAGGGGGCGGGGCCTGAGGTGACATGTGTGCAAACACGCCCTGTGGTGTGTTTTAAGTTGGGGGATTAAGTCCCCTTGAATCCTGAGGGTCCCTGGGGTCCAACTAGCCCACCAGGTACCTCCAGTAAGCGCCACAGAGCTGCGTTGCAGAGAGGTGTAAAAAGGGGCGTGGCCTCGGACCACCTCTCTGCAACGCAGGCCTGTGGCGCTTACTGGAAGTACCTGGTGGGCTAGTTGGGCCCCAGGGACCCTCAGGATTCAAGGTGACCTAATCCCCCAACTTAAAACGCGCCACGGGGCGCGTTTGCACAGTGGTGAAGGGAGGGGGCGGGGCCTCAGGTGACATGTGTGCAAACATGCCCTGTGGCGCATTTTAAGTTGGGGAATTAATTCCCCTTGAATCCTGAGGGACCCTGGGGGCCAACTAGCCCACCAGGTACCTCCAGTAAGCGCCACAGGCCTGCCTTGCAGAGAGGTGGTCCGAGGCCACACCCCTTTTTACACCTCTCTGCAACACAGCTGCCACTACATGGCCCCTTTTGGCAACCGGCACTATCAGCGCTCACTAATAGCTTTATTAACCCTGCTTGTGGACTTACCAACAGAGTGAATGCTGGGGGCTGTAGTCTTACCATTGATTGCAGCTGCTCAGAGTCAAGCAAGATCAGCTGATCTCCCGCCATTGGGAGTGCTGTATATAGAATGCAGGAGGGAGAAGGTGCTGACTGGTGGTGCGCGGCATCTGAGGAAGGCAGAAGATGCCGAAATGCATCATGCCGAGCCACGAACTTTTTGTGAATAAAGGGTTCCCATTTGAAATTCCCCGCTGTGTCCCTGGATTACTTTGTGAAGAGTGGTCTTACCTGTTATATATATATATATACGAACAATTACACCTTCAATTCCTGAAAAGATGACTCCGGCACTCCTGTGACTGTATCACTGCTGTTTTATTGTTTCAACGCAGAGCGATAAAACATCCACGCGTTCCGGCTGCCAGACGCAGCCTTGTTCACGGCAGTCCGGCCGTGGAGGACAGCACCACCCTTGAAGTAAATATGGGGCGCATGGTTAAAGAACTGTTCTTCACCGTATATGCGACACTGCAGTGCTTTGAAAATAACCGTGTCAGTAATGTCCTGAGGCCCGCCGGAGGGCTTGAACATTTTAATTAAATTACTGCAGCTTCGTAAAAACCCACTGAAGGGCTTGAAGTTACCCAAGGCAAACTACGGATACCAGTATGCTTTATGTCATTACTCACCTGGAACCCACTAGAGGGCAATGTTTTTGAATAAATAAGCAAACGCAAACATTAGTGAGTCTTGGATATTTTTTTCGTAAGCTGCAAGCAGCCTTTAACAAAGGAGCTGAGGGCTCCGAAACGCGTTAGGCAGTACAGAAATCAGGATGTTAACTGCCGGTTCCCCACATAAAAGAAATCTGATGATTTGCCTGCTGAGGAGTGCGTCCTCGAGCTCAGGACAACTTGATGGATATATATATATATATACATATATAGGAAACTTTAGTTGAAGCTACAGCCCAAACTGCTGAACGGAATTACATGATATTTAGCAAAAAGGTAGCTCTTGGTTCAGAAAGCGTGCTTTTTTTAAATGGTGTAAATCCGTTCAGTAGTTGCTGAAATATTCATGTTTAAAATATTTATATATCTGGTGGATCCACGAACCCTTCCGAGCAAGAGCTTGATTCTGATTGGCTGCCAACACTCCAAACCAAAAAGTGTTGGCCGCCATCTTGTGACTCAGTTGAACCAAGTCACAAGGAAAAAGGTCATAAAACAAGAGAAGGGGGCAGGGTAGTAACACCCTGACCCCCTAGGCCTTGTCAGGGTTTCCCACAGGGACCTCCAGGGCCAAAAAAGGCATTTAAAAAAAAAAACTTCAGCTGGATTCGCGTAGGGTCCACAAATCCGGCCGAAATGTTTTTAAAAAATTGAGCGCGGGCTCCCACACTTCATTTGTTTTAAGCCCCAGGGTGGGCCAGGTCCTGGGGGCAATGCTTTAATATGTAGCGGGGGCCCCGGATTCCACCAGCTCCCCGGGGCTTCATTAATTATGCATGGGGGGCACGCGGCCCCCCAAGCCCCAGGCACCACCACCTCCCCGGGGCTACTTCTAAATACTAAGTGTGGGGGGGCTCGAGCCCCCCAACACTGCCCCAGGTACCATCACCTCCCTGGGGCATTGAATAATAAAGATACGGGTGTTCGTTACAGACCCCTGGCGTTGGAGACCCCCACCTCCCCGTGGCTTTAAACACTAAGGGTAGGGGGCCGCGCGGCCCCCCTCCAGGAGCCTTCGATGGCCCTGGGGATCGCCACACCCCAGGGCCAGCTCCAGCAATGTCCCGGGGTACCCACCCCCGGGACATTGCAGGGTGCAATGGCAGGGCGGGAGCACTGCTCCTGCCCTACCATTAGAAACCTGCTCTCGCTTCCATGAAGCAAAGCAGAATTGCTTTTGGGCAAATGCAGCTCCCTTTGTCCAAAAGCAATGCCGGCTCCTGCAGGAGACTGGGAGCCGGCAGGGACCCCGGGGGCATTGGGGCTCCCCCCGCGGTCCCCAATGTGATAGCATGCCCCGGGGAATTGGGTCCCCGGGGAGGATACCAAGTAATGGAAGTGGGGCGTTTTTTTCTCTCGATTTTGGAGTCTCAGCATGGCCCCCTCGTGTAACGTTGTGTTGGATTCGCGGATCCACCACAAATAAATAATGTATTAGTATATAATTTAGAAGGTAGTGTTGCATTTGTGAACTTGCGTTATAGAGTTAGTGAGATTGAAGTTAATGATAAGTTTAAAATTGATAGAGTTAGTAAAAATATATAAAATTAAAAATTAAAAGTTAAACCTGAAAAGTGTATTGTGTTGTAGTACATTGAATTCGTGCTTTTGCAGATTTGCGATGGGTTCGCAAATCCACCAAAAATTAAAAAGAGTATGTATGTTTAAAAAAAATAGGATTCACTATTGTGCTATAGGGTGGCTCTAAAAAGAGCCCTTGTTTTCATTATGAGTTTGTTGTAGTTACATGTAAGTGCGGATGCACATCTTAAGGTTGTTGAGTAAGACTCTGTTCCCTTGATCTGTAAAGTGTTCTCCATCACTTCTGTAGATGTCATCCATATCAAAACGTAGATTGTTGTTATAGATGGAGCCCATCCTATGGTCTCTGAGGTAAGCAGAAATAGCTTTATTGACATTCTTTCTAGCTTTCTCAATCTCTGGACAGAATTGATTTGACCACTTCCATTTCTGTCTTTGGCATATATTAGAGTATACAAAGACAGTTTGAGGGAAAAGCAACATCAATTGAGCAAAGGTATCCTTCATGAGCATTTCCAGACCTACCCCAGTCAATGTGCCTAGGTCATTACCACTACAGTGCACAATCATGAGGTCAGGGGGATGGAGATGCAAAAAGGTTTTAACCAAAGGCATCAATTGGTGCCACTTAATCCCCTATGTGTAATCCATTTAATATCCACATTTTACAAAGCTAGGTCTTTGTCAATACCTCTGTGTTCAGCATACCTTTTGCATCAGAAAACATAGCTGTGCCCAACAACCCATACTGTAAGCATCTTGAAGGCATGTCTGGAAGTAATGAAAAGATGCCTGTAGCTGAGGTAGTCAGTTCGTAGAATGAGAGGTATCTAAAATGGTGGAAAAGATGCTGTTTGTGAAAAAGCAGATAACTGATTGGCTGTTCATGAACATTGTATACTCAAAATTAAGATCCATGTTAGTTTCCTAAAGAAGCATGTTTCTTATTGGTTATTAAAAAATATTTCAAAGGTACAGTAGATAGGATAAGGTAATATTTTGCAAAAGTCAACCACACCTGCTATTTGCATGCTACTGTAGTGAACTTGAAAATATGTTGAACTTGTGACCTGTTAGTGCAGTTGAATGTTGCAGAAACTGTTACTATGGAAACTGGGATTAAGCAGAATGGGGGAAAGTTTGAAACTTAACTGTAGTTTTAAAATATGAAATTGTAATTTATATATAAGTGATATGTTATTGAAGTAAGATTTCCCAAACCAGTACTATGTTTAGAAGTGGTGGGTTCTTAAAAAATTATGTTAGTATTATTAGTAATAGGTTTTTGAACTCCCGTATGGATTTGCAGCTCCATCGCGACACTACACTGTGGCACCGTGGTGGAGTCACGACTCCAGTAAATTACAGAACCAGTTTGGGCAGTTTAAGAAGACAGTTAGAAAGGGTGAATATGTCTAACCAACAGAAATGTGCTTCACAATTTGAAATAATGTAGGAAGGAATGTGATTTGTTACTTACATTTATTTGTGTGGAGAAAGAGAGGGAAAGTTTGCCATTACTGGTTTTACCTTGTTGAGAGTGGTGCATTACATTGATTGTGTGCAAAATAAAATCTCTTATGAGTTTCTGATATTTCCTATTCTACAATACTATTTGAAAGGTGAGCTACAAATTTATGAGATATATTATGTATTATGTAGTAGTGCTTTACTGTTTGTAGTGATATTTTAATATTTGAAAAGCTTTATTTTCAAACTTAAAAAATTATTCAAGAACTGTGATGTTTGAAATATGTTATTAAATGTAGAGATGTGTATTGTAGTTTGTTTAATTGTACTGAAATGATGATTGAAAAAGATTGTGTATAGTGATAAATTTACATTGGTAGATGGATTAGCGATTATGGTAGTTTGTATTAGTGTGCTGAAATGTACAATTGAAGTACACCACATAATTTTAGGTGTCGCTTTCAAATTGGAAGTGCAGTCAGTCAAATTTTAAGGTGTGCATGGACTTGTGACTGAGGTATGTCTCTACTTGCGTATGTATTCTCAAATGTCTTATACATTTCAAGATGTAAGATGTATAACAGAGAGGTGTTGCTGCTTTGTATGTGGCTAGGCTCAACACTGTGAGTAGTACTAGAATGGAGAAGCAACAGCACAAAAGTGAGGTTTAAGACATGCTGGCAGAGGTATTAGTGATTAGGCTACTTTGTATAAGTCTGTGGAAAGGTGCACTTGAAATATACCGCATAATTTTCAGTGTCTGCTTGAAATGTGAAGTGCAGTCTGTCAAGTTTTAAGATCTGCATGGTCTTGTGACGGAGGTATGTCTCTACTTGCAGATGTATTCTCATACGTGTTATGCATCTGAAGATGCTAGATATATTAAACACAGGTATACATCTATTTGTATGTTTGTTTTATATATGATGCTGCTAGCAAAAGGTAGAGGCACATGCATGCATGCTTTCAGGAATACGGTGAGACAGCAGAGACATGTGAAGGGTTGCTGCTTTGTATTTGGCTAGGCTCAACACTCTGAGTGGACACAGAATGGTGAAGCTGTAGCACAAAAGTGAGGTTTAAGAAATGTTAGTAAAGGGATTAGTGATTAGGCTACTTTGTATGAGTTTGAGGAAAGGTACACTTGAAGTATGCCACATAAATGTAGGTGTCTGTTTGAAATGTGAAGTGCAGTCTGTCAAGTTTTAAGGTCTGCATGGTGTTCTCACTGAGGTATGTCTGTACTTACAGATGTATTCTGATATGTGTTATCCATCTGAAGATGCTAGACGTGTAAAACACAGATATATATCTATTTGTATGTTTCTTTTATATATGATGCCACTAGCAAAAGGTACATACACATGCATGCATTCTTTCAGGAATATGGTGAGACTTACAACAGAGATATGTGAAGGGTTATTGTGTTATATTTGGCTAGGCCCAACACCCTGAGTAGTAGTAGAATGGTGAAGCTGCAGCAAAAAAGTGAGGTTTAAGAGATGTTGGCAGAGGGATTAGTGATTAGGCTTATTTGTATGAGTCTGTAGAAAAGTACACTTGAAATACACCACATAATTTTCGGTGTCTGCTTGAAATGGGAAGTGCAGTCTCTGTAGTTTTAAGGTCTGTATGGTCTTGTGACTGAAGTATGTCTCTACTTACTCATGTATTCTTATATGTTTTATCCAGTTGAAGATGCTTTACATATAAAACACAGGTATAAGTCTATTTTTATGTTTCTTTTATATATGGTGTCACTAGCAAAAGGTACAGACACATTCATGCATGCTTTTAGGAATATGGTGAGATTTACAACAGAGACATGTAAAGGGTTGCTGCTTTATATTTGGGCAAGCTCAACACTCTAGGTGTTATTTTGAAATGGGAACACCAGTCTGTGAAGTTTAAGTTACTTTATGGTGTTGTGAATGACGTGTGTGTCTACTTCTACATCTATTGTCTGATGTATTATACATCTGAACCTGGTTGGTTTGGATAGTAGTAGAGAAATCCTTTAGTTCTGCTCTGCCATTCTGGTGCAGAGGTTGTGATGTCTTCTGAATGAAGGAATTCTGCAGTGTCTGACATAGCTTGTTCAAATACCCAGGTGCCATATTTTATGAGTAGAAATGAATACATACACTTTTGCTTACTCAAATTTAGATAGTATGTGCCCTAAGATGTTATTGTTTAAATGTTTGGTTCTTATTATAGGTTTGATAATATGTAAAGTATAATATTCTAAATATGTATGTGTTATGGAGACATTTGCAATGCAATTGAAAGTATTTGTTTATTTATAGATGAGAATATTTGTATATAATTATTTTAATTATATAAATTTATTTTCGAAACTATTTAAACTTTTCTTTTTTTCAGATATTTACCATTATTACTAAGAAAGATTGAGTATGGCAAGAAAAGCTCAAAAGAAAAGACAAGAAAAAACAGTACTATATAAAGGGAAGAGAAAAGCAGAGATGAAGTTCAAAATGTTACGTAGAAGAAAAAGACTTCTGGTAAGAGAACTAAAGAGTTTGTTAACTCTGCGGGGGTAAAGCGGTGGAGCCAGAACAGGCGCACAGCCACAACAACTCTTCGCACAAACATCTTTAGATGTGCTGGAGCCTGTCAGGAAAAGAGCTGGAGGCATCAGGGAAGCAGGTTTCCAACACTAAATCATCGCAGAGGAGGACATTGGAGGACAAGCAGCTAGCAACACCTGTGGAGCCAAAGGCACAACAAACTAATCAGGTACACATAGAGAAACCCCTGTATAGATGTTGCTGAAACACAGTGCAAAATGTGTCCCCACCAGTTATCTTCCCTTTACTCCAGGCCGCCGGCACACTGTTAGTAGCACCTAGTTAAGATTGCACTCCCAAGCAAACCCATAGGAAAAAACGAGGTGCTAATATTCCAGCTCCAGCAGGGGGGGGGGGTCTAGAATTAAAATGACGCCCTCACTAAGATATTTTTTTAAGGTTAGTGGGAGTGTTAGTTTACTTACTACAGATACAAGGGTATTAGCCCCCCCCGGGTGGCACCAACACTATGAGCCAACAAATGGTTGGAGAGTCTCAGCAACTGTCCTGTCTACCCCGGGCCAACAGGTATCAAGCCCTGGAGGTAGATAATTCACCTCTCGGACCTGCACCTCCAAATGAGAATGAGAATGAATCCATAACATCTGTGTCGCTGTCAGTTGAGGCAGCATCCACACATATCCCGTGGTAGGGACATATCGGGGAATTACTGCAAACACTATCTGAGGAAATTGAAAACAGATTTGCAATGTCAGAAGCGAATCAAGCCAAATTTTGCGATGCCTGTGAGAATCTTGAAAAAAACGAACTGACCTTACTGACAGAATTAGGAACCTTGAAACCTCCTCAGAGGATATGAGAAGGGAGGTAGCTGATAATAGCAAGGAGATTCAGCACTGTAAGGAAAAAGAGAAATCCCTCCAAGTGAAAATTGAGATGCTAGAGAATAACTTGAGAAGAAATGATTTAAGGCTTCTTAATGTACCAGAGGGAAAGGAGGGTGAGGACTTGAAAGGGTTTTTTATAACCCTGATCAAACAAACAATACCAGAAGTCAGGGATTTAGATCTTTCCCAGGATATCCAACGGATTCACAGAGATCCTTTTAGGCGGAACCCCAACAGAGATAAACCCAGGAAAATACTTAGCAATTTTAACACTTATTCTGTTAAGGAAAGGATACTTTCTGAGGCACTAAAAGTTGGATCCCACACTAGAGATGGATGGTCAATCCGCATTTGCTCCAACCTAGCAAAAGAAACCCAAACACGTCAGTGGTAGTTGGGTAGGTACATACAGGAACTTAAATCTCTAGGAGCTACTGCTCAGATTAAATTTCCCGCCACATTAAAAATATTGTGGAATAATAAAATGCATATATTTAAAGACCCTGAAGAAGTGGAAAGTTTTCTCAAAGAGATAAAATCATAAACAGGCTAAGCCCATACACACATCTAAGTTACACAAGTCTGGAAAGACAAGGGTAACTGGGCAGTTTCTATGCCCATTTTGGTTAAAGGGAGGGTTCCTCTGGGAGGGGGGGTGGGGGTAGTAGGATTAGGGTAAGGAAGCTTTGCACAAATTATGTAAATAGCACACGGGGATGGGAGCATTGGGAGAAAAAACTAAAAAATATATGGTCCTCAAATGCAAAAATTAAACACACAGTAGGAAACCACAAGATGCATGCTGATGTAAGAAGATGGCTAATCTAGATAATAAACACATCCTGAGGATACTAAGCTGGAACATAAATGGGTTGAGAGTAGCAGATAGGAGAAGGCAAATTCTCCAATTTCTTAGACAATCTAAGAGCGATATAATAAAGTTGCAAGTGAAGCACCTGAGACAAAAAGAATGGGAGTCAATACTTGAGGGGCATAAGTGGATTCAGCAGTTTGCATGTACCAATCAGAACTGTAATGTTAAAGAGGTCGCAGTTCTGATAAAGAATTTGGCTCATGCAAAAATAATAAAAGTAGTCTCAGACTTTAAAGGTAGTTGGGTCATTGTTACAGTCTGGATTTGCAGCATAAAATATTCCATGATAAGCTACTATGGTCCGAATATAGACAACCTGTCATCACTACATGATCTGTTACAACAGATTTTGAATGACGATAATCCCATTATAATGGCGGGGGATTTTAATACTTTGCTTGATCTCGAACTGGATAAATCCACCCCTAGGCCGACAGTTAATGCCCCGAAAATGCGAGCTTTTATACAGAACATCCTGAAGAATCTGGGATTGATAGATCCCTGGAGGCAGAAAGCTGGCAGAAAAAAAGAATTTACACATCAAAATAAGAAATATGGTCATGCATCTCGGATAGACTATTATTTGATTGACTCAAGATTATGCAATAAGGTCAAGGCGGCTTTTCATCATCCCGCCCATCTATCTGACCACTCAGCGGTTAGTCTTGAGCTATTCCTAGACCATGAGGTGCCTGAATTTAGATGGACAATGGACAGATCCCTCTTAGGAGAAAAGGAGATACAAAAAAATTTGAAACAAGACACCAGAGAATATTTTGAATTAAACGCTGCCTCTTCATCCCTACGGGTTATTTGGGATGCGTATAAAGCTTACATTAGAGGGAGAATAATCAGCTATGCCGCACATAGGAAGAAAGAAAATGAAAAAAAAGTTGAGGAGATAGAGAAGAGAATAAGATCTTTATGTCGCAGATGACTTAGCAGCTACCAATAAGATACAAGCACAAATTGATGAGGGGAAAAAGATCTAGTGGAGCATCTGGAAGGCGTAGTAAAGAAAATATGGTTCGCTAGTAAGCTTGCGCACTCCGAGTATGGTGAGGGATGTGGAGAGTTATTGGCATGGAAGAGCAGGGGGGACTTAGCAAGGAATTCAATGAAAGAGGTAGTCCTGGAAGGGTCGGGTAAAAGTTGCTATGATGACAAAGACATTGGGCCCGCTTTCACTGATTTTTTTCAAAATTTATATAAGGAAGAGATACTATTGTCGGATGAACAGGTATCTACTTGGTTCTTAGATGACCCCTTACCAAAACTCTCGCAGGATAAAAAATCCCTCCTCAATAGTCCAATAACACCCGAAGAGGTATCCTTAGCAATAAAAAATGGGGAAAATGGGGAAGCCCCCGGACCTGATGGAATCCCCAGAGAAGTTTATAAGGTTTTGGCAGCTGAAATAATTCCCTCACTAACCTCATTACTTAACTCTGTATATATAAATGAAGAAGCTGTCCCAGACTCTTGGAATGATGCCACGATAACCCTTATATTGAAACCTAGCAAAACCCCCAAAAAATGCGAGTCCTATAGGCCAATATCCTTACTCAACAATGATTATAAACTATTTACGAGTATATTTGCTAAAAGGTTAGATAAAGTATTAGGAGACCTAATTGGTATCTCTCAAAAAGGGTTTATGAAAGGCAGACAGCTAAATGACTTTACTCATGACTTGGTTTGCACCATAGACTTGGCCACAGACAGAAATGTTCCACTAGCTGTGTTGACCGTTGCCGGTTGACGCCGCCAAGACATTTGATAGGGTTAGTTGGCCTTTTCTCTATGCTGTTATGTGTCATAATGGGTTAGGGGTAAATTTCAGTATGCCATAAAAAAATCTACACACACCCCTCAGCTAGGATCCTAATTAATGGCTCACTTACTCTACAATTAAGAATAGGTAGAGGCACACGACAAGGCTGTCCCCTATCTCCTCTACTGTTTAACCTACATATATTGAGCCCTTAGCCAGGAGGATTAGTAAAGAACAGAGGATTCAGCCTTTTCAATATCAAGGGTGGGCTAAGAAAGAGGCACTCTATGACGATGATCTAATGATATATACACAAAATCCCATAGAATAATTTCCGATTATAATAAGTATATTAAAAGACTTCGGTAAGGTAGCTGGATACAAAGTTAATGAAGAAAACTGAGATATTGGCTTGGAATGTACAACTTGGTGCCACCCTGGGAAAAAACGTGAAAAGAGAGATAAGATATCTAGGAGTCAAGGTGGTTAAAACTCTGGAAGAAATGGCCCAGATTAATCTCCTGGAGCTTATGAAAGAAACCAAGAGGCTTTTGCAAAAGTGGTTCTCCTTACCTTTATCGATCATTGGCAGGGTTAATCTGATAAAGATGATGATCCTCCCAAAATTCACCTTTATATTTAATGCCCTACTGCTGCATTTTGAGATAAAGTGGTTTAAGAGGCCAGAAGGTGATTTGGCAAGTTTTATTTGGGCCAGTAAGAATCCAAGAAATGCCTGGAAAAAGCTACGCAAAAAAAAGATAGAAGGCGGGCTTGCCTTACCAGACTTCCAGTTATACTGTTGGGCCTTTCAGTTAAAACACTTCAGAACACTACTAACTAAACACGCTCAATCAGTTCGACCATGTTATGGAGCACTAATTAACGACCTTGCTGAACAAGGCAGTTATTTCCTGTTCAAATACGGGCATCTCAAATTTCTTTTAAAAGTCAGTCTGAAGGTCTTGAGCACGGCGTGTAGGCTTTGGATTCAGGTCAGGAGATATTGAACCTATCCTACTATAGTCAGCTTGCACCAATCTGGAAATCACCTGGGACTCCTTTGTGTCTACAAGACTCATTGTCTACACCACTTATGGAAGCTGCAATCAAAAAATGGGGCCAACTAATGGATGAGCAAAGCAAAATTGCCTGGGACTATCTATCGAAGAAAACTAACTACCAATTGTCTAGATTTAAATATCTACAATTAACAAACTGGGCTCAAGGTCAAGCATTTGTAGGTGCCTCGAACAAGTGGGAGACAGCATTATGTGGTAACCCTTCACAGAAAAAAGAGGCTGCTAAATGGTATTAAATGTTGGTCCAGGAGGAAGATTCTCATATCACGCCACTGGAGAAAAAGTGGAAAGATGCCCTACAGGATGTTGACTTAACAACTCTTTGGCAAGTATCTATGAATGCACTTTGTTCATTTGTCAAATATGCTCCATTAAGGAAGAATCATTTATTCACTTTACATAGGGTATATTGGTCCCCCAAGAAGCTGCCCAGAATAGGAGGGGAAACAAGGTGCTGCCTGAAATATGGATTGGGAAAAGCAGATGATGTGCATATGTTCTGGCAATGCCCTGGAGTACATGCTGGCTAGATGTGGGTAAGATATTAACGGTTATCCTGAAAAGGAAAATAGAGGTAAGCCTATCTCTGACTATTTTTGGGATCTTGGATAATGTTGGTTTTATTGGGAAGAACAGGAAATCACTCGAGCAGCTGCTGTTAATCCTGATCATCATAGCTCGTAGGGAAATATGTATTAATTCGACCTCCAGTAGTCCGCCCTCTTGTGTAGCTTGGTTAAAGGCAGCTAGAAGATTTGGTAGGTTAGACTGGGCTTGGAGAAGAGAATCAGCACATGGTAACCCTCGTACTTTACAAATCAAACCCAATTAGGTAACAGAGGTTTAAATGGTCCAAGGATTAAGACACTCTAATCCAAGGGGAGATAAGAGGGGGCAACCCCACTGCCTCGAATAAGGGTTGAAGATAGGTGTATCAGGGACAGGGAACATCCGGCAGGATGTGAGCGCATGCTTCTTTTCCAGACCCTGAACCCACCATAACAAACACCTTTTTTGGATTGTTGCATATGAGGACTAAAAAAAACCAGAAAAAAAAACCAAAGAGATGAACAGTTAAAATCTCAGTTAATAAATTGGATGGCGTGTCAACGTCGTACCAATGAGTATTAGTATCGTCGTCATGGAGAACTTAAATGCATGTTAAGAAACTTAGGTACCCCTACATGGTTTGTGACACTTAGCTGTGCTGAATATGCGTGGGACGATTTACTTGAATTTCTACGAGAAGCAAATTCAAATGTAAAAAATATTGAATTGAAGACACCTGGAGAACTATGTTCCTTGGATCCTGTAAATGTCTGCAGATATTATAACCATAGGTTTCAAAATATGATGTCATTTATCTGCAATAAAAATATTCCTCCTCTTGGAGCAGTAACTGATTTCTTTTGGCGAAAACAGTACCAAGTCAGAGGTGCTCCTCATGTACACATGCTATTATGGATCAAGAATGCTCCAAAATTTGGAACTGATACTGATGAAAGTGTTTTGTTTTTCATTGAACAGTATGTTACCTGTGCCATTCCAAGAGAAGGAGGAGAAAACAGCTTGAGACAACACGTTTTACGGTTTCAAAGTCATCGATGTGGCAAATACTGTCGACAAAAATACAAGTCTGAGGGAAAATGTTATACAATTTTATTTTATCACCTAGGCACTACCCCTGCACTCATGCAATCAGCCAGGCACTAGTCATGCACTCCTCCAATCATTCAGGCACTACTATTGCACTCACCCATTCCCTCAAACACTACCCATGCACTCATCCATGCAATCACTCAGGCACTACCCATGCACTCCTTCAATCACCCAGGCACTACCCATGCACTCATCCATGCACTCAGGCACTAGCCAAGCACTCCTCCAATCACCCAGGCACTACCCCTGTACTCATGCAATCAGCCAGGCACTACTCATGCACTCCTCCAATCATTCAGGAACTACTATTGCACTCATCCATTCCCTCAAACACTACCCATGCACTCATCCATGCACCCAGGTACTATCCCTGCACTCAGGCACTACCCATGTACTCCTTCAATCACCCAGGCACTACCCATGCACTCATCCATGCACTCAGGCACTACCCAAACACTCCTCCAATCACCCAAGCACTACCCATGCACTCATGCAATCAGCCAAGAACTACACATGCACTCCTCCAATCACTCAGGCACTTCTATTGCACTCATCCATTTCCTCAAACACTACCCATGCACTCATCCATGGACTCAGGCACTACCCCTGCACTCATGCAATCACTCAGGCACTACCCATGTACTCCTTCAATCACCCAGGCACTACCCATGTACTCATCCATACACTCAGGCACTACCCAAGCATTCCTCCAATCATCCAGGCACTACCCCTGCACTCATGCAATCACCCAGGCACTTCTGTTGCACTCATCCAATCACTCAGGCACTACTATTGCACTCATGCAATCAGCCAGGCACTACTCATGCACTCCTCCAATCATTCAGGCACTACTATTGCACTCATCCATTCCCTCAAACACTACCCATGCACTCATCCATGCACTTAGGCACTACCCCTGCACTCATGCAATCACTCAGACACTACCCATGCACTTCTTCAATCACCCAGGCACTATCCATGCACCCATCCATGCACTCAGGCACTACCCAAGCACTCATCCAAACACCCAGGCACTACCCCTGCACTCATGCAATCAGCCAGGCACTACTCATGCACTCCTCAAATCATTCAGGTACTTCTATTGCACTCATGCATTCCCTCAAACACTATCCATGCACTCATCCATGCACCCAGGTACTACCCCTTGCACTCAAGCAATCACTCAGGCACTACCCATGTACTCATCCAATCACTCAGGCAATACCCTTGCACTCATGCAATCAGCCAGGCACTACCCATTCACTCCTCAATTCACTCAGGCACTTCTATTGCACTCATCCATTCCCTCAAACAGTACCCATGAACTCATCCTTTCACTCAGGCACTACCCATGTACTTTTCCAATCACCCAGGCACTACCCTTGCACTCATGCAATCACTCTGGCAATTTTTCTATTTATAACCAGTTTAGGTGGTTCCATAAGAACCGTTTTTAAAAACAATTTTGAAATTTTTTGTATTTTCAAACACGTTTTTTGGGTGTTTTTGACTTTTCTAACAAAAAAAATTGAACAGTCCAACGCGACAAGGTAAAAAAAACAGGGAAAACAAGATTGTCAAGCATATAAAAAAAAAATAACACTTGTGTGTTTTTATTGTGTTGAGAATTACATCAATGCATTGCTCCCCAACACACAGGTTAGCTTGACATTTACGACAGTTGATGGAAGCATCTACTAGCTTCGGAAAATATGTGGAGGTGAAGGTGGAACTGCTGCACCCGATGCTGATGGTGCATTAGCATCAGCCTGGGCAGCTTGCTCACTTTTCAGACGCACCATCAGTTCTTTGGCCAAAGGATTTGGATGCATTGTCTCAAGGTGCTTCTTCATAGATGAGGTGCCACACGAATATTTTTTGTCGGAACCTCAAGAAAGCACTCTTTCGCACACAGTGCAAGTAACTTTTCTAGCGTTCACTTTCTTCTCCCCCTCAGGCTCTGTAAAAAAAGCCCATACAATACTTTCCTTGCGTTTTTTCACAGGCTCCTCCACTTCCTCAGGCTCTTCCAGCAGATCTTCCTCCGGATGACTGGATGCCATTTCTATGAAAAAAAGTCAAAACACCCCAAATAAAGCAATTGCAAGAGCCTACAAAAAAACAGGTCTTGACAGGAAGACACACCAAAAATAAGAGGAATAAAACAGGTGTTGGATCCTCCCCCTAACAGAATAAAAAGCTTTTAAACCAATCAAAAGCTTTCTTTCCATGTCACATGGATTCGCGTAGGGGACGCGCACATGTCGCATAGACGTCGTGCACCCGTAAAATCTTCTACACATAATTCCAAAGTATAAATTGCTGTTTATAAATTATTTTGTAAAGTATATTAGTGAAAGTCTTTAACTAAAAATGATATTTAAAGTTTCCACAGTGATATTTCATACTTTTGAAATTACGGTGTAGTCGCATCTCCTACGCGAACCCAGAAATACGTGCCGGCAGGGTTCGCGCACCCACCGCGTAGAACCGCGTCATGTACGCGATACCATTGCGTCCACAAAAATCTGGCAAAAACATTTGAAAACAAATTTAAAACACCTTTATTACTATTTGTATGTAGTCAGTAATACACCTCTACGTCTAAAAAAAAATTAATTTGTTCTGTGTTTTTGAGATTGAGATTCGTATACCAGATCCGCGCACCCATCATGTAGGTTCGCGTAGGGTGCGCGACTCCTTTTTAAATAAAAAAAAAACAAAAAGGTAAAAAATATAGTTATCATAAGAATACAACAAAACAACTTTCATAGTATTAAAAGCATTATTTCAAGTTAATAGAAATTTTAATTGTTCAAATAAATAACACTATAAATCATTAATAGTCTTTGATGTATATATTTTAAAAAGTGATTATAATTATTAAAGAAGATTTTATAAAAAATACAAATCATTTTAAAAAGAGAAGTTAAAAAAAAATACTTCGAAACATTTTGAAATAAAAGGAATTCTATAAAACACTTGGAAATTCTGTAATTAAGCATAAATTACAGTAATATTATACTTAAGGTTTAGCATTTAAAAAACCTTTGAAATTCACTAAAAAACCATAGGTTTCCGGGAGGATATAGTTAGGAATTAGCATTTAAAAAACCTTTGAAATTCACTGAAAAAACCACCGGTTTCAGGGATGTTATAGTTAGTCGGACATTTCACTCGTACAAAACCAGAGAAATTCGGCCGTTATAGTTTGCTGAACTAACTATAACTTGCGTCCCTGCAATGCACTGTTGATGATGTCACATATTACATCACTCATGACATGGTCAGTGACATCACTGATGACATCTCAAATGATATCACTGATGACATCACTGATGACATCATCCACTTAATATCTGATGCACCCCCTCACACCCTAATATAACCTTTGATACACCCACTCTAAAATACAGACAACCGTTCTCAAAACCATAGACACACCAATACCAGTTAGTACATACCTGCTCACTGATTGATAGGTCTACACACACATCCACTCACTAACCCATACAGTCACTCATACACGCAGTCACTCATCAATACAGCCACTGATATATGCACTCATACACCCATACAGACACTCACAAGCAGCCACTCACCCATAGAGTCACTCACACACCTAGTCAGTCATGCAAGGAATCAATCACACTCCCATTTACTCACCTATACAGTTATACACATACCACCTCACTTATTCATAGATACTAATACATACTTAGTCTCTTATACAATCACTGACACAAGCACATACTCATCCATACAGCCACTCACACAATCACTCACTCTTACATATAGTCACTTATATACTCCGACACTCACATATACTGCCTTTCACATATGTAGTTACTCACACATGTACCACTGAGACACCCATTTACTCACCAACACAGCCATACACACACTCACCCACCCATACAGCCCCTCGCAGACACATTCATAAACCCATACACCCAGTGAATCACCTACTCACACATCCATGCAGGGAGTCACATCCCCCACCCACCCACACAGACACTCAGGCACCCATACAGGTACTCAGACAACCAATCATTAAGCCATATAGACACTCATGTAGCTACTCACCAACGTATGCAGCCACTTACACACCAACTGACAGACTGATACAGACATTCACACAGATTAGTCATTCACCCATGCATTCACAAAGACACGTTTAATCACTCACTTATACAGTTAGTCACACACCCACTAAATCATCCATTCAGACACTCATACACCCACTCATTCTTCAATACACCTTGGCGTATATATATATATATATATATATATATATATATATATATATATATATATATATTACCTACTGGCGGTTGCCAGTAGGTAGTTATAGTTAGGACCTTGTTTCTATTCAAAAAGCGTTTTTCTTTTGCCAATATCTTTGGCGCCGGTTGATGAATCTTCACGAAATTTTCAAAACTAATGGGGCGGACTGGTCAGCTCCTGTGTTGAAAGTTTCGGGGTGATTCGTCAAGCGGGGGCCGAGAAAAATGGGGGTGCCAAAGCGCGTTTTCCCAATGTTAATTTCCATAGGAATTTTGAAACAGGTTAAGGCCCGAACTGCTGAACAGAATTACACCAAATTTGGCAAAAAGGTAGCTCTTGGTCTAGAAAGCATGTTTTTTTTTGAATGGTGTAAATCCGTTCAGTAGTTTCTAAGGAATTCAAAAATAAAAAAATATCGATATCTGGGCGGAACCTAACCACACATCCCATCGTGAGATCTGATTGGCTGTCAGCACTTCATCCTGGAATTGCTGGTAGCCATCTTGGAGCCAATATACATGATAGCACCCCATTGAAAGGCATTGTAGTGAATAGAATGTTTTGAGGGTCACCAAAAGGAGAACTATAAAGGGTGATAACAGACTTTAGTTACATTAGAATTCATTTGTTGATGTTACCATACTAATTTTAGGAATTGTGGTGTGTTCTAAGGTGATTTTACCCTGTGAAAAACCTTCTGCTGGATATCATGAATCATGTTTGAGAGAAAACTATTTTCTCATGCTTGTCCCATAGAGGTTTAGGAGGTGATCCAGAAGCTAAAATTAGAGCATATTTTCTGTAAATTCACATTATCTTTCTCAGTTATGTGAGAATTAAGTCTAACATTCTCAGTAAAACATGTACATCCAACAAGGGCAGAGACTGTCAGTTGATTCCTTTGTGTTCTACTGCAGCTTCCCAGAGTGGTCTAAAGTACAACTAGAGAGCTAACAGTCTTAATTATGACAAAAGTATGGCACACCTGAAGCCATCTTGATTGGAATAAACTGATAACACTTAAAATATTTAATTTAAAAAGGAACAAAATGAGGGGGTTAATTTTGTCATCGAAATTATGGTTAGTGCTATAGAAAGAAAAATTAGGACATGTTTTAAGTGAGATCTCAAATATCTTCCTGTTATACTTCAACAGAAGCAGCCTGTCAGTTGATTCCTTTGTGTTCTACTGCAGCTTCCCAGAGTGTTCTAAAGAACAACTTGAGCGCTAACAGTCTTACTTATGACAAAATTATGGCACACCTGAAGCAATCTTGATTGGAATAAACTGGTAACACTTAAAACATTTAGTTTAAAAAGAAACAAAATGAGGGGGTTCATTTTGTCATAGAAAATATGGTTAGTGCTGTAGAAAGAAAATTAGGAAATGTTTTAAGTGAGATCTCAAATATCTTCCTGTTATACTTCAACAGGAGCAGCCTTGTCAGTTGATTCCTTTGTGTTCTACTGCAGCTTCCCAGAGTCAACTAGAGCGCCTACAGTCTTACTAATGACAAAATTGAGGCACACCTGAAGCCATCTTGATTGGAATAAACTGGTAACACTTAAAACATTTAATTTAAAAAGGAACAAAATGAGGGGGTTCATTTTGCCATAGAAATTATGGTTAGTGCAGTAGAAAGAAAAATTAGGACATGTTTTAAGTGAGATCTCAAATATCTTCCTGTTATACTTCAACAGGAGCAGCCTGTCAGCTGATTCCTTTGTGTTCTACTGCAGCTTCCCAGAGTGTTCTAAAGAACAACTAGAGCGCTAACAGTCTTACTTATGACCAAATTATGGCACACCTGAGGCCATCTAGATTGGAATAAACTGGTAACACTTAAAATATTTAATTTAAAAAGGAACAAAATGAGGGGTTCATTTTGCCATAGAAATTATGGTTAGTGCTGCAGAAAGAAAAATTAGGGCACATTTTGAGTGACTTCTCAAATCCTCTTCTATTTCATTAAAAAATTCTGACATGCAGACTGAAACATGCACTTTCAATACCAGCAGCAGACTTCCAGTTAACTCCCTGGTGAGCAGTAGCTTTACTACAGTGATCTAATGAGCAACTAGAGTGCTAACATTCTGAATTTATGGCAAATGTGTGACACATCTGAATGCCTTCTTAATGGAATCAAAGTAAAAAACTGAAAGCATTTCCTACTGACGAGACTGTAGTAAATGAGGAAATTAGGAAACTTCATAACAAATCAGTCTCCCAAGATGGCCACCGGAGAAAAAAGAGCCCAAATGTAGCACAAATATCACCCAGATGTAGCCCACATATAGCCCAATGACAGTAGTGTGCAAAACACTTTTTATTTTTTGTTTTTTTTGCAGTTTTATATAGTGCAGACTGGTCAGGTATTGGAGCGTTGCATCTTACTTGGACCCCGTATTGCGTATTTTGCACAAAGTACTTGAGATTGATCTTGCGAAACATTGAACTTTACTATTCTGTTAACCTGAAGTTCCTCTGAGCTGGGCTTTGTAACACCCATTTTACATACTGGTTTTAATTAATTCTCATTGTATTGTATTAAGAAAGTGGATTTACTGTTTTTATGTACACTTTTATGATCTATATTTCTAAATCAGATCGAAAAATGTTTATTGAATTGAATTGAAGTCTCCCAAGATGGCCACCAGTGAAAAAGGAGCCCAAATGTAGCACAAATATCACCCAGATGTAGCCCACATATAGCCCAATGACAGAAGTGTGGAAAATTCCAGAACCAGTTTGGGCACTTTTAGAAGTCAGCTGGTAAGGGTTAATATGTCTAACCAATAGAATGGTGTTTTATAATTTGAAATAATGTAGGAAGGAATGTGATTTGTTACTTACATGTATTTGTGTGGAGAAAGAGAGGGAAGCTTTGCCATTACTGGTTTAGGCTTGTTGAGAGCAGTGCATTACATTTATTGTGTGCATAAGAACATCTTTTCTGAGTTTCTGATATTTTATATTCTACAAATCAATTTGGAAGGTGAGTTATAAATTTGTGAGGTGTATTATGTGTAAGCTTTATTTTTCAAGTCAAATAATAATCAAGAACTTTGATGTTTGAAATATATTATTAAATGTAGAGATGTTTATTGTAGCTTGTTTTATTGTAGTTAAATGTTGTTTGAAATAGATTCTGTATAGTATTATGTGTATATTGGAATATGGATTAGTGATTATGGTAGTTTGTTTTAGTGTGTGGATATGTATATTTGTAGTATACCGCATAATTTTAGCTGTTGCTTTAAATTTGGAGGTGGAGTCTGTCAAATTTTAAGGTGTGCATGGACTTCTGTCTCAAGTATGTTTCTACTTGTATATGTATTTTCATATGTCTTATACATTTGGAGGTGCATGATGTATAACAAAGAGGTGTTGTGCTTTTTATGTGGTAGGCTCAAGACTGTGAGTACTAGTAGAATGGTGAAGATGCAGCACAAAAGTGTGGTGTAAAAGATGGTGACATAAGGTGTTATTAATTAGGCTTCTTTTTTTAAGTTTCTAGAAAGTTACAGTTGAAGTATGCCGCATAATTTTTGATGTTTGCTTGAAATTGGAAGTTTGTTCTGTGTTTTTTTAGGTTTGGATAGTGTTATGGTACAGACATATTCATGTATGGTTTTAGTAATATGGTGAGACTTTTACTAAAGATATGTGAAGGGTTCCTACTTTCTATTTGGGTAGGTGTAATATTATAAGTAGTTGTAGAATGGTTAAGCAGTAGCCTGAAAGTGAGGTTTGCGATGTTTGTAGAAATGTTATTAATTAGAGTAATTTGTATGATGTGAAAAAAGTTATATTTCATATATACTGCATAATTTTCAGTATCTGTTTGAAAATTGAAGTGTACTCTGTGAAGTTTTGAGCTGTGCATTGTGTTGTGACTGAGATATGTGTCTACTTGCTCATACACTTATAGAATCACACAGGCACTACCTTTGCACTCCTGTAATCACTCAGGCAGTACCTTAGTACTTCTGTAATCACCCAGGCAGTACTCATGTACTTTTAAAATCACCCACTCACTTTTTATGTATTCCAGTAATCTCCCAGATATTACCCCTGCAGTCATGCAATCACCCAGGCACTAGATATATACTACCCCTACAGTTATGCAATCATGCAGGCTGTACCTATGTAGTCATATAATAACCCACACACTATCCTTGCAGTCATAGAATCACCCAGGCCCTTCTGTTGCATTCATCTATTCACCTAGGTATTACTCAAAAACTCATCTATGCCTTCAGGTGCTATTTATACATTTATCTATGCACTCAACGTGTATGTTTGCACTCATGCAATTAGCCAGTCACTATCCATCTTTTCCTGCTATTATCCAGTGACTACCCTTCAACTCATTCAATCACCCAAGCACTACCCATGGAGTTTTGGAATCACTCTGGCAGATCTATTACATGCCTCAGTTTCTAGGTTTTACTATATTCCAGAAATATTATATACCTATTTGTTTTAGATTTGAAAAGGTAGAGACGTATGTATGCACGCTTTTAACAATATGGAGAGATTTATGGTTGAATCATGTAATAGTGTGCTGCTTTATATTTGGCTAGGCCCAACACTCATGCAGTTATAAAAACACTCAAATACTACCCATGCAGTCTTCGAATGATCCAGGCACTACATATGCACTACTGTAATCACTCAGGCATTACTGCTGCACTCATGCAATCATCTAGGCACTACCTATGCACTCATGCAATCACCAAGGTATTACTCATGCACTCTTTCAATCATGTAGTCAGTACTCATGCACTTATATAATCACCCAGGCACTACCTATGCACTCATGCAATTACCCAGGTATTACTCATGCACTCTTTCAATCACCCAGCCACTACTCATGCACTTATATAATCACCCAGGCACTACTGTTGCACTCCTTCAATCACTGAGGCACTACCCTTGTACTTATGTAATCACTCAGCCAGTAGTCATGCTGTTATGAAATCACCCAGGCACTACCTTTGCACTACTTTATTCACTCAGGCTCTACCTCGGTAGTCCTGCAATCACCCAAGAAGTACCCATGCAGTTATAAAATCAACCAGTCACTTCCTATGTAGTCATGTACATTCCCAGATATTATCCCTGTAGTCATGCAATCACCCAGGTGTTACCTATGTACTCCTTTAATCCCCCAGATGTTACTGTTGTTACTCATGCAATCACCAATGCATTAGCTATACAGTGCTTCATATCACACAGGCACTATCCTTGCCGTCTTTCAATCATGCACACACTACTCTTGTACTTATGTAATCACTCAGCTAGTACTCATGTACTTATCAAATCACCCAGGCACTATCTTTGCAGTCATGTAATCACTTAGGCAGTGCCTTAGTACTTCTGTAATCACCCAGGCAGTACTCATGGACTTATAAAATCACTCATTCACTTTTTATGTATTCCAGTAATCTCCCAGATATTACCCCTGCAGTCATGCAATCACCCAGGCACTAGTTATGTACTACCTGTACAGTCAGGTAGTCATGCAGGCTGTACCTATGCAGTCATGTAATAACCCACACACTACCTTTGCAGTCATAGAATCACCAAGGCCCTACTGTTGCAGTCATCTATTCACTTAGGCACTACTCCATGACTCATCTATGTCTTCAGGTGCTATTTATACACTTATCCATGCACTCAAACTCTATGTGTGCACTTATGCAATTAGCCAGTCACTATCCATCTTATTCTGCAATTACCCAGTGACTACCCTTGCAGTCATACAATTACCCAAGCACTACTCATGGAGTTATGCAATCACTCATGCAGATATATTACCTGTCTCAGTTTCTAGGTTTCACTATATTCCAGAAATATAGTATACATATTATTTTTGGGTATGATGATGATTTGAAAAGGTAGATTCATATGTATGTGTGCTTGTAACAATATGGAGAGACTTATAATTGAGTCATGTAATAGTCTGCTGCTTTATATTTGGCTAGGCCCAACATTCATGCAGTTATAAAAACACCCAAGTACTCGCCATACAGTCTTCCAATGATGCCGGCACTATATATGCAGTGCTGTAATCACTCAGGCATTGCTGCTGCACTGATGCAATCATCTAGGCACTATCTATGCACTCATGCAATCATTAAGGTATTACCCATGCACTCTTTCAAACATGTAGCCACTACTCATGCACTTATATAATCATCCAGGTACTATCATTGCAGTCCTTCAATCACGGAGGCACTACCCTTGTACTCATGTAATCACTCAGCCAGTAGTCATGGTGTTATGAAATCACCCTGGCACTACCTTTGCACTCCTTTATTCACTCAGGCAGTACCTCAGTAGTCCTGCAATCAGCCAAGAAGTACTCATGCACTTAGAAAATCACCCAGTCACTTCCTATGTAGTCACGTAAATCCCCAGATATTACCACTATAGTCATGCAATCACCCAGGTGTTAGCTATGTACTCCTTTAATCCCCCTGACGTTACCCCTGTACTCATGCAATCATGAATACATTAGATATACAGTACTTCTATCAGTCAGCCACTATCTTTCCACTCTTTCAATCATGCAGGCACTACTCTTGTACTTATGTAATCACTCAACCAGTACTCATGCACTTTTGAAATCATCCAGCCACTACCTTTGCACTGCTGTAATCACTCAGGCAGTATCTTAGTACTTCTGTAATCACCCAGCTAGTACTCATGAACTTATGAAATCACCCACTCATTTAATGTATTCCAGTAATCCTCCAGATATTACCCCTGTAGTCATGTAATCACCCAGGCACTAGTTATGTACTACCTCTGCAGTCATATAATCATGCAGTGTGTCTAAAAAAGGAAGATGGCGGTGTGAAGCCGCGAGTGCGCTGACGTTTCTCCCTGTTTTCCCTGCTCCTCCACCAGTGCCTCAGTGATTCCCTACTTGCACTCCCCGCAGACAATATGTTTCATTCCCCTAACTGATAACGGATAATATGTTAGTTAAAACTTAAATATTCTACGTGCTACTCAAGGACCTGGAGCAGGGGTCCCTCCTCCGAGGCTTGCTGGCCTTATTGCCTACTTGCCTGACTGCCGATGTAGCGAAGCCGCGAGAGCCGCTGGAGTTCTCGGAGTTCTTGGAGCCGCGAAGACGTTGCCCGCTTCTGATGCCGTGGTTGGTCCCGCGAAGCTACTGAGCTGCCTCGCTCTCTGTCTGCCTGCCCGGGTGCCCTCATTGCTCTCTTCCCAGCTGTGGGCCGCGGTCCTGTGGGAGCCGTGGGAGCTGTGGGATCCTCCCTCCACGGTTTCCTTCAGCCTTGTTGCTTGCTGCCGATTCCCCGATTTCCCGAAGTCACTTTACTGCTTGCCGCTTACTAGTGCGGTCTGGCCGCGGGGGCGGTAAAAAGCGGCAAAGTTGCGGAGACGTTTGGCATTTCACTCTCAAGGTCTGCTTTGCCTTGGCAAGATCAGCGGATGTGTCGCATTTCAACCTTAAACCGAAGGGTTTCCCAAAGCCGCTGTGCTCAGTGGTTCTCCTGGTCGGGCCCGCTCCAGCTCTCTTACACGCCACAATTTCCCTCAACTGCTCTCATAGTTCATCCTGTCGCTGCTATTTTCTCGAGGAAAGCGTCTGCACAAGAAATGGGCCCACCACACAATGCAAAAACCAGGCGCAACGAAATTTCCACACAGGCGGAAGCAAGCGAAACACTTTGTGTGAGGGGTAAAGACAAAGAGAAGGAGAAGGAGAAGGCTACTGGGACAACCGGGAATAACGGGGTAAGCAACACCGCTCCCTCTACATCTGGTGAGCCACATCCCATTGTACATACTTTACAAACAGCTACTGGTAGCACTGGTAGGCTTAAAGGGGAGGTTCAGCCTGGGTCTGGGTCGCAAATAGGGAAATTGATTCTGAACTTACTGCAATCTGGCCATGCAAACGAAATCCTTCATACATGTGGCTCTGAAAACTCCATCCCAGGTTTTGTAATGGCTGAGGTGCTAAACACTGCAGTGCAGGGAAGCAGGAGCCGTGTCAGTCTTGTATCTGACAGTAATAACAGCCTAATCAGCAGCATCTCTCTACAAGTGCTCTACCCTCTGATGCTATTGCCACCACAAGATCTCTTCCAACTGATCAGACTGACGGAGCAGACGGAGTGGGAGTGGATGGTCCCGATAATGGTACTAATCAGGATGATATGGCTGGGATTGATAATGTCATAAATACAGCAATAGCCACAGTTATGACTGCAGGACATGGGGGTCTTAGTAGTCAGGAAGTAGAGGATCTCGCTAAGCACACAGAGACCCATAGAGAATCAACCAGTAATATTTCAGTCCAAAACTTAATGGCTCAGATTCCAACAGAGCGGGCGCCAGATTCAGAGCAACATGACCTAGTCCGGGACCTCACGATCAGCGCGAAGAATGGAAGCAATACCCCTAATGGGGCGAAGGCTCAGAAAAATATGAATCTTAATACACCTAAAAAACTTAAAGGAGGCAAAGGGCGCGGACGGGGAGTAAAGCAGCAAGTAACCGAGGCAATGGGGTGACTAAAGGATGCAACTGTCAATGCTCCTAAGGCTCGGACTAGGATCAGCCCTCTCCGCAAGTGGGTGTCATCTAAGGGAGAGATCAAAACTATCATCTCAAGACTTTCAAACGTTAATCAATCTGTGGCCTCCCCGACTGAAACATCTGAAACATCTGAAGGAGATCGGGCAGACCCCGGGGGCGATGGAGGGAGCCAGAGACAAGCTTCATCGGCTCCTTTGGAGAAGCCCGACCCTCTACCCAGTAGTACTTCATCAACATCTTCAACACCCTCAGTCTTCTCCCCAGCTCCCCATCCTCAGGTGTTACCTCCGAATCTGTCAGAAATGGGTATCAAGAGCTTCAACGGTATGGGAGAAGATGCTCCCTTCTCCAGCATTCTGTCGGCACTGAACATTCAGAGAGCAGAAGCCCAAGAATACTATCAGCAGGCTAAAATCAATAGCTCTGAAATAAAGCAAGCATTGGCGGAGGTCACATCCAAGATCACCCAACTTTCTTCTGAAGTCGCTGACCTACAACAACGAGTGGTGGAGGTGGAAGAAGCCAATACATCTACAGTTAATCTTGTTAAAGCGCAGGATTCTCAAATGTCAGGAATACAGTTCAGGATTGAAGATCTCGAAAATCGCCAGAGACGTCAGAACCTGCGAATTTTCGGAATTCCAGAGGGCAGAGAAGGCAGCGATCCACGCGCTTTCATAGTCAATCTCTTCCAAAAAGCCTTTCCTGACCTCGCAGACTGGGATATGGACACCCAAGTCCATAGAGTACATAGACTACCATTGTCAATCTCAGCCTCCCAGGGTAATCAATCGAAAACCAATTTTGCCCGACCAATCTTGGTGTTCCTGGGTAATTTTCTTTTACGCCAAGCAATATATTTTAAGGCGCGTCCTGCAGCCCCAGTCAAGGTAGATACAATGACTATTTTTGCACGATCTGATTTATGCAAGGCGACTATGGATAAGCGGTGGAGGCTTCGCCAACTTATGGATCCCTTTAAAACTGTTTCGTCGCAGGTGTTCTTACAAGAGCCTGCACGCTTGAAAGTAATCAGGGATGGCAGACAATATTTTTTTTTTCAATGAGCAAGAAGCCAAACAAGCTCTGAGTAAATGGTAATCAGCCAGCAAGTAGTATTTATAGTCTTAAGCCTATTGCAGTAACTATAAGAGAGGATGTCCCTGTGGAAAGAGACTTCTATCTTTTATACTATGATGGACACTCCTAAGAGACTTCCTCTCTTTATCCTTTCTGTTTCCTTTTTTTTTCTTATTAGTAAGCGCGTATGTTTTTTTTTTTCTTTTCTAGACACAAGGCTAAATGGTATGATCAATGTACAGTGTTGGGGACAGTAGGGGTCACTGGGGATGGGGGGTCTAGGGAGGGCGTCTCCGCAATGCTGTCACCATGGGACAGCAGGGAAAGGGGCGATTCCTTTTTTCGGTAACTGGGAGGGGGGTGGGCGAAGGGTCAGGTAGGGATGGTTGCCTGGGGAAGGGGGGGTAAAAGATACAGTTTCGAAAGTTCAAACACTTTTATCTATGCAGAGCAGCAGACAGAGGAGTTTGTTATATTGAGTACTTATAATTTGATTCGGATTTTGAATATTTAATAACGCCTGAATTTAAGTGTATGTGCTGGAATGTAGCAGGATTGAATCAAGCGGGGAAACGACGATTAGTAATGGAAGAGTTACGCACTTTTAAGCCTCATATACTAGGGTTGGCAGAGAAGCATATTGCTTATAAAGACAAAGCACTTTTTAAGCACTTGGGATACGACCTCATGGTGTACACATCACAAACAGCTTCTATTCATGGGGTGGCTTTGTTAAAATCCAGACTGTGTCAGGTTACCGTCGTTCGCTCACTCGCAGATACTAGGGGGAGGTGGGCAATTTCACAAATTTTGATCCATGGGCATAAGTTTACAATATGTATGGTTTATGGTCCCAACACAGACTGCCCAGATGTTATCTATCAAGTGAGCTCCGAGCTGTTGGAATGGTCTGGCGATAAGATAGTGATGGGCGATTTCAACTGCATAATGGATAGGAGGATTGACACCACTAACATTTCTGCTCGCGCCAGAATGTGTAAAACTAGAACTGCCATACACGAGCTCCTATATTTGCATCAGTTGGAAGATTCTTGGAGGAAGCTATTCCCCAATGTCCCAGGTTACACTTTTTTCATCTCCTCATAAGCATTATTCTAGAATCGATATGATTTTCGCCAAATATTCCATCTTGGAAAACGCACTGGTGGCAGTATGTCCTAAAATCACTTCTGATCATAACCCTGTCATGTTAACTGCACAGTTACAGTCAAACACACAAGCACCAACCAGGGATTTTACTTTTCCTAGACATCTTCTTAGCAATTTGGAATACATAGAGGTGATGCACAAGGCACTTGGGGAGTACATCGACTCTAATATGGGTTCGGCATCAATCGCAACTGTCTGGGACTGTTTAAAGGCTTATGTCAGAGGAGTCACACTCCAATTTATCATAAGGCAAAACAGGTTGGGCTCCCGGCAGTGGGACCAGGAGCAAAAACGGTGCTTAGATTTGGAGCGTCAGCACGCTACGGCTATTGTCACAAAGAGCGTGACTGAATACTCACTATATCAAAAGGTTGTAGAATCGTGGGCTAAGCTAAAAAGACGGCTAAAGGACAAAGCTGCTAATAATTATCACAAGCTCCGGACCAAACAGTATGAGTACGGCGAAAGAGTCGGTCGGCTATTAGCTAATCAAATAGCAGATCAAAATGCTAAAACTCATGTAAAAACGATTAAAGGGGTGGACGGTTTGATATATACTAGGTCCGCTCATGTATTTGAACATTTTGGGTTGTTTTATGCCAACTTATATAGTTGCTCAGGCAGTCCGGGAGAGCACATCATCTCGGAATATGTGCAGGAATTTTAGTTGTCAATCCTGTGTCCGATGGTATCTGAGCCACTGGATGCAGACATTGATGCATGCGAAATCGAGGAAGCTATAAAGGCCCTGCCGGTAGGCAAGGCAGTCGGCGAGGATAAGATTCCACTGGAATTTTTAAAAATCTTTAAAGATATACTGGTCCCTATTTTTCTTAAGGTATGCAACTCTATTTTTCAGGGAGAAGAGGTCCCTCTCTCTTGGAACACATCTAATATCGTCGTTTTTCCAAAAAAGGGGAAGCCCATCGACGATATGAGTTCATATCGACCAATAGCGCTGATTCACGCTGATGCTAAACTTTTCTCTAAAATTCTTGCGGCTCGTCTAGCTCCGGTAATTCACTTAATAGTCCCAGAGCAGCAGCACGGTTTTGTCCCCGGAAGAGACACTGCCGCTCATATTAATACGGCAATACGATGTTTCTGGTCAGATAGGTCAGCAGATGGGGATGCTGATGTTAGACGCTGAGAAGGCCTTCGACCGGGTGACATGGGAAACACTATGGATATTTATGTCTTGTATGGGCTTCGGTCGAAGGTTTATCTCGGCAGTACAGAAACTATATATTCACCCAACAGCTACAATTAAACTCAATGGGCTCTCCTCTCTTTCTTTTTCAGTCCAAAGGGGGACCCGGCAGGGTTGTCCTTTATCCCCTTTATTATTTGCTATTTATATCGAGCCTTTTATCCAACATTTATTGATCAATGGCAATATCGATCCAGTTATTCTGAATGGGACAAATCTAAAGCTAACCGCATACGCGGATGACATTGCGATTTTTTCAGCTGACCCTGTTAAAGCTATGGCCGCAATCATGTATGAAGCACAGCGATTTGGCTCCTTTTCCGGCTACAAGCTAAATCTGCATAAAACACAGACGATTTTAAATTTTCAATTAGACTCCCCCCCAGTAACTCTTGGAGTTACAAACACAGCTATCTATCTGGGGGTATGTCTTAGCAGCCAAGTCAATGAAATCATCCCACTAAACTATGGTTCATTACTAAAGAAAGTGGCGGAGAAGCTACGAAGTTGGCACCGTCTGCCTCTTAGTATCTATGGGCGGTGCAATGTGGTTAAAATGAATATTTTACCAAAAGATTTTATATCTTTTTCGTACCATCCCACTAATCGTACCATCTTCTTTTTTCGTACGGCTAGATAGTGTTTTGGGTAGCTTTATTTGGGGATATCGACGGGCTAGAAGAGCTATTCGACATCTAAAACTTTCATATATACAGGGCGGATTTAACCTCCCTGATTTTAAGTTATATTTCTGGGCAGCATTCATTGGACGGATACAGAGTTTACTCAGAGGAACCGATACAAATCCCAATTGGTTTTCATATCAGTTGGCGTGCAGGCCAAATACTGGGTTTTTACTATATCAAACATCTGATCCTAACTATTTTAAGCGTGTTCGTTTTAAGGTAATCAGAGACATTACCAAAATATGGCGCGAAATTTGTAAAACCTATGCAATAGCCGACTCGCACCAATATACGGTGCTATGGGGGAATCTTTTGTTTCCTAATATATTCCACGATCATATTGGGAAAGAATGGCAATTTAAGGGCATAACGCGGATGGGTCAGTTATACGATGATCAGGGTTTTCGAACTTTTTTATCGTTAAAAGTAGAATTTGATCTCTCACAAACCCATTTTTTCAAATACTTGCAAGTTAGGGACTATCTTACTCGAGGTCGGGTACTATCCAAGTTGTCTAGCTCATGCAAGATCTTGCCTATACTTGTAGGCACCAGAGGGCGAGGAGCCATCGGCAAAATTTATCAAAAACGTATCGGGCGGTGGGCGATGACGGTGTACTTAGTCGGATTTTTGGCTCTGATATCTCTAGGGAGGAAATACAAGAGTCTCTTCAAACTATTGATTCAGCTGTAACATATGTCAATCTAAAATTACAACAGCATAGAATTATTTTTATGCTCTCTTACACTCGCGAGCGAATTTCCAAATGGGCTAACAACTCAACCACTGCTAAGACCAACTGCCCTAAATGCCAGGAACACGCTGCCGATCTACACCATATGTTTTTTACCTGCCCTCGGTTGAAGGATTTTTGGTCTAACATTACTCTGGCTTTGACAACTTGGGTTGGCTATGATAGCCCGGTCTCAGGGAAAGAGTTGCTGTTGGGACTATTTTCTGAATCTGGGTGTCTTACGAAACCCTTACCTTCTATTATTGCTTCTTGTGCTCGTCTGTGTATAGCCCGCTCTTGGATACATGCCACACCTCCCAGTATTAATGAATTTTGGTCTCTGATGAGGGAGATCTTTGAAATGGAAACTGCATTGGCTAAAGCTAGAGGCCCCCGATCTCTGTTAAAATTGCGCAGGGTTTGGTCCTGCCTTCATTGGGATTAATGATTGCATGTATACTCATCTTTTTCTTTTCTCTTTCTCTTTTTATTTTGTCTTCCTCCTTGCCTGTCTTCTTCTTTCCTTCTCTTCTATTACTTCTTTTATTCTTTTTTTTCTTCTTCATAAATGCTCCTCTGCGCTCTGCATATGCTTATTGATGTATCCTTATTTGAAAATGTTGCTATATTTACTATTGTTGCTTCTTTTTTTGTGGCAATTAAAAATAAAAAATTAATTTAAAAAAAAATCATGCAGTGTGTATCTATGCACTCATGTAATAACCCACACACTACTCTTGCAGTCATAGAATCATGCAGGCACTACTGTTGCACTCATCTATTCACATACGCAGTACATAATGACTCATCTATGCCTTCAGTTGCTATTTATACACTTATCCGTCCTCTCAGCGTCTATATCTGCACTCATGCAATTAATCAGTCACTTTTCATATTCTCCTGCAATTACCTAGTGACTACCCTTGCACTCATATAATTACCCAAGCACTACCCATGGAGTTATGCAATCACTCAAGAAGATCTATTACATGTCTCAGTTTCTAGGTTTCACTATATTCCAGAAATATTGTATACATATTTTTTTTAGATATGATGATGATTTGAAAAGGTAGATTCATATGTATGTGTGCTTGTAACAATATGGAGAGACTAATAGTTGAGTCATGTAATAGTCTGCTGCTTTATATTTGGCTAGGCCCAACATTCATGCAGTTATAAAAACACCCAAGTACTCGCCATGCAGTCTTCCAATGATGCAGGCACTATATATGCAGTGTTGTAATCACTCAGGCATTACTGCTGCACTGATGCAATCATCTAGGCACTATCTATGCACTCATGCAATCATTAAGGTATTACCCATGCACTCTTTCAAACATGTAGCCACTACTCATGCACTTATATAATCACCCAGGCACTATCGTTGCAGTCCTTCAATGACGGAGGCATACCCTTGTACTCATGCAATCACTCAGCCAGTAATCATGGTGTTATAAAATCACCCAGGCACTACCTTTGCACTCCTTTATTCACTCAGGCAGTACCTCAGTAGTCCTGCAATCAGCCAAGAAGTACTCATGCACTTATAAAATCACCCAGTCACTTCCTATGTAGTCATGTAAATCCCCAGATATTACCCCTGTAGTCATGCAATCACCCAGGTGTTAGCTATGTACTCCTTTAATCCCCCAGACGTTACCCCTGTACTCATGCAATCATGAATGCATTAGATATACAGTACTTCTATCAGTCAGCCACTATCTTTCCACTCTTTCAATCACGCAGGCACTACTCTTGTACTTATGTAATCACTCAACCAGTACTCATGCACTTTTCAAATTACCCAGCCACTACCTTTGCGCTCCTGTAATCACTCAGGCAGTATCTTAGTACTTCTGTAATCACCCAGGTAGTACTCATGAATTTATGAAATAACCCACTCATTTCCTATGTATTCCAGTAATCCTCCAGATATTACCCCTGTAGTCATGTAATCACCCAGGCACTAGTTATGTACTACCTCTGCAGCTATGTAATCATGCAGTGTGTACCTATGCACCCATGTAATAACCCACACACTACTCTTGCAGTCATAGAATCATGTAGGCTCTACTGTTGCACTCATCTATTCACATAAGCAGTACATAATGACTCATATATGCCTTCAGTTGCTATTTATACACGTATCCGTGCTCTCAACGTCTATATCTGCACTCATGCAATTAGTCAGTCACTTTTCATATTCTCCTGCAATTACCTAGTGACTACCCTTGCACTCATATAATCACCCAAGCACTACCCATGGAGTTATGCAATCACTCATGCAGATCTATTACATGTCTCAGTTTCTAGGTTTCACTATATTCCAGAAATATTGTATACATATTTCTTTTTGCTATGATGATGATTTGAAAAGGTAGAGTCATATGTATGTGTGCTTGTAACAATATGGAGAGACTTATAGTTGAGTCATGTAATAGTCTGCTGCTTTATATTTGGCTAGGCCCAACACTCATGCAGTTATAAAAACATCCAAGTACTCGCCGTGCAGTCTTCCAATGATGCAGGCACTACATATGCAATGCTGTAATCACTCAGGCATTACTGCTGCACTGATGTAATCATTTAGGCACTATCTATGCACTCATGCAATCAGCAAGGTATTACCCATGCACTCTTTCAAACATGTAGCCACTACTCATGCACTTATATAATCACCCAGGCACTGTCGTTGCAGTCCTTCAATCACGGAGGCACTACCCTTGTACTCATGTAATCACTCAGCCAGTAGTCATGGTGTTATAAAATCACCCAGGCACTACCTTTGCACTCCTTTATTCACTCAGGCAGTACCTCAGTAGTCCTGCAATCAGCCAAGAAGTACCCATGCACTTAGAAAATCACCCAGTCACTTCCTATGTAGTCATGTAAATCCCCAGATATTACCCCTGTAGTCATGCAATCACCCAGGTGTTAGCTATATACTCCTTTAATCCCCCAGACGTTACCCCTGTACTCATGCAATCATGAATGCATTAGATATACAGTACTTCTATCAGTCAGCCACTATCTTTCCACTCTTTCAATCACGCAGGCACTACTCTTGTACTTATGTAATCACTCAACCAGTACTCATGCAGTTTTGAAATCACCCAGCCACTACCTTTGCACTCCTGTAACCACTCAGGTAGTATCATAGTAGTTCAGTAATCACCCAGGCAGTTCTATTATATGTTTTAGTTTCTAAGTTTCACTATATTCCAGAAATATTGTATACATATTTCTTTTAGATATGATGTTGGTTTGAAAACGTAGAGACATATGTATGCATGCTTCTAACAATATGCAGAGACTTGTATTTCAGTGATGTAATAGTCTGCTGCTATATATTTTGCTAGGCTCAACACTTATGCAGTTATAAAAACAGCCAAGTACTACCCATGCACTCTTCTAATGACCCAGACACTACATATGCACTGTTGTAATCACTCAGGCATTAGTGCTACATTCATGCAATCACCCACGCAATACCTATACACTCATACAATCACCATGGTATTACCCATGCACTCATTCAATCATGTAGCCACTACTCATGCACTTATATAATCACCCATCCACTACCGTTGCACTATTTCAATCACGGAGGTACTACCCTTGTATGTAATCACTCAGCCAGTAGTCATGCTGTTAAGAAATCACTCAGGCACTACCTTTGTACTCCTTTATTCATTCAGGCACTATCTGAGTCGTCCTGCAATCACCCAAGAAGTACCCATGCACACATAAAATCACCCAGACACTTCCTATGTAGTCATGTAAATCCCCATATATTACCCCTGTAGTCATGCAATCACCCAGGCGTTACCTATGTACTTCTTTAATCCCCTAGACGTTACCTCTGTACTCATGCAATCACCAATGCATTAACTATACAGTTCTTCATTCAACCAGCCACTATCTTTCCACTCTTTCAATCATGCAGGCACCACTCTTGTACTTATGTAATCACTCAGCCAGTACTCATGCACTTATAAAATCACCCAGGCACTTCCTTTGCACTCCTGTAATCACTCAGGTAGTACCTTAGTACTTTTGTAATCACTCAGGCAGTACTCATGGATTCATAAAGTCACCCATTCACTTTCTATGTATTCCAGTAATCCCTCAGATATTACCCCTGCAGTTATGCAATCACCCAGGCACTACTTATATACTATCTCTACAGTCATGCAATCATGCAGGCTGTACATATGTTGATAAGAATTCACCCAGGCAATATGTTAACACTCCTTTGTTCACTCAGGTGCTAACTCAGTAGTCGTGCAATCAGCCAAGAAGTACTCATGCCCTAATAAAATCACCCAGGCACTACCTTTGCACTCCTGTAATTACTCAGGTAGTACTTTAGTACTTCTGTAATCACCCAGGCAGTACTCATAGAGTTATAAAATATTGTATACATATTTCTTTTAGATATGATGTTGGTTTGAAAACGTAGAGACATATGTATGAATGCTTCTAAGAATATGGAGAGACTTGTATTTCAGTGATGTAATAGTCTGCTGCTTTATATTTTGCTAGGCCCAACACTTATGCAGTTATAAAAACAGCCAAGTACTACCCATGCAGTCTTCTAATGATCCAGGCAGTACATATGCACTGTTGTAATCACTCAGGCATTACTGCTACACTCACGCAATCACCTAGGCACTACCTATGCACTCATGCAATCGCCAAGGTATTACCCATGCACTCTTTCAATCATGTAGCCACTACTCATGCACTTATATAATCATCCAGCCACTACCGTTGCTCTATTTCAATCACGGAGGTACTACCCTTGTACTTATGTAATCACTCAGCCAGTAGTCATGCTGTTAAGAAATCACTCAGGCACTACCTTTGCACTCCTTTATTCTCTCAGGCAGTACCTGAGTAGTTCTGCAATCATCCAAGAAGTACCTAAGCAGTTATAAAATCACCCAGTCACTTCCTATGTCGTCATGTAAATCCCCAGATATTACCCCTGTAGTCATGCAATCACCCAGGCGTTACCTACATACTTCTTTAATCCCCTAGACGTTACTTCTGTACTCATGCAATCGCCAATGCATTAACTATACAGTGCTTCATTCAGCCAGCCACTATCTTTCCACTCTTTCAATCATGCAGGCACTACTCTTGTACTTATGTAATCACTCAGCCAGTACTCATGCATTTATAACATGACCTAGGCACTACCTTTGTACTCCTGTAATCACTCATGTAGTACCTTAGTACTTTTGTAATCACCCAGGCAGTATTCATGGACTTATAAAGTCACCCATTCACTTTCTATGTATTCCAGTAATCCCTCAGATAATACCCCTGCAGTTATGCAATCACCCAGGCACTACTTATGTACTATCCCTGCAGTCATGCAATCATGCAGGCTGTACCTATGTTGATAAGAATTCACCCAGGCAGTATGTTAACACTCCTTTATTCACTCAGGCACTAACTCAGTAGTCGTGCAATCAGCCAAGAAGTACTCATGCACTTATAAAATCACTCAGGCACTACCTTTGCACTCCTGTAATCACTCAGGTAGTACTTTAGTACTTCTGTAATCACCCAGGCAGTACTCATAGAGTTATAAAATATTGTATACATATTTCTTTTAGATATGATGTTGGTTTGAAAACATAGAGACATATGTATACATGCTTCTTAGAATATGGAGAGACTTGTATTTGAGTGATGTAATAGTCTGCTTCTTTATATTTTGCTAGGTCCAACACTTATGCAGTTATAAAAACACTCAAGTACTACCCATGCAGTCTTCTAATAATCCAGGCAGTACATATGCACTGTTGTAATCACTCAGGCATTACTGCTACACTCATACAATCACCCAGGCAATACCATACACTCATACAATCACTAAGGTATTACCCATGTGCTCTTTCAATCATGTAGCCACTACTCATGCACTTATATAATCACCCAGCCACTACTGTTGCACTATTTAAATCACAGAGGTACTACTCTTGTACTAATGTAATCACTCAGCCAGTAGTCATGCTGTTAAGAAATCACTCAGGCACTATCTTTGCACTCCTTTATTCACTCAGGAACTACCTGAGTCGTCCTGCAATCATCCAAGAAGTACCCATGCAGTTATAAAATCACCCACTCACTTCCTATGTAGTCATGTAAATCCCCAGATATTTCTCCTGTAGTAATGCAATCACCCAGGCGTTACCTATGTACTTGTTTAATCCCCCAGATGTTACCCCTGTACTCATGCAATCACCAACGCATTAGGTATACAGTGCTTCATTCAGCCAGCTACTATCTTTCCACTCTTTCAATCATGCAGGCACTACTCTTGTACTTATGTAATCATTCAGCCAGTACTCGTGCACTTATGAAAACGCCCATCTACTATCCATGCAGTCTTCCAATGATGTAGCCACTACATATGAATTACTGTAATCATTGAGGCATTACTGCTGCACTCATGCAATCACCAAGGTATTAACTATGCAGTCTTTCAATCATGTATCCACTACTCATGCATTTATATAATCTCCCAGCCACTACTGTCGCACTCATGCAATTACCCAGGCATTATCCCTGTAGTCATGGAATCACCTAGGCATTATTGCTGTAGTATACAATTGCACAGGCATTACCAAAGCACTTCTTAAATCATCCAGCAAGTACATATGCACTTATGTAATGACCCAGGCACTACCGCTGCACTCTTCAAGTCATCCAGGAACTAGGCCTGTACTCTTTGAATCACCCAACCAGTATCTATGCACTTATAAAATCACCCATGCACTATCTCTGCACTCCTCCAATCACCCAGGCACTGCTACTACACTCATACAACCTCACACACATTACTCCTTCACTCATGCAATCACCCACACTTTACTTATGCACTCCGCCAATCTCCTAGACATTACCCCTGTACTTATGCAATCACCCTGGCATTACCCATGCACTCTTTCAATTACTTAGACAGAACACATGGACTCTGTACCTCTGTTCTTTCTTTCTGCACTTCTTTTGTGTCTTTATGCTTGTGTTGCTTCTTTCTGTACTCCTTTTAGGACTTTCTGCAGCCCTGTTTCCTCTATCTGCATCCGTGTTACCTCTTTCTACACCTCTGTTCATTCTTTCTGCACTTTTTTTGTTTTTTTCTGAACATGTCTTGCTTCTTTCTGCGCCTTTTATGCCTCTTTCTGCACCTCTCTTCTCTTTTTGCACCCCTCTTGCCTCTTTCTACACCTCTGTTGCTTCTTTTTGCATTCCTCTTGCTTCTTTGTACACCTCTGTTTCTTCTTTTTGCACCCCTCATGCATCTTTCACACCGTCTTCGGTCTTTCTGCACCCCTCTTGCCCCTTTCTGGACCTTTGTCTGCAGTGTCTGACATACTTTTGGAATGCAAGTAAAAATATTTTTTATTATAAATAAAATATATGAGAATATTTGTATATAATTATGTTATTAAATGATTTAATGAAAGTATTTAAACTTTTTTTTTCAGATACTCACCATTATTATTAATAAAGATTGAGTATGGCAAGAAAAGATCAAAAGAAAAGAAAAGAAAGAAAAGAGTACTATTTCAAAGAAACAGAAAAGGAGAAATCAGACAAAGTACAACATGTGACATTGAAGAAAAAGGCTTCTGGTAAGAGAACTAAAGAATTTGTTAAAAGAGTTTTAAAGAAGATTACGAATTTAGAAAATGGAGAAAAGAAAAAGAAAAGTAGTACAACCATTCAGAAGGAAACAAAAAAAGGAGATATTAATAGAAAATCATGTTTTGGGAAAATAATCTATGATGAAAGAAGAATGAAACAGTATAAGGATATTAGGAAACGAATGTTTAAAAGTAGAGTACTGCAAAATTAAATGAAAGATTGCAAGAAATATAAAAGAAGATCTGCATTTTACAAGAAAAAGCAACAGATTGAAAGTGTAGTTGAAAACGCTTTTGAATTGAAAAGAAGATTGTTTATATTAGTTTTGAAAAGAATGACAACATTGAATAAAACAATGCATTTTATGAAGGCGAAAAGAAAAAGACTGGTCAATAGAATTAACTTTTGCAAAACAAATTGGGGTAAATGGAAGCACACTTCTAGTACTGAACCTTTTTTTAATGAAGAAAGCTATTTTCAACAAAATACATTAGTTCAGGCAGTTGATACCAATGGTCGTTCTTATGAGGTTAAAAATGGTTGTCCAATTGAAAAAGAAAAGATGGTTCCTAGAAATGTAGAAGAAGTAATAGCTGAAGAAGTTCAAGGGAGACGTTCACAAGCTCCAGTGTATAGGTGGGATTGTAGTAGTATTTGTAGTATACGACAGGAATCTATTGATATTTTACGAAATTTCTTACGAGAGTATGGTAAAATAAAGTGTTAAACAGAAGATTAAGATGTTGCAAGGACTAGATCCTTGTAAAGTGAGAAAATATACCGGCTTGCAGGGTCATTCTCTGGCTTGTCTTTCTAGAAAAGTGTGTCAAAGTACTTTTCATCATTTGAGAATGTTAGCAGTACATCACTCAGAAATGCGGAAGTTAGTAAGAAGATTGTACTATGTAAAGAGTCCTGCATTATGTTTAAGTGAAATAAGCACTGCTCTTTTGCATGGTTCAGTATTGGATGTAAAAAAAAGTTTGTGATGATATACAGTTTTGTTTCTTTGGTCCTGAAGAGGAGTGTAGACAAAGTGAGAGTCTCATAAGTGTAGGTGTTGAAGAAGAGGTGGAAAATAGTAGTACTCAGAAGTTTGCAGAAGAAATTACAAAGTTTAAGGTAGTTTGTTGTGAAAAACCAAACTATGTTTCTATCTGTTGTCAACGTACTCACTATAGAAGTCAAACTAGGAATGTTGATGTGTATTTAAAAAGTGAAAAGGAAAACAATGATAAGTGGGAGCAATTTTGTGCTTATTTGTTGGTGGAAGGTCGTTTTGAGTTGGGTAGTGATCAACGTATTTGTAAATATTGTTACAGCAAACTAGAAGAGAATAAAATGCCAGCTAGAGCTGTACATAATAACCTAGAGTTGGTAGGTATTCCTTCAGAACTAGTAGATTTAAATACATATGAATCTATTCTTATGAATCTGTGTACCCATTTCAGGCTATTGTTCGTATGGAGCCTAAATCAGGTAAGCTGCCTCCAACAGATTTACATAGAGGTTTAAAAGGAAGAGTTGTGTATTTACCTTTAGATTTTAAGAACAATATTGAAACTGTTGGTGTAGAGAGAGAGGAAAGTGAACCTGTAGTTATTCTAGTTAATGGTGTACCAACAAAGAGTCGGAAAATATGGCAAGAGTTAGTAGATGTCACCAAACTTCAAAAAGCTACATTATATCTTATACAAAACAATTTTTATTATAAAAAATATACATGTGGACGAAGAAGAAATATCTTTAGGAGATGATAGAGAAAATTCACTGGCCAAATCGAAAAAGTGGATGTCTCCAGGAGTGAAGAAATTTGTGGACATTATAGTATACATCCTTTACATTCAAAAGAAGTGATTGGAAATACTATTGAATTATTCCAAATGAAGAAAGCGAAGGGAACTCCTATGAGTGTTTGGGAAAGAAGTTTAGAAGCCCGTTGTTTTCCACAGCTCTTCCCCACTGGAAAAGGTGGACGATATGATGAACGACCCGTGCAGATTCCAGCTTCAGAATATCGTACAACAAGATTGTACTCAGAAGATCCAAGATTTCGACAATGTATTCCATATATATTTCATCTTCTGTTTGAAAGTGACTTGTCTGGACTTTCATATGCAGTGAACCACATATTAAAAACAGGAGTTCATCTTACACATGTTTCTGCAATGGAATTCATGGACAAAGTGCAACAAAGAGACGATCATTTAGAATCTCAGTTGATTAATTTGATGGCGTGTCAACGTGGTACTAATGAGTATTGGTATCGTCGTCACGGAGAACTTAAATGTATGTTAAGGAACTTAGGAACCCCTACGTGGCTTGTTATGCTAAGCTGTGCTGAATACACATGGGATGATTTACTTGAATTTCTACGAGAAGCAAATTCAAATATTAAAAACATTGAATTGAAGACAGCTGGAGAACTGTGTTCCTTGGATCCTGTAAATGTGTGCAGATATTTTAATCATAGGTTTCAAGCTATGATGTCTTTTATCTGCAATAAAAATAACCCACCTCTTGAAGAAGTTATTGATTTCTTTTGGAGAAAGAAGTACCAAGCCAGAGGTGCTCCTCATATACATATGCTATTATGGATCAAGGATGCACCAAAATTTGGAACCGATTCTGATGAGACTGTTTTATCTTTCATTGAAGACTATGATACATGTGCTATTCCAAAAACACGAGGAGAAAATACCTTAAGACAACAAGTTTTACGGTTTCAAAGTCATTGATGTGGGAAATATTGTCGACGGAAATACAAGTCAAAGGAAAAATGTTATACAAAATGTTGTTTTGGATTCCCACGTCCAGTAATTTCCAAAGGAAGAGTCAACAGTGTCATGTCAGCAGTGAGGCATACTATAACTCGAAAATCTCCAAAGAATACTTACAATATAAAAAGAATTGAAGATTCAAAGTATATTAATGATTACAATCCAGTGATTTTGATGATGTGGAATGCAAATATGGATATCCAGTATGTTGCAGATAATTCTATTGCTGTTGCTCGCTATGTTACATCATATATAACAAAATCTAAAAAGACAGAGTTGAAAGAAATGTGGGAAAAAATTTCACAAGAGAAGACTCTTAGTAACAAATTGTACAGCTTTAGTTTGAAGATGCTTTCCCATCGAGATATTGGATCGTACAAATGTTCGGATCGGTTGACATCCGCAAGTTTATATTCAAAGTCAAGAGGAATCATTTGGGTATGTCTAGGTCTTGCTGCAACATGAAATCGAGTATTGAAATCTGTAAAAGAAATTGAATACTTAGCATTAAATGAACCGGAAAGTACAGATATTGTTAAAGCAAACATGTTGGATACGTACTATCCTAAAAGAAGTCCACATCTGGAAAACATATGTCTCCATGAAGTACTGCAATATTACAGCTTTAAGAGAAATGTTACAGAAAATATAAATGAAGAAAAATATGCAGTATGTGATGGATGTTTGGTAAAACATACCAAAGGAAATCTTATTAATCACAGGAAACTCAGTTGTGATACTGTAGATAAAAGGGAATTTTTCTATTTAGCACTTCTGCAACTCTTCAAGCCTTGGAGTACTGAAATGGAATTACTTGAAGATTTTGAGTGCTATGAAGATTCTTTTAATGCATGTAAAGATAGCATTGAATGCACAATTTTTCCAAATTATCTACAAATGTTGAATGAAGAAATTGAACAAGAAACTAGTATTGCAGCTGAAATTGCTAGAGACAGTTCTCAAGATAGTCAAAGTTCTGCTCCACTAAGTCAAGATCCACTAGGACAACCAATTCTTGAAAATGAAGCAGCAATAGCCATGAGCGAAGTAGAAACGGCAATGCAACAAGCACAACAGGATATTATGGAGTTGGGAAACTTGGAAGAACAACTAAATATTGAACAGAAAGAAATATATCAGCAGGTTACACAACAGATAGAGCATGGTTTACTTCATGAAAAAAAAGAATGCAACTGCACATCATTTAAACCTATTCGAATGTATATCAGTGGTCAAGCTGGTACAGGAAAAACGGGCACATGACAAGCATCAATGTAGGCTTTTGCGATTCCTTAATTGCGATTATTAAGGAATCGCAATTAAGGAATTGCAAAAGCCTATGCATGTAGGAATCGCTATAAAATTAGCGATTCCCAAACATTCCTTAATTGCGAGTCGCAAATTGCGAGTCGTAATTAGGGAATACCTTCCCATTCATTCCTATGGGCCTACAGGCCCATAGGAATGAATGGGAAGATTGCATGCGTAATTTGCGAGTACCTATAGGTACTCGCAAATTACGCATGCATTTCAAGGTGCAAGGGTGTCAAAAGGACACCCTGTTGCACCCTGAAATTGAACTGTGCACACATGTTGTGCACACACATGCCCCAAGGGCATGTGTGTGTGTAACCTTCAACTTTGAAAAATGCACTTTAGTGCATTTTTCAACGTTTTTGCAAATTATCATCAAGTTCAAATTGATGGTAATTTGCGCCCTATTAACAAAATCGCTATTTGCGATTTCATCATGCATTGCATTTAAGGAATCGCAATTTGCGATTCCTTAAATGCAATCGCAATTTAAGAAATCACAATAAATTGCGATTTCTTAAATTGCGAGAGCCTTACAGTTTCATGCGTCGCAGAGGCCCTTTTTGCGGGCACAAACGGCCGATTTTTGCGAATCGCACCGTTTGCGCTCTCAAAAAAGGTTGATGCATGTGCCTGTAAGTTTCTTAATTAAAGTTTTGACCAGTTATCTATAGAAAACCACTGAATCGCATTTATCTTGTGTTGTAACCGCTCCAACTGGGTAAGCAGCACACAACATTAAAGGGATTACATCACATCGTTTACTGATGCTACCAGTTGAACATGAAAATAAGTTGGAATATCACAAGCTATCTGGAGAAGCTTGTTATGAAGTTTCAAGAGTACTAAAGAAAATGAAACTTCTGATAATTGATGAGGTGAGCATGGTCTCAAACGTAATGCTTGCCTTTGTACATTTAAGAATGCAACAGATTTTAAAAACATATTATGATGTTTTATTTGGAGCAAAACATGTAATTGTATTCGAGCGATCTATTACAACTTACTCCTGTGAAAGGGCAACCAGTTTTTAAAACACTTGTCCATGAAGACACTAGGAAATCTTTGGGAAGTATTGGAAATGTGAACATTTGGTCTCTTTTTGAATATAAAGAACTTATTAAGAATATGCGACAAGCAAGTGATGAACATTATGGAAACATTCTTCAAGATATTAGAATTGGTGTCTGGACAAAAGATGGTAAAGAAGCTTTACAAAGTCGACTACTAACAAACTTGTTTCCAAATGAAAATATTGCACCTGAAATAATGTACAAAACAAAAAAATTGGAGAAAAGAAGTCTATAGTTTGTCTAATGCCAACACTGCAAGAGTGCTCTACATCCAATCAAGAACTTTTGAAACTGGAGAAACAACCAATAGTGAAAATGGAAGCCACTGATAAAATGGAACACGAAGGAGTTACTATTCTTCTGTCAGAGAAATTACAGTCAAAATTAGATTCTTTGGAAAAATCTGTATCTAAGACTGCTGGTTTGGAAAAGACTTTATATGTATGTGTAAACTGTCGGTAATATTACGGCGTAATTTAGATGTTGAAAAAGGTTTAGTGAATGGAGCAATGGGAAAAGTTGTTGATTATGTACATTTTCAGAACAGAGATGGAATTGAATTTTTGAAGATTAAATTTGATCAGATTGAAGAGGTAAACAGATTGGACGTTGTGCTGTTCGTTTTTTGTCCGTAGAAAACAGTTTCCTCTTTCTTTAGCATATGCAGTGACCATTTATAAATCTCAAGGTTTAAGTGTAGACAGTGCTTTGGTAAATATTGGAAGAACAGTGTTTAAAGAGGGTATGGCATATGTTGGATTGTCTCGAGTAAGAACATTATCTGGAATGTATTTGATTGATTTTGATGAGAAAAAGGTTAGTGCAGATGCAAATTGTGTGAGAGTATAATCGGTTAAGAAGACTGTATGCTCCTAACTTAGGTGATTATCCCATATATGAAAAACGTGTAGTATGTCCAAAACGAAAATATGAGAAACACTCTAGTGAGGTTGGAAAGAAGAAAACAATTTAAGAGAATGTTCAGGCTGTAAAGAAAATGAAAATGGACACTGTTGATGATATTGTAGGATACCAGTTAGAAAATAGTTCAGGTATCAACTGCTATGCTAATGTAATTGTGAACGGCGTGTTTTTTCTAGAAAATCTTCATCATCAAATTATGGAAAATCGAGAAAAAGATTCTGTTCTTTGTTACATTATAGTTTTGAAAAGTTGAAAACTGATAAAACCAAAATCCATACTGCTTCTGGCATTCGGCATCTTTTGGATATATGTTCTGGTTCTTCACAATGTACACTTAATGTACAACAAGATGCTCAAGAATTTCTTATGTTTATGCTTGCAGTATTGGAAGATGAAGGAATACAAATTGAAAATCTGTTTGGACTACGTTAAAGATGGCATCATAAATGTGAAGAATGTTCATTTTCTTCTACCACTGAAATAGACACTGAACGATTCATATATTTGACAATACCAGATTGCAAAACAGTGTCTTTTAACAAATTAGTAAAATCAGCTAATCAAGATATGAAATGTACTCACTGCAAATCAGAAATGTTGTCAACATTATTTATAGAAAGATTTGGACAATATGTAATTTTAATGCTACAACGTTGTACAGCAGATGGAAGAAAATTAGAAACCAAAATTAAAATGTTGTGGCAAGTCCAGGGTTAATTTCAGGAAGAACTTTTAAAGCAGTGGCTATTATTTTTCATGATGGACCTAGTACAACATCTGGACACTATACTGTGTATTTAAGATGCAATAAAGTATTGACACATTGTAATGATGCCCATTTTGAATTCAAATGTCGGTTGCCTAACGAATTACCAAATTCATATCTGATATTTTTTATGCCAAAGTTTTGAAAACATCATTCGGCCTATTGGGAAGATGTAAACATGAATTAACGAGTTTATTTTGGATATTTTCAATGCAAATGATTTCGGAAACATCATTCGGCCTATTGAGAAGATGTGAACAATTAGTGTTTGAATTATCGTTTCTGTTCTTTGATATTGCATTTGGAAAATTGTGTTTGAAAGAAGTAGTTCATATATTTGATCTTTGTATTATATGCAATGTAAATGAGAGTGTTTATTTTTGAAAATGTAAACAGATAGTTGAACTTGTAAATATTTTGAAAAGAGATTTGTTTGTTTTTACAATTTTATTGATTGTATTTTTTTGCCCGCTGTGATATGATGTTCAACATTAAAATCACTGTGTATGGTGACATTCAATAGTATCTGAAAACAGCAAAAAGAGAACCTGAATATGTTATGTAATTCTAAAATTATGTTGTGTTCTTAAACCTATAATATTATTTGCAATAACAGTATTTTTTCTTCTCTTTTACAGAAAGTAAAACTAAAGTTCGAAAATATTTTAAATTTACTTTACAATGAAACAACTGTAAAATAGTTTCAATGAGTTTGATATATACTTCAATACAGAAGGTAAGATGAAATAATGTAATAAGCATAATAATATGAATTAATGTTTACAGTCACTTTTATTGCAGTTATTCATTTTTTCAAACTCAATCAACCAGGCATACCTATGCACTTACAAAATCATCCAAACAATACCTATCCACTTACAAAATCACCCAGGCACTACCGATTCACTTCTGCAATCACCCAGGCACTACTCATCTACTCATGCAATAACCCAGGCACTACCCATGCATTCCTCCAATCACCCAGCCAGTACCTATGCACTTATCCAATCACTCCACCAATACCCAAGCACTTATAAAATTACCACTCACTACCCTTGCACTCTGACAATCACCCAGGTACTACCGATGCACTCATGCAATCATCCAGGCATTACCCATAAACTAATGTAATCAATCAAGCACTACCCATGCACTCTTCAATCACCCATACATTACCTGTGCACTCATGCAATCACCCAGGCAGTAACCAAGCACTTACCAAATCAGCCAGGCATTACCCATGCACTCCTCCAATCACCCAGGCACTACTCATCCACTCATGCAATAACCCAGGCACTGCCCATGCACTCCTCTTATCACCCAGCCAGTACTTATGCACTTATCCAATTACTCTGCAATACACAAGCACTTATAAAATCACCATGCACTACCCTTGCGATCTTACAATCACCCAGGCACTACCCATACACTCATGCAATCATCCAGGTATTACCCACAAACTCATGCAATCAGACAGGCATTACCCATGCACTCTTCCAATCACCCATACATTACCTCTGCACTCATGCAATCACCCAGGCATTAACCAAGAACTTACAAAATCACCTAGGCACTACCCATGCACTCCTCCAATCACCCAGGCACTACTCATCCACTCATGCAATAACCCAGGCACTACCCATGCACTGCTCCAATCACCTATGCACTACCCATGCATTCTTCTAATCACCCAGACACTACTTATTCACTCCTTTGATTACCCAGCCAGTAGCCATGCACTCCTCCAATCACCCAGTCACTACCTATGCACTTATAAAATCACCATGCACTATCCTTGCACTCCTCCAATCACACAGGCAGTACCCATGCACTCATGCAATCATCCAGGCACTACCCTTGCACTCATGTAATCATCCAGGCATTACCCATAAACTCATGCAATCACTCAGGCAAAACCTATACACTTACAAAATCATCCAAACAATACCTATCCACTTACAAAATCCCCCATGCACTATCGATGCACTCCTGCAATCACCCAGGCAATACTCATCCACTCATGCAATAACCCAGGCACTACGCATGCACTGCTCCAATCACCCGTGCACTATCCATGCACTCCTCCAATCACCCAGCCAGTACCTATGCACTTATCCAATCACTCCACCAATATCCAAGCACTTATAAAATTACCATGCACTATCCTTACACTCTTACAATCACCCAGGTACTACCGATGCACTCATGTAATCATCCAGGCATTACCCATAAACTAATGTAATCAGTCAAGCATTACCCATGCACTCTTCAATCACCCAGACACTACCATTGCAGTTATAAAATCACTCAGCCATTATGCATGCACTCCTTCAATTAGTCACGCACCATAGGTTTCAGGGACAATATACTTAGAAATTAGCATTTAAAAAACCTTAGAAATTCACTGAAAAACCATAGGTTTCAGGGACGTTATAGTTAGAAATTAGCATTTAAAAACCTTAGAAATTCACTGAAAAACCACAGGTTTCAGGGACGTTATAGTTAGAAATTAGCATTTAAAAAACCTTAGAAATTCACTGAAAAAACCACAGGTTTCAGGGACATTATAGTTAGTTGGACATTTTACTCGTACAAAACCAGAGAAACTCGCCCGTTATAGTTTGTTGAGCTAACTATAACTCGCGCCCCCGCAATGCACTGCTGATGACGTCACATATTACATCATTCATGACATGGTCAGTGATATCACTGATGACATCACTGATGACATCTCAAATGACATCACTGATGATATCATCCACGTGATAATCTGATGCACCTCATCACACCCTAATTTAACCTTTGATACACCCACTCTAAAATACAGACTATCATTTTCGAAATCATAGACACGCCAATACCAGTTCCTATATACCAACTCACTGATTCCTAGGTCTACACACACATCCACTCATTCACCCATATAGTCACTCATACATGCAGTCACTCATCAATACAGCACTATCATATGCACTGATACACCTATACAGACACTTACATACCGCCACTCACCCATAGAGCTAGTCACACAGGTAGTCAGTCATACAAAGAATCGATCACACTCCCATTTACTCACCTATACAGTTATACACATACCACCTCACGTATTCATACAGATACTAACACATACTTACTCTCTTGTACAATCACTGATACAAGCGCACACTTATCCATACAGCCACTCTCACAATCACTCACTCTCACATATAGTCATTTATATACTCCAATACTCACATATACTGCCTTTCACATATGTAGTTATTCACACATGTACCACTGAGACATCCATTCGCTCACCAACACACCCATACACACACTCACCCACCCATACAGCCCTTCACAGATACACTCTTGAACCCATACACCCAGTGAATCACCCACTCACACATCAATGCACATAGTCACACACCCCCAACTCACCCACACAGATACTCAAGCACCCATAGAGATGCTCAGACAACCAATCAATAACCCATATAGACACTCATGTAGCTACTCACCAACCCATGCAGCCGCTTACACACCAACTGACAGACTGACAGAGACATTCATACAGTTTAGTCACTAACCAATGCATTCAGTAAGTCATGTTTAATCACTCAGTTGTACAGTCAGTCACGCACCTACTAAATCATCCATTCAGACACTTATACACCCACTCATTCTTCAATACACCTTGGCATATATATATAGAAAACATATTTAAACTTTACAGAAACACATAGTCACTGGATGATATCATCAGTGATGTCATCAGTGATGTCATTTGAGATGTCATCAGTGATGTCATCAGTGATGTCACTGACCATGTCATGAATGATGTAATATGTGACGTCATCAGCAGTGCATTGCAGGGGCGCGAGTTATAGTTAGCTCAACTAACTATAACGGCCGAATTTCTCTGGTTTTGTACGAGTAAAATGTCCAACTAACTATAACGTCCCTGAAACCTGTGGTTTTTTCAGTGAATTTCTAAGGTTTTGTAAATGCTAATTTCTAACTATAACGCCCCTGAAACCTGTGTGGTTTTTTCAGTGAATATATATATATATATATATATATCCAACAAACACCCTGCTCCACATGGAAGAGAGCACGCACACGAGGAATGCTTAGTTATGAGGCATTTTTTATTCCATAGGGCCTCCTCCTCCGACCCGGCAACACAGAGTATATATTCCAGGCGATTGGTAGAGATATTAGTGAAATACGCGGAGATAGATAGAGTGGCGCTACAACTTCGCATTGAAAAATTGACTGATGAAATTACAAACATGGATCTTATTGAGGAAACAGCCAAATTAACACAAGAGATGACCAATCGATTACGAAAAGAAGAAGACAAGATAAAAGAACGAAAAGCTTTAAATTCCACCGGGATCGAGTGGATTACGAAACTGGACGTATCTTCACCTTTTCACGCAAATACGATGCAATGAAATCAACCAAATATGCTGCCACCAATGCACAACAAACTGGTACCTTGTTTAACAAACAAACAACTGCTGACACTTCCAACTCTGATTTCAGTTTGGCGATGGAAAGTGAAGTCGAAGGGGACACTATTAGACCTATGACAGGCGGAATTCGTGTGGCACCTTCCCCCGCAGAAGAATTGAATTTTTTAGCGGAGGAACGGAGATCGACTCTCCGACCAAGACCCCAGAAAAAACCAGCAGACAGAGGAGAACCTACCGGCGGAGGCGGAAAGCCAGGAAACGAGCCAACTCCATGCATCAACAACAGCAAAAAACACGGGAGGGGCTGGTGGAACCGCCGATAAATGCACTAGAGGAAAGTAAAAGAATAGTTATCAATTTGTCGGAAACAGTTCTTAACCAAGCAGAAATTCAAATATTGGCCCTTGGCTTATCCTACTGTGCTGAATCAAATTTTGATTATCCTAATACCAGAATGGACATCTATAAATTTGTGCGTAAGTTAAAACTTCAAAAATTTCATGCTTTGAACAAATCAAAAGCAGGGACCAACACCAACCTCCAGAGTAATCCAGAGACAGAGGAACTATCTCAAACCATGCCTTTAGTGGACCAATCTCTGTTGCGAGTGCTAACTGAATTACAACAGGAAAATTATAATGGGCAAGGCGAAGAACAGTTTCCTTCCTTAGCCATGAATACTTCAGCCTCACGGGAAGCCTCTAGGAAGATTACACCGTTCAAAAAGAAATCTAAATTTACTCCTGTATTAGTGAGAGATGGTATTGACATTTTCAGTGAAAACGTGATCAGTGAAATTAAACAATTGAATCACCAAACATTAAACTCCAAGAAGAAAATAAATAACAAAAATAAACAATATTACTCTTTGATTAACAAACTACATAAAGACAAACGTTATAGTCAGAAATTCTGACAAAGGAGGAAATGTAGTTTTGTGGGCGAGAAAAGACTACATGGAAGAAGCATTGTCACAGTTGAATGACAGATCTTGTTATAGACTCAGCAATTCGTTGGCCCTAAGGGAGACATCCAAGGATTTTTATGCTAAATTGGTGGCTTGGAAAAGTGCAGGACTGTTGACAATGGACGAGTACCAGTTCATTAGAAATGATCATCCAACCGTCCCAAATATCTATTTTATCCCCAAAATCCATAAAAACGCTTCCAAACCCCCAGGCAGGCCCATCATTTCTGCCAGATCTAGCTTATTGGAAAATGCTTCCAAATATATAGACTTGTTTCTTCAAGAATGGGTCCAAGGATTGCCCTCCTATATAAGGGACACAAGTGATTTTATTTCCAAGTTAAAGGATTTCAAATGGGACAGTAATTTTTATCTTTTAACTTTGGACGTTGCTTCCTTATATACGTGCATTAACCATGAAGACGGCCTTCGTGCTGTTGAATTCTATTTAAACAAGAATGAAGTAACTCTGCCCCAAAACAATGCTATGCTGTTAGGCATGATCAGCTTCTGTTTAAACAACAATGTATTTTTGTTTGACAAAACATACTATCAGCAAATGCGAGGAGTCGCAATGGGAGCCAGCTTCTCCCCCAGTTATGCCTGTTTATTCATGGGCTGGTGAGAGGAGCTGGTTCTCTGGGACACACACAAGAGGTATATGGATGATCATGTCAAACTGTACTATAGATATATTGATGACCTCTTCATCGTATGGGAGGGAACCAAAGAGCAAGCTATAAACTTTGTTTCAGAGATTAATGAGAACGGTGTCAACCTGAGTTTCACATCCAATATAAGCAACACCAGCATTAACTTTTTAGATGTTGAAATATACTCTAACAGAAACAAACTAGAAACCAGGGTATACAGAAAGGAAACTGCCGGCAATGCCGTGTTACATTTTTCCAGTTTCCACCCACGGCACTTAGTACACAGCATTCCCTATGGGGAAATGCTTCGTCTTAAAAGAATTTGCAGTAGCCCAGAAAATCTAGCAAAAGCCCAACAGCAAAGTAAGAGGAGATTTTTATCTAGAGGGTATCCCATTAAAGTTGTACAAGATGCCATCAAAAAATCACAGAATTTGGTCAGAAATGAACTGCTAATTCCCCAAAAAAATAGATCAGTGACACATATAACGAATCAAAATCCTGATGAGCTGAGACTTATCATCGCATACAGTGCTCAAGAAAAAACCATAAAGAAAATTATACATAGAAACTGGGCCATTGTTAAAAATGACCCTGTAATAGGTCATGAGCTTTCTACAAAACCTAACATCACCTATAAAAGAGCTCCCTCAATGCACAATAGCTTAGTTTCTAGTAGTCCCGAATCACCCAATATTTCTAATTGGTTGAATGTTCCCAATGGATTCACAAAATGTAAGACATGTAAGGCATGCCAGTATGGCGTGAACAGAAAAAGCTATTCCACCGCTTTTTGTGACAAAGAGGTAAAAATTAACAAACCCCTCCATTGTAAAACGGAATACGCAATCTACGTGCTGGAATGCACATGCCAACTCAGATATGTTGGTAGCACTAAGCTACCGGTGAGCAAAAGAATATTGCAACATATAAGGGCCATTAACAACTGTGACCCTACTTACCCTGTCGCCAGACACTTTCGAGAAGTCCACAATAACAACTTAAAAGACTTCTCGTACTTTGTAATTGATTCCATACCTAAAACTAAAAGAGGCGGCGACAGGGACTATCAGCTCAGAAAATTAGAGACGCGATATATTCTCAATATGGACAGTAAGTCCCCAGGAGGATTAAACAATACAGAGGATTTATATACTTGCTTATAGAACATGCCCTGCCCATCCCTAACCACTGTGCGCCCTTTTCCAGAGATAAAAAAAGAGGGAAAAGAGAGAAAAAAGAAACAAAGAGATAAAAGAGAAACAAAAACTATAGCATATTTTTTACAGATCTGTATAGTTTTATTAACTTCCCTATGTTTTTCTATATTTATTCTATTTAAAAATGTTTTTTATAATTAGAATAGTACCATTAGGGAAATCACATTAGTGACTTAAATAGGAAGCTGCCAATTCACCTGAACCAGTAAACATAATGGTTTTTTAACAAGCTACACTCAGATGCACTATATTGTTCAGCACTGAAATCTTTTATTCGTTGAAATCCAAATGAGTAAGATGATCGGGGAATTGTGTCAATCACTTTAGGTAGCACATAGCACTTTATATAGATTTTATATAGAACGGAGAATCATGGTGTCCAGTAACATTCTAAGATACAATATAGTGCATTGATGCAAATATCCCAGTATATGTCGAATCAAGGATTGATCCTATAATCGTTTATATAATAACACTATTTTATGTGTCGTTTATCGAAAATGCCGTTTTTTAGAAACATTTTAATACAATTTGATATGTATTTTTACATTTTACGTATGGTTCAACTAATAAAATTATGAATGTTTTGGTTATTTATTTGAACGTTTCTATAGGTTATTTATACAATATTATCAATTGTGACTATTCCTTTTGATTTTAAACGTATTTAAGACATGTTATTAACAAAGACAGGTGGTAAAGGTTTCCCTGCTTTGGTTTATTGAAAGTGATGACTCGACCTATGTATCGAATGTAAGAAATGTTTCTTTTAGTTCTATTGCACATCATCAATCACGTGTCAGAAGGTAGCACTTTAAATGGTCTTTGACTTTCAACAGCGTTGTCATGTGATCAAGATCCGTTCTGGACTGAAATGCGTAATGGCCGACATTAAACCACAACTTTAAAGCATGCAATCGTGGGTCCGGGTCTGCTTTGCTGAAGAGATACCTGCGGGAGGCGAGAAGCAGCTTTTTGGATATATATATATATATATATATATATATATATATATATATACGAACCAACGCCGTTTACGGTAAAAAACAGCTGCTGTGGACACAGTTTCCTTTTCAAAAAGCGGTTTTAATACAAATCAGTAACCAGCTCAACGCGTTTCGGGAAACACTCCCTTGCTCACGAGTACTGTGTGGCTTTACAACCTGTCTTTTAAATAAACATGTGATTGCATTCTAATAGCAAGTGACAACAGACTTCATGGCGAGTTAATTCACTCTTAGTCAAAATCTTTTTTACATAATAAATAATGAGTGTCAAAACAAATTAAACGTGACTAAACTAACAGAACTATGAGCGCGGTGTTACAACAATCCCAAAATACAAGGCAAAAAATAAACATCAAAATGAAAGTGCATCGTTGCTTTCAATGTATCAAAATCATAACCCTCGCTTGTTCAACGTGTAAATAACATGCTTTATGCACTAAAAATTAATAAAGCTGTAAATGATAAACAGCACCACGTCAATTAGCCCCAGTGGGCTTTTAATACATTGCCAAAAACCAATGATGTTACGTCACTGTGATAACATTGTTAATGCGTCAAAGATTCAATAAAGCTGTTATGCATGAACAGCACTACGTCAATTCGCCCCAGTGGGCAAATAACAATACATTGTAAACAAACCAAACAATGTTCAGTCATAATAGTAACTCCACCAATTAAAAAGATAATTTAGCTCTTTTGCCTTCATCGATAGGACCTTCACTCAAACGTTCTGAACTGTAACAAAGAAAACACAAACACAAAATTAATACCTTCACTTTAAAAACACACAGTGTAGAATAAAAACAGTCATTGCAATGGCTTAACTTCTAGGGAAAACAAACAGACTCTCCCCCTATTCTCTATTTACAATACGGAGACATACCTAATACAAATTACACTAGCCCAAATGGACTGCTAATTCCTCATCGCAGTTATGGCCTATTGGGACCAAGGTTCTGTACTGAATAATAAGCCTCGATTCCAATCGTCGCAGTTCCTGAACTCTGTTACCACCTCGTTCATTTGTTCTAACTGTGTCCAACACACAAAAACTCAATAAGTTGACATTTTTGTCGTGGTGGGTATCAAAATGGCGAGCAACAGGATATTGCTTGTCACCATTTTTGATTGCGCGAAGATGTTCAAGGACTCTTTTTTTAGGACTCTTTTTTTAGCTTTATGGATGGTACTGCCAATGTACACTTTCTGGCACGGGCAGAACAAAGCATAAATTGCATGATCAGTGTTACCACATATCACAGGCAGGCCCAAGAAGTCCGTAAATGCATTAATAAGTACTGGCCAGTCTTGCAGACTGACAAAGATTTAGCTGAGAGCGTGGGATCCTTTCCGCAGATCACGTTTAGAAAAACGAAGTCATTGAAAGATTCTTTATGCAAGGCAGTTGAGCCGTCACCTACAAGAACTTTAGGCATTCAAGGATTTTTCACTTGCAGAAACTGTAAAGCCTGCAAAAATAGTAAAAACCGAAAGGAATGCAGACTATCCCCTGAGTGCAAACCGTATGTGATAGCTAAACATACTTCATGTAACACTGATCATGCAATTTATGCTTTGTTCTGCCCGTGCCAGAAAGTGTACATTGGCAGTACCATCCATAAAGCTAAAAAAAGAGTCCTTGAACATCTTCGCGCAATCAAAAATGGTGACAAGCAATATCCTGTTGCTCGCCATTTTGATACCCACCACGACAAAAATGTCAACTTATTGAGTTTTTGTGTGTTGGACACAGTTAGAACAAATGAACGAGGTGGTAACAGAGTTCAGGAACTGCGACGATTGGAATCGAGGCTTATTATTCAGTACAGAACCTTGGTCCCAATAGGCCATAACTGCGATGAGGAATTAGCAGTCCATTTGGGCTAGTGTAATTTGTATTAGGTATGTCTCCGTATTGAAAATAGAGAATAGGAAAAGGAGAGTCTGTTTGTTTTCCCTAGAAGTTAAGCCATTGCAATGACTGTTTTTATTCTACACTGTGTGTTTTTAAAGTGAAGGTATTAATTTTGTGTTTGTGTTTTCTTTGTTACAGTTCAGAACGTTTGAGTGAAGGTCCTATCGATGAAGGCAAAAGAGCTAAATTATCTTTTTAATTGGTGGAGTTACTATTATGACTGAACATTGTTTGGTTTGTTTACAATGTATTGTTATTTGCCCACTGGGGCGAATTGACGTAGTGCTGTTCATGCATAACAGCTTTATTGAATCTTTGACGCATTAACAATGTTATCACAGTGACGTAACATCATTGGTTTTTGGCAATGTACTAAAAGCCCACTGGGGCTAATTGACGTGGTGCTGTTTATCATTTACAGCTTTATTAATTTTTAGTGCATAAAGCATGTTATTTACACGTTGAACAAGCGAGGGTTATGATTTTGATACATTGAAAGCAACGATGCACTTTCATTTTGATGTTTATTTTTTAGCCTTGTATTTTGGGATTGTTGTAACACCGCGCTCATAGTTCTGTTAGTTTAGTCACGTTTAATTTGTTTTGACACTCATTATTTATTATGTAAAAAGATTTTGACTAAGAGTGAATTAACTCGCCATGAAGTCTGTTGTCACTTGCTATTAGAATGCAATCACATGTTTATTTAACAGACAGGAAGTAAAGCCACACAGTACTCGTGAGCAAGGGAGTGTTTCCCAAACGCGTCGAGCTGGTTACTGATTTGTATTAAAACCGCTTTTTGAAAAGGAAACTGTGTCCACAGCAGCTGTTTTTACCGTAAACGGCATTGGTTCGTATGTTTAAGAGGTTCACCCCTTGCTGTGGACCGCCGCTGAGGAGAGGAAGGGGTGAGGCGATTACGGTGCGCGAGCACCGTTTGGCGGTTGTTTATATATATATATATGTATATATATATATATATTCAGAAACACAAAGGATGCCGCACTCCAGAGATTGGTTTCAGAGTTGCTTTATTTTCACCACTGGTGGTAGTGGTGGTGAAAATAAAGCAACTCTAAAACCTATCTCTGGAGTGCGGCATCCTTTGTGTTTCTGAATCTGCACCAGCTATTGAGCGCGCTGACATTGGGAATCAATTGGTTGTAATATTTATATATATATATATCCAACCACTCCGTCACTCCTCGGCATTCATACCATGGACGGAGACGGACCACGATGTTGTGCTGCAGTATTTTATTGCTGTTACTAGGTCTGACGCGTTTCGGCTCGGAAGAGCCTTGATCACATGACGTATATATATATTTACAGAGAGATTTCTCAGTGCTGAAAATATGAGACTGTGAAAGAACTATAATGAGTCTCTTTGAAGTTACATGAAAGACAGTAAAGTGTGGTACTGCTGCAGAGTACAAAAAAGTTTCCTGTTACATAGAGATATCTGACTTTTGTCTAGTGGCAGTTTTGACGCCATAAAATAATGCAGAGGGCATGCTGGAAAGAACAGATCTGTATTATGTGGATAGCTAAGTGGATTAGTAAAGCCACGCATTAGAAACACTTTGAAACAGATGAAATGTATGTGAGAGAGGGGCTATGGAGAGATGAGGAGCACGTTTGCTGGATGGTAGTGAGGGAATCAAAGGAGGTCATAGTGTGTAATTGTAAAGCACACGTTCACCCGTAGGCATCTTGGCGCTGAATAACAGATATTTATTGAAAGTCATGGGAGGGCGCCAAAATGATTGTCGCACTGGCTTCCACCAGCGCTAAAGGCTGCGATGATGGGTATGTGGCAAGGGAAAGTAATACTGTGTCTTTTTTCTCTCTTTCTTAGTGTTTTTGGAAAGCGTACGGATTTTGCAAAGGAAAGGTAAGGTGACTTCATCATTACTGACTGTTAAACACTTCACTCACGCACACACCCACCTACACATTGAAACCAACAACCTATCTGCCTTCTACGTAGGATAGTGTTTTAAAAGGATAGTTTTAGGCACTAGCAGAGATGGCGTATCGTTGGATGAATGCTGCCCAGGCCCTAAGTCTGGTTCTGGAGTCCAGCTCTGAGGCAGGATCAGAGACTGAGACAGCAGATACTGAGACAGCATCTGAGGGAGAGGACAATGGAGCAGAATCTGGGAGTGATTTTTTAGTCGGCGCAGTTCCATCCGAAGACTCATCTTCCAGCTATTCTGAAGGAGATGATGTCAGTCGTGCTGTCCCTTTGCCAGCACAGTCTGTGCAGCGGGACACCAGTAGCAAGTTAGAGAAAACCAGAGAGCAGGCACGTGCGGCCGCAAGCACAGACGGAGCGCTATCTTGGCAGCCTCCCAATTTAGTTCAGCCCCAAATTCCGCCTTTCACGTGACACTGGATGTAAAGTCGATACAGCTAATTTTTTGCCAATTGACTATGTCCATCTCTTTTTGGATGTTGACTTCCTTGTTGAAATTGCGCAGCAAACAAATTTGTGTGCCAAACAATTTCTGAGGGAGCATGGAGGCACTCTTGGGCCTCATTCTAGGGCACACAAGTGGACTCCCACTTCTTTAGGGGAGTTGAAGATATTTTTGGGCCTCACGCTTAAAATGGGGGTAGTGCATAAACCAACCTTGCTATCCTACTGGTCTACTCGCACGGTTTGGATAACCCCCATCTTCGCACCATACATGGACAGAGATCGTTTTTTGCTATTGCAACGCATGCTGCATTTCAATGACAATTCTGCTGCATTGCCCCGGGACCATCCAGACCATGACAGGTTGTTCAAAATTCGGCCTGTCGTGGAACATTTGTCTGCCAGGTTTCCAGAGGTTTATACTCCTGGAAAGAATATAGCCATTGATGAGTCCTTGATCTTGTATAAAGGGCGGCTGCTGTTCAGGTAGTACATTCCGAGCAAACGCGCTCGCTATGGCATCAAGCTGTACATGCTGTGTGAGAGCTCGACTGGCTTTGTGTACAGCTTGAGAGTGTATACAGGGAAGGAGACAACTCTTAATCCTGTAGGCTACCCTCCCACGCTAGGGATCACAGGAAAGATCATATAGGAGCTTGTCCAGCCACTCTTTCACAAAGGTTACAACCTTTATGTGGACAATTTCTATACAGGAGTAGAGCTGTTCAGTGAGCTCTACAAAGCTGGCACCGTGGCTTGCGGTACAATTCGTTGTCGCCGCAAAGGATTCCCGCAAGAGCTTGTTTGCGAGAAGCTCCAGAAATCCCAGAGCACTGTGTTGAGTTCCAACAAACTGCTTGCAGTCAAGTTCTCAGATAGGCATGACGTGTACGTGCTCACTACAATTCATGCTGAGAGCACTTCCCCTGTCACGGTTTGGGGTCAGATGGCCGAAGTCCACAAGCCCACCTGTATACTTGATTATAACAAGTACATGGGCACAGTGGACAAGAATGACCAGGTTCTTCAGCCATACAATGCGAGTCGTAAAACTCGCACTTGGTATAAGAAACTGTTTACTCACCTGATCCAGATGGCAACATACAATGCATATGTTGTTTATCGTTAGACCACCACAGGAAGACTCATGTCTTCCCTTGACTTTCAGTTGTCTGTGATTGAAAGTCTCACTGCTACAGAAGCAGCAGACTCCACTTCATGTGTTCTGGAGGATGTGGCAAGGCAGCAGGAGCGACACTTTGCTGATAAAATTCCTGCATTACCCAAAAAGGAGTGACCATGTCGTCGTTGTAAAGTGTGCTCGATGCAGGGAAAGAGGCCGGAGACTCGTGTTTACTGTCCCCAGTGCCCAAGTAAGCCTGCCTTCTGTTTTCCTACTTGCTTTATGTTGTATCATACTAAATCAAAATACTGGGAAATTGACTGAGGTGGAGCTGCCAATAGATAAACCTTTCAATTGGTGTGAATGGATACCTACTGTCTGTGGGTCACTCCTTCACTACGCAAGCAGCTGCAGAATATTTGTTCCTCTACTTCAGGAAATCATGGACTTTCCAACACCTTTATCTGCTTTCAGAATGTGGTGGTAGTTCTGTTCGCCAATTGACAAGTGCATTATAGTCCCCACGCTGCACATACTGGTGGACAGAACATACGCCACATTGTCAAGGAGTACCCGTGTTTCACATTCAACCGTTCTTCATAGTTTATGATGTTCTCTTTAGAAAGCTTTTGAAAATTTCCAGCATGTTTGCCTTAGTTCCAAAGGTAGATATGCTCGCTCAGTTCGAGATATGGCCTACTGGGATACTCAGACACCCCCCAACTTGCATCCACAAACTGGAAGGAGTTGGATTTAGCACAGTGAGGGCATTGATGGCACGTGACAGAAACGTTTTCTCAAGCTTCAAGTAGCTAGAGATGGAAGGCATTAGTATAGGGTCACTTGACAATTAGGCAGGACTAGTCAGGACTCTGATGAGGACAGACACACAAATGGGTTAGAACAGTTTACGGTAGGTGCGCTTTCCGAGGAATATTGCAAAGGTAGAAGGCAGATAGTAAAGGTAGTACAGATACACGTCATGACTTCATCTTTACACATGGATTCAAATCCATTGCTGCCACTCTCCCACTGAATTTACTAAAGTACTTATGGGTCAATGCTGCTTGCCATGTTCATCCTCCGTTAGAACTTAGTAGATGTTCAGTTTGCTGTATGATAAGTGCATTACAGTCACTGCACATAACGGTGGATTGGACATATGCTACGTTGTCAAAGACTACCCATGTTTCACATTCAACCATTCTTCATAGTTTATGATGTTCTCTTTAGAAAGCTTTTGAAAATTTCCAGAATGTTGGCCTTAGTTTCAAAGGTAGATATGCTTGCTCAGCTCGAGGAATGGCTTTGCGGCATACTTGGGCACCCCACAACTTGCATCCACAAACTGGAAGGAGTTGTATTTAGCACAGTGAGTGCGCTAAAGGCGCATGAAAGACATGTCGTCCTGAGCCTCATGTGACTGTCATGGGAGCTATTAGTAAAGGTTCACTTGGCATGCGTTCAGTAACATAAAGGAAGAAGGAGGCAGAGACTTGACAGGTGATAAAATGTAGTCAAACTCATTATGTCTTGTGGCATATGAATGTGATGGGCCCTTGCATGGCAGTGGTATGTTTATGTGAGTGCAAGTGATCTGGTTGATTGGGCCCGTGGATGGCGATGTGTGGTGCGTGAATGGCGTGTGAATGGACCATAAAGTGGTTGGTGCCATGAAGTGGCTTTATGGCTCACCGTCAGAAGGCTTGACTTCAATATTTATATACTTTGATAAGTATTTGTGCTTTGAAGCCAGCGTTTCTGGAGGTGCTAAAACCAACCAGTGTAAGTGGTGGATTAACTTTATTAAATTAGTGTCAGATTTATATTTGTGCCGGTTTAATGGCCTTTTGTAAGACCTTTTTTTATGTCAATATGGGTAGCAGGGGACTTTGTGCCCTAGCTCAGTCGTCACCTAGACAAACCTTCACATTTTTGAGTAGTAGACAACGAGGGAAGTACAGGGGTGAATGACTTGCGTGGCTCTCACTGTTTTTTTTTTTTTACCCAGCATCCCCTGTAAACCTTAAATTTAGCTCAAATTCAAAATTTCTTCACATTTAAGTGATGGAAAGTTCAGGAATCTGCGGCGACCTACAAACTTCCATCTTCCTAGCATTTTCCCAGGTCTTCCGATAAAAATGGTACCTCACTCGTGTGGGTGGCCCAAGTACCCGTGACAGGGAAGAGCCCAAAACGTATTGAGGAGACATCAAAATTGCCTATCACAAAATGACCTGGTTTTGCAAGGGGTCACCTGGGTTTTTGGCCCCGTGCTCGGCGGCCATCTAGGGAAACCTACTAAACCCACACAATTCTGAAAACTAGAGACCTGGGGGAGTCCAACGAGGTATGGCTTGCGTGGCTCCCCCAACGTTTCCCTACCCAGAATCCCCTGCAAACCTCAAATTTTGCTGAAATAATCAATTTTTTTGCAAATTTCTGTGTGGGAAAGTTGTGGGATCACCAGGCTGACACAAATTTCCTACCGCCCAGTGTTCCCCCAGGTCTCCTGATGAAAATGGTGCCTCACTCGTGTGAGTGGGTCAGGTACCCACGACAGGCAAGGACCCAAAACGCATTGTGGAGACATCAAAAATACCTATCACAAAACTATCTGCTTTTGCAAGGGGGTCACATGAGTTTTAGGTCCCGGGGTCGGCAGCCATCTAGAGAAACCTACCAAACCCACACATTTCTGAAAACTAGAGACCCGGGGGAGTCTAATGAGGTATGGCTTGCGTGGATCCCCCAACGTTTCCCTACCCAGAATCCCCAGCAAACCTCAAATTTTGCTGAAAAAATCAATTTTTTGAAAATTTCTGTGTGGGAAAGTTGTAGGACCACTGGGCTGACACAAATTTCCTACCGCCCAGCGTTCCCCTGGTTCTCCCGATGAAAATGGTACCCCACTTGTGTGGGTAGGCAAAGTGGCTGCAACAGGAAATGGACCAAATCGTACTGTGGAGACTTCAAAATGACCTATCACAAAACAACCTGGTTTTGCAGCGGGGGGCACCTGGTTTTTTGGCCCCGGACTTGCGGCCATCTAGGGAAACCTACCAAACCCACACATTTCCACACATATTTGCGTGGGATCACCGTGCTGGCACAAATGTCCTACCACCCAGCGTTCCCCTTGTTCTCCCGAGTAAAATGATACCTCACTTGTGTGGGTGGGCCAAAGGCCTGTGACTGGGAAGAGCCCACACCATAGGGATTAAGGGTATAGCACAGAGAATTCTAAGCGCTACATTTTAAAAAAAATAGTTTTTAGCCAATTCTGCATTGGACACCCACACAAATGAGGTATCATTTATCTCGGAAGACTGAGGGGAACACTATGGGGTAGGACATTTGTGCTGGCACAGTGATTCCACACAAAAATATATGGAAAATGTGTTTTTGTCAGCTCATTTTGAGGTTTGCAGGGGATTGTGGGTAGGAAAACGTTGTGAGATCCACGCAAGCCATACCTTGCTGGACTCCCCCGGGTGTCTAGTTTTCAGAAATGTGTGGGTTTGGTAGTTTCCCAAGATGGCCGCCGAGCCCAGGGCCAAAAACCCAGGTGACCCCCCCTTACAAAACCAGGTTGCTTTGTGATAGGTAATTTTGATGTCTACTCAATACATTTTGGGCCCTTGCCTGTCGCGGATACTTGACCCACCCACGTGAGTGAGGTACCATTTTTATCGGGAGACCTGGGGGAACGCTGGGTGGTAGGAAAGTTGTGGATCCATGCAAATTCCTGACTTTCCCACACAGAAATTTGAGAACAATTTGATTTTTTTTCAGCTAAACTTGAGGTTTGCAGGGGATTCTGGGTAGGAAAATGTTGGGGGGTCCTCACAAGCCATACCTCGCTGAACTTCCCCGGGTGTCTAGTTTTCAGAAATGTGTGGGTTTGGCAGGTTTCCCAAGATGGCCATCGAGCCTGGGACCTAAAACTCATGGGACCCCCTTTGCAAAACCAGGTTGTTTTTGTGATAGGTAATTTTGATGTCTCCTCAATACGTTTTGGGCCGTTTCCTGTTGCAGGTACTTGACCCACCCACACAAGTGAGGTACCATTTTTCTCGTAAGACGTTGGGGAATGCGGGGTGGGTGGAATTTTGTGGATCCAAGCAGATTCCAAAACTTTCCATCACAGAAATGTGATGAAAATGTGTTTTTTTTGGATAAAGTTTGAGGTTTGCAAGGGATTCTGGGTAACAGAATTTGGTGAGATCCAGACAAGTCACCCCATCCTGGATTGCCCTGGGTGTCTAGCTTTCAAAAATGTATAGGTTTGCTAGGTTTTCCTAGGTGCCGGCAGAGCTAGGATTCAAAATCTACAGCTAGGCACTTTTAAAAAAAAGGGTCAGTTTTCACTGAGAAAATGTGATGTGTCCACGTTGCGTTTTGGACCGTTTCCTGTCGCGGGCACTAGGCCTACCCACACAAGTGAGGTACCATTTTTCTTGGAAGACTTTGGGGAATGCGGGGTGGGTGGAATTTTGTGGATCCACGCAGATTCCAGAACTTTCCACCACAGAAATGTGAGAAAAATGTGGTTTTTTTAATGAATTTTGAGGTTTGCAAGGGATTCTGGGTAACAGAACCTGGTGCGAGCCAGACAAGTCACCCCATCCTGGATTCCGCTAGGTGTCTAGTTTTAAAAAATATATAGGTTTGCTAGGTTTCCCCAGGTGCCGGCAGAGCTAGGATTCAAAATCTACAGCTAGGCATTTTGCAAAAAAAGGGAACGTTTTCACTGTGAAATCGTGATTTGTCCACATTGCGTTTTGGGCCGTTTCCTGTCGTGGGTACTAGGCCTACCCACAAAAGTGAGGTACCATTTTTCTTGGAAGACTTTGGGGAATGCGGGTGGGGGGAATTTTGTGGATCCACGCAGATTCCAGAACTTTCGATCACAGAAATGTGAGAAAATGAGGTTTATTTGGACAAATTTTGAGGTTTGCAAGGGATTCTGGGTAACAGAACCTGGTGAGAACCAGACAAGTCACCCCATCCTAAATTCCCCTCGGTGTATAGTTTTCAAAAATGTATAGGTTTCCTAGGTGTCCCTAGGTGCCGGCAGAGCTAGGGTTCAAAATCTACAGCTAGACCCTTTGCAAAAAAAGGGTCCGTTTTCACTGTGAAAATGTGATGTGTCCATGTTGCGTTTTGGGCTGTGTCTTGTCTCGGGCACTAGGCCTACCCACTCAAGTGATGTACCATTTTTCTCGGAAGACTTTGGGGAATGCCGGGTGAGTGGAATATTGTGGATCCACGCAGATTCCAGAACTTTCCACCACAGAAATGTGACGAAAATGTGTTTGTTTTTTTGACAAATTTTGAGGTTTGCAAGGGATTCTGGGTAGCAGAACCTGGTGAAAGCCAGACAAGTCACCCCATCCTGGATTTCCCTGGGTGTCTAGTTTTCAAAAATGCATAGGTTTGCTAGGTTTCCCTAGGTGCCGGCAGAGCTAGGGTTCAAAAGCTACAGCTAGGCACTTTGCAAAAAAAGGCTCCGTTTTCACTATGAAAATGTAATGTGTCCACGTTGCGTTTTGGGACATTTTCTGTCGCGGGCACTAGGCCTACCCACACAAGTGAGGTACCATTTTCTCGGAAGACTTTGGGGAATGTGGGGTGGGTGGAATTTTGTGGATCCATACAAATTCCAGAACTTTCCAACACAGAAATGTGAGGAAAATGTGTTTTTTTTACAAGGTTTGAGGTTCACAAGGTATTCTGGGTAACAGAACCTGGTGAGAGACAGACAAGTCACCCCATCCTGGATTCCCCAGGGTGTCTAGTTTTCAAAAATGTATAGGTTTGCTAGGTTTACCTGGGTGCCGGCAGAGCTAGAGTTCAAAATCTACAGCTAGGCACTTTGCAAAAAAGGGTCAGTTTTCACTGTGAAAATGTGATGTGTCCACGTTACGTTTTGGGCCGTTTCCTGTTGCGGGCACTAGGCCTACCCACACAAGTGAGGTACCATTTTTCTTGGAAGACTTTGGGGAATGCGGTGTGAGTGGAATTTTGTGGATCCACGCAGATTCCAGAACTTTCCACCACAGAAATGTGAGGAATTTTATTTTATTTTTACAAATTTTGAGGTTTTCAAGGGATTCTGGGTAACAGAACCTGGTGAGAGCCAAACAAGTCACCCCGTCCTGGATTACCCTGGGTGTCTAGTTTTCAAAACTTTATAGGTTTGCTAGGTTTCCCTAGCTGTCGACAGAGCTAGAGTTCAAATTCTACAGCTAGGCACTTTGAAAAAAAGGGTCGGTTTTCACTGTGAAAATGTGGTGTGTCCACGTTGCGTTTTGGGCCGTTTCCTGTCGCGGGCACTAGGCCTACCCACACAAGTGAGGTACCATTTTTCTCAGAAGACTTTGGGGAATGCGGGGTGCATGGAATTTAGTGGATCCACGCAGATTCCTGAACTTTCCACCACAAAAATGTGAACAAAATGTGTTTTTGTTTACAAAGTTTGAGGTTCGCAAGGAATTCTGGATAACAGAACCTGGTGAGAGCTAGACAAGTCACCCCATCCTCGATTCCCCTGGGTGTCTAGTTTTCAAAAAAAATTTGATATGTTTCCCTAGGTGCCGGCAGAGCTAGGGTTCAAAACCTACAGCTAGGCACTTTGCAAAAAAAGGGTCCTTTTTTACTGTCCAAATGTGGTATGTCGATGTTGGGTTTTGGGTCGTTTCCTGTCACGGGCACTAGGCCTACCCACACAAGTGAGGTACCATTTTTCTGGAAGACTTTGGGTAATGCGGGGTGGGTGGAATTTTGTGGATCCGCACAGATTCCCGATCTTTCCACCACAGAAATGTGAGGAAAATGTGGTTTTAGTGACAAATTTTGAGGTTTGCAAGGGATTCTGGGTAACAGCACCTGATGAGAGCTAGACAAGTCACCCCGTCCTGCATTCACCTGGGTGTCTAGTTTTAAAAAATGTATAGGCTTGCTAGGTTTCCCTAGGTGCCGGCAGAGCTAGGGTTCAAAAGCTACAGCTAGGCACTTTGCAAAAAAGGCTCAGTTTTCACTATGAAAATGTAATGTGTCCACGTTGTGCTTTGGGCCATTTTCTGTTGCGGGCACTAGGCCTACCCACACAAGTGAGGTACCGTTTTCTCGGAAGACTTTGGGGAATGCGGGGTGGGTGGAATTTTGTGGATCCACACAGATTCCAGAACTTCCTACCACAGAAATGTGAGGAAAATGTGGTTTTTTTGACAAATTTTGAGGTTTGCAAGGGATCCTGGGTAACAGAACCTGGTGAAAGCCAGACAAGTCACCCCATCCTGGATTCCCCTTAGTGTCTAGTTTTAAAAAATGCGTAGGTTTGCTAGGTTTCCATAGGTGCCGGCAGAGCTAGGGTTCAAAATCTACAGCTAGGCACTTTGCAAAAAAAGGGTCCGTTTTCACTGTGAAAATGTGATGTGTCCATGTTGCGTTTTGGGCCGTTTCCTGTCGCGGGCACTAGGCCTACCCACACAAGTGAGGTACCATTTTCTCGGAAGACTTTGGGGAATGCGGGGTGGGTGGAATTTAGTGGATCCACGCAGATTCCTGAATTTTCCACCACAAAAATGTGAACAAAATGTGTTTTTGTTTACAAAGTTTGAGGTTCGCAAGGAATTCTGGGTAACAGACCCTGGTGAGAGCTAGACAAGTCACCCCATCCTGGATTCCCTGGGTGTCTAGTTTAAAAAAAAAATTGATATGTTTCCCTAGGTGCCGGCAGAGCTAGGGTTCAAAACCTACAGCTAGGCACTTTGCAAAAAAAGGGTCCGTTTTTACTGTCCAAATGTGGTATGTCGATGTTGGGTTTTGGGCCGTTTCCTGTCGCGGGCACTAGGCCTACCCACACAAGTGAGGTACCATTTTTCTGGAAGACTTTGGGTAATGCGGGGTGGGTGGAATTTTGTGGATCCGCACAGATTCCCAAACTTTCCACCACAGAAATGTGAGGAAAATGTGGTTTTATTGACAAATTTTGAGGTTTGCAAGGGATTCTGGGTAACAGCACCTAATGAGAGCTAGACAAGTCACCCCGTCCTGCATTCACCTGGGTGTCTAGTTTTAAAAAATGTATAGGTTTGCTAGGTTTCCCTAGGTGCCGGCAGAGCTAGGGTTCAAAATCTACAGCTAGGCACTTTGCAAAAAAAGGGTCAGTTTTCACTTTGAAAATGTGGTGCGTCCACATTGCGTTTTGGGCCATATCCTGTCGCGGGCGCTAAGCCTACCCACACAAGTGAGGTATAATTTTTCTCGGAAGACTTTGGGGAATGCGGGGTGGGTGGAATTTTGTAGATCCACGCAGATTCCAGAACTTTCCACCACAGAAATGTGAGGAAAATGTGTTTTTTTTTTACAAAGTTTGAGGTTCACAAGGCATTCTGGGTAACAGAACCTGGTGAGAGCCAGACAAGTCACCCCATCCTGGATTCCCCAGGGTGTCTAGTTTTAAAAAATGTATAGGTTTGCTAGGTTTCCCTAGGTGCCGGCAGAGCTAGGGTTCAAAATCTACAGCTAGGCACTTTGCAAAAAGGGTCCGCTTTCACTGTGAAAATGTGATGTGTCCACGTTGCGCTTTGGCCCGTTTCCTGTCGCGGGCACTAGGCCTACCCACACAAGTGAGGTACCATTTTTCCTGGAAGACTTTGGGGAATGCAGTGTGGGTGGAATTTTGTGGATCCACGCAGATTCCAGAACTTTCCACCACAGAAATATGAGGAAAATGTGGTTTTTTTACAAATTTTGAGGTTTTCAAGGGATTCTGGGTAACAGAACCTGGTGAGAGCCAGACAAGTCACCCCGTCCTGGATTACCCTGGGTGTCTAGTTTTCAAAACTTTATAGGTTTGCTAGGTTTCCTAGGTGTCGGCAGAGCTAGGGTTCAAATTCTACAGCTAGGCACTTTGCAAAAAAAGGGTCAGTTTTCACTGTGAAAATGTGGTGTGTCCACGTTGCGTTTTGAGCCATTTCCTGTGTCGGGCCCTAGGCCTACCCACACAAGTGAGGTACCATTTTCATCAGGAGACTTAGGGGAATACAACATTTTAGATCAACTGTTATCACCTATTGACTTTCAATGCATTTCAACAATGTGTAAAAAAGAAGTCACTTTGAAAAATTACCTATAATTCACATGCTGGTAAGGGTACCCACAATTTCGGAGATGTGCAAATAGCTACTGTTTCTAAACTTTATATTTTGTTCCCATTTCAGAAATAAATAGGTGACTTTCATACCGATTTTTCCATGATGATATTTTCCCAAATGAATTGCTATATACCCGGTACACAATAAAAAACCATTGCAAGACGCTGCTTTGTTATTGGCTCTGGGTTCCTTGGGTTCTTGGTGAGCCTACAAGTCCTATATATCCCCACAACCAGAACGGTCCAGCGAATGTAACGGTATATTGCTTTCAAACATCTGTCAGACTTAGTAGAAGTTACAGGTGAAAACGGTGGCTCAAATGGCTGTTTTTTTTTTTCTCATTTTCAATTTTTTCTATTTTCAACTGTTAGTTTCTGTACAAAAACCTTGAAGGATCTACACAAATGACCCCTTGCTGAATTCCAAATTTTTTCTACTTTTCAGAAATGTATAGCTTTCCAGGATCCATCGTTGCTTTCATACCCATTTTTACCATTAACTTGAAGGAGGTTGAAAACACAAAAATAGCAAAAATAGGCTATGTCCCAGAAAAATGCCAAAATTGTGTAAAAATGTCTGATTGTCCCTGAAAGCTGGGAAGATTGTAATTTCAACACCACAACCCCCTTGTTGATACCATTTGCAGGGAAAAACCAGACGCTTTTATCTGTAGCCCTTTTTTCCCATTTTTCCCCCCCAAAAAAGAAAATTTAGCTGTATTTTGGCTAATTTTTGGGTCCTCTCCAGGGGAATCAACAAACCCTGGGTACCTTTAAAATCCCCATGATGTAGGAAGAAAAGGACATAAATTTGGCGTGGGGCCTAAGCGCGAACTACCCCAAATAGCCCAAAAATTTGGCACTGGGTGGGGGGGGAAGGCCCAGCAGTTAAGGGGTTAATACTTTTTTTTGCATCTCCTCGTCAAAAAATTCGTAATATGCAAAAGACTTCTGTTGAATACTGCAAATACTGCTACAATCCCACTTAAATACAGGAGCTAGTTTACGCCTCCCTTGAACTTCTTCAGCTATTACTTCTTCTACATTCCTAGGAACGATTTTTTCTCTTGGAATCGGAGAACCATCTTTCATCTCATAGCATCGACCACTAGTATCAACTGCATGTACTAATGTGATTTGTTGAAAATAGCTTTCTTCATTAAAGAAAGGCTCTGTTCTAGAAGTGTGCTTCCATTCACCAGTGAAAATTTTACAAAAGCTATTTCTATTAACCAGTCATTTTCTTTTGCTTTTCTCCTTTATAAACAACATTGTTTTATTCAATGTTTTCATTCTCTTCAATATTAAAATTAATAATTTTCTTTTTATTTCAAAAGCGTTATCTACTACACTTTCAATCTGTTGCTTTTTCTTATAAGCTGCTGATCTTCTTTTACATTTTTTACAATCTTTCAATAAATTTTGTAGTACTCTACTTCTATACATTCTCTTCCTTATGTCTTTATGTTCTTTCAGCCTTCTTTCAACATGCACTATTTTCCCATAACATGATTTTCTTTTATCATCTCCTTTTTTCCTTTCCTTCTGATTTGTTGTTGAACTTTTCTTTTTCTTTTCAACATTTTCAAACTGCTTAACATTCTGTAAAAGTCTTTTAACGCACTCTTTAGTTCTCTTACCAGAACTCTTTGTCTTCAGTGTAACATTTTGCTGTTCATCTAATTTCCTCTTTCTCTTTCCTTTAAATAATACTGTTTTTTCCTTGTCTTCTCTTTTGATCTTTTTTGCCATTCTCAATTTTTTTTTTACCAATAAATGTAAATATCTGAAAAACAAAGATAAGTTACAATAGTTTAATAAATAATTTTATACTTTTGAAATAATTATATATTTATATTCATAACAATAAATAAACAAATACTTTTAATTACATTCCAAATGTCTTCATAACACGTAAATATTTAGAATATTGTACTTTACACAATGGCAAACCTGGCACAAGAACAAACACCTTTAAACAGTAACATGGTTGAGATTGCTGTTTCAAATTTGCCTAGTCCCAAGATTCTCAGCAGTTGGTAAAAACTGAAGCTCAACAGAAAAGTGAGGTTGAAGACACGTTGACAAAAGAATTAGAAATTAGGCTACTTGCTATGAGTTTGTGGAAAGGTACACTTGAAGTAGGCCGTATACGTTTACATGTCTGTTTGAAATGAGAAATGTAGTATGTCAAATTTATAACTCTACGTGCTCTTGTGAGTGAAGTATGTGTCTACTTCTACATCTATTGTCTCATGTGTTATTCATCTGAAAACGGTAGCTTGTAAACCTGGTTGATTTGGCTACCGGTGGACAAATCTTTCAGTTCTGCTCTATCATTCGGTCGCACAGCCTCTGATTCTTCTGTATATAGGCATTTTGGAGCCTCTCAAATATTTTTTAACACAAATTTAGAGACCATAAGCTGTGAAACACAGGTATCCCAAATGCACAATCTGATGTATGTATGCCTTGATAAATATGGTGAGACTTATAACCGTGATATAGTTGAATACCTGTGCTTCAGAACACACGCTGTCTAAATGTGTGTAAAAAAGTGTATGTATTTCTTTCTGCTCATAAAACATGGCATCTGGGTATTGAAGAAACTATGTGGGAGGCTCCACAATACCTTCATTCAGAAGACATCACAGGCTCTGCGACCGAACTACAGAGCAGAACTAAGAGATTTGTATACCAGTAGCCAAACCGACCAGGTTTTCAAGCTACCATCTTCAGCTGCATAACACATCAGACAATAGATATAGAAACAGACACATACGTCATTCACAAGACCATGAAGTCCCTTAAACTTGACAGACTGCACTTCCCATTTCAAGGAGACACCTAAATTTAGCCGGCGTACTTCAAGTGTACCTTTCCACAGACTCATGGCAAGTAGCCTAACTACTAATCCTTTTGCCAACATGTCTTAAACCTCACTTTTCTCATGCAGCTTCAGTTTTCAACAACTGCTCAGAATCTTGGGCCTAGCCAAATTTAAAACAGCAACCCTTCCCATGTCACTCTTATAAGTCTCACTATGTTTCTCAAAGCATGCATACATGTGTCTATACCTTTTGCTAGTGGCATCATATATAAAAGAAACATACAAATAAATGTATACCTGTGTTTTATACGTCTAGCATTTTCAGATGCATAACACATGTGAGAATACATGTGCAAGTAGAGACATACCTCAATCACAAAACCATGAAGTCCTTTAAACTTGTCAGATTGTATTTCCCATTATGAGCAGACACCTAAATTTATGCAGCATAATTCAAATGTACCTTTCCACAGACTCATATGAAGTAGCTTAATCATTACTCCCTTTGCCAACATGACTTAAACCTTACTTTTCTGCTATATCTTCACTATTCATCAACTACTGAGAGTGTTGGGCCTAGCCAAATTTAAAGCAGCAACCTTTCACATATATCTGTTGTAACTCTCACCATATTCCTGAAAGTATGCATCCATGTGTCTGTACCTTTTGCTAGTGCCATTATATTTAAAAGAAACATACAAATAGATGTATACCTGTGTTTTATACGTCTAGCATCTTCAGATGCATAACATGTATGAGAATACATGTGCAAGTACAGACATACCTCAGTCACAAGACCATACAGACCTTAAAACTTGGCAGACTGCACTTCACATTTCAAACAGACACCTAAATTTATGCAGTGTACTTCAAGTGTATCTTTCCAGAGACTCATACAAAGTAGCCTAATCACTAATCCCTCTGCCAACATGTCTTAAACCTCACTATTGTGCTTCAGCTTCACTATTCTGCAACTACTCAGGGTGTTGGGCCTAGCCAAATATAAACCAGCAACCCTTCACATGTCTCTGTTGTAAGTCTCACCATATTCCTGAAAGCATGCATGCATGTGTCTGTACCTTTTGCTAGTGGTATCATATATAAAAGAAACATACAAATAGATGTATACCTGTGTTTTATACGTCTAGCATCTTCAGATGCATAACACATTTGAGAATACATGTGCAAGTAGAGACATATCTCAGTAACAAGACCATGCAGACCTTAAAACTTCACAGACTGCACTTACCATTTCAAGCACACACCTAAAATTATGCGGCATATTTCAAGTGTACCTTTTCATAGACTCATACAAAGTAGACTAATCACTAATCCCTTTGCCAACATAAACCTCACTTTTGTGCTTCAGCTTCACTATTCTGCAACTACTCAGGGTGTTGGGCCTTTCCAAATATAAACCAGCAACCCTTTCACATGTCTCTGTTGTAAGTCTCACCATATACCTGAAAGCATGCATGCATGTGTCTGTACCTTTTACTAATGGTATCATGTATAAAAGAAACATTCAAATAGTCTAACATCTTCAGAATCATAACACATATGAGATTACATGTGCAAGTAGAGACATACCTCAGTCACAAGACCATGCAGACCTTAAAACTTGACAGACTGCACTTCGCATTTCAAAGAGACACCTAAAATTCAACTGTACTTCAACTGTAGCTTTCCACAGACTCATACAAACTACCATAATCACTAATCCATCAACCAATGTACACATATTAGTATGCACAAACTATTTCAATAATCATCTCAGTACAATAAAACAAACTGCAATACACATCTGTACATTTCGTTACATATTCCAAACATCACACTTCTCTAATAATTTCAAAACGTTGAAAATAATGCTATTCAAATCTAAAAATATTACTACAAAGACTGAAGCACTACTACATAATATATAACACACCTTGCAAATGTGTAACTCGCCTTTCAAATAGTATTGCAGAATATGAAATATCAGAAACTCATAAAAGATTTTCTTTTGCACACATTAAATGTAATGCAAAACTCTCAACAACGTAAAACCAGTAATGGCAAACTTTCCCTCTCTTTCTGCACACAAATAAATGTAAGTAACAAATCAAATTGCTTTCTACATTATTTGAAATTGTGAAACACATTTCTATTGGTAAGATGTATTAACCCTTTCTAACTGTCTTCTAAAAGTGCCCAAACTGATTCTGTAATTTTCTGGAGTCGCGACTCTACCGCGGTGCCGCAGTGTAGCGTCGTGATGGAGCCGCAAACCCTTACAGGAGTCAAAAACCTATTTCTAATAATACTAGTATTATCTTTTAATAGCACACTACTTCTACACATACTACTGACTTAGAAAAACTTAATTTAATAACATATCACTTATACCATTTCACATTTTAAATTCACAGTTAAGTTTCAACCCTTCCCCCATTCTGCTTAATCCCAGTTTCCATAGTAACAGTTTCTGCAACATTCAACTGTCCTGGCAGGTCACAAGTTCACCATATTTTCAAGTTCAGCACACTAGCTTACAAATCCAAATAGCAGGTATGGTTGACTTTTCAAAATGTTACCAGATCCTATCTACTGTACCTTCCAAACATTTTTTATTAACCAATCAGAAACATGCTTCTGCAGGAAAGTAACATGCATCCTATTTTTGAGTGCACAATTATGATGAACAGCCAATCACTTATCGGCTTTTTCAAAAACAGCATCTTCTCCACCATTTTAGATACCTCTCATTCTACCAACTGTCTACCTCAGCTACAGACATCTTTTCATTCCTTCCAGACATCCCTTCAAGATGCTTACAGTATGGATTGTAGGGCATAGATATGTTTTCTGGTGCAAAAGGGATGCTGAACATAGAGGTATTGACAAAGACCTAGGTTTGCAAAATGTGGATATTAAATGGATGCACAGAGAGGATTAAAGTGGCACCAATTGATGCCTTTGGTTAAAACCTTTTTGCTTCTCCAACCCCCTGACCTCATGATTGTGCACTGTGGTGGCAATGACCTAGGCACATTGACTGGGGTAGGGCTGGAAATCGTAATGAAGGATACATTTGCACAATTGATGTTGCTTTTGCCTCAAACTGTCTTTATATACTCTAATATATGCCAAAGACAGAAATGGAAGTGGTCAAATCAATTCTGTCCACAGATTGAGAAAGCTAGGAAGAATGTCAATAAAGCTGTTTCTGCTTACCTCAGAGACCACAGGATGGGCTCCATCTATACCAACAATCTACATTTTGATATGGACGACATCTACAGAAGTGATGGAGTTCACTTCACAGATGAAGGGAACAGAGTGTTTCTCAATAACCTAAAGCTGTGCATCCTCACTTACATGTAGCTCCAACAAAGTCATAATGAAAACAAGGGCTCTTTTTAGAGCCACCTTATAACCCAACAGTAAATCTTATTTTATTTTTTTTAACATACATACTCTTTTTAAATATTATCAGGATTCGCGAACCCGTCGCGAATCCACAAAACAAAAGGTCAAATTCAATGTACTACAACATAATACACTTTTCAGGTTTAACTTTTAATTTAATTTTTTTTATATTATTACTAACTCTATCAAATTTAATGTGAATATTAACTTCAATCTCACTAACTCTATAAAAAAAGTTCACAAATGCAACACTACCTTCTGAATTATATACTATTAAGTTATTTATTTGAGGTGGATCTGCAAATCCACTGCGACGTTACACTGGGGGGGGGCCGTGATGAGAGCTGTGATGGGGTCGCAACTCCTATCAGGAGAGAAAAAAAATGAATGCCCCCAGTTCCATTACCAGATGTCAGCCCAAGGGAACGCTATCCCCCGGGGCCCTGCCATTTTTGATAAAATAAAAAAGAGAGAGGGGCCGCTTGGCCCCCCGGCCATTTTTGGCCCCGGGACCCCATCCCCCAGGGCATGCCCAGCCTTTTTTGGAGGGGGTGTGCATGGCCCTCCTTCTGAGGCCAATTTAGGCCCGGGGACCCCATCCCCAGGGCCCGGCCTTGTCTTTTGGGTTTTTTTGTGATTAAAATGGAAGGGGGGCAAGTGGCCCCCTCCGGGCAATTTTTGGCCCCGGGGACCCCATCCCCCGGGACCTGGCCTCACGTTGGGGACCGCAGGGGGAGCCCCAATGCCCCTGTGGTCCCTGCCGGCTCCCCGGCTCCTGCGGGAGCCGGCATTGCTTTTGGGAAAAGGGAGCTGCTGACATGCAGCTCCCTTTGCCCATAAGCAATACTGCTTCGCTTCATGGAAGCAAGAGCAGAAGTTTGCTATGACAGGGTGGGAACAGTGCTCCCGCCCAGCCATAGCAAACTGCAATGTCCCGGGGTGAGCACCCTGGGACATTGCTGGAGCCGGCCCTGGGAGGTGGCAGTCCCCAGGGCCTTGAAGGGCTCCTGGAGGGGGGGCGCGGCCCCCTCCCAGCACTTGCACACCCCCGGGGAGGTGGTGGTCCCCGGGCTGAGGGTCCGGTATGGACCCCCATATTTTAATAAATCAATGCCCCGGTAGGTGGTGGTCACCAGGGCAGTGTGGGGGCAGGAGACCCCCTACACCTTGAAAATTAGAAAAAAGCCCCGGGAGGTGGCAGTCTCTGGGGCTGTGGCGGGGCACGAGGCCCCCCTCTTTGAAATATTAAAGCCCCGGGGAGGTGGTGGTCCCCGGGGCAGCATGGGGGCAGGCAGGAGCCCCCCACACCTTTTTCAATAGAAAAAAGCCCCGGGAGATGGCAGTCCCCGGGGCTGTGGGGGGACCGCGTACCCCCCACAAATCATTAACATATCCTGAGTCACAAGATGGCTGCCCACACTTCCTGGTTTGAAGTGTTGGCAGCCAATCAGAGTCAAGCTCGTGCTTGGGAGGGTTCGCGGATTCACCGCGGTCACCAGATATCCATATTTTTTATATATGAATTTCTCAGGAACTACTGAACAGAAGATCACTTTCTGAACCAAGAGCTACCTTTTTGCCAAATTTGGTGTAATTCTATTCAGCAGACTGGAGCCTTGTCTAAAGTTTCCTATGGAAATTAACAAGGAGAAAATGCTTTTTGGGCCCCCCTTTTTTCTCGTCCCCCGCTTGACGAATCACCCTGAAACTTTCAAGACAGGAGCTAACCTGAGCGGGCCATTAGTTTTGAAAATTTCGCGAAGATTCGTCAAACGGCCCCAAAGATATTGGCAAAAGAAAAAACTCTTTTTGAATAGAAACAAGGTCCTAATTATAACTACCTACTGGCGCCTGGCAGTAGGATATATATATATATATATATATATATATATATATTCGCTGAAAAAACCATAGGTTTCAGGCACGTTATAGTTAGAAATTAGCATTTAAAAAACTTTAGAAATGCACTGAAAAAAACATAGGTTTCAGGGAAGTTACAGTTAGTTGGAGATTTCACTCGTACAAAACCAGAGAAATTCCACCGTTATAGTTAGTTCAGCTAACTATAACTCGCGCCCCCGCAATGCACTGCTGATCACGTCACATATTACATCATTCATGACATGGTCAGTGACATCACTGATGACATCTCAAATGACATCACTGATGACATCACTGATGACATCATCCAGTGACTGTGTGTTTCTGTAAAGTTTAAATATGTTTTATATATATATATATGCCAAGGTGTATTGAAGAATGAGTGGGTGTATAAGTGTCTGAATGGATGATTTAGTAGGTGCGTGACTGATTGTATAAGTGACTCATTATGCGTATCTTACTGAATGCATGGGTTAGTGAGTAAACTGTGTAAATGTCTGTATCAGTCTGTCTGTTGGTGTGTAGCTACATGACTGTCTATATGGGTTATTGATTTGTTGTCTGAGTATCTGTGTGAGTAGGTGGGGGTGGGTGACTCTGTCCATAGATGTGTGAGTGGGTGATTCACTGGCTGTATGGGTTGAAGAGTACATCTGTGAAGGGCTGTATAGGTGGGTGAGTGTGTGTATGGGTGTGTTGGTGAGTGAATGGATGTCTCCGTGGTATATGTGTGATTAACTACATATGTGAAAGGAAGTATATGTGAGTGTTGGAGTATATAAATGACTATACGTGAGTGTAAGTGATTGTGACAGTGGCTGTATGGATGAGTGTTTGCGTGTATCAGTGATTGTATAAGAGAGTAAGTATGTGTTAGTATTTATATAAATAAGTGAGTTGGTCTGTGTATAACTGTATAGGTGAGTAAATGGGTGTGATTGATTCTTTGCATGACTGAGTAGGTGTATGAGTAAGTCTATGGATGAGTGGGGGTGTGAGTGTATGTATAGGTGTATGAGTGCATATGATAGTGCTGTATTGATGAGTGACTGCATGTATGAGTTACTGTATGGGTGAATGAGTTGATGTGTGTGTGTAGACCAAGGAATCACTGAGCAGGTATGTACTAACTGCTATTGGTGTGTCTATTGTTTCGAACATGTTAGTCTGTATTTTAGAGTGGGTGTATAAAAAGTTATATTAGGGTGTGAGGAGGTGCATCAGATTATCACTTGGATGATGTCATCAGTGATGTTATCAGTGATGTCATTTGAGATGTCATCAGTGATGTCATCAGTGATGTCACTGACCATGTCATGAATGATGTAATATATGACGTGATCAGCAGTGTATTGCGGGGGTGCAAGTTATAGTTAGCTGAACTAACTATAACTGTGGAATTTCTCTGGTTTTGTACGAGTGAAATCTCCAACTAACTATAACGTCCCTGAAACCTAAGGTTTTTTCAGTGAATTTCTAAGGTTTTTTAAATGCTAATTTCTAACTATAACGTGCCTGAAACCTATGGTTTTTTCAGTGAATTTCAAAGGATTTTTAAATGCTAATTTCTATCTATAACGTCCCTATTAAGTCCCTTGAATCCTGAGGGTCTCTGGGGCCAACTAGCCCACCAGGTACCTCGGTAAGCGCCACAGGGCTGCGTTGCGGAGAGGTTGACTGAGGCCACGCCCTTTTACACCTCTCTGCAACGCAGCTCTGTGGCGCTTACTGGAGTTACCTGGTGGACTAGTTGGCCCCCAGAGACCCTCAGGATTGAAGGGGACTTAATCCTCCAAGTTACAACGCGCCAGGGGGCGCATTTGCACACTTGCCATATCAGGCCCCGCCCCTCCCTGCACCACTGTGCAAACACGCCCCCTGGTGCGTTAGAATTGGGATTAAATCCCCTTGAGTCCTGAGGGTCTCTGGGTCCAACTAGCCCACTAGGTACCTCCAGTAAGCGCCACAGAGCTGCGTTGCAGAGAGGTGTAAAAGGGCGTGGCCTCGGACCACCTCTCTGCAACGCAGCTCCCTGGTGCTTACTGGAGGTACCTGGTGGGCTAGTTGGCCCCAGGGACCCTCAGGATTCAAGGGGACTTAATCCTCAACTTAAAACGCGCCACAGGGCGCATTTGCACACTTGTCACATCAGGCCACGCCCCTCCCTGCACACTGTGCAAATGCGCCCCTGGTGCGTTGAAAATTGGGGGATTCAATTCCCTTGAGTCCTGAGGGTCCCTGGGGTCAACTAGCCCACCAGCTACCTCCAGTAAGCACCACAGAGCTGCGTTGCAGAGAGGTGTAAAAGGGCGTGGCCTTGACCACCTCTCTGCAACGCAGCCCTGTGGTGCATACTGGAGGTACCTGGTGGGCTAGTTGGCCCCCAGGGACCCCCAGTATTCAAGGGGAATTCATTCCCCAACTTAGAACGTGCCAGGGGGCGCATTTGCAGAGTGTTGCTGGGAGGGGGCGGGGCCTCCGGCGCAATGCTGTTTTAAAAAAAAAAAAATTATAAGGGGGGCTGTGTGGCCCCCCTTCTTTTTCTTTTTTTGAGGCCCTGGGGACCCCATCCCCCAGGGCCTGACCCCTATTTTGTTATTTTTTTTTTTAAACGGACGTTATAGATAGAAATTAGCCATTTTCGGCCACGGGGACCCCATCCCCCGGGGCATGGCCAGTATTTTTTTAACCTTTTATGTATATTTGGAGGGGGCCGTGTGGCCCCCTCCTCAGGCCATTTATGGCCCAGGGGACCCCATCCCCTGGGGCCGGCCTGACGTGTTTTTATTTTAAATTTATTTTTGAAATGGGAGGGGGCCACGTGGCCCCCTCCCGGGCCACTTCTGGCCCCGGGGACCCCATCCCCGGGGCCTGGGCTCTGTGTTGGGGACCGTGGGGGGAGCCCCAATGCCCCCACGGTCCCGCAGGCTCCCCGCCTCCTGCGGGAGCCGGCATTGCTTTTCCACAGGGGAGCTGCTGACATGCAGCTCCCCTTGTGGAAAGCAATGTGGTTTGGATTTTGATAGCGAGAGCAGGTTCTCTGCTCTCGCTTCAAAACCCAAACCACAGTTTGCTATGGCAGGGCGGGAGCCGCGAGGCTCCCGCCCTGCCATAGCAAAGAGCAGTGTCCCGGGGGTGGGTACCCCGGGACACTACAGGAGCCGGCCCTGGGTGGTGGCGGTCCCCAGGGCCATCAAGGGCTCCAGGAGGGGGGCCACGCGGCCCCCTCCCCTATATTGTAAAGCCCCGGGGAGGTGGTGGTCCCCGGGGCACGGGGTCCGTAATGGACCCCCGCATTTGCATACCTAGTGCCCCGGGGAGGTGGTGGTCCCTGGGGCATGTGGGGGGGCCGCGTGCCCCCCGCAAAACCATTAATAAAGCCCCAGGGAGGTGGCAGTCCCCGGGGCTGCGGGGGCCCCATGGGCCCCCGCACAATAATTTCTCATGCCCCCGTTACTTGGCCCACCCGGGGGCTTAAATACAACGAAGCACGGGAGCCCGCGCTTGTTTTTTTTATTTCATCGGCGGGATTCGCAGATCCTTCGCATATTTTGCCGTTTAAAAAAAAAAATGCTTTTTTTGGCCCTGAGCAGGCCTGGGGGGTCAGGGTGTTTCTGCCCTGCCCCCTTTTCTTGTTTTTCAGGCTTGTTTCACTGTTTTCTTGTGACTCAGTTCTACCGAGTCACAAGATGGCTGCCAACACTTCCTGGTTTGGAGTGTTCGCAGCCAATCACAGTGAGCTCGTGGTCTGGAGGGTTCGCGAATCCACCTCGTCCCTATATATCGAAACTTTTATTTTTTGAATTTCTCAGCAACTACTGAACGGATTTACACCATTTAAAAAAAAGGACGCTTTCTGAACCAAGCACTACCTTTTTGCCAAATTTGGTGTATTTCCATTCAGCAGTTCGAGCTGCAGCCGTGTCTAAAGTTTCCTATGGGAAATTGATTTTCCGACCCCTATTTTTTTAATTTCTCAGGAACTACTGAATGGATTTACCCCATTTAACAAAAAGGACTCTTTCTGAACCAAGGGCTACCTTTTTGCCAAATCTGGTGTAATTCCGTTCAGCAGTTCGGGCTGTAGCCGTGTCTAAAGTTTCCTATGGAAATGAACATGGAGAAAACATGTTTTGGGAGCCCCTATTTGCTCGGCCCTCGCTGGCAAATCACCGAAACTTTCAAGACAGGAGCTGATCGGAGCGCCCCACTAGTTTTGAAAATTTCACGAAGATTCGTCAAACGACGCTAAAGTTATTGGGAAAACAAAAAATGCTTTTCCTATGGAAAATAGGTCCTAACTATAACTACCTACTGGCGACGGCCAGTAGGTAATATATATATATATTATCTACTAGCGGTCGCCAGTAGATAGTTATAGTTAGGACCTATTTTCCATAGGAAATCCGCAACATTCTATTTGAAATAACGTTGGCGCCGGTTGACGAATCTTCGCGAAATTTTCCAACTTGTTGGGGCGCTCCGGTCCGCTCCTATCCTGAAAGTCTCGGGGTGATTCGTCAAGTGGGGGCCGAGAAAAAAGGGGGGTCCCAAAACGTGTTTTCCCCATTGATTTTTCCATAGGAACCGTTCATCGCGGCTACAGCCCGAACTGCTGAACGGAATTACACCAAATTTGGCAAAGAGGTAGCCCTGGTTCAGACTTGTGCCTTTTGCTTAAATGGTGTAAATCCGTTCAGTAGTTCCTGAGAAAATCACAAGTAAAATCACATATATATCTATGGCCGCGTCGGATCCGCGCACCCTGAGCGCACCCTGCGCGCACCATCCCGATCACGAGCTGCATGCTAATTGGCTGTCAACTGGCTGTGAACACTCCAAATCAGGAAGTATTGGCAGCCATTTTGTCCCTCGGTAGAACCGAGGCACAGAAACAAGTGCGCAAAACGCACAAAGGGGGCAGGGTAGAAACACCCTGACCCCCTAGGTGTGCTCAGGGGGTCCCACAAGGACCCCATGGGCAGAAAAAAGCATTTTTTTTTTTTTTTAAATCGGCGGGATGCGCTTAGGGTGCGCGGATCCCGCCGATAAAAAAAAGAAATCGGGGGCATGTGGGTGGTGGGTTTATATTTTATGTGGGGGGCCTCTAAGGCCCCCCAAGCCCCAGGGACCGCCACCCCCCGGGGCTTTAAAAATAAATGGTGCGGGAGGGCTCTCGGCCCTCCCGCAGCCCGGGGACTGCCACCCCCGGGGCTTCTTTTTTTTTAATTATTAGTTGTGTGGGGGGGCTCCAGCCCCCCCACATGCCCCAGGGACCACCACCTCCCTGGGGCACTAAATCTTTAAATATGGGGGTCTGTAACGGACCCCTGAGCCCCGGGGACCACCACCTCCCCGGGGCTTTGCCAATGTTGGGAGGGGGCCGTGCTGCCCCCCTCCTGGAGCCTGTGGTGGCCCTGGGGACTGCCACCCCCCAGGGCCAGCTCCTGCAGTGTCCCGGGGAGCCTACCCCCGGGACACTGTAGTTTGCTATGACAGGACGGGAGCCGCAAGGCTCCCGTCCTGTCATAGCAAACTGCTTTGGATTTTGGAAGAGAGAGCAGGAAACCTGCTCTCTCTTCCAAAATTCAAGCAATTGCTTTTCCACACGGGGAGCTGCATGTTAGCAGCTCCCCATGTGGAAAGCAATGCTGGCTCCCGCAGGACGCGGGGAGCCGGTGGGACCGTGGGACCCCCCCACGGTCCCCAATGGAGAGGGCCAGCCCCGGGGGATGGGGTCCCCGGGGCTACAAGTGGCCCAGGAGGGGAGCCACGCAGCCCCCCTCCCCAAAATGAAATTTAAAAAAATAAATAAATAAAGGCCGGCCCTGGGGGATGGGGTCCCCGGGGCCAGTAGAGGCCTCAGGAGGGGGGCCACGCAGCCCCCCTCCATAAAAAAAAAGAAAATCTGGCCATGCCCCGGGGGTTGGGGTCCCCGGGGCCAGAATTGGCCACGGCAGGGGGGCCCACGCGGCCCCCTTCCCGTTCATTTTTTTTTTTTACATGAAAAAGGGGTCAGGCCCTTGGGGATGGGGTCCCCAGGGCCCAAAAAAGTAAAAGAAGGGGGCCACACAGCCCCCTTCCAAAAACAAAAACACGCGATCGTGCTGAGGCCCCGCCCCTCCCAGCAACACTCTGCAAACGGGCCCTGTGGTGCGTTTTAAGTTGGGAAATGAATTCCCCTTCAAGACTGGGGGTCCCTGGGGCCAACTAGCCCACCAGGTACCTCCAGTAAGCACCACAGGGCTGGGTTGCAGAGAGGTGGTCATGGCCACGCCCCTTTTACACCTCTCTGCAACGCAGCTCTGTGGCGCTTTTGGAGGTACATGGTGGGCTACTTGGACTCCAGGGACCCTCAGGATTCAAGGGGAGTTAATCCCCCAACTTAAAACGTGCCACGGGGCGCGTTTGCACAGTGGTGAAGGGAGGGGGCGGGGCTTCAGGTGACATATGTGCAAACAGGCCCCGTGGCGTGTTTTAAGTTGAGGAATTAATTCCTCTTCAATCCTGAGGGTCCCTGGGGGCCAACTAGCCCACCAGGTACCTCCAGTAAGCGCCACGGAGCTGCGTTGCAGAGTGTTGTAAAAAGGGGCGTGGCCTCTGAACACCTCTCTGCAACGCAGCTCTCTGGCACATACTGGAGGTACCTGGTGGGCTAGTTGGCCCGTAGGGACCCTCTGGATTGAGGAGGAATTAATTCTCCAACTTAAAACGCGCCACAGGGCGTGTTTGCAGACATGTCACTTCAGGCCCCACCCCCTTCCTTCACCATTGTGCAAATATTCCTCTAAAATCAGCCGAACTACGAATTCCGATTTACTCACCTGTTATCAGGAGAGACCTCAGTGCTGCATCTTTGAGCCCAGTACTGATCCTGAAAAGTAATTTTAACCGTACTTACCAGTAACTTGAATTTCCTTCCATAGGCTAACATTGACTGGTTTCACTTGGAAATTCTTGTGTGTGGAGTTTTGGAACTTTATAATATTCCTTTAAAATCAGCCGAACTATGAATTCCGATGTACTCACCTGTTATCAGGAGAGACCCCAGTGCTGCATCTTTGAGCCCAGTACTGATCCTGAAAAGTAATTTTAACCGTACTTACCAGTAACTTGAATTTCCTTCCATAGGCTAACATTGACTGGTTTCACTTTGAAATTCTTCTAAGTGTGGAGTTTTGGAACTTTATAATATTCCTCTAAAATCAGCCGAACTACAAATTCCGATGTACTCACCTGTTATCAGGAGAGACCTCAGTGCTGCATCTTTGAGCCCAGTACTGATCCTGAAAAGTAATTTTAACCGTACTTACCAGTAACTTGAATTTCCTTCCATAGGATATCATTGCCTGCTTTTTGCTGAAAAAGTTTCGATTTTTGAAACATACAAATATTCCTCTAAAATCAGCAGAACTACGAATTCCGATTTACTCACCTGTTATCAGGAGAGACCTCAGTGCTGCATCTTTGAGCCCAGTACTGATCCTGAAAAGTAATTTTAACCGTACTTACCAGTAACTTGAATTTCCTTCCATAGGCTAACATTGACTGGTTTCACTTGGAAATTCTTCTAAGTGTGGAGTTTTGGAACTTTATAATATTCCTCTAAAATCAGCTGAACTACGAATTCCGATTTACTCACCTGTTATCAGGAGAGAACCCAGTGCTGCATCTTTAGCTCAGCACTGACCCTGAAAAGTAATTCTAACCGTACTTACCAGTAACTTGTATTTCCTTCCATAGGAATCCATTGTCTGGTTTTCAGCAGAAAAGTTTGTGTCGATTTTCACAAACTACAAATATTCCTTAAAAATCGCCTGTATGACTTAAACGCATTCTTTCAACTGTTTACAGGAGATGCACCAGTGCTGGATCCAGGATCCACCACTGAGTAAGAACAAGTAACGATAACACTACTTACCTGCTAAGGGATTTTCCTCCCATAGGATAACATTGGTGATTCTATTTGAAAAAGTTTCTAAGTGTCAACTTTTAAAATACAATAATATTCCTTGAAAATGACTACTGTAACCAAAACGCTTTTACTCAACTGTTTACAGGAGATGTCGCAGGACTGAATCTAGGAAAAGTAATCCATAAAGTAACTAATTGCATTTAACTAGAAATTCACATTGAGCTCAATACTGTAATACGAGTTATAGTTAGCTGAACTAACTATAACGGGGGAATTTCACGGGTTTTGTACGAGTGCAATGTCCAACTAACTATAACTGTCCCTAAAACCTATGGTTTTTTCAGTGAATATATATATATATATATTCACTGAAAAACCATAGGTTTTAGGGACAGTTATAGTTAGTTGGACATTTCACTCGTAAAAAACCAGAGAAATTCCCCCGTTATAGTTAGTTTAGCTAACTATAACTCGCTCCCCCGCAATGCACTGCTGATGATGTCACATATTATATCACTCATGTCATGGTCAGTGACATCACTGATGACATCACTGATGACATCTCAAATGACATCACTGATGACATCATCCAGTGACTGTGTGTTTCTGCAAAGTTTAAATATGTTTAATATATATAGGGAAAGGTGTATTGAAGAATGAGTGGGTGTATAAGTGTGTGGATGAAGGATTTAGTAAGTGCGTGACTGACTCTATAAGTGAGTGATTAAACGTATCTTACTGAATGCAAGGGTTAGTGACTAAACTGTGTGAATGCCTATCCGTCTGTCAGTTGGTGTGTAAGTGGCTGCATGGGTTTGTGAATAGCTACATGAGTGTCTATATGAGTTATTGATTGGTTGTCTGAGTATCTGTATGGGTGCCTGAGTGTTTGTGTGGGTGGGATGTGTGCGACTCTGTGCATAGATATGTGAGTGGGTGATTCACTGGGTGGATGGTTTCAAGAGTGCATTTGTGATGGACTGTATGGGTGGGTGAGTGTGTGTATGGGTGTGTTAGTGAGTGAATGTATATCTCAGTGGTACATGTGTGAGTAACTACATATGTGAAAGGCAGTATATATGTGTGTTGGAGTATATAAATGGCTATAAGTGAGAGTGTGTGATTGTGAGAGTTTCGTATAAGAGCGTAAGAATGTGCTAGTATTTGTATGAGTAAGTGAGCTGGTGTGTGTATAACTGTATAGGTGAGTAAATGGCAGTCTGATTAATTATTTGCATGACTGACTAGGTGTGTGAGTACCTCTATGGATGAGTGGCAGTGTTTGAGTCTCTAAATAGGAGTATGAGTGCATATGATAGTTCTGTACTGAGTGTCCGTAAGTATGAGTGACTGTACAGGTGAGTGAATGGATGTGTGTGTAGACCTTAGAATCAGTGAGTGGGTATGTAGTTATTGGTGTTGGAGTGTCTATGGTTTTGAGAATGGCAGTCTGTAATTTAGAGTGGGTGTATCAAAGGTTATATTAGGGTGTGAGAAGATGCATCAAATGATCACATGGATGATGTCATCGATGATGTCATCAGTGATGTCATTTGAGATGTCATCAGTGATGTCATCAGTGATGTCACTGACCATGTCATGAGTGATGTAATATGTGACGTCATCAGCAGTGCATTGCGGGGGCGCGAGTTATAGTTAGCTAAACTAACTATAACGGGGGAATTTCTCTGGTTTTGTACGAGTGAAATGTCCAACTAACTATAACTGTCCCTAAAACCTATGGTTTTTTCAGTGAATTTCTAAGGTTTTATAAATGCTAATTCCTAACTATAACGTGCCTGAAACCTATGGTTTTTTCAGTGAATTTCAAAGGTTTTTTAAATGCTAATTTGTAACTATAACGTGCCTGAAACCTATGGTTTGTTCAGTGAATTTTAAAATGTTTTTTAAATGCTAATTTCTAACTATAACATGCCTGAAACCTATGGTTTTTTCAGTGAATTTCAAAGGTTTTTTAAATGATAATTTTTAAATGTAATATTAGTTACATGTATTTTTTTATACTAATTTTCTACAGATGTTTATCTGTTTATTTTTACATATTTAATTTTTTTTAAATTAATTATATATTTTTAATATAAATTGAAAAAAATGTTTTTAAAAATATTGCAACTGAAATATATATTTTTTTGTTTTATATTTTGTTAATAAATTTATACATTTTATTTTTATTTTTTTTAAATGTTTTTTTGGAGTCGCGCACCCGCAGCGTACCTTGCAAGATCAGTGCGCGGATTGTAGCCGCCATTTTAGGAAAGTCGTGAAGGATCCGCGTAGGGTGTGCGACGGGTGCGTGTTTTACAGTTACCTGATATACGTATATTACGTGTTGTGCACGATTAGTATGCGACCAGTTCGCGCTTCTTACGCCTACGCATTCTTGACACATGCGCATTATAGTATGCGACGCTTGCGCGGAGACGGGCCCCGCGTGACGTCATATGCGTGCTGGACGCGCTGTGTACGCGACTCCCGCAAATTTTTTTATGTTCTAATATGATATATATATGTCTTTAATACACATATTAGGGCCAGACATTATCTAAGGTATGCATAAAAATAATATATTTTTACTTGTAATAAACTTATATTACTTTTAAATGCAATTTCCCGAAGTCGCGTCGGGTGTGTGCTGCGTGTGCGCACGGTACGCGGATCCCATGTGACTTGAAAAAAAAATATTTGATTGGTTCATAACATTTCCCATTCTAACTATTGAAGGTCCCCACCCATTTCAATCATTCTTGTTTGAGCTTCTTTGGAGAGACATCTCTGCTTAGAAGAACTGTATTTCCTTTAATTATTTTTTGTTGGTGTTTTACAAATAATAAAAGAAGATGGCTTCAGGACAACAGCCAGAGGATGTTTCTGAACATTCTTCAGAGGAAGAATTTGTCCCGGAGAATCCACGTCCTCAAAGGCCTGTGTCGGTGGTGTGGAAGTTTTTTACTTTTCCAGAGGGGCAGAAAAAGGTGAACGCCACCAAAGTCACCTGCCGGATCTGCCAGAGAGTGCTCTCCAGAGGTAGTGCTGAAAAGAAGTATTCTTGCGGTACTGCCTCTATGTACAAGCACCTGAAGACTCTCCATCCAATAAACCTGGCTCGGGAGGAGTGTTGGAGAGCTGAAAGAAACCCTCCACCTGCAGTTCCTTCCACATCTGGAACTTCGACAACTACATCACCACCGGACATACGTCCTGAATTTGCTTTTTTGAAGCAGCACTGTGTCAAGTGCAACCAACTAATCTCTTTTGGAGAGCAGTCAGTGGAAGCAGTTTGTGCTGCGCAACGGAATCATTGTTGCTAGACTTCTGTTTTTTTGTGTGTTTTCCGGGAATGCCACTTAATTCCTGAGGTTTCCTGTTTTTTTCCTTCTTGTTTCATTATTATTTTTGAAAATATAAAAGAAAAAAAGAAGAAAAAAAAAAGTTCTTTTCAGAACTAACTTCTCTGGTTAAAGAAAGAACTATATTTGTATGTTAATGTGTGAAAGTTTGGTTGAATGTATATGTATAGCTTAATTGACTGAAAGAATGCATTAGTAGTGTATGGTGAATGTATAAGTGCAAAACTATAAGGAAGTGCTGCAGTGTGACAATGTAAGCTCTTTAGCTGCAGTGTGCTGTGGTACTTCCGAAGCACAGGGATGCAACGTAAGTACATAAATATGTTGCAACTGTATGATTCCCTCTGCACCGCTGCACAAATTGCAGACATACAGTGACACAGGCATACTTACACCATGGTGCAAGTATGTCTGTGTCGTGAAGATATTGTTTTAGTGCAGGAAGGGACACCTTCCTACACAAAAACAATAAGTAAATGCATTTTCCTCTTTCAATGTATGCTGTGAAATGCTGCATACATTGAAAGAGAAAAAATGATGAGAAATGAAAACAATTCTCCTTGTTGTGCCTTGCTACACCAAGTGGAGGATGCTGCAGCATTCACACACATCTCCAGATTTATTATTTCTGATAAATCTGGAGATGTGTATTCTTCTATGAGTGTTTTGTGGAAACACCCACAGCAACACCTATCGAATGCCCTTTTAATGCAAAGTGGTGTGTATGAAGAGGTCGTATTTACAAGGAGAAGAAAAGCTACACTGGGTGCCTTTTCCTCTTCTTGTAAATATGAAGGAGTGTCTGGCGCCATCACTATGTTACAAAAAGTGACATATTGTTGCTACAGGATGCTTGTAAATCTGCCCCATAAGTGCTTATGTATTGTCAGACTATTACAATAAAAACATATTGCTGGTTCATTGATAGAAAAATTGTATGAGAGTGACAGAAGGTAAGCACAGAGATATCTCTCCAAAGATGCTCAAAAAAGAATGATTGAAATAGTTGCGGTTCTTTAATAGTTACAGTGGGAAAATATTATGAACCAATCAAATATTTTTTTTTTTTAGGTCACATGGGATCCTATGACAGAGAGATTCCAAAACTATATAGATATAAACTGGGTATTTTGAAGAGTGTATTAATACTTTGTAGCTTCTTGCAGGTCTGCATACATAGGGGCCGATTCCGATCTCGGTCGGAGGCGCACCCAATACCATTCGGTCGGGAAAAAAGCCATGCGAAAGCCTGTTTCCCGACCGAACCGTACGCGGGTCCGTCCGAGCGAGTACGATGCGACTCGCCGACCGACTCGTCCGGGCGTCCCGACAGCTCCGACCGACTCGCTCGGACTCGAACCGCTCCGACCGACTCGCTCGGACCCGATTCGCACCGCGCAATGGAGACGTTTCCCGGCCGGGTAAGTACGATGCGCGCCGCGAGCAGTCCGACCGAGCCGCGCACTCCGGCTCGTAAGAGCTGTCGGAGCCGTACTTTGGGGGTCCGTGTCGGACCCCCCTGTACGCGTACCCGTGCGAGGCGCACACAGGGGGGACCCAAGGGTCCCCCTACCTGTGCGTGTACGCCGCGAGCGCTCGCGGCGTACTCGCTGTAGGGGCGCCCTTGTCCGCCTCGCACCCATTGAGGCAATGGGAGCCCGCGTACGCGTTGTACGACCGGCTCCCATTGAGTTCAATGGGAGTCCGACCGACTCGTGTCCGATAACATACGGCCGCATCGTACTCGTTCGGTCGGACTGCACGGGTCCGATTCGGTCGGAAATCTCTCCGGGTCCGGCTCGGTCGGAGAAATTTCCGGCCCGAATCGGAATCGACCCCATAGTATATAAAGAAATTGATTTGTACTAGGGTTAGTGACTAGGCCAATCCTTAAGTATATGACTAACAACTAGAGTAATTTCAGTACTGCTAAGAGATTTCAAGATACATTTATAAGTAGTTCGGTTTTGGCAAAGTGATAGCACATGTTTATAGAGTGGGGAAGGGAAGGGATGGGGCCTTATGTGACATGTGCAAACACTCTCTGTGACGTATTTTAAGTTGATGAATTTAGTCTCTTTTAATCTTGAAAGTCCCTGGGTCCTACTAGCTTAACATGTCTCTCTTTTGCACACCATACAGCTGCATTGCACAGAGGTGGTCCGAAGCCATATGACATTTTACACCTCTCTGCAATACAAATCTCTGGCACTTTCTGCACATATCTGGTGGGATAGTTGGCCCCCAGGGACACTCAGGATTCAAGGTAACTTTATCCCGTAAATTAAAACACCCACAGAGCATCTTTCCAGAGATATCTACACCGTCCATCCCCCCTTTCTTCACCAGTGTGCAAACACAGCCCATTGTTCATTTTAATACCTTACCTTCACAGTAATAGTTATAAAAAACACTAAACATTTTTTTCAGTTGTTTTTTATAACTAACATTTCTGAAAAATTAAATATTGTAGAATTAGGATCTGTGAAAGAGAAGAAAAAATACAGTTATAATATATAATATTATATTTTCTATAACACAACATGATTTTGACATTTTATAAATTATTTTCTTTGCCTTTTTTGCTGTTCTCAGAATATATTGAATTTCACTACAAATAGTGATTTCAATGTTACTCATCACGTAACAGCGGGCAAAAAAAAACAATCAATAAGATTGTTTAAAAAAAACAAAAGTACTTGTAAAATATTTTTAATATACTCAACTATTTCTGAACATTACATAAAAACTACCTCCTGAATAACATACCATATAATACAAATCACACATATATAAAATGCTCTCTACTAAGAAAATGTTCTTACTTGAAATTCTATACACTGTAAATGTTGTTCTTTAAAACTATATGCTGAGAGAATGTGCAAGAAAAAGTCCATAATTCAAATATATACTTTTCCTCTAGGCCAAATAGTATTTTTGAAATTGTCCAATAGTAATCGTATTAATACATATTAATAAATTCCTCTGAGGCTGAATTATGTTCCTAAAACTTTGGTTTTAAAAATATTAGGTAGGAGTTTGGTAATTCGCTAGGCAAACGTTGTTTAAAAACCAATTGAGCATCATTACAATATGTCCATCCTCTATTGCATTTTAAATAGACAGTGTAATGTCCAGATGTTGTAGAAGGACCATCATGGAAAATAATTGATACTGCTACAAAAGTTCTTCCGGATATAGATAGTTGACTTGCTACAAAATGTTTAATTAAAGTTTCCAATTTTCTTCCATCAGCTCTACAACGTTGTATCATTAAAATTATATATTGTCCAAATCGTTGTATAAATAATGTTGATAACATTTGTGATTTGCATTGGCTACACTCCATGTTTTAATTTGCTGCTTTAACTAGTTTCTTGAAAGACACTGTTTTACAGTCTGGTAATGTCAAATATATAAATCTTTCAGTATCTATGTTAGTGCTACATGTAAACATACAATTTTCACATTCATGTTCCCATTTATAACGAAGGCCAAAAAGATTTTCAATTTCTATTCCTTCATTTTCCAATACTGCAAGCATATACATTAGAAATTCCTGAGCGTCTTGTTGAATATCCTGCGTAAATTGTGTAGAACCAGAACATATGTCCAAAAGATTACGAATATCAGAAACACTTTGTATTTTCCTTTTATCAGTGTTCAATTTTTCATAAATACAATGCAACAAGGAACAAAATCTTTTTTCACGATTTTCCATGATTTGCTGTTGCAAACTTTCTAGAAAAAAACAGCATTGACCACTACATTAGCATAGCAGTTGATACCTGAACTGTTTTCTAACTGATACCCAACAATCTCTTCAATAGTATCCTTTTTCTTTTTTATTGCAATCTGAACATTATCTTGATTTTTTTCCTTCTCTATAACTTCACTACAGATATTCTCATATCTTCTTTTTTTGACCTACTACACGCTTTTCAAATACAGGATATTCACCTAAATTGGGAGTATACGCTCTTCTTAACCTATTATACTCTTTTACACAGTTTGCATCTGCAGTAATCTTTGACTCATCAAAATCAATCAAAACAATCCAGATAAAGTTCTGACTCGGGACAAAGCAACATATGCCATACCCTCTTTAAACACGCTACTTCCACTGTTCACCAAAGCACTGTCTACACTCAATCCTTGAGATTTATGAATAGTGACTGCATATGCCAGAGAAAGTGGAAATTGTTTCCTACGGACATACAAATCTTTAACAAGCAAAAACGAACAGAACAACGACCAATTTGTTTTACTTCTTCAATATGATCAAATTTAATTTTTAAAAATTTAATTCCATCTCTTTTTTGATAATTAACAAAATTCACAACTTTCCCCATTGCTCCATTAACTAAACCTTTTTCCACATCCAAATTACGCCGTAAAATTACTCGACAGTTTACACATAGATATAACTTCTTTTCTAAACCAGCAGTTTTAGATATCGATTTTTCTAAAGAATCAAATTTTGTTCAATTTTTCCGTCAAAATAATAGTGATTCCTTCATGCTCTATTTTATCAATGGCTTCCATTTTTATTATTTCTTCATTTTCTAGCTTCAAAAGTTGTTCATTGAATATAGAACACTCGCGCAGTGTTGGCATTAAACAGATTATAGATTTACTTTCAGCAATTTTCATATACATTTTTTCTGGAACTATATTTTCATTTGGAAACAAATTCTTAAGTAGTCGACTTAGCAAAGCTTGTTTACCTTGTTCTGTCAGAACTCCAATTCTTATATCTTGAAGAATAGATCCATAATCAACATCATTTGCCTGTCGCATATTTGTAATCAGTTCTTTGTATTCAAAATATGACCAAATATTAACGTTGCCAACACTTCCCAAAGACTTTCTGGTGTCTTCATGCACAAGTGTTTTAAATACTGGTTGTCCTTTTACAGGAGTAAGTTGCAGAAGATCTCCAAAAACTATGACATGTTTTCCTCCAAATAAGACATCATATTCTGTTTTAAGAATTTGCTGCATTCTTAAATGCACAAAAGCAAGCATTAAGTTTGAGACCATGCTTACCTCATCAATAATTAGAAGTTTCATTTTCTTTAGCATTCTTGAAACTTCATAACAAGCTTCTCCAGATAGCTTGTGATATTCCAATTTGTTTTCATGCTCTACGGGTAGCATAAGTAAACGATGCAATGTAATTCCTTTAATGTTGTGAGCTGCCAACCCAGTTGGAGCAGTTACAACACAAGACAAATGTGAGTCAGTTGTTTTCTGTAGATAACTGGTCAAAACTTTAATTAAGAAACTTTTTTCTGTTCCAGCTTGACCACTGACATACATTCGGATAGGTTGAAATTATGTGCATGTGCATTCTTAGTTTTCATGAAGAAATCCATGGTTAATCTGTTGTCTCACTTGCTGATATATTTCTTTCTGTTCAAGATTTAGTTGTTTTTCCAAGTTTCCTAAGTCCATAATATCTTCTTGAGCTTGATGCATTGCTGTTTCCACCTCATTCATTGCGATTGCTGCTTCATTTTGAACAATTGGTTGTCCTAGTGGATCTTCACTCAGTGGAGCAGAACTTTGACTGTCTTGAGAACTGTCTCTAGCAATCTCAGCTGCAATAGTAGCTTCTTGATCCATTTCATCGTTCAACATTTTCAGATAATTAGCAAAAACTGTACATTCTAAGGTATCTTTACAAGCATTGAAGGAATCTTCATAGCTCTGAAAATCCCCAAGTAATTCCAATTCTGTACGCCACGGTTTGAAGAGTTGCAAAAGTGCTAAATAGTAAAATTCCCTTTTCTGTTCAGTATCACAACTCAGTTTTCTGTGATTAATCAAATTTCCTTTCCTTTGTTTCACCAAACATCCTTCAGAACCAATCACTGCATATTTTCCATCATTTATGTTTTCTGTAGTATTCCGTTTAAAACTGTAGTATTGCAGCACTTCATAGAGACATATGTTCTCAAGATGATGACTTCTATTTGGATAATATGTATCCAACATGTTTGTTTTGACAATATCTGTACTTTCTGGATCTTTTTCTGCTAAATATTCAATTTCTTGAACAGATTTAAGTACTCGATTTCGTGTTTCAGCAAGACCTAGACTCACCCAAATGATTGTTCTAGATTTTGAGTATAAACTTGCAGATGATAACCGATTTGAGCATTCATATGCTCCAATTTCTCGATGGGATAACATCTTCAAACTGAAACTGTATAATTTCTTACTAAGACTCTTCTCATGAGAAATTTCTTCCCACATTTCTTTTAACTCTGTCTTTTCAGATTTTGTTATATAAGATGTCACATACCGGGCAACAGCAATGGAATTATCCGCAACATACTGAATATCCATATTAGCATTCCACATTGAGAGAAAAACTGGATTATAATCATTGATATATTTTGATTCTTCACTTCTTCTCAAATTGTATGTTTTTTTGGGAGATTTTCTAGTGATGGTATGTCTAATAGCTGACATAAAACTGTTTACTCTTCCTTTGGATATTACAGGACTTGGAAATCCAAAACGACATTTGGTGTAAAACTTTTCCTTAGACTTGTACTTCCGTCGACAGTATTTTCCACATCGATGACTTTGGAATCGTAACACTTGTTGTCTTAAGCTGTTCTCATCTGTTCTTTTTGGTATAGCACATGTCGCATATTCTTCAATAAAAAAACAAAACGCTGTCATCCGAATCAGTTCCGAATTTAGGTGCATCCTTAATCCATAACAGCATATGTATATGAGGAGCACCTCTAGCTTGATACTCCTTTCTCCCCAAAAATCTACAACTTCTCCAAGAGGAGGATTCTTTTTATTGCAGATAAAAGACATCATAGCTTCAAACCTATGATTGAAATACCTGCATACATTAACAGGATCCAAAGATCACAATTCTCCAGGTATTCAATATTTTTAGATTTGAATTTGCCTCTCGAAGAAATTCAAGTAAATCATCCCAAGCGTATTCAGCACAGCTTAGGGTAAGAAACCACGTAGGAGTTCCTAAGTTCCTTAGCATACATTTAATTTCTCCATGACGACGATACCAATATTCATTAGTACCACGCTGATATGCCATCAAATTAATCAGCTGAGATTCTAAATGATCATCTCTCTGATGTACTTTATCCATAAATTCCTTTGCTGAAACATTTTGAAGATTTACTCCTGTTTTCAATATGTGGTTGACTGCATATGAAAGTCCAGACAAGTCACTCTCAAACAAAAGATGAAATATATAAGGGATACATTGTCAAAATCTTGAATCTTCTGCATATAATCTTGTTGTTCGATATTCAGATGCAGGAATCTGCACTGGTCGTTCATCATATCGTCCACCTTTTCCAGTTGGAAACAGCTGCGGAAAGCAACGAGCTTCCAAACTTTTCTCCCATACACTCATGGGAGTACCCTTTGCTTTTTTCATTTGGAATAATTCAATAGTATTCCCCATCACTTCTTTCGAATGAAGTGGATGTACACTATAATGTTCATAGATTTCTTCACTTTTGGACATGTCCAGTTTTTCAATTTGTCCATTTGACGTTTCAGTATCATCTCCTAAAAGTATTTCTTCTTCTTCCACATATACATTTTTCTAGTAATCATTGTTTTGAATCAGATATAATGTTGCCTTTTGCACTTTCCTAACATCCACTAATTCTTGCCAGATTTTCTTACTCTTAGTAGGAACACCATTAACTAGAATAAGTAGTGGCTCACTTTCTACATTCTCTCCACCAATAATTTCAATATTTTTCTTTAAATCTAGAGGTAAATATACAACTCTTCCTTTTAATCCTCTCTGTAAATCTGTAGGAGGCAATTTACCTGTTTTAGGCTCCATACGAACAATAGCTTGAAATGGGTGCACACATTGAATCAGAATAGACTCATACGTATTTAAATTTATCAGTTCTGGAGGAATAGTTACCAACTCTAAATTATTATGGACAGCTCTAGCGGGCATTTTATTCTCGTATAATTTGTTATAACAGTATTTACAAATACGCTGATCATAACTCAAATCAAAGCAATCCTCTACGAACAAATAAGTTGCAAATTCCTTCCACTTATCATTATTTTCTCTTTCACTTTTTAAATACAGATCAACAGTCCTAGTCTGATTTTTATAGTGAGTTCGTCGGCAACAAATACAAGTATAATTTGGCCTTTCACATGAAATCACCTTAACCCCTTCGATGCTCGTGACGAGCTCAGCTCGTCATGCTGCGCGGTAGCGCTGTGCGCATGACGAGCTGAGCTCGTCACGACCACACCCGCGATCGGAATGTCCAGCACACGAGCGGAATTCCGATCGCGGTCAAGGGGTTAAACTTTGTCATTTGTTCTTCAAATTTTTTTGTAGTAGTATGTTGCACATTCTCCTCAACATTTTCCTGTATTAATGTGTCAGTTTCTGCACTCTCTTCTCCAGGACCAAAATAACAAAACTCAATTTCATCACAAACCTTTTTCACATCTGATACTGACCCACGCAAAAGAGCACTGTTCAACTCATTTAACATTAGTGCTGGACTTTTTGCATAAAACAATCTTCTGACTAACTTTTGCATTTGAGAATGATGTACTGCTAACATCCTAAAATGATGAAAAACACTTTGACATACTTTTCTAGAAAGACAAGCGAGAGAATGTCCTTGCAAACCAGTATTTTTTCTCACTCTGCAAAGATCTAGTCCTTACAACATCTTAATCTTTTGTTTAACACTTTTTTTACTATAGACTCGTAAGAAATTGCATAAACAATCAATAGATTCTTGTCGTATACTACAAATACTACTGCAATCCCAAGTATACACTGGGGCTTTAGGTCGTCTCCCTACAACTTTATCAGCTATCACTTCTTCTACATTTCTGGGAACCATCTTCTCTTTCTCAATTGGACAACCATTTCTAACCTCATAAGCTCGACCACTGGTATCAACTGCATGCAATAAATTATTGGTCTGAAAATAACTCTCTTCATTAAAGAAAGGCTCTGAACTTGAACTGTGTTTCCATTCACCCAAAAAAAATTCACAAAAATTAGTTCTGTTAATTACTCTTTTCTTCTTACTTTTAGCCTTCATTAAATGGATTGGTTTATCTAGAGATCGAATTCTGTTTAAAACTAAAATGAATAATTTCCTTTTAATTCAAAAGCCTTTTTAACTAGAATTTCAATATGCTTCTTCTTTTGATAAAATAGTGCTCTTTTTTATATTTCCTCACATCTTTCAACAAATTAAGAACAACTCTATTATAAAAAATCTTTTTTCTGATTTCTTTATACTGACTCTGCCTTCTTTTACCATACATTGTGTCTTTTGAATGTAAATTCCCATTTTTTGTATTGTTTTTATTCATATTCTTTTTTCTGGTCGAACCATTTTTCATATTTTCCACATTCTGCACACTGTTTCTAGGCTTTGAAAGTTTTTTAATAAATTGTTTTGTTCTCTTACCGGAAGACTTAGGGGCCGATTCCGATGTCGGACGGACTCTTGTCCGTCCGACATCGTTCCGGAGCCGTAACCGAACGACCTGCTGTCGTCGGTTACGGCCCAGGCAGTACGATGCGACCAAACCCTGTTCGGTCGCACTCGTATCTCCCACAATGGGAGCATGCATTCCGGACGGAATGCATGCTGGCATTGGAGAAAGCAGGGGTGCAGTTCAACCCTGCACCCTGTGGCCGGCACCCCAAGGTGCCTGCCACCGGGTGCAGTGTTCAACAGAGGGGCACCATAGGTGCCTCCAGGCCGCCATTTGGCAACCTTGCACCCATGGGGGTCCCACTGGGGGCCCCCAAAGACAGTTACCGACTGCCTTTTCGTGCCGGAAAGACCAGCACGAAAAGGCAGTGAAAAACTGCCATCGTACTCCCTCGGTCGCAAAGAGGCAGCCGGGGGAGTACAGAGGGATTTCTGGATGGCTGACGGGCTCTCCGAACCCGTCGTGAGCCATCCGGAAATCCGAGTCGGATTCTTTTCCGACCGAGCCCATTGGAATGGCTCGGTCGGAAAGGAATCCGAGCGGCAGCTTCCGAGTCGGTCGGAAGGGCTCCGACCATCGTTCGGTGCCCTTCCGGCCGACATCGGAATCGGCCCCTTATTGTTTTTCCCCACATGTTGTTGGTCATCCAATACTTGTTGTTGATTTTTCTTCAAATAATAGTCCTTTTTGTGTCCTTTTCTCTTTTCTGTTTTTTTAGGCATGATAAGTTTATTTTAATGATCCTAAACAATATCTGTAAAAAATAAATTTATATAAATTTATTTTAATAAATATATAAATTATACTTTTCTATTACTAAACAAACACATTGTATATAAAAAACATTTAAGCACTTTCTTTTCTAATGACTAATTAAAGGTGTGAAACACAAGTGTGTAGGTGGTTAGAGGACTGCATGCATATTGGAGAGGAGTTTGTAATAGTGCATGTGTTAAGACCTGAGTCACTGCATGAGTACTTGGATACTGAGTGAACGATTACAGTATTGCAAGGAGAGTGTCTGGGTGAATTTATAAGTGTTTGGGTTTTGGCGCATTGTTTGGATTAGTACATGGTGCTGGATGGCTGATTGGAGGAGTGCATGCGGAGTGACAGGGTGATTGCTGGAGTATATAGGTACTACCTGAGTAATTGAAGGTGTGAAAGACAGTGTGTAGGTGGTTAGAGAACTGCATGCATAGTGGATAGGGGTTTGAAGCAGTCTATGTGCTAAGGCCTGGGTAACTGAATGAGTACTTGGGTACTGACTGAACGATTAGAGTACTGCAAGGAGAGTGCCTGGGTGAATGTATAAGTGGTTGGGTTTTGGCGCAGCGAATGGATTTGTACGTGTTGCTGAATGAGTCAACAGAGGACTGCAAGGGGAGTGACAGGATGTTTGCTGGAGTGTATGGATAGTGACTGGGGAATTGAAGGTGTGAAAGACAAGTGTGTAGGTGGTTAGAGAACTGCATGCATAGTGGATAGGGGTTTGAAGCAGTCTATGTGCTAAGGCCTGGGTCACTGAATGAGTACTTGGGTACTGACTGAACGATTAGAGTACTGCAAGGAGAGTGCCTGGGTGAATGTATAAGTGGTTGGGTTTTGGCGCAGCGAATGGATTTGTACGTGTTGCTGAATGAGTCAACAGAGGACTGCAAGGGGAGTGACAGGATGTTTGCTGGAGTGTATGGATAGTGACTGGGGAATTGAAGGTGTGAAAGACAAGTGTGTAGGTGGTTAGAGAACTGCATGCATAGTGGATAGGGGTTTGAAGCAGTCTATGTGCTAAGGCATGGGTCACTGAATGAGTACTTGGGTACTGACTGAACGATTAGAGTACTGCAAGGAGAGTGCCTGGGTGAATGTATAAGTGGTTGTGTTTTGGCGCAGCGAATGGATTTGTACGTGTTGCTGAATGAGTCAACAGAGGACTGCAAGGGGAGTGACAGGATGTTTGCTGGAGTGTATGGATAGTGACTGGGGAATTGAAGGTGTGAAAGACAAGTGTGTAGGTGGTTAGAGAACTGCATGCATAGTGGATAGGGGTTTGAAGCAGTCTATGTGCTAAGGCCTGGGTCACTGAATGAGTACTTGGGTACTGACTGAACGATTAGAGTACTGCAAGGAGAGTGCCTGGGTGAATGTATAAGTGGTTGGGTTTTGGCGCAGCGAATGGATTTGTACGTGTTGCTGAATGAGTCAACAGAGGACTGCAAGGGGAGTGACAGGATGTTTGCTGGAGTGTATGGATAGTGACTGGGGAATTGAAGGTGTGAAAGACAAGTGTGTAGGTGGTTAGAGAACTGCATGCATAGTGGATAGGGGTTTGAAGCAGTCTATGTGCTAAGGCCTGGGTCACTGAATGAGTACTTGGGTACTGACTGAACGATTAGAGTACTGCAAGGAGAGTGCCTGGGTGAATGTATAAGTGGTTGGGTTTTGGCGCAGCGAATGGATTAGTACATGGTGCTGGATGGCTGATTGGAGAAGTGCAATTACAAAGACTCACTAGTCTGGAACGGGTTATGTTACTGCATACATTCTACACATTTCACTACAGCATTGCTAGTGTGAATGCCTGAATCATTCTGCGAATCCATAAGCAGTGACTGGGTTCTAATACTAGTGAAACTTGACAATAGGATGGGTTTTTAAGCAGTTATGTGTTAGCAGAGACATAAAGTAACCACATGCTTCTGTCACAATGGTTGCACAAGTGCACACATACTCACAGTGTGATTCTAGACAAGCAAGACTATTCCCTGGACTTTATCAGAAGAGACTCACTAGGCTGGAAGCAGTTAGGTGACTGCATACATTCTACAGATTTCACTACAGCACTGCTAGTGTGAATGCCTGACTCATTCTGCGAATCCATAAGCAGTAACTAAGTTCTACTACTACTGAAACTTGACAACAGGTTAGGTTTTTAAGCAGTTATGTGTCAGCAAAGACATGAAGAAACCACATGCTTTTGTCACAATAGTTGCACAAGTGCACACAGAGTCACAATGTGATTCTAAAGAACCAAAACTATTCCCTGGGCTTTAGCAAAAGAGACGCACTAGTCTGGAAGAGGTTAGGTGACTGCATACATTCTACACATTTCACAACAGCACTGCTAGTGTCAATGCCTGAATCATTCTGCGAATCCATAAGCAGTGACTGAGTTCTAATACTACTGAAACTTGACAACAGTATAGAATAAGAACCATCATTCCACTATACCTTTCAACACAGTTTAAAATATATATATTACTATACATACTGTTTTTAAAACAAACATCAAATACAATAAAAATAATCAAAATATACATCAGTACATTTAATAATATATTTCAAACAACACAGTTTCATAAAAATATCAAATATTTTTTAAATAAACGTCCAAAATATATAACTCACCTATTAAATAAATCTGTTGAATTAAAAATCTCACACACTCAGTCAGGATTTTCTTTTTCACACAGAGAATGTAGATAAGCACACTCTCCAATGTAAAACCAGTAATGGCAAATGTTCCCTCTAATTTTTCATACATACACACATAACCCACAAATAACATTGCTTCCCAGTGTTTTTCAAATAGAAAAACGAATTTCCATTGGTCATAGAGAATAATACTTTTCAACTGACATCTTCACCCCTTCTCCTTAATCTCAGTTTCCATAGCAACAGGTCATGCAACATTCAACTTAGCTGCCAGGTCACAAGTTCACCACACAATGTTGCAAATGACAACAGCAGGTGTGGTTGGCTTTGCAAAGCATGTCCTTATCCTTTCTGCCGTACCTTTCAAACTTTTCTTTATAACCAATAAGAAACAAGCTTTCTAAACAAAGTAAAATGCACCCTATATTAGAATGTAGAGTGTTCTTAAACAGCCAATCAAATCTCTACTTTCTTAAAAACAGCATGTTGTCCACCATTTTAGATAGATGTCATTGTCCCTCCTGCCTACCTCAGCTACAGACATCTTCTTATTACCTACAGAGATCCCTTCAAGATGCTTTCAGTGTGGATTGTGGGACACAGCTATGTTTTCTGGTGCAAAAGGTATGCTGAAAGCAGAGGTATTGACAAAGATTTAGCTTTGCCAAATGTAGACATTGTGAGAAGTTGGCCTGGTATATGCTGTCCACTAATTATAGTGGGCACCTTGCACCAGTCCAAACAACCCCTTATTGGAGATAGGTTAAAGACAACCTTATTGAAAGCTATCCTAGTTGTAGCTATGGAGAGCAGCCTTCAGGCTAAGTCTTGAAGGAATGTAAAGCAGCTTGTTTTACCAGTCTATAATCTCTTGAGTGACCAAATGAAAGAGCACCACACCAGGTATATATTCAAAATATATGTATTTATTGCTAAACACACCCCTCTAGTCTCTTTATGAGGCTAGAGTTCGAAGTACATAAGTTAGAAGTTATTTAAACACAGTAATAGCACAAATACACGTTTGGGCCCTAGGGGCGTACCAAACCATATACCAATAAAGTGGTATAAGAACCACGACTGAACTAGACACTAGGCCTAGAGCCTCTAGAAGTGCTTGGACCACAAGGAACCACCCAAGGTAGTGACACAGGGGACCCACGGGAGACGCGTGCAGTGTATGTACACAACCGCGATACGCCGTTGACTTCTATGGAGAAAGTCGTGATCGGGAAATTAGAGAAAAGGGACACTTAAAAGGGGACTTGGACCAAACCCTTTGAGATCTAGGACTTTGAAGAGTCTCTACCCATGGGAGCACCGGAGTACTCGTGTTACCTCACCCAGGGAAGCCGGGTGCATAGGTGCCTTTCGGGGTCGGGTTTCGTCGTCGAGTTGAATGGCGATCTGCTGCAAAGTGCTGCTGGCGACCAAGTGAAAAGTGTCCGGGTGGATCCAAGAGTGGATCGGAGTTCTGAAGAACCTGAAAGCAGAGGGGACAGAGTGGGACAGAGTCTGGGTCACTAGCCAGTGACCAGGAAGGTGATGGACAGATGCCCACCGATGTCGAGTGCTTCAGGTGCTTTGGCAGTCGTCTTGACTCTTCAGCCACGAGGTCCAGAAGGCGTTGTCGGCGACCAGGAGCAGGATTCGGGCTGGTACACGATGTCTGTCGAGTGCTGAGGTGTCGGCGACTGGATTGGACCCAACAAGCCTTGGCAACGGCAAGTCTCGATGCAGAGGAAGATCGTCAATGGTACAGACCAGCAAGGTCTGGGGAACTCACCCAGCAAGGGTAAGTGAGGGCAGGCCTGGAGCAACCAGGATGCCAAGTTAGAAAAAGATTGGTCTTCGTTAAGGGCTACTAGCCAATGGGCTAGCGACCGCAAAGGAGCCTCGTGACGCCGCACGTGGATCTGGCTCACAGGACACTCGTGGAGTGGGGGCCAGTGATCTTCGGTGCAATTGGTGCTGGAGGGTAGGGCTACTCAGAGCCCAAAGCACGACTTCTTGGGAGACCCAGAAGAGGATGCACTTGCAAATATGCTCGGTGTCCAGGGGTCACGGTCTCAAGTCACCCACTATAGCCACGGGCCTCATCTTTGCTGGGGACTCAGGGAAGCCTCGGGGAAGTCTGAGAATCTACCTTTGGTGATGCGATGACTTCGGCGTCCGACGGGAGCTTCAGAAATGTGAACCGGACAGATGCTTCTTTGGTGCCTGCCAAGCAGGGAGTCACTCCTTGACCCCAAGGGAGATTCTTCTGTCCTCTAATCGTGAGTAGAGCGTCGAAGGTCCAGGATTCAGTTTCAGAGTTTCGTCCAGGGATAATCTAAAGTCCTAAGGACTGGGTTCCTATACTTATACTAAGGATAGGGGTTGGACTACTCTGTGGCCCCACCTATGGGTGGGTCAGGGCAGAGGGGTGGCTACACCCCTTTCCCTTTGTCCAGTTCACGCCAAAGCAGGGGCTGCAAGCCCCTGATCCGGTTTGAACTGGGGTATGCACAGGGACACCAAATGTGCCCACAGTGCAGGACTTCAAAGCACCCGAAAGTGCTCCCGCCCAGCCCCAATACACATTATCCTGTCTGGGGAGGTGGTCACACCTCCCTGGGACAGGAAACCTATTGTCCAGGCCTCCCCTGCCGGAGTTTCGTCCAGCAGCAGGAGGCCAGACTTGTGTCTGTGGCAGCAGCATCCATTTTGTGATGCCAGGGCTTTGGAAAGAAGTTACCGGGCTAGCCAGAGTTAACATGTCTCTCCCTCTAGAAGGGTGGAATGCTACCCCCGCTGCCAGCATTGGCGGGGGGGTAGTATTCCAAGATGTTTGACACCAAACACAACATGTTTAGGTGCAGCCATTCCAAAGTTAGCATTTTACCGCGAGGTTTTAATGCGCTTAAGAGTATATGGTCAGGCTGCACTACAAACAGCATCAGAGAAGGTCTCCGAACGCTGCAGAGGGGCCCTGCTCATGCAGGGGCACCCTCTCACATAGGAACCATGCACTCTGCCTTTAGGATTGATAAGGCCTGCCTTAGGAGTGACTTATAGGTTTATATGTGTGTATGTATTTAGTGATATAGGTAACCTATATCACAGTAAGGGGTGCATGCACCACCTTACCCAGGCTGCAGTAGCAGACCTGCGGTGTCAGTTTGGATGGCCTTCCAGGGGTGGCATAATACATGCTGCAGCCCCTGGCAGGCCTCTGAGGTACCTATGCCCTTGGTACATAGTATACCATATACTAGGGACTTATAAGGGCACTCCAGATTCCATTTAGTGATGTGCCTAAGGCACATGGAAACCATTTTAGAGAGGAAGCAGCTAGGCTGGGGTTCTGATTAGCAGGGCCCCAGCCAGACTAATGTCGAAAAACAGTGAAGCATCAGCAAAAAGTGGGGGTACCCATGTGAAGCAGATCCTACTCTCCTACACAACCCCCCAAACGTAGGGACATTAAACTAACCTTGCCCAGTTAAGTCTTCATGTTCTAAGTGGAAGTACCTAGAGAGTCCATCTGCATTGGCATGGTTACTCCCAGGTCTATGTTCCACTGTAAAGTCCATGCCCTGTAGGGAAATGGACCACCTAAGCAGTTTGGGGTTTTCACCCTTCATTTGTTTTAGCCATAAGAGGGGCTTATGGTCTGTCTGAACCAGGAAGTGTGTACCAAACAAGTATGGCCTCAACTTCTTCAGAGCCCAGACCACAGCAAAGGCCTCCCTCTCTATGGCTGACCAACGTTTCTCTCTAGGGGTCAGCCTTCTGCTAATGAAAGCTACTGGCTGATCCTGACCTTCTTCATTCAATTGTGACAGTACAGCCCCTACCCCCAATTCAGATGCATCAGTTTGAACAATGAACTTCTTGGAGTAATCAGGACTCTGTAGAATGGGAGCAGTGCACATGGCCTGCTTCAGGTCATCAAATGCCTTTTGACAGCTAACTGTCCACTGAACCCTTTTGGGCATTTTCTTAGAAGTTAAGTCATTCAGGGGTGTCACTATTGATCCATACCCCTTGACAAATCTCCTATAGTACCCAGTCAGGCCTAAGAAGGCTCTCACCTGAGTCTGGGTAGTGGGAGCAGTCCAGTCCATGATAGTCTGGATCTTACTCTGCAAAGGTTGAACCTGGCCTCCACCCACAAGGTGGCCCAGGTACACAACCTGACTCTGCCCTATCTGGCGCTTAGTGGCCTTGATAGTCAGGCCTGCCTTTTGCAGGGCCTATAAAACATTCCTGAGGTGGATCAGGTGATCCTCCCAGGTGGAGCTAAAGACAGCAATATCATCTAGATATGCTGCACTATAGGCTTCCAGATCTGTGAGAACTGTATTCACCAACCTCTGGAAAGTGGCAGGTGCATTCTTCAGACCAAAGGGCATCACCAAAAATTGATAATGCCCACTAGGGGTTGAGAATGCTGTCTTTGGCTTTGCATCATCAGCTAGTCTGATCTGCCAGTAGCCAGCTGTCAGGTCAAATGTGCTGAGATATTTGGCTGAGGCCAAAGTATCTATGAGCTCATCTGCCCTTGGTATTGGATGGGCATCAGTCCTAGTGACTGCATTGAGACCCCTGTAGTCCACACAAAACCTCATCTCTCTTTTTCCACCACTGGTGTGAGGTTTTGGCACAAGGACCACTGGACTAGCCCAAGGGCTAACTGAGGGTTCAATAACTCCCAAATCCAACATTTTCTGGACTTCAGTCCTGATACAGTCCCTGACATGGTCAGGTTGCCTATAAATCTTATTTTTAATAGGCAGACTGTCCCCAGTGTCCACTTCATGAGTGCACCAGGTAGTCTGACTGGGTGTCAGTGAAAACATATGTCTAAACTGATTGAGCACTTGTCTACAATCAGCTTGTTGCTGGGTAGTGAGGCTGCCTGCCAAGGCTACACCATCCACTGACCCATCGTCAGGGTTCTGTGAGAGCAGGTCAGGGAGTGGGTCACTCTCTTCCTCCTGCCCTTCATCAGTAGCCATGAGCAAGCCCATGTCTGCCCTGTCCACATATGGTTTTAACCTGTTGACATGGAGAACCCTGTGGGGACTCCTGGGTGTTCCTAGGTCTACTAAGTAGGTAACCTCACCCTTCTGCTCAACAATAGTGTGGGGTCCACTCCATTTGTCTTGGAGAGCTGCTGGGGCCACTGGCTCCAACACCCACACCTTCTGTCCTGGCTGGTAAACAGTCAGAACAGCCTTTGGTCATGCCAGGCCTTTTGAAGTTCCTGGCTAGCCTCAAGGTTTTTGGTTGACTTTTTCATGTACTCAGCCATCCTGGAGCGGAGACCAAGTACATAGTCCACTATATCTTGCTTTGGGGGCTTGAGAGGTAAATCCCATCCTTCCTTCACCAAGCACAGTGGACCCCTCACAGGGTGGCCAAACAGAAGTTCAAAAGGGCTGTAACCAACCCCTTCTGAGGCACCTCCCTATATGCGAATAAAAGGCAGGGCAAGAGTATGTCCCATCTACGCCTAAGCTTTTCTGGGAGCCCTTTAATCATGCCCTTCAAGGTTTTGTTGAATCTCTCAACTAAACCATTGCATTGTGGGTGATAGGGTGTGGTGAACTTATAAGTCACTCCACACTGCTTCCACATTGCTTTTAAGTACCCAGACATGAAGTTTGCACCCCTATCTGATACAACCTCCTTAGGAAAGCCCACTCTTGAGAAAACTCCCAGGAGGGCCCTTGCCACCACAGGTGCTGTAGTGGTCCTAAGGGGAATAGCCTCTGGATACCTGGTGGCATGATCCACTACCACCAGAATAAATCTGTGCCCAGATGCTGTTTGGGGATCCATGGGACCAACAATGTCAATCCCCACCCTTTCAAAGGGCACCCCCACCACAGGTAGTGGTATCAGGGGGGCCTTTGTAGTGCCACCTGCCTTGCCACTGGCCTGGCAGGTTACACAGGAGCGACAAAACTCCTTGGTGTCTTCAGACATGTGGGGCCAGTGAAAGTGAGGGACAATTCTGTCCCAAGTCTTGTTCTGGCCCAGGTGACCTGCCAAGGGAATATCATGGGCTAGGGTCAATAGGAAGCCCCTGAACTTCAGAGGTATAACCAACCTCCTGGTAGCACCAGGCTTGGGGTCTCTACTCTCTGAGTACAGGAGTCCATCATCCCAATACACTGTATGGGGACCACTAGCTTTCCCAGCAGCCTCAGCAGCAGCTTGCTGTCTGAGGGGTTCAAAGGAGGGGCAGCTCTGCTGCTCCTGGCTCAGATCTGCCCTGGAAGGTCCCCCTGTCCCCAAGAACTCAACCTGGTCAGGTTCAAGTTCCTCTGGGACAGTTCCTTCTTCAGGGCTGAGATCATCCCCCTCAAGGGACTGATCTTCCTTCTGAGCCAAGGGGGAAGGCACTGCCTTAACCCTACTACTCCTCCTCTTGGAAGGCACTTGGTCCATTCTTCCAGAATCCAAGGCCTGTTCAGTGCTAGACATTTTGGCTTGTGACCTGGTCACAGCAAACACATCTGCAGGGATCCCCAGCATTTCTGCATGGGTCCTGAGCTCCACTTCTGCCCAAGCAGAAGTCTCTAAGTCATTGCCAAGCAAGCATTCGACTGGTAGGTTTGCACTTACCACAACCTTATTAAGGCCAGTTACCCCTCCCCAGGAGAAGTTAACAACTGCCAGAGTATGGTCTGTTCTGACATTGCTAGCATTGGTCACTTGGTACATCTCACCAAGTATAACTTGCCCAGGATTCACAAGGTCTTGTGTCACCATTGTGACACTTGCCCCTGTGTCCCTAAATGCCAAAGCCTCACGTCCATTGATTAAAGGCTGTTGTCTGTACTTGCCCAGATTACTGGGACTCACAGAGGAGGTCACATCCATGCCTCCATCACAGACTAACACAGCCTGAGTCAGTTCTCTGACTAGGTCAGAGCCCAACTCAGTACCCAGGGTGAACCCTACTAAACCCTTGGCTGGAGCACTCCCACCAACTGTACTAGGGAGAACAGGTGCCTTAGGGGCATTGGTGGGTGCTGGACTGGAGTCTTTGGACTTGGTGCAATCACTGGTCCAGTGGGTCTTTTGCTTACAGACCTTGCACCATGGTTTTCTTTGGCCTTTCCCTTTGGTAGACTGTGAATCCCCACCAGAAGAAGATTTTGGGGGCCTGATGAAGACTTTTGATCTTTACCCTTCTCCCCACCCTTTTCAGAGTTCTTAGCATCTTGCTTCTTGGTTTCCCCACCTTGGTTCTGTACCTTCTGCTTCACCCTGGTTCTGACCCATTTGTCTGCCTTCTTTCCCAATTCTTGGGGAGAGGTCAGATCAGAGTCTACCAGGTATTGATGCAACAGCTGATTTTGACAGTTATTAAGAATCTGCTCCCTCATTATCAGATTGTACAATCCTGAGAAGTCACACACCTTACTGCCCATCAACCAGCCTTCCAGAGCCTTGGCAGAACAATCCACATAGTCTACCCAGTCTTGAGTCTGTGCTTTTGGGTGTCTCTGAACTTCAACCTGTACTGTTCAGTGGTTAGGCCAAACCCATCAATAAGAGCACTCTTCAAGACCTTGTAATTATCAGCATCCTCCTCTCTAACAGTGAGGAGCTTATCTCTACCTTTGTCAGCAAAGGAGAGCCACAGGATTGCTGCCCATTGCTCCTGAGGGACCTTCTGTACCTTACAGGCCCTCTCTAGAGCAGTTATCCACTTGTGGATGTCATCCCCATTCTGATAGGGAGGGACAATCTTGCTCAGGTTCCTATGGTCATAGGACCTTTCCCTATCTCTAGGGACATGGCTGCCACCATGGGACTCTAGTCCCAACTTTCTTCTCTCTCTAAAGAGATCTAGGGACTCCCTGTCTATGGCCAGTTGCTTCTTTTTGATTGCAAGCTGAGCTTCCTCATATTGCACCAGCCTCTTTCTTCTCTCATGAGAGGATTCCCTCCTATGAGATGAGACAGAGCTCCCTATTGAGGTGCCAGAGTGGTTAGACTCCTGAGAAGGAGATCTAGACTTCCTGGGCACACTCATAATCCTTCCTGGGGGGACAAAGAGGGCATCATCCTGATCACCCTCTTCCTCTTCCACAGGAGGGATTGGGTTATCCAGGTCAGGGTCATTGTCACCCTCCTGGCCAGTTTCAGAGGGGGGGCTGGGGGTATTGGTACCCCTGGCCCCTTCCTCATCTTCTGCCCCACCCTCAGCTCCTACCCCTTCAGTCCCCAAGGGCTTACTAAGGTCATAAGCCACCAACAACTCCTTGAGGTGTTGGGTGGTGGGGCTTTGGCCTGTCCTTATTTTTCTCAAGTTGCATAAAGCTCTCAATTCCAAGAATGGCAGTGTATCATACTTGGAGGGTGGAAGCTCAGTGGCTTCCTGCAAGGATTCTCTGGATCCTACCCTTAAAGACATTACTAGTGTGGTGTGGTGTATGCAATACCTACTCTAGTGTGGCCTACTAAACTCTCTTGAGTTGTAGAAAGGGTTGTGCTATCCCTTAACACACAACTCTAAGTTCAGTAGAACTTACTGTATTCTAAGCTTAAATTATATGTACCTTAGGTACCTTTAGTGGTTTTCAGTTGATCAATTCAATTGAGATTATCTGGTAAAACAATAGCAAGCTGGAATCCCACACGCTGCACACCAATGTGAGAAGTTGGCCTGGTATATGCTGTCCACTAATTATAGTGGGCACCTTGCACCAGTCCAAACAACCCCTTATTGGAGATAGGTTAAAGACAACCTTATTGAAAGCTATCCTAGTGGTAGCTATGGAGAGCAGCCTTCAGGCTAAGTCTTGAAGGAATGTAAAGCAGCTTGTTTTACCAGTCTATAATCTCTTGAGTGACCAAATGAAAGAGCACCACACCAGGTATATATTCAAAATATATGTATTTATTGCTAAACACACCCCTCTAGTCTCTTTATGAGGCTAGAGTTCGAAGTACATAAGTTAGAAGTTATTTAAACACAGTAATAGCACAAATACACGTTTGGGTCCTAGTGGCGTACCAAACCATATACCAATAAAGTGGTATAAGAACCACGACTGAACTAGACACTAGGCCTAGAGCCTCTAGAAGTGCTTGGACCACAAGGAACCACCCAAGGTAGTGACACAGGGGACCCACGGGAGACGCGTGCAGTGTATGTACACAACCGCGATACGCCGTTGACTTCTATGGAGAAAGTCGTGATCGGGAAATTAGAGAAAAGGGACACTTAAAAGGGGACTTGGACCAAACCCTTTGAGATCTAGGACTTTGAAGAGTCTCTACCCACGGGAGCACCAGAGTACTCGTGTTACCTCACCCAGGGAAGCCGGGTGCATAGGTGCCTTTCGGGGTCGGGTTTCGTCGTCGAGTTGAATGGCGATCTGCTGCAAAGTGCTACTGGCGACCAAGTGAAAAGTGTCCGGGTGGATCCAAGAGTGGATAGGAGTTCTGAAGAACCTGAAAGCAGAGGGGACAGAGTCTGGGTCACTAGCCAGTGACCAGGAAGGTGATGGACAGATGCCCACTGATGTCGAGTGCTTCAGGTGCATTGACGGTCGTCTTGACTCTTCAGCCACGAGGTCCAGGAGGCGTTGTCGGCAACTAGGAGCAGGATTCGGGCTGGTACACGATGTCTGTCGAGTGCTGAGGTGTCAACGACTGGATTGGACCCAACAAGCCTTGGCAACGGCAAGTCTTGATGCAGAGGAAGATCGTCGATGGTGCAGACCAGCAAGGTCTGGGGAACTCACCCAGCAAAGGTAAGTGAGGGCAGGCCTGGAGCAACCAGGATGCCAAGTTAGAAAAAGATTGGCTTTCGTTAAGGGCTACTAGCCAACGGGCTAGCGACCGCAAAGGAGCCTCGTGACGCCGCACATGGATCTGGCTCACAGGACACTCGTAGAGTGGGGGCCAGTGATCTTTGGTGCAGTTGGTGCTGGAGGCTAGGGCTACTTGGATCCCAAAGCACGACTTCTTGGGAGACCCAGAAGAGGATGCACTTGCAAATATGCTCAGTGTTCAGGGGTCACAGTCTCAAGTCACCCACGATAGCCACAGGCCTCAGCTTTGCTGGGGACTCAGGGTAGCCTCGGGGAAGTCTGAGAATCTACGTCTGGTGATGCGATGACTTCGGCGTCCGACGGGAGCTTCAGAAATGCGAACCGGACAGATGCTTCTTTGGTGCCTGCCAAGCAGGGGAGTCACTCCTTGACCCCAAGGGAGATTCTTCTGTCCTCTAATCGTGAGTAGAGCGTCGAAGGTCCAGGATTCAGTTTCAGAGTTTCATCCAGGGATAATCTAAAGTCCTAAGGACTGGGTTCCTATACTTATACTAAGGATAGGGGTTGGACTACTCTGTGGCCCCACCTATGGGTGGGTCAGGGCAGAGGGGTGGCTACACCCCTTTCCCTTTGTCCAGTTCACGCCAAAGCAGGGGCTGCAAGCCCCTGATCCGGTTTGAACTGGGGTATGCACAGGGACACCAAATGTGCCCCCAGTGCAGGACTTCAAAGCACCCGAAAGTGCTCCCGCCCAGCCCCAATACACATTATCCTGTCTGGGGAGGTGGTCACACCTCCCTGGGACAGGAAACCTATTGTCCAGGCCTCCCCTGCCGGAGTTTCATCCAGCAGCAGGAGGCCAGACTCGTGTCTGTGGCAGCAGCATCCATTTTGTGATGCCAGGGTTTTGGAAAGAAGTTACCGGGCTAGCCAGAGTTAACATGTCTCTCCCTCTAGAAGGGTGGAATGCTACCCCCGCCGCCAGGATTGGCGGGGGGGGTAGTATTCCAAGATGTTTGACACCAAACACGACATGTTTAGGTGCAGCCATTCCGAAGTTAGCATTTTACCGCGAGGTTATAATGCGCTTAAGAGTATATGGTCAGGCTGCACTACAAACAGCATCAGAGAAGGTCTCCGAACACTGCAGAGGGGCCCTGCTCATGCAGGGGCACCCTCTCACATAGGAACCATGCACTCTGCCTTTAGGATTGATAAGGCCTGCCTTAGGAGTGACTTATAGGTTTATATGTGTGTATGTATTTAGTGATATAGGTAACCTATATCACAGTAAGGGGTGCATGCACCACCTTACCCAGGCTGCAGTAGCAGACCTGCGGTGTCAGTTTGGATGGCCTTCCAGGGGTGGCATAATACATGCTGCAGCCCCTGGCAGGCCTCTGAGGTACCTATGCCCTTGGTACATAGTATACCATATACTAGGGACTTATAAGGGCACTCCAGATTCCAATTAGTGATGTGCCTAAGGCACATGGAAACCATTTTAGAGAGGAAGCAGCTAGGCTGGGGTTCTGATTAGCAGGGCCCCAGCCAGACTAATGTCGAAAAACAGTGAAGCATCAGCAAAAAGTGGGGGTACCCATGTGAAGCAGATCCTACTCTCCTACAGACATTAAATGGATTGGACAGAGAGGATTAAAGTGGCACCAATTGATGCCATTGGTTAAATCCTTTTTGCATCTCCAACACCCTGACCTCATAATTGTGCACTGTGGTGGCAATGACCTAAGCACTTTCACTGGGGTAGGTCTGGAAATGCTTATGAAGGACACCTATGGAGAATTTATGTCACTTTTCCCCCAAACTGCCTTTGTCTATTCTAACATATGCCAAAGACAGAAATGGAAGTGGTCCAATCATTTTTGTCCACAGATTGAGAAAGCTAGGAAACATGTCAATAAAGCTGTTTCTGCTTATCTCAGAGATTATAGGATGGGGTCCATTTTCAACAACAATCTGCATTTTAATATGGATGGCATCTATAGGAGAGATGGTGTACATTTTACAGATGAGGGTAACAGAGTCTTTCTCAACAACTTTAGATTCTGCATAGGTATTTACTTGCAGGTACCACAATCTGTCAATAAACACAAGGGCTCTTTTTAGAGCCACCCAAGATATAAACATATATGCTTGATGTATATTTACTTTTTTTTTTTTAAATTTGGGGGGATTCGCGCACCCAACGCGTTTACACTGGAGTCGCGTACCCAACACGTTCACACCAGGGGGCCACGCTGGGAGTCGCGCACCCAACGCGTTCACACTAGGGGCCGCGCTGAGCGCCGTGCTGGGTGCGCGACTCCTACTTTTACCGTAATTTTTTTTTAGCTCCTACCACTAATTTATATTCTCCCCGGGGACCCCATCCCCTGGGGCCTATACATAATGATGGAGACTGTGAGGGGAGCCCCAATGCCCCCACGGTCCCGCCGGCTCCCCGCGTCCTTTGGGAGCCGGCATTGCTTTTCCACATGGGGAGGTGCTAACATGCAGCTCCCCGTGTGGAAAAGCAATGTGCTTTGGATATTGGAAGCGAGAGCAGGTTTCCCTGCTCTCTCTTTCAATATCCAAAGCAGTTTGCTATGACAGGACGGGAGCCGCGAGGCTCCCGCCCTGCCATAGCAAACTACAGTGTCCTGGGGGTAGGCACCCTGGGACACTGCAGGAGCCGGCCCTGGGGGGTGGCGGACCCCAGGGCCGTCACGGGCTCCAGGAGGGGGGCCGCGCGGCCCCCCCTCCCTACATGTTCAAAGCCCCGGGAGGTGGTGGTCCCCGGGGCTTCAGGGGTGCAAAACAGACCCCCACTTTAAAAATCTTAGTGCCCCGGGGAGGTGGCGGTCCCCGGGGCGTGTGGGGGGGTTGAGCCCCCCAAAACAGGTCTTTTAATTTTTTTTTAAAATAAGCCCCGGGGGGTGGCGGTCCCCGGGGCTGCAGGAGGGCCGAGAGCCCTCCTGCACCATTTTGAAATAAAAGCCCCGGGGGGTGGCGGTCCCCGGGGCCAATTAAGAACGAAGCGCGGGAGTCCGTGCTTCGTTTTTTTTTTATCAGCGGGATCCGCGCACCCTAAGCGCATCCCGCCAATTTAAAAAAAAAATTCTTTTTTCTGCTTAGGGGGTCCTTGTGGGATCCCTTGAGCAGACCTAGGTGGTCAGGGTGTTTCTACCCTGCCCCCTTTGTGCGTTTTGCGCACTTGTTTCTTGTGCCTCGGTTCTACCGAGGGACAAGATGGCTGCCAACACTTCCTGATTTGGAGTGTTGACAGCCACTTGAAAGCCAATTAGCATGCAGCTCGTGATCAGGAGGGTGCGCGCAGGGTGCGCACAGGGTGCGCGAATCCGACGCGGCCATAGATATATATGTGATTTTCCTTTTGATTTTCACAGGAACTACTGAACGGATTTACACCATTTAACAAAAGGGTTCTTTCTGAACCAAGAACTACCTCTTTGCCAAATTTGGTGTAATTCCGTTCAGCAGTTCGGGCTGTAGCCGTGGCTAAAGTTTCCTATGGGAAAATGAATGGGGAAAACACGTTTTGGGACCCCCTTTTTTCACGGCCCCCGCTTGACCAATCACCCTGAGACTTTCAGGGTAAGAGCGGACCGGAGCGGGCCATAAAGTTTGAAAATTTCACAAAGATTCGTCAACCGGCGCAAGAGTTATTTCAAATAGAATGTTGCGGATTTCCTATGGAAAATAGGTCCTAACTATAACTATCTACTGGCGACCGCCAGTAGATAATATATATATATATATATATATATATAGAGAGAGAGATATATATATATATATAGATATATAGATATTACCTACTGGCGGTCGCCAGTAGGTAGTTATAGTTAGGACCTACTTTCCATAGGAAATTCACAACATTCTATTCCCAATAACTTTGGCGCCGGTCGACGAATCTTCGCGAAATATTCAAAACTCGTGGGGCGCTCCGGTCTGCTCCTATCTTGAAAGTTTCGGGGTGATTCGGCAAGCAGGGGCCGAGAAAAAAGGGGGGTCCCAAAACGTGTTTTCTCCATGTTATTTTCCATAGGAAACTTTAGACAAAGCTACAGCCCGAACTGCTGAACGGAATTACACCAAATTTTGCAAAAAGGTAGCCCTTGGTTCAGAAAGAGCCCTTTTGTTAAATGGTGTAAATCCGTTCAGTAGTTGCTGAGAAATTCAAAAATAAGAGTCAAAATATCAATTTTCCATAGGGAACTTTGTGCAAGGCTACAGCGGAAACTACTGAACGGATTTACCCCAAATTTGGCATAAAGGTACTGCTTGGCTCAGAAAGCGACCTTTTCAAAAATGGTGTAAATCTGTTCAGTAGTTTTGTAAATATTAAAGGAAAAAGAACTTTATATATCTGGGCGGAGCCTAACCACACATGTCATCGTGAGATCTGATTGTCTGTCAGCACTTCATCCAAGAAGTGTTGGAAGCCATCTTGGGACCAATATACATGATAGCACCCCAATGAAATGCATTGTAGTGAATAGAAGATTTTGAGGGTCACCAAAAGGAGAACTATAAAGGGTGATAACAGACTTTAGTTACATTAGAATTCATTTGTTGATGGTACCATACTAATTTTAGGAATTGTGGTGTATTCTAGGGTGATTTTACCCTGTGAAAAACCTTCTGCTGGGATTTCATGAATCATGTTTGAGAGAAAACAATTTTCTCATGCTTGTCCCACAGAGGTTTGAAAGGTGCTCCAAAAGCTAAAATGAGAGCATATTTTCTGTAAATTCACATTATCTTTCTCAGTCATGTGAGAATGAAGTCTGACATTCTCAGTAAAACATGTAAATCCAACAAGGGCAGAGACTGTCAGTTGATTCCTTTGTGTTCTACTGCAGCTTCCCAGAGTGTTCTTAAGAACAACTAGAGCGCTAACAACCTTACCTATGACAAAAGTATGGCACACCTGAAGCCATCTTGATTGGAATAAACTGGTAACACTTAAAACATTTAATTTAAAAAGGAACAAAATGATGGGGTTCATTTTGTCATAGAAATTATGGTTAGTGCTGTAGAAAGAAAAATTAGGACATGTTTTAAGTGAGAGCTCAAATATCTTCCTGTTATATTTCAACAGGAGCAGCCTGCCAGTTGATTCCTTTGTGTTCTACTGCAGCTTCCCAGAGTGTTCTAAAGAACAACTAGAGCGCTAACAGTCTTACTTATGAAAAAATTATGGCACACCTGAAGCCATCTTGATTGGAATAAACCGGTAACACTTAAAACATTTAATTTAAAAAGGAACAAAATGAGGGGGTTCATTTTGCCATAGAAATTATGGTTAGTTCTGCAGAAAGAAAAATTAGGACATGTTTTAAGTGAGATTACAAATATCTTCCTGTTATATTTCAATAGGAGCAGCCTGCCAGTTGATTCCTTTGTGTTCTACTGCAGCTTCCCAGAGTGTTCTAAAGAACAACTAGAGCGCTAACAGTCTTACTTATGAAAAAATTATGGCACACCTGAAGCCATCTTGATTGGAATAAACCGGTAACACTTAAAACATTTAATTTAAAAAGGAACAAAATGAGGGGGTTCATTTTGTCATAGAAATTATGGTTAGTGCTGCAGAAAGAAAAATTAGGACATGTTTTAAGTGAGATTACAAATATCTTCCTGTTATATTTCAATAGGAGCAGCCTGCCAGTTGATTCCTTTGTGTTCTACTGCAGCTTCCCAGAGTGTTCTAAAGAACAACTAGAGCGCTAACAGTCTTACTTATGACACAATTATGGCACACCTGAAGCCATCTTGATTGGAATAAACCGGTAACACTTAAAACATTTAATTTAAAAAGGAACAAAATGAGGGGGTTCATTTTGCCATAGAAATTATGGTTAGTTCTGCAGAAAGAAAAATTAGGGCATGTTTTAAGTGAGATCTCAAATCCTCTTCTATTTCATTAGAAAATTCTGACATGCAGACTGAAACAATCACTTTCAATACCAGCAGTAGACTTCCAGTTAACTCCCTGGTGAGCAGTAGCTTTACTACAGTGATCTAATGAGCAACTAGAGTGCTAACATTCTGAATTTATGGCAAATGTGTGACACATCTGAATGCCTTCTTGATGGAATCAAAGTAAAAAACTGAAAGCATTTCCTACTGAGGAGACTGCAGTAAATGAGGAAATTAGGAAACTTCATAACAAATAAGTATCCCAAGATGGCCACCAGAGAAAAAAGAGCCCAAATGTAGCACAAATATCACCCACATGTAGCCCACATATAGCCCAATGACAGAAGTGTTGAAAACACTTTTTATTTTTAGTTTTTTTGCAGTTTTATATAGTGCAGACTGGTCAGGTATTGGAGTGTTGCATCTTACTTGGACCCCTTATTGCGTATTTTGCACGAAGTACATGAGATTGATCTTGCGAAACATTGAACTTTACTATTCTGTTAACCTGAAGTTGCTCTGAACCGGGCTTTGTAACACCCGTTTTTACCTACTGGTTTTAATTAATTCTTACTGTATTGTATTAAGAAAGAGGATTTACTGTTTTTATGTACACTTTTATGATCTATGTTTCTAAATCAGATCGAATAAAGTTTAATGAATGTAATTGAAGTCTCCCAAGATGGCCACCAGAGAAAAATGAGCCCAAATGTAGCACAATTATCACCCAGATGTAGCCCACGTATAGCCCACTGACAGAAGTGTGGAAAACACTTTTTATCCTTTGTTTTTTTGCAGTTTTATATAGTGCAGGCTGGTCAGATATTGGAGTGCTTTACATGAGCATTGGTTACATCATACAAGGACAAACTCATTTTGGTTGTAGGCATGGGGAGATTAAGTGATTTGACTAGAATCACAGAATGACGAGCTGAAGCAGAAACTCCAACTTGGTAACACCACATTTTCTCCCCTAAGCGTAACATTTAATCAAGGTCAACTGGATAAAAAAACATAGAGATAACAAATAATTCAAAAGTGCTTTGTCGCTATTTGAGAACTGCTTGGCTCAGAAAGCGACCTTTTTAAAAATGGTGTAAATCCGTTCGGTAGTTGCTGAGAAATTGTAAAAAACAAATATCGATATCTAGAGGCGCGGTGGATCTGCGAACCCTCCCGACCACGAGCTTCATTTTAATTGGCTGCCAACACTCGGCACCCATCTTGTGACTCGGTAGAACCGAGTCACAAGAAAACAGGGAAACAAAGGTGAAAAAGAAGAAAAGGGGGCAGGGTAGAAACACCCTGACCCCCTAGGCCTGCTCAGGGGGTCCCACAAGGACCCCCAGAGCCAAAAAAAGCATTTTGTTAAAACAAATTTGTGAAATTCGCGCTGGGGTCGCGAATCCCGCCGAAATGTAAAAAAAAATGAAGCGAGGGATACCGCGCTTCATTTAATTGAGACCCCCGGGTGGGCCAGGACCCGGGGGCATTGCCAACAAATATATGCAGGGCCCGCGGGGCGCCCGCAGCCCCGGGGACCGCCACCTCCCGGGGCTTGATTTTTTAATGTTTGGGGGCCTCCAAGGCCCTCCCAAGCCCCGGGGACCGCCACCGCCAGGGCTTTTATCAAATAGGGACCCTCAGGATTCAAGGGGAATTAATCCTCCAACTTACCCTGAGCACTACTGATGCAGTCCAGCCATCGCCCTGTCACTACCCATGCACTCCTCCAATCAACCAGCGAGCACCATGTACTTATCCAATCACTCCGCCAAAACACAAGCACTTATAAATTCACCATCCACTCTCCTTGCAGTACTCTAATCATCCAGTCAGTACCCATGTACTCATCCAATGACCCAGGCACTAACTCATGGCAAATACAGAGGAGGTCATGCTAATCACAGGGGTACCCCAACGCATAGTGTTCCCTAGTGTATGTAGGTGTTTTCACTGTATTCTAAGTGTCTTTTACCACCAGAGACAGAGTTAGTTACCACCAGTACCCATCAGCAAAAAGTTGTGGGCACAGGAGTACTTTCTACTCCTCTGTTGGTTCTTTCTGCACATCTCTTCCTTCTTCTTGCACTTTTCTTCGTCTTTCTGGACTTCTGTTGCCTCTTTCTGCATTTGTCTTCCTTCTTTCTGCGCTTTTCTTCTTCTTTCTTCACATGTCCTACCTCTGTAGGCATAGTTAGAAACTAGCATTTAAAAAACCTTTGAAATTCACTTAAAAAACCATAGGTTTCAGGCATGTTATAGTTAGAAATTAGCATTTAAAAAACCTTTGAAATTCACTGAAAAAACCATAGGTTTCAGGCACGTTATAGTAAGAAATTAGCATTTAAAAAACCTTAGAAATTCACTGAAAAAACCATAGGTTTTAGGGAAAGTTATAGTTAGTTGGACATTTCACTCGTACAAAACCAGAGAAATTCCCTCATTATAGTTAGTTCAGCTAACTATAACTCGCGCCCCCGCAATGCACTGCTGATGACGTCACATATGACATCACTCATGACATGGTCAGTGACATCACTGATGACATCACTGATGACATCTCAAATGACATCACTGATGACATCACTGATGACATCATCCATGTGATAATTTGATGCATCTTCTCACACCCTAATGTAACCTTTGATACACCAACTCTAAATAACAGACTGCCATTCTCAAAACCATAGACACTCCAGCAGCAATAACTACATACCCACTCACTGATTCTTAGGTCTAAACACATATCCACTCACTCACCCGTACAGTCACTCATACTTACAATCAGAGGGCCTGATTCACAGAACTAACTTACGTCAAAAACGTAAACGTAAACGTAAACGTAAAGTTAGTACTTTTTAGGTATTCACAGAATACACTAACTCATTTTGGTATTCACAGAATGAACTTACTCATTTCGGTATTCACAGAAGTTAGTAGTCCTAACTTTAGGACTCTTAAATGCCTTCTGTGAATACCGAGAAGTCTTAAAGTTAGGATTTTTCTCAGTTTAGGAGTAGTAAAGTTAATACCCGTGAATACCTAAAAAGTACTAACTTTACGTTTACATTTACGTTTTTGACGTAATGTTAGTTCTGTGAATCAGGCCCACTCAGTAAGGACTATCATATGCACTCATACGCCTATATAGACACTCACACACCACCACTCATCCATAGAGGTACTCACACACCTAGTCAGTCATGCAAATAATTAATCACACTCCCATTTACTCACCTATACAGTTATACACACACCAGCTCACTTACTCATACAAATACTAGGACATTCTTACGCTCTTATACAATCACTGATACAAGCACACACTCATCCATACAGTCACTCTCATAATCACACACTCTCACTTATAGCTATTTATATATTCCAACACACATATATACTGCCTTTCACATATGTAGTTACTCACACATGTACCACTGAGATATACATTCACTCACTAACACACCCATACACATCTATGCACAGAGTCACACACACCCCACCCATACAAACACTCAGGCATCCATACAGATACTCAGACAACCAATCAATAACCCATATAGACACTCATGTAGCTATTCACAAACCCATGCAGCTGCTTACACACCAACAGACAGACGGATACAGACATTCACACAGTTTAGTCACTAACCCGTGCATTCAGTAAGATACATTTAATCACTCACTTATAGAGTCAGTCACACACCTACTAAATCATCCATTCAGACACTTATACACCCACTCATTCTTCAATACGCCTTTCCCTATATATATTAAACATATTTAAACTTTACAGAAACACACAGTTACTAGATGATGTCATCAGTGATGTCATCAGTGATGTCATTTGAGATGTCATCAGTGATGTCATCAGTGATGTCACTGTCCATGTCATGAGTGATGTCATATGTGATGTCATCAGCAGTGCATTGCGGGGCGCGAGTTATAGTTAGCTGAACTAACTATAACGGGGAATTTCTCTGGTTTTGTACGAGTGAAATGTCCAACTAACTATAACTTTCCCTAAAACCTATGGTTTTTTCAGTGAATATAGATATATGTAGATATAGATATAAATGAAAGTCAATCAAAAGTATTTAAACCTAACTTATCTGGGATATTAAGTCCCACTAAGCAAAGTACTGAAAACTAACCCTCAATGTAAAGACTCCTGTACTTACCTGTAGTGACTAATGATGTAATATGTTCAGTGTAACAACAATATATGCTTAGAAATGTTAATAATGTCCTTTGCTAGTATGGCAAGTCTGCGGAGAAGTGCTGGCCATGTAATATTGAAACTATGTCAACTGTACAGAGATGTTCCAGTGTGAATGCTGATGGGACCCTATGAGCTCCTTAAGTACGTTTCACCTAGGGAAAATATTATCACCAAGACCTATTAACCGTGCTCCTACACAAGTTCCTTGTCCCATTCCACACGCACACTGGTGAGACCCAAGACTGAAATGTTTCTAATTGCTTCATTGTTCTCATATTATTTCAGCAAACCGGTTTGCTGAAAGAAACAACTGATATTCGATATCCGAGAAAATGCCATATTTGCTGCCACCTAGAATACATTATTTTTGCAGTGTGCGCTCTACAAATACAATAAATACTCGTTTATCACGCTTTAGTAACAATCTATTGCCACAGAATATTTTATAAGAAAATACATTTTTTTTCCAATTCGATTACCTGTATAGCTTCCCCATCCTAGAAGTGGAGCCATGGACCAGAACAAAGCTGCGAGCCAAATGAAAACCATGGCCACCGCGATGCTGTTATTATTGATACAGTGAGCTGAAAAGTATAATAGAAGCAACTGTTATGACATTGCCTTCTTGTAAATGATAAAATATATTTTAGCGAAGTCTGCATATTTCAGAAATCATTTTCTAAACGCTGCTGTCTTACCTGTTTTCAATTCAGGAAATATTTTTGTAATATGATTTGTTTGGTTGGAGTCAAAATGTTATTAAATATATCGTTTAGCTATGATCTGAGTGCCTAAACATGGTAGAAAAACAGCAAAATATACTCAACTTAGGACCTCATGTCCTATTCCACTTTCAAAAGGTGGTTGACGTTTTGCACATGAATCAGTATTTTGTGATTTGAACTAAGTACAAATAGGATTGTTCACAAAATGACGAGTCGCAGATCGACCGGCATAATTAAAATTCATTGGACAGGTCTCAATTTGTGACTCCCACCTACACCATACATAATCAAGAAGATGATGGCCTGCATGGGTCACTAGTGACTGTGATTGTGTTTAAATAAAAACATCTTTTAAAAAAACGCAGCCCATTTTCTTAAAAAAAACAAGACTACATTGAAAACAAAAAGTTTTCTTTTTGTAAAAAGTTTCACTGAGAATAGGCAGAGGTCCCATGGACCAATACCGATGTCGACTCTCCCTGAAACCTTTTTCAAGATTCACAAATTAGGAAGAGGCCCCAAAGAGGACACATTTCCTTTTGCAAATGAGTTACCACACCAACTTGGGAGGTCAGTAACTTTTCAATGTTTTGCGGCCAGATAACATTGATACATCAGGGTCCGAATAGCCATTTGGAAGGGACACCCAAAAAATTCCCCACCCAAATGACGATACTGAAACCATTTCTAAACCCATTTAGTGATTTGGAAAATCTTTTCTGAAATGTTCAGTGAGCTTAGAACATTTAAAAAAGGGATTTAGCATTCATAAACCACCTGATTTAATGAATTTGAGAGTTTGTGAATGCTAAGACCCTTTGTACATGAGTACCATATTTTTTACAAATTTATAGTCCCAGTTTCTCAAAACACAAAAACACATTAAAAAAACCCATACCACGTATCCCACAACCTCAACAAATAAAACCACTAAGACGTGTGCTGAAATTATTTTTACATTAGTGAAGCCGAGTACTTAATTAAAAACACTAACTGTGTTACATCTTAAATGCAGAGTTCTGGTAAATAATTTTCCTTTCCCAGTTTTTAATACTTGCGCTTTTGGGCCAGATTTACTAAACTTTTTAGTGGTCACAAACCCTGCAATTTTCTAAACTTGTGGGTTTGCGGCCACTAAAAAGTTTGGTACTGTTTACTAAACCCATTTTAGGAGTCAGTTAAGTTTTACAGATTCTTAAAATGGCTTTAGAAATGGATGTTGAATTACATTTTGCAAGTCGCCTGCTGTGGGCCTTCATTCCAAATTCTGATTGAGATCACTATGTACCAATGGTTTGCAACCAGATATCCGGTCGCAGGGCTGATAATTGGTTACTTGACACTATGGGGCCGATTATGATGGCGGGCGGACTCGAGTCCACCCGCCATCGTAGCGGCGCCTGGGACCGCCCGCTTGTAAGGCGGCGGTCCCGCACCACGTATTATGATGCGACCGCCACTGTGGCGGTTGCATCATGCTAGGTTAACATTGCGGTGGGTGCTGCTGCCTGCAGCACCCGCCCCAATGCCAAAACAGCATGTCGTGCATTTTCCTGCACTACGTGGCAGGCACCATGCGGTGCCTGCCACTTAGTACAGGGAAATGTAGGGGGTACCATGGGTAACCCTCCCCCAGTGCACCACCAGGGTTTCCCCGCCATGGAAAGGCTGACTGCAGCCAGCATTGAAATTTGGCGAACAGTGCCTGCTAGGCACCGCCACCATTTTACACATCCTGACCGCTCCGCCAGGCAATCGGAACGAGGAATTAGGAGGTCGATTCCCCCCGCCATCCTAATTTGGCAGGGGAAAATCATTGTCGGATGGCGGGGGCCTGCCACTGCACGGCTGGCGGTGGCTGGCCCTCCGACATCGTAATCGACCCCTATGTTCTGCAATGATACAGCGGAGTGCTTCTCAATAATGCAACCTGCCAGCTGCAAACCGAGGGATATATGGGGCCCAATGGACTATTATGTGGGCGTAAATGATTATCTGGTAATCTCCCTGCATCACAAATTATACCAACTGCTGTATGTGCAATGTTATATCTGGGTGGGCTTGCTGCTTGAAGTAGTGTTTGTATTCTGAATTGTTTCTATTTTGTCCTGCCCTCGAATGATATGGAACTGGAAAAGCGTTTTCTGGCATGCAGTCAACTGACTGGCGTTTGTTGACTGTGTAAATCTATGCTTGAAAATAAGAAATAAAGTTTAAAAAAACACGTTTTTTATTTTATGAGCATCCCTGCTTGCTTTAAAGAAAATGGGTTGCTTTAAAAAATATATATATATATTTAAAACTAATTACAGACATGGGGTCTGCAGTCCAATCAGACTGTAATGCAATTTGCGATCTACCTAATCAATAATAATTAGATAGTTTGGATTGCGACTCAATCTGAAATGTTATTTTGCAAACCAACCAATCAGTATGTAGGTTGGAGTGCAAAATAAATTTCTGGTTGCAAAAATACTGGTTGCAAATTGTGTCCTCTTTTTGCGACTAGGACTTAAGTACATCTGGCTCTTAGTGTTATAAAATAGCTCATGCTTGAGAGATTCTTCACCTTCTATGAGTGCTGTCCAGGAACTTTTCAATGTGATAACTACCAGTCTGTTAAATTGTGCTGGATTAGTACTTGGGCAAATGCTTTCCGGCTGTTTATTGAAGTACCACAAGAACTAAGTCAACAAATATAGTCTCTACTTTTTCAAAAAACAAAGGCTTGCATTGACCTCGATTTTTACCCACAAAGGTAAATTCAATGAGGTGGTGTCACAGTAGCTTTTAGTAAGAGGAAAACAGCTCATCCCAAACATCTCTTACTAAATCCTAATATAAAAACATGAATTTCAGATATAATTATAAAAACAAATGTTGTATTTGGGTAGACCAAGTGTTTGAGTTCATCAAATGTAGTTTGCAATAGTTATTCTACTCCCTACAATCACATACTCGGGTGACACAGACATAGACACATATATATACTGTAGATTGGGGAAACACAATGGAATATACAATGTAAATTTTCCATATTCATTCCCACACAAAAACATGCAAGCGCAATACAGACATAGAACAAAGATCTGTTGGTCCTCAAATATTCACTAAATGGTCATACCAAAGAGCAAGCCAATGGCTAGGACCAGGTGCGGTGTAGTCCCAATACAGACTTTGGTGCTCTCCGTTTGGATCCATCAGTAAAATATTTGAGATCAAGCTCAATTGTCAGTACTGAGGCATTCTCTATAAGAATGACAGACAAAAGTTGTAGTTTGAAATTTTCATATAAACTGTTAATAGGCAGAATACATAAAATGTGCCATCAGTAAGTTTAACATTAAATGTAATGGGTTACCCTGTGTCCCTCAGAACCTGGGTATGCAGTTATAAGCTACAAACAGTTCTGTCAGGTGAACGAAATCTCCTCAAGGGGAATTGCAAAATAATGTTTTTCACTAAACATTAAATACTAAAAGGGCCTATAAATGATCCCTCAAGCATGTGTGAAATCCTACTCAAAATACACAAATCTTGAAAGAAAAATGATTTACAAAAACCACTGACGCAACACGACCATTAACCTGTTTTAAATATATTATTTTTCATATGTCAAAACATGTATATTTAACTCTTTTCATATTTCTCTTTTCAACGGCTGTCCAGAGAACATAAAGAAAAATACATCACATTCACATATACATAGTGAAACTCACAAATCTCCCGGTGATCACATACACAAACATGACACCTTGGAACCACAAATAATCAGAATGTCCCAAAAAATGTTTTGTTCAGTGTATTCTTATATCTTCTTTACATATTCCAAGGATAGCTGACATAATATATTTAAAACAAGTTAATGGTTGTGTTGTGTCAGTGGTTTTTGCAAATCATTTTTCTTTAAAGACATGTGTATTCTGAGTAGGAGAAGTTTCACACATGCTTGAGGGATCATTTATAGGCCCTTTTAGTATTTAATGTTTAAAGAAAAACATTATTTTACAATTCCCTTTGAGGAGATTTCGTTCACCTGACAGAACTGTTTGTAGCTCATATCAGTAAGTTTAGCAACAAAGCTTATAATTCACACGTACAAAAACTCGATAAATTTCTATGTGACATCCGGCATAGATTTGCCTTTTAAATTGGGAAGTAAAGAGCCTCCTTGGTACAGAGAAATGCACGTCCTTTTATCGGACTTTAGACAAAGACTTCCATACAATTCTAAACTAGTACATGGTTTTCAGGATATGCAACAATAAGGAACAAGTACAAGAAAACAATTTACTGCAGAATACATTTGAGGATTCTCTCACAGTAGTATGACATGGGATTTAGTCATTCTCACAGTTTAGTCAAGTGTACTAGTTGATACATTGTGTACCGATGATAGCCTGAGACAGTTAGAGTTTCCTTGGTTTAGCACAGTGCTGGGAAAAGTATCTGAGAACATTCTTTCTGTTATAGTAGACTTGCACTTCTTTTTTTAGAATATAAAACAGTAATCACATGATACGCTAGGACAGGGATTAAAAATGGAGGACAGTGTAAGCATAGATTTAGGTTCGCATAAACCCAGTTTCTAATGCATTTAAATGAGGGAACAAGAAAAAAATCTCACACTCCCCTTCGGAATCATCACTATGGGGCCGATTACGATGGCGGACGGACTGGAGTCCGTCCGCCATCGTGGTGGTGACCGGGACCGTCCACAATACATGCGGTGGTCCCGCACACCAAATCAGGATGCGACCGCCACCATGGCGGTCGCATTTTGCATTTTAACATTGCGGCAGGTGCTGCTGACAGCAGCACCTGCCACTATGTTAAAATAGCATGTTGTGCATTTCACTGCACTACGTGGCAGGCACCACCCGGTGCCTGCCACTTGGTGCAGTGCCCCCCAGTGCACCCACACCTCCCCCAACACAAGGGGGGCCCGCAACGGGCCCCCGAAACCAATCTCCACCAGCCTTTCAATTGCGGTTTACCAGCCACGGAAAGGCTGGCTGGAGACAGCATCGTCATTTGGCGGACGGTGCCTGCTAGGCACCGCCACCATTTCAAGGATGCAGACCGCTCTGCCAGGCAATCGCAACGATTGCCTGTGGCGGTTCCGTGGCGGACAGTCTTTGCGTCCGCCGCGGTCCGAATGCGATTACCCCCGCCATCGTAAGGTGGCGGGGGGAAAATCGCGGTCCGATTGCGGAAGGACCGCCACCGCATGGCTGGCGGTGGCGGTCCTTCCGCAATTGTAATCGCTCCTATATTTCTTTATTACAACACATTATTCATCAACGTCGGGTTCTTCTCCTTGGATTCTCCCAAGTCCTTCAAGGGATCTAAGAGATCACTTTGCATTTCTTTAACCTTCACATCAAGTCTCTTTCTCTTTCTTAATCTCATTGCCGACAACTTCTTGTATTCACAATTCATACCATTCTTTGAATAAATTCTCTGGTAGAATTTCAGGAAAATGAGCACACATGCAATGCTGATTAGTATAAGCAAGAGAGGTGTTAAAAGCTATTTTAGAATTCCTCCTTCTACACTACCAAGCCAATCCCCTATCTTCACAAATCCTCTCCCAATAGATCCAAATATAGAGCCTAATAGTTCCCAGCCACCTGACTCTTCCAGCTCAGTTAATTTGTGCTTTAGGTTTGTGATGTTAGTAATGTGGCTGTCAAGCTGCTTATCTATACATGGTATGTAAGCACAGCATTCCCGAGTGTGATGGACTCTGCAAATGCCACCCTCCTTTGCGAGGAGTAAATCCAATGCAAGGCAATTTTGCATAATTATTTCTCTCATTGCAAGCAATTCTTTATTAATTACAGTTAGCACTCCTGCCATGTTAGTAGCAAGCCAATCTACAAATGTGGACACCTTTCTAATCTTTACATCCTAAAGTGCCACTCCCATAGAAGGTATGAGTTCTCCAAATGTTTAACTAAGAATCTGCTTAAAACTACGCTTGCTTGGCCTTATGTATTGCTCAAGAGGGAAATCTAGCTCGTTAGTGTGATAAATCCTAGGGAAAACTAGGGCTGCATATCAACTACCAACTCAATTATGTGGCAGGTGAAAATAAACTGACTTACCTAACAGATGCCTTTCATACTTACCTCTAATTTTAAGAAGGTTTTTCCCTTGACTAAGTAATTATGCTTGCATTCGCTCCATCCCAATCTCTCAGCAGTCTCATTCCCCTCTTCTTCCCATATTATACATAAGGATCCCTTTTTGTTGATATCAATGCTCAATCTTGGGGGTGGTTCCTTTCAGGTCTCCCGTAAAATGGTCTGCTCCAGTCTTCTTTTCTCCTTTCTCTTCATCTATCTTTATCCTCTTGCTCAGTTTGTAGATACAAATACCCTTTCATCTTTGCTAATTTTACAGGTTACATCATGCATGCACTGGTTAGTAACACTCATGTTAGTTAAGGGGATAAAGAATTTCATCATATACTCAATCGGATTTGGTGACTTACACCCTTTGTAAGAATGATAAACATGTTTAGTAGTTCATAAATACAGATCTGCTCCAGTTACAATTGGAACCTCTTCTAATGGATTATCAAAATCAGAATAGAATAATTTGCTGGAATGCTGTTGGTGAAAGAGATTTAAGAAAACAGAGCACAAAAATGAGAAGGACAAAGACTGGTAAAAATATGCTGCTCCCTCAGCCGCAGAGGCTGGGAGGTAAGACCACACAAAGCAATTTTCTAATTCCATAACTTTCACGTATTTAGCTAGCATTTGATAATACACAACATGACTGTACATACTCCTATGCTGTGGGACACGTGAAACTTTACTCTTGAGGTAGGGTGGGGTGGCTACAGATGTAAGGGTGGAGTTTGTCAGAGCGTGAGGGATATCCTCTCCCAACAGATAAACATCCAACAGCCATCCAAACATAGAAACAGAAATGGCAACTGCCAAACCTGCAAGCAAAATTGTGCAGAATTGCTGCACCATGTTAGATCAAATCAGATCAAGGAAATCTCTGAATTTCAGATGATGGTGGTTAGTCCTCTGGGTTCTACTCTATCATCATTCACTACCCTATCTTGAAAGCTACAGGGATTTTTATTCTGCACCAGCTGGAGGCCTAAAGGAGCTTCCATCCTCTGACCGTTACTGTTAGACCTGGCATCTTTTGGCGTGTTTCACATGTCTTTTTGCTTTCTGACCTCCCGGTTTTGACTCTGTTTTTGCTGGTTTAGTGTCCCTGCGCACTTTCTCACTGCTGTTCAGTGTTAAAGTGCAAATGCTCCTATTGTACATTTTAATGTGATTATATTTGATTTACTGGTAAGTCCCTAGTAAAGTGCACTGAGAGTGCCAGGGCCTGTAAATCAAATGCTGCTAGAGGGCCTGCACTATATTTCTTTATTACACTGATTGTGCCACCCACACGAGCAGCCTGTCAATGGGTTCTCAGACCTGCCTCTGCAGTGTCTGCGTGCAGTTTTTTACTGCCATGTCAACTTGGCAAGTGCACCTACTTGCCAAGCCCTAACCTTCTCTTTTAATACATGTGAGACACCCCTAAACTAGGCCCAAGGTACCCCTATGGGCAGGGTGTAGTGTATGCGAAAGGTAGGACATGTCCTGGTGTGTGTGACATGTCCTGATAGTGAACTACAGCGTAATTCGTTTTTCACTGTTGAAATGTTATTTGTCCCATAGGATAGAATGGGAAATACTTGGTATGATTTTACGAGTATATCTTCCCATGGGGACAAGATAGAGAAATGGAGTTTAGTATGCCTGAACTCAGAATGTAGAAATGCATCTTTTAGTAAAGATGATCTTTATATTCTGTGTTTGAAAATACGACTTTTAGAAAGTAGGTATTTTCTTGCTTAGCCATCCTGTGTGCCTCTGCTGGGTTGTGGATTGACTGTCTGGCTTTTGAGTGACAGGGGTTGGGATGTGCATTCTCTTCAGACAGCCACTGGGGGGGACTAGGTGTGTCCTGCCTTTCCTGGATGAGTCAGGGTGGGGCTGAATAGTCCGGGGCTGCATTTAGAGTAGTAGGAGGAGATTTCCTTGCACCTGAAAGGGCCTGGTCTGCCTTGGACAATGCTGTCTCCACCTCCTGCTGGGAAGCTGGGCCAGAGAGGCCCAAACTGGTTTGCACTAAGCACAGACACTCCCTGCCAAAGAGGACAAAGAGAAATGCAGTATAAATATTGGGGCCCAGACTCCAGAACTTTAGAACTCACTTGGTTCAATGAACCTGCCAAGAAGAAGAGCTGGAAGAACTGCCAGGAGGAGTACTGCCCCTTTGCTGTGTTGTTGCTTTGCTGGGTTGGCTGCAGTTGCTGCTTCTGCCTTGGGCAGTGAAAGGACTGGACTGAACTTTTCTCACTTGTCACTGAGTATCTCCAAGGGCTTTAAATAGAGCTTGCCTCCTGTTCACGAAGTCTCAGGAACAGAAAAGACTTCACTTACCTCTGGGTACCGCCTCTGGAACCGGGGATTTCAGTTGCCACAAAGGGGGAAAGCTGCCAACACCATCACCAACACTGCTGCGGGCTCCATGACCTGAAGGCCCCGTAGAAGGCACAGCCACACTTCGCACTGCAACCCTGGTCTCATGGACGATGACGACCGCCGCCGTCACCAAGTCCCTGCTTGCACCGCAACCTGTGGGCACCGCACTCCACACTGCCTTGCTTCACTCTTCCGCCCTGGTCTCACCAATGATGTCACTGCACGCTGACCTCGACACCCGTGACCGCATCGTGGTTTGGGGACCCCCCTCCCTCAGCGCCTTGAGACCCTCACGGGTGAGTAGCGCACTTATAATCCCCCTGATTGATTGCTTTGGGGCGCCACTCATAAGTCAAACCATGCACGCCCCGTCCCACAGCGCAGTCTGGGCGGACCGACGCCAGCTCCCATCAACCGGCACTGCCGCTTGCACCGTGACCTATCAGCACCGCAATGCGCACCACCTCATTCCGCACCACAGCCCTGGTCTCACTGACGCCGCTGGACGACTGTCACTGAGCCGCTGCCTGCACCACGACTTGAGGGCACTGCACGCCGCACCACTACGCTTCACATCACAACCGCGACAGTTGCCACGACCGGCCCGCACTGATGCGGTCGGCTGGAACCAAAGGTACTGTTTACGAGTCTGCTGACACTAACGCCGGTCCACACTGACTCAGTTGGCCGGAACTGTGGGATTCTGTTGTTTTCAGCACCGCGGTAGCCCCGGACAGAGCTGCCGGCTTCAAGGAACTGCATTTTAAAGTTATTTTTGCACAGTGCATACTTTTGATTACTTTATGTTGGTCTTTTATTGTTTTGGCCTTGTTTGCTCAGATAAATATAGTTTTTGTTTCTAAAACTGTCCTTTTGTAGTGTTTTCACTGTATTACTGTATGTTGTGTGCAAATGCTTCACACACTGCCTCTGAGATAAGCCTGACTGCTCGTGCCAAGCTACCAAGGAGGTGAGCAGGAGTTATTTCAGTAGTGTATCCCCCGTATCCTGACTAGAAGGAAGGGTCCCTATTTGGACAAAGGTGCAAACCATTGCCAACCAGAGACCCCCATTTATAACACTTACCCTAACTCTCTGACCGTCCTGTCAATGTTGTCTGTAATCACCATGCATTTACTTTTGATGTGGCTTGTCTTGGTCTCAGGGGGATTTGTCAATTTCTGTCAGCCAATCATCAGTTTCAAAGTTGATCTGTGCACAATATGTCCAAGCTGGACCTGAATGCTTTTGGTTGACCTTTCTCTCTCTTTTAGGTCATTTGGAAGAGGTCAAGTATAGGCTTTCATCTACAGTCTCTGGTTGACTAGTCTGCTCCAGTACTTCTACCTCACTGTCTTCTCTTAATGTCTCTGGTATTTTCTTTGCTATCATTAGTCTCTTTCTGGTAGTTGAGGTTCTTGGCCCACCTTCCTCCGTTGGACCTCGATCCTTAGAGGTGCTTGAGATTTCTTGCTCTCATGAATGTGGAACTTCCTTGCCCCACACTATCTTCTGACTCTGACAACCTTGTGTGCAGCAAGTTTGTTTCAGCCTTCCATGAGTTTTCATTATCCTTGTGATTGTGTATCCTTAATCCAGTGGTTGGTATCACAGTGGTTGCTGGAATAACAGCACTCTCGTCTAGGTCTTGTCCCTGTTCATGCTTGCCTGATGGAGACTGTGGCTCCTCGGACTGGTATTCCTCTTCCTCCGAAGCCTCAGACACTTCAAACCTGGGGCAACTTGAGGAGTTAATGGATGTGTGCTCCACTTCTTCTTCTTCTCGTCTCCACACTTTGGTGTGGAAGGCATGTATCCAGTTTGGCTGGCCAGCACCCTTGACCACAGTGTTTTGACCAGGATCACCTGATGAGGACCTCTCCAGTCCTCCTCCAAGCAATATTTGTGAATGTGTTTATTGACGTGAAGCCAATCGCCATTGTTCTAATCATGTCTTGGAGATTCTCGTAATAGCTGGGGTAGCAGCATTGGCCTGATGAGACATAGAACGCACCATATCAGATAATCCCTTGCAGTACTCGAGAACCAGGTCATCTGTGATATTCACTAAAGCAGTTGCAAGAACAGAAAGGATTTGCATGGCTCTCCCTATCAGCACCTCATGAGAATACAATCATTTTAGCTTATAGGGATACTCATTAGCACCAAATGAAGAGCATCAGGCCATTTGAGCAGTGTAGAGGCACATAGTTTAGCCAGTTTAGATTTGAGTGTTCCATTCAACCTTTCTACAATGCCCGATGTCTCAGGCCTGTAGCTACAGTGGAACATCAGGTCAAGCTCTAAGGCTGCACACAACAACTGCATCACCTCACTCTTAAAGTGAGTTACTTGATACAATTCAAGATAAACTGGCATCCCGACTCGCAGTGTCAAATTCTGCAGTAATAATTCAGCTACTGTTAGACTGTCACATCTCTTGATGCGATAAGTCTCAACGTATTGTGAAAACAGACACAAGATAACGAGAATATACCTCAGTTGGTTACATCGGGGCATCTCCATGAACCAATCTGGAGACGGTTGAAGAGACAATTGGATTTTCCAATGTGGTTCATGGTCACAACTTGCTCCCATGTTCTGTTTCTGACAGGTGGCAAAACGCTGGCAGAACCTCTCTGCCATTGATCGCATATGTATATTGTTGAAATAAGTTGGACTTTCAGTATACCCTTGTGGGACATGACACCACACAAGGGTCTTCTTTTGGAGCCAGAATGCGAAGAGAAACTGGCTTGCTCAGTGCAAGGGAACCGAGAAGAACGCTTGACAGAGGTCAATGACCTTGAGGCACTTAGCCTCAGGGGGAATTTGGAACAAGTTTTCAGCAGGGTTCCGTGCCACAGGATAGCATGGAATGAGAATTTGGTTAATTTTCTGACGGTCCTGACAAATCCTTCACTTTTTGTTTGCTTTTTGTAAAGCCATGATCAGTGAATTGCATGGACTCCTGATAACTTCCTTTAAAATGCCTTGTTCTGTCATGCTCTCAATGACAGGAGTAGTTCCTGCAATGGCTTCTGGAGTTATTTTATTAGGGCTGGTCTGTGGGAAAACAGCACTGGTTTGCAGGGTGATCATCAGAGGTTAGGAACATTTGAGTAATCCAGTTTCTCTCACTGTGAAATCCCAGACATTCTCCCTAACTGTATCTCAAATGGTGGGTCCTCTTTTGTAATAACCATGTATAACCTAACAACGGGTTCCAGCAGCAGTAAGTTGAATTCAACATTGAAATGCTTGGGTTTGAATTCATACCTCGTTCTGAGAGCAGTAGTTGACGCAGTTGAGCTTACAAAGAAGGTCTGTTTCCAACAAGTTTACAGGACTAGACTCACAAATCATAAACTGATGCTGTTCTCTGATGTCTCCTATTTTTACCAGAACAGGGGCAGAAATCTGATTAGTATGCTGTTGATTGGTGATACCTACAACTTGGACTTCCTTTCCTGAGAGGATTAGGTTAGGGTCCTCAAATGTTCTAACTGTTGAACGAGTTGCTCCTGTGTCTGTTAGGAAAGAGTTGGGATGCCCGTTAACCTCTCCATTCACATTCCGTCCATTCTGATCTACTTTCAGGACTGTGCCAAGTAGGCACTCCTCCTCCCCCCTCAGGCACCGTCATTGCTCTGGATTGAAATATGTGGAAGTCTCAAACATCATGGGGACTGGGCCTTTTTGAGACATCATTGGATTCTGGGGTACTCTGTTGCTCAGCTGGGAATGTGAAATACCTACATGCATCTACAGTGGATTGAGGGAATTTGGCAGCATGCCAGACTTAGAAGCTTTCGCGACTGACATAGGGGGTCTTTTTACTTGGGGGAGTTCACCCAGCCCTGCAGGAGCCACCCATTGGGTTTCAGTCATGATTCAGTCTCAATTGTATTGACACTCCCAGCTCCATTGCCCCACCCTGTTGCAAATGTGACAAGGGGTAACATTCTTTAGGGCACTTATGCTGGTCCCTGACTTGTTACCTCAACCTCTTCCCATACCCAGGACACTCCGCCATCGGTCAAGGAAACTCCTTGTATTGCCAACTCTAATTGGAGTCTACTTCGGGTCCTAGAAGCAGAGCTTTAAGTCCCTTCACTGCCCCACTCTGTGGCAACTATGTCTGGGCTATCATATACTTCTCTTTAAGCCCCTTTCGTTTTGCCTCCAGCATGTCACTACAATATTTCGCGTGCTGCAAGATCTCATCGATAGGTTTGCTCTGCCAGAGGATACCTTGGTTGATCTGGTTGCTGATTTAGGGTCTCAGTCCCTGCACAAAGGAGGCAAGGAACCCTCCCATATTATCCTCTTGTGGGTTGTTCATTCTGCTGTGCTCCCTGTACACCTGAATCAACTACTCAAAATAGGTATGCACCGACTCTTTTGGTTCTTGGGAGGTTCGGAAATCTTAGGCCAGTTCATCTCTTTTTAGGGAACCTTTGTCTTCAGATGTTTTATAACTTTGTTGTATTTGGTTTTGACTATAGGTCAAAGGGCATTCGTCCCAGCCACCCTAGGGGGTTCTTGTGTTGGCCAATCAACTGCCCTCTTATATTCTGCCACAGAACACCACTCCAAATAATACATCCAAATGTTCCCACAAGACCTTGGAAATGGTTACAATCTGTTCTATCTGTATGTAAAATGTATCAGGATTTTCTCTGAGTTTGGAAAGTGAGTTTGTAAAATGGAAGTGGTCTGATCATGACCACGGGAAGTGTACATATACTCCTCCCTGTAACTCGCTCAAAGGATACTCCTTTACCGCTCTTCCTACAGTTTCCCCATCTTGCTTTGGACTCTCTTTCTTATACTGCACCTTGACTTTCTTCTAACTGGACCACAATTCCCTGAACTTTTCAGTCTTGCACCATTCTTTAATGTTCTCAATCAATTATCTTCCATGTGTCCTTAATCCCCTCAACTTCAACAGTTTTAGCTCTTTCTTCCCCATTGTCATCCTAGCATTCTTTCACAACTTTTCACTGGGTTATGTCAATTCCACCTTCATCCTCAACATTTTCCATCCTTGCATGTGCCTCTCTTGCCACTCTCGCTGTTTTCTTGCTCATATAGAGCACTTCACTCTCACTGTAACGCCCTAGGTAGTCCATTTCCACATTTCCCTTAACAATTTCTTCAAATTCCATTTTCAGCTGGGTGACATTAAATTGCTGTGGGGTTTGCCCTGAGCTAAGCTCATTGACTGGAAAGGCTGTACTAGTTGTCTCAACTCCCATTCCGCTACTTCTCCTTGTGGGGATCCTAATGCCATTACACAAGGCTTTGGTGCAGTATTCTTTTGGGTGATGATAAACCGGGTAATTCTGGCACTCCCTAGTTATGGTTATAAGTATACTTCAATCTATCTATATAGTAGTGCTTCAAGGGAAAGGGTAATCATCCAACCCCCTCGATTGAGACCACAGGTGATCTCTCTGTAACAATAATACATCGCCTGAGCACACACTTGAATCAGTCAAGCAAGCCAAATTTCATGAAACATTTTTTGTATTCCTCTTGGTCTTTCATTTTCTTTCTCTTTTACTGGCTGGGTAAAAGAGAAAGAAAATTAAAGACCAAGAAGAATAGAAAAAATGTGTCATGACGCAAGGCTTTGGTGCCAAATCCTGGGGCATAATTTGGAGAGTTTGACTCAGCAAAGCACTGACGAGTGCCTCAACCTTAGAAACAATGGTGGTGCTCGACAACGGCAGTGGTCCTGCTCCTACAGGCGCGGGGATCTGAACACGGGATGAGACAGCAGTTTCTGTGTAGCGTAAAGGGGCATGATTTTTATAGGGGATTCTGTAACTCTCCCAGTCTCAGTTACTGTAGGGGTTATGGTACCTGGTGTAGCGGCTGCCGCATTGTATGGTAGTGGGCATATGCTGTGTGTGAGAAGTTGGCCTGGTATATGCTGTCCACTAGTTATAGTGGGCACCTTGCACCAGTCCAAACGACCTTTATTGATGATAGGTTTAAAGACAACCTTTATTGAAAGCTATCCAAATGGTAGCTATGGAGAGCAGCCTTCAGGCTAAGTCTTGAAGGAGTGTTAAGCTGTTTGTTTTACCAGTCTATAATCTCATGAATGACCACATGAAAGGAGAACCACACCAGGTATATATATAAAATATATGTATTTATTACTAGACACTACCCAATAGTCTCTTTATGAGGCTAGAGGTCAAAGTACACAAGTTACAAGTCAAATAGCACAGTAAATTAGCACAATATACGATTAGCCCTAGGGGTGTACCAAACCATATATTAAGAAAGTGGTATAAGAACCACGACTTAAGTAGACCCAAGGCCTAGAGCCTGTAGAATCGCTGGGACCCCAAGGAACCACCCAAGGTAGTGACGCAGGGGACCCACGGGGGCCGTGTGCAGTGTGTGAACACAGCCGCGAGCTCCGTTAAAGTCTAGGGGAATGTCACGGTTAGAGTTTTTAAAGATTACGGACACTTAGAAATGGACTAGGACCAAACCCTCTTGGACTTAGACAGTTCTAGGGTCAACACCCACAGGAGCACCGGAGTACTCGAGTTACCTCACCCAGGGAAGCCGGGTGCATAGGTGTCAAATGGTGTCAGGTCGCGTCGTCGATTTCAATGGCAGCCTGCAGAGAAGTGCTGCTGCCGGGAAGATGCGAAGTGTCCGAAGAGATCCAAGCCTGGATCGGAGTTGAGAAGAACCTGAAAGCAGAGGGGACAGAGTCTGGGTCACTTACCAGTGACCAGGGGCACGATAGTCGAATGCCCACCGATGTCGGGTGTTTCAGGTGAAAGAGGTGAAGCTTGACTCTTCAGCCACGAGGCCCAGGAGGCATCGACGACAGCCAGGAGCTGGATTCAAGCTGTCCCACAAAGGATGTCGAGTGCTGCAGCATTGGTGTCCGGATTGAACACAACAAGCCTTGACAACAGCAACCCACGCAGAAAGGAGAAAGATGCTTCTGGGCAGACCAGCAAGGTCTGAGGGACTCACCACACAGTGGGGAGTCAGGGCATGTCTGGAGCAACCAAAGAAGCCCAAGGAAAATCAGAGTTACCTTCACAGGGACCCACCAGTCGACGGACCAGGGATCACAAAGAAGCCCCAAGCAGAAATGCAGGAAGCGGGCCCACGGAACACTCGTAGAGTGTAGGCTAACAATATTCGGTGCAAATAGTGCTCGGGGCCTGGGCTACAAGTAACCCAAAGCAGGACTTCAAGAAACATTGAGAAGTCAGTGCACTAGCAAATGTGCACGGTGTCCAGGAGTTCTGGTTCCACGTCACTCGTGAGGGCTGCGGGTCTCAGCCTTGCTGGGGACTTGGGTCGGCCTCTGAGAAGTCTGGAAATTCTCTTCCTGGGCTGCAATTACTTCGGAGTCCGGCAAGAGCTTCAGAGATGCAGACCGGCAAATGCTTCGGTGGTGCCTGCCAAGCACGGGAGTCACTCCTTGACCCCAAGGGAGATTTCTTCAGTCCTCTAGTCTTGAGTAGAGCGTCGAAGTTCCAGGATTCAGTTGCAGAGTTTCGTCCAGGGATATCTAAAATCCTGTTGCCAGGGGTTCCTTACTTATACCTAAGAAAGGGGTTGGACTAACTCTGGGGACCCACCTATGGGAGGGTTTGGAAAGAGGAGTGGCTACACCCATTTCCTTTGTCCAGTTTCATGCCAGAGCAGGGGCTGGCAGCCCCTGCAACCGGTTTGAACTGGGGTATGCACGAGGACACCAAATGTGCCCCCAGTGCAGGACTTCAAAGCACTCTTGGAGTGCACCCACCCAGCCCCAATCCACTAAGGCCTGTCTGGGAGGTGGTAACACCTCCCTGTGACAGGAAACCTATTGTCCAGGCCTCCCCTGCCGGAGTTTTGGTCAGCAGCAGGAGGCCAGACTTGTGTCTGTGGCTGCAGCATCCATTTTGTGATGCCAGGGCTCTGTTTAGTTGGTACCGGGTATACCGGTGCTGTCATGTCTCTCCCTCTAGAAGGGTGGGATCATACTCCCACACCAGTTACTGGCAGGTGTTTGACACCAAACACAACATGTTTCCGTGCAGCCATCCCAAAGTTAGCATTTACCGCGAGGATATAATGCACTTAAGAGTATATGGTCAGGCTGCACCACAGACAACCCCGGAGAGGAGATTCCGAAGGCTGCAGAGGGGCTCTGCTCATGCATGGGCACCTTCTCACATAAAACCAAGCACCCTGCCTTCAGGATTGATAAGGCCTGCCATAGGGGTGACTGATAGGATTATATGTGCAGTGATAGGGTGAGATATAGTGAACCTATATCTCAGTAAGGGGTGCATGCACCACCTCACTCAGGCTGCTGTAGCAGTCCTGTGGTGTCATTTTGGAAGGCTGCCCAGGGGTGGCATAATACATGCTTCAGCCCCTGGTAGGCCTCTGGGGTACCTATGCCCTGGGTACATAGTATACCATATACTAGGGACTTATAAGGGCACCCCAGAATCCAATCTGAAGTGTACTTAAGGTACATGGAATCAATTTAGAGAGGAAGCAGCTAGGCTGGGGTCCTGGATAGCAGGGCCCCAGCCAGACTAAAGTCGAAAAACAGTGTAACATCAGCAAAAAGTGGGGGTAACCATAAGAGGCACATCCTACTCTCCTACACTGTGAAGCTCATCTATGAAGGCGTCTTCCTCCTCACTCTCTATTTCTGTCTCCCTTTTTGGTTTTCCCTCTCCCTCTCTTCGCTTTCTATTAAGGCTTCACCCCAAACGTCTCAATGACCTCCTCCTTCCACTTTATCTGCCTTTCTTCATCCCCGTGCATGAGCCCTACTGTTTATCTTTAATTCAAACTTCTTTCTTTTCATTTTGCTTGCCATTTGCTCCCAAAGTTTTAAGGCTTCTAATTGTGTGGGCCTAGGCTGTAGTTTGAAGACGTACATTTTCCTTCCCAAATTTTCCATTTGAGGGATATGGAAGGTCCTGCTCAAAGTGAATCACAGTTCCACATCCTTAGATGTATATTTGTGCCATTGACTAAGCCATATACAGTGTAGCACTTTCTTGGCTGCCATTTCCCTAGCTGGAGTGCCTTCACGGGGAAGCTTTTCCTCCTTATTCACATATTTCTCCTTCTTTGACAAGGTATTTCTCATCCTGACAAGCTCTCAGTCACTCTCAGTTCCAATCTCTCACTCACACCACACTAAACGGATTCATGATCCGTCCACCAATACCAGTGCGTCTCTGTCAAAGATCACCCTGTCACAGTGCGGCTTTGGCGTCTGCCACCCAATCCCTGCCACCATGATGATATGATGCCCAAATATTGCCAGACTTCTTCTGAACCACTTTTCACAAATGTTTCACCATTTGCCTCCTCTGAAAAGTCAGAAATCTCTGCTATAAGACAAATACTACCTACTTTCATCTGACAGTGGACTCTCGACCTTCGAAAGTCGCTGTACTCAGTGCTCGTTCTCTCCTGTGCACTGAGGAGCAAACCGCCACCGAGTTCAATTAGTACAGTCGTGAAAAGACAATTACGGCCCTCACTTGATGCAACTGATAGTGCCTCATAGTACACCTCACCTTAGCAGGCAAGCTCAATGGTCCAATATTCAAACTTGAGGTTCTTCTCCTTAGCTGTATAAAACATGTATAACAACTTGTCAACCTCAAAAATCAAAGAACAGCATCAAGAATGCAATAATCTTTGCTCCAAAAAATCCATATATCAAAGCTACGTAATAATTATTCTCAAAATCCGTCCACCGCATTTCACCACAATGCGCCTACTGCAGCTCCCAACATTCATTGCTCCGTAACCAATTCATCTTTCACATGCATGCAAATCCATATTGATACTTGTGAGGGTGCAGTAGTCAGTTCTATAGCCAATCGGTTCAGCAATTACTGGTCGACTCCAATTGGAACCATCACCTCTGCTACTAGATATGTTGGCGTGCAAATCCATATTGATACTTGTATCATTCTTCAGCAGCCACCTTGTCTTCCTGGAACCAAGATCAGGTTGGTACTAGATCAATTTAAATCTTGGGGAAAATCATCTTGACCATGAAGGTGCAGTAGTCAGTTCTATAGCCAATCGGTTCAGCAATTACTGGTCGACTCCAATTGGAACCATCACCTCTGCTATTAGATATGTTGGCGTGCAAATCTATGCAAAATGGTCATACCAAAGAGCACACCAATGGCTAGGACCAGGTGTAGTGTAGTCCCAATACAGGCTTAAGTGCTGCCTGATTTACCTATCAATAATACATTTGAGATCAAGTTCAATTGTCAGTACTGAAGCATTTGCTATAGGAGTGACAGACACAAGTTGTCGTCTGAAATTTTTATATAAAGAGTTAATAGGCAGAATACATGAAATATGCCATCAGTAAGTTCAGCAGTAAAGATTATAATTCATAAGTACAAAGAACTCAGTAAAGGTCTATGTGAAATCCAGCATAGATTTGCCATCTGAAGATGGGAAATAAAGGGCCTCGTTGGTACAGAGAAATGCACGCTCTTTGATAGGACTTTAGACAAAGACTACCATACAATTCTACATGAGTACATGCTTTTCAGGATATGCACCAATATGTAACAAGCAAGATGTTGGAAATGGCCTTCCCAAAAGGGTCACCCCCAAACATTTTGACTTTCTCTTCCCTCTTATGCTGAATTTATTTTATTGGCTTTAGAACTCTGTGAACTTTACCACTGCTAACCAGTGCTAAAGTCCTTGTGCTCTCACCTTAAATTAAAACACGGTAACATTGGCTTATCCACAATTGCCACATTTAATTTACTTATACGTCCCTAGTAATGTGCACAATTTGTGCCCAAGACCTGTAAATTAAATACTACTAGTGGGCCTGTAGCACTAATTGTGCCACCCACTTAATTAGCCTTGTAAACATGTCACAGGCTTGCCATTGCAGCACCTGTGTGTGCAGTTTAAACTGCCTCGTCGACCTGCCAGGTTAAACCTCTTGCAAGGCTCAAACCTTCCTTTTTAATAATATAAGTCACACCTAGGGTAGGACAGTCCAGAGAGCATGGTGAAGTGTATTTAAAAAGCAAAACAAGTACTTTTAAGTTTTACGTGTCCAGGTAGTGAAAAACACCTAGATTTGTTTTTCACTACTGCAAGACCTATATCTCCCATAGGCTAACATTCAGATTACCTTATTATTTTTTATAAGCATAATTTCCAAATGGGAAGATATGATTGGATCAAGTTTGGTGTCTCTGGAATCCTAATATAAAATCCTGACTTATGGTGAAGTCGGATTTTAAATCACAATTTTGAAAATGCCACTTTCAGAAAGTGGGCATTTTCTTGCCTTAGCCATTTGGTGCCTGCAGCCTGTCTATAATCACATGTCTGGGTGTAGTTGACAGCTGAACTTCTTCTATTACACCTAGACAGCCCCGCACAAAGGGAGCTTAGGTGTGACTTAATAGGCCATCCTGACAGGATGGGAGGGAGGAGCTGGGCACAGCCTCACTTACACCTAAATAGACTGTGTCTTGTCCAGACACACAGGGCTTCATACTCCCCCGGAGTGAGTCTGGAGCCAGGGCAGGAGGGAGGGCATCTGTGCACTTCAAAGGCATCTCTTTGAAGTTTCCCCACTTCAAATGCACCACTGGATATACGCCCTGGACTTCAGACACCATCACTTCAGTACACTTCTGGACCTGTGGATACTGTGCCATGAAGAAGGAATGCTGTGCTGCTGAAAGGACTGCCGATATGCTGGACTGCTACTCTGCTGGACTCCTGCTTTGCTGTGCTGACCTGCTGCCCTCTTGCCTGGGTATGAAGGACGGGACATGCATCTCTTGAACCCAGAAGCCAGAGTGACTCCAAGATCTAGTTGGCTAGCCTCCTGATCGGAAGCCTCAGGGACATAACAGGATATTAACAAACATGCATCTTCACCTGCACTCTGCTATCTGTGTGTCTACCCTGCCAAGTGGTGGAACCCAGTCCTGGACCTTTGAAAGTGCTTACCAGTCGAATCCACACATCTTTTCTGCTGAGCGGTGCTTCCTCCAGCCGAACCGATGCATCTCCTTGGCTGAGCAGCGCATCTTTGGGCAGAACCGATGCATTGCCGCTGCTGCATGGATTGGGCCCGGTGCAGAAGGTCTACATCAACCTTGCATCTTCGGAATTGATGCATCGCCGATGGCACGGTGCATCTCTGACCCAGGTCCTTGCATCTCTCGTTGAAGGTAGCTCGACGATGACAACGGCCTCTGCATCGCAGCCTCGCAGCTCCTCGGAACCAATGCATCACCTCAGCTGCGGACCCCATCCTGGACACACGGACTTTGCTTTGCAAGCCCCGTCGATGAGATCCTAGACGATGACACACAGAACCTTGCACCCCAGACTCACCACATCTCTGAACCGGCACATGCCTGGGATCAACACAATGCTGCAGAATACATTTGATGATTCTCTCATAGTAGAATCACATGGGATTTAGTCATTCCCACAGTTTATTCAAGCACACTAGTTGATGCATTGTATACTGATAGCCTGAGACAGTTAGAGTGTCGTTGGTTTAGCACAGTGCTGGGAAAAGTCTCTGAGTATGTTCTTTCTGTTATAATAGACTCACACTTCTTTATTTAAAACACAAAACAGAAGTCACGTGACCTGCTACGACAGGGATTGAAAATTGAAGACAGTGTAAGCACAGATTTATGTTAGCGTATACCCAGTTTCTAATGCATTTAAGTGAGGGAAAAAAAACTCTCACAGTTGCACACCATATACATGAATGAAGGAGCTGCTACTCACATGTCATACAGAATGAGTGTTGTACTAAGGTTCTAACAGAAATACACACATTAAACCAGCACCATAGGGTGTAGCTTACCGACCAAGGTAGCAGACGCAAACTGATAAAGCTGCGCCTGATCAAAATCCTTTGCTATTCTGCTGTCCACCCCAACCCAACCCCTGAAAGAAAGAGGAATAGATGCTGAGTGAGAGACACTGCAGGCTGGGGCTCAATGTCTGGCATTGCCTTACTGGAAACTGCTGGTGGTCTCTTGGGTCTGGTGCAGCTTGTGGCCTGAGGGAATTGCTCGGGCAGGTTGGAGAAAGACTGAGATGATGGCCGAGAGCAGTTGGATTGGATGGCTGCAGGGTCCTCCTGGCCCTGCCTGTGGTGCTCTGGCTCCGGTGATGGGATGTGCCCCCCCCCCAGGGTCTTACTTCCTGGGTCCTGTATCCCATGCTTGATCCGCTGGGACGGTTGGTGGAGTAGCAGAATTTACTAGGTAATCTAAAAAAACTCAATCCCCCAAAAGAATCCATAAAAAGTAGTGTTTTTTGGCAAAAAAACGCAACAACAAATCCATTGGTGCAAACCACTGTCTAAACGATTTAAATCCATTCATATTCTTAGAAATGCAGCCTTTGGGTGGAGTACGGGCCATTGTGGAGAAGAACAGGGCTGCAGCTGTAAGAAGCTGATATTGCACGGCCACCGGGGTATCCAGATCTTGGTAGCAGTACTCTGCACTGGCGGCAGAGTCTCCATTCTCTGAATTTTCTTTGAAGGCTCAGTTAAGGGTCTGGTTGAAAAGGGAGTTGGACAACCAAATTCACGAGGTGACCCTTGGGCGGTCTGCTGTGTGGACTGCTGAAAACAGTGAAGTCTGGAACCTCCCACTACTGGCTGCACTCTCACCTGGGCTACCACAGATGAAGGCACTCTGTTAGGGCAGTGGAGATCTAACTGGGAGGTCTTGGACTCTAGTGTTATCGAACGGCCCCATCTATTGCAGAGGCAGTAGAGGGGGGTTGGCTTCTGCCTTCCTGCAGTGCACAAGGATCGCTCTTACAGGCATCCATTGACTGGCCCTCCTGCTGCAAAGTTGACCCTGGACTGCAATTCAAGGTAGAACTTGGCTTTTGCCTACCAGCTCGTTTTCAGTACTGTGAACACTGTTTCCCCCTTGGCCTCTTGCTAGCTTGTAGCTGAGATTAGATTGTAAGGATAGCGGGTGATAGTATCCGACTGCTTGTCTCACATCTATTGTGTTCTAGCGCATTGAGAACTGGAGGGTTTGCAGGGCACATTTAAGGCCTCCTTCAAAACGCTTTGGCATGTTCCTAGCAACTACTCACCAGGTGCCCTACAGTATCCGCCGTCAATTGCTGGGCATCTTATCACGTCTTCACGATCACCATGGATGGCCAAGGACAAACACCCTCAAGCACTAAATAGGCCACATAAATAAATACACTCAATCTGGGGTTGCTGGTCAAACACAGCTATTTGGCATGACAGGAGCTGTGTCCCCAGAGCCCGGAATGACTCTTGATGTAATATTGAAGGCAGCTAAAATCCTACAGGCAATTCACTCTGCTAAAATAGCTCTTGAAGTCAAGCAGTGAGCTCAGATTTCACCTTGCTGAAACAAACCTTATGGACCATGGTGGATAGAATTAATGAGGCTGAAGGCTGGGGTTCTGACTTGAAAGACACAGTGAAAGCTCTACAGCAAACAGTGTCAAAACTGTCCACTGTATCCAGAGGCTTAGAGGCAAGGGGTAGGAGGCCAAAGGATGATATAGCCTAGGGTTTTTGGGATTTCCGCAGAACCATTCATAGAACAATATTGGCAGAAACTATTACCTAAAGACTGTCCTCTTATTCAAATAATAGAACATGTAAATAGGGCACTTCTACAAAGGCATCTACTGTGTGGACTTCTTCTGCCAATTGTTTTTCAACAACAAGGACAGGGACGAAATCCTCCACTTTAATCATGAACAAAGTATCATGCAACAATGTCTCAGGGAGAGTGAATGGGAGGGCACGATTTAACCATCCGTTTTATTTTAGCCTCTTCAAAAGAATTTCTTTATTGTTGCACCAGCCTGATGCAATCGAAGAAGATTATGATTTATTATGATTCATACTTTATCATGCCTTGTTCTCGAGCAATTTTACAAACCACAGGAGAGACCCATAACCCCAGTTGAGACCTGGGCAAATATAATTTCATGAAACAATATCTCAATGTCAATAGGAGGGCAGGAAACTACCATTACAACGCAGGCATTACATCGTGATGCCTTTACAACGAAAGCCATTGCAACGCATATGCCATTACAAAACATGCTATTACAACACAGAAGGCATTACAACGCATACCATTACAACACAATTTTAGGTAAGTTGTATAGGTAAGTTATGTTTCTTAGTTTTGTTCAATGTAATGTATTTAAAGATTTAATATTAATATTATTAATAGAATAAATAATTATTAAAAATATTCTTGAGGGTGTTACACACACTCTCTTGCATGAGATGTATGAGTGGGGGAGTGTATTAATACCCATGTATAAATTTAAGTACCTAGTATTAATCAGTTTACATTTTAATATACATTTTAACATTTAAATAACAATTTAAATCAATATTCTTGAGGGTGTAACATCCACCCTCTATCACAGGATGTGAGGGAAATAGAAGTTTTTGTTGGGGGAGTGTATTAATGCTCAGGTATGCATTATAATACCTGGGTATTAATTTATTATAATTTAGAATACTAATTTAATAATTGAAAAAATTATTTAAAGCAATACTTATGAGAGTGTAATGCTCACCCTCTGGCACGGGATGTGAGGGAAATAGGGGGTTTGGGTGGGGTAGTTTATTAATACCCAGCTATTTACTATAACTCCTGGGTATTCATTTATTGTAATTTTTAATAATAATTTTAATATTGTGAAGAAAATTAAAAATAATACTCTAGAGCATGTAACATCCACCCTCTAGCACAGGATGTGGGAGAAATAGGGGTTTTGGTTTGGGGGAGTGCATTAATACCAAGGTATTCATTTTACTATCTGGGTTTTAATGTATTATAATTTTTTACATAAATTTTAACAATGTAAAAACAATTAAAAGCAATACTTATGCTGGTGTAATACTCAGCCTCTGGCCCGGGATGTTCAGGAAATGGGGGTTTGAGTGGGGAGTGTATTAATACCCGGGTATTCATTTTGATACATAGGTATTAATTTATTTTACATTTTAATATTAATTTTAATAATTTCAAAACAGTTAAAATCAAAACTAATGAGGGTATAATACTCACCCTCTGGCACGGGATGTTAGGGAAATAGGGGTTTTCCGTGGAGGAGTGTATTAACACCCAGGTATTAATTTTAATAGCTGGGTATTCATTTTCTACTTTTTTAGGAAAACTTTTAAAAAGTGGTTAGCATGGAGATAAATTAAAATTAAAAAAAAATTTTATAAACAGTAAAAATTAAACACATATTTAGAAGTGAAGCAACATTTATATTTATTGAAATAAATTTGTAGAACACATAAAACATAAATATAAAAAGGTTTATTTATTTAAAAAAATACATAACAGTGGTTTACAAATATGCAAAACATTTCTAAAAGTATATATTATTTTTAAAAAATAAATTCTTTATCAAACGAATGTTTTTAAGCATTTTTTTGCATGCTTTTCCATTGAAGTCAGTGGGAAAATGTTTCCTTTTTTCCTTTTTACTTTCAGAGTTGACCTACGCAGTTGTGCATCTGTTTCTAGATGGAGGGTCGCGGTGAAGATCGGTAGCAAAGAAGAGCTGTGGCCAGGTAAGACAAATTTAATTTATTGAACAGAAATTGTGGGTGGCATACTTTATTGTAAGTAGAGAGGAGGGAGGTAGTTAGATGCATGTTAGTACTATAATGTATGTTTCGAATGTTTTAACCACTATTTTAATTCCTATGCAGGTAGCGGTTGTAGGCCCATATCAGGATGATTGCTTTTTTTACAGATTTGGTTTACAAAAAAATCTGTTTAAAGAAAGATTAGGATTTTAGGATTTCTTTTAAACTAAACCTGAGAAAATATATCTAAATCTTTATTTTTTGTGACACATTTTTTTAAACAAAGTATACTGTATTCACGGCACTCACAGCATGTGGAAGTTTGGAAAAAATGGATGCCTTGGATCGTCTATTGAATTTTGTGGACATGTTGGAGTTTATTTTGTGGATTTTTGGTTACTGCTGGATTTTTGGATCATGAGGAACTTTTGTCTTTTGGATTTTGCAAATCATTTCCAAGAACATGGATGGATTTAAATCGTTTAGACAGTGGTTTGCACCAATGGATTTGTTGCGTTTTTTTTGCCAAAAACCACTACTTTTTCAGGATTCTTTTGGGGGGGATTGAGTTTTTTTAGATTACCCAGTAAATTTTCCAGCAGTGATTTTGTTGGAAAATATGGCTGTGCAATCTGTGTCTCCTTTGATAGTTTGGAACGGGTTCTGGATTGCTTCTTGGATTATGGATTTTAAACTTTGGATTATTGGAGTGTAGAAGACTCTTGGTGAAGGGTGGTTGTTTACGAATCACCAAGAGTCGAAGAAAGAATACAACTCCAGGTAAGAACCCCGAAATTCCTTTAATTTAGAAAGATGTTTTGAAAAATGACATCTAATTTTTAAAAAGAATTGCAAAACAGACAAGTAAGATAGACTAGGTTTTAGTGTCAGTTAGAAATGTAGTATGTGTACAATATTGTCTAGGTAGCCTGAAGCCACAATCAACGAAAACTGTTGAATTTGACCCAAAGGTCGCACTGACATTTCTTTTGTTATTTTGGAAATTCGTGGGTTCAGACTGCCAGTCAATGATTGCCCTATTCTCATTTCTTGGAAACTTTGCTCCTTTCTCAAAATTTCCAAAAAATGATAAAAGTTTGGATGAGGTTTTCCGATTGATTTGTTGAAGAAGTTGTGCCATGGAATTATCAGTCTTTGCACCTCCCTCTAAGCAGGTTGTGTAACAGTTCCACCACTTCACAGGAAATATTTGATTCCTCCTGTGACCCGACCTGCTTAGATGGCCAATTCATTTGTCCTCAAATTAATTTAGTAAGGGTGCCAATTTGTCTTTGTTTGTTGTAAAATACTCAGATTCTGTAATTGATGTGTTGTATTCATCCACACTGTCAGGAGGTACAAAGCATAAAGCAGTTAGTTTCTTTAACTTATACTGCAGTTTACTGTCTGAAATGTAATCCTCAACGAAGGATGATTTTTTGAATTTTTCACCAATACACCTGTGAAAAGTGAAAAATAAAATCCTTGAATTTAGGTATCGGGATACATTTTGGTTATGGTGTTAATCATGGGTAATTCAAAATCAATTATCCCTTTCCTAGGACTTTTATTGAGTTTTTTTGATTTTACCACTGTTAAAAATTCAGTGTATGTTGAGGTTTGCTTATCAGGGAGTAAACTGTACTCTAAAGGAACTGCAGTGTTATTAATGTTGGCATGAATAGTGTATATTTGGGTGAATGGATAGGGTGTCGATTTAAAGGTCCCATCCATCATTCAAATATCACTAGTCTCCAATAGTGCTAAAGATTTGTATCCTTTTCTGAGGGCTTTTGTTGTCATGCAAAAGAAAGGTTTTGTTAGTAAAGGTTACAGACAGTACAGGAGGAATGTTAATATCAGAGTATGTTTGGGGTGTTACACATTGGGGGTTACTTGCCTGTTTTTTTCTTTGGATAATTCTGCGTAGGTTAGCAATTGTGGTCATGCAACTTGCTACATGCATAAGAATGTTTTTGGATACCTCCCTCAAAGCTGCACCACAGGGTTCATTGGAGGAGGATGCAAGTACTTTCATTTTATTTAAGTTTTCTCTAACCTCGATCTCCATTGCAGAGTGCAGAGTGGTTATGCTCTGTGGTCCTTTCAACAGTGTCACCAAGAGTAACTGCTCTGCCTGTGCAATGGGACGAGTAATACTGCACACACCTCCAATGACTCCTGGGCTCAGTTAATCTCTCCTTACAATAAAAGTAGCCACCGCACTTTAGTATTCAGTTGCCTCTGTTGGACTTGATGTCTGTTGCCTGTTTTCCAGTTGCCATATTGATCTTTTTCTGAAAAAAAGACAAAAGTGATTATGTGTTAGGCAACATTTTTTTTTTTTATTGTTTACAACCTGTAAATAAATGTGGTTGTTATTTCTTTGCCTGCCTATTGACTTTTGTAATAACATGTTGTTTATTCTATTGCTGGAGTCTGATTTTGCCAACAATGATTTTGCACTGTGCTTTGTAGTTAATGCCTGTGAAAAGAAGGACAGGCATCCTTATTTATTATACGTAGTTTATGTATTTGGCTTCACCTTAGTTAGGTTCCTTTGTCTGATTGCCTGTCCTTTTGGTGGTATAGGATTTTCTCCAAGTGATAGGGCTGACTTGGTTTTCTGTCTTCTGGATGTTGTTCGGTAGGCCTGAAAGGAAATGTTGGCATTAACAGAGGTGTTCAAAATAATTGCTATGTAAAGAACAGCCATTTTTTGCAAAATGTTACTTTCTTATTTTAAACTGATTGTTGTTTGTGATCTCTTTTGGATATTTTACCTCTCAAGGTCTTTTGCTTGTTGAACAAGTGCTGGTGATTATGGTTTGGAGTCCAGATGATGGTTTTGTTTGCAATTTTTAGATGGCTATTTTACATGTCCTGTGAAAAAAAGTATAATGACTGTATGTTCCACTGTAAGTGCATTACATTTAGAAAACTAACAACTGTCCAGTACCTTCCCTGAGGCAAGCACCCTGTGGAGTTAGAATAGTAATTTTGCCCCCACCACTGACCAGCACCTTCCCTTAGGCAAGCTCCAGGCGGAGTAAGAATAGTAATTTTGCCCCCCACCACTGACCACCACCTTTCCTGAGGCAAGTACCCAGTGGAGTTAGAATATTAATTTTGCCCCCATCACTGACCAGCACCTTCCCTGAGGCAAGGACACAGCAGATATTGAATAGTATTTTTATCTTGCAGCATTGACCAGCACCTTCCCTGAGGCAAGCACCTGGTGGAGTTAGAATAGTAATTTTGCCCTCCCACTAACTTCCCTGAGGCAAGAACCCTGGGGAGTTAGAAAGCAATTTTGCCCCCACCTCTGACCAGCACCTTCCCTGACGCACCTGGAGGACTTAGAATAGTAATTTTGCCCCCCACCACTAACAAGCACCTTCCCAGAAGCAAGCACCGGTGGAGTAAGAATAGTAATTTTGCCCCCACAATTGACCAGCACCTTCCCTGAGGCAAGCACCCGGGAGAAAAATAGTTTAGCATAAACTTACAGAGGTTTGTCTGAAGGTAATTTATTCAAATTTGAATTCTGTATGTTTCTGTCGAAGATTTGTGAATTTATTATAAAAATAAAATTAGTTTTAGGTTTGGGGATTATTTCTCTTTGAATTAAATGTGTTTTGTGTTAAACTTTCACTTCCTTCTATCGATAGATGACAGTGTTTGGAATCCAAACTGTCAACTGTCTCATCCTACTCCAGCAGCGTGTGGTCACCAGGGAAGTCAGTGTACCACTGAGCACAATATGGTGGTCGGCTAAATTTATACAATTTTTAGGGGTTATCATTTTCTTAACAGAAAATATGTTTTGAAATTGATTTTTCTGGGTGATTCAGAACCTGACAGAATGTATATTTATTTTGTAGTGTGTAAAATTTGGGTCTTTACTTTCCTTTTTTGAATGGCAGCCATTTTGTGTAGACCTTGGCTGTACAGTATGTAGGAAGGTGGAATCTGACTATATGGTTGCCCCCACTTTTTTCCTGGTGTTTTGCTGGTTTATGACTTAGTTGGACTGGGATCCTGCTATTCAGGGCCCCAGTCTATCTGCTTCCTCTCTAAAATGGTTTCCATGTGCCTTAGGCACATCTCTGATTGGAATCTGGAGTGCCCTTATAAGTCCCTAGTATATGGTATACTATGTACCCAGGGCATAGGTACCTCAGAGGCCTACCAGGGGCTGCAGCATGTATTGTGCCACCCCTGGAAGACCATCCAAAATGACACCACAGGTCTGCTACTGCGGCCTGGGTAAGGTGGTGCATGCACCCCTTACAGTGGTATGGGCTACCTATATCACTACCATTGCACACACATATAAACCTATAAGTCACTCCTATGGCAGGCCTTACCAATCCTGAAGGCAGAGTGCTTGGTTTTTATGTGAGAGGGTGCCCCTGCATGAGCAGAGCCCCTCTGCAGCGTTTGGAGTCCCTCCTCTGATGCTGTTTGTGGTACAGCCTGACCATATACTCTTAAGCGCATTATATCCTTGCGGTACAATGCTAACTTTGGACTGGCTGCACCAAAACATGTCGTGTTTGGTGTCAAACATCTTGGAATACTACCCCCCTGCCAATCCTGGCAGCGGGGGTAGCATTCCACCCTTCTAGAGGGAGAGACATGTACACACCGGGCTACCCGGTAACTTCTTTCCAGAACCCTGGCATCACAAAATGGATGCCGCTGCCACAGACACGGGTCTGGCCTCCTGCTGCTGACTGAAACTCCGGCAGGGGAGGCCTGGACAATATGTTTCCTGCCACAAGGAGGTGTAACCACCTCCCCAGACAGGATAGTGTGTATTGGGGCTGGGCGGGAGCACTCCCTGGTGCTTTGAAGTCCTGCACTGGGGGCACACTTGTTGTCCCTGTGCATATGCCAGTTCAAACCAGTTGCAGGGGCTACCTACCCCTGCTCTGGTGCGAAACTGGACAAAGGGAATGGGTGTAACCACCCCTCTTCCCTGACCCTCCCATAGGTGGGTCCCCAGAGTATGTCCAACCCCCTACCTTAGTATAAGTATGGGACCCCAGTCCTTAGGACTTTAGATATCCCTGGACGAAACTCTGCAACTGAATCCTGGAACTTCGACGCTCTACTCAAGATTAGAGGACTGAAGAATTTCCCTTGGGGTCAAGGAGTGACTCCCCTGCTTGGCAGGCACCAAAGAAGCAATTGTCCGGTCTGCATCGCCGAAGCTCCCGCCGGACGCCAAAGTCTTTGCATCACCAGAGGTGGATTTCCAGACTTCCCCGAGGCTGCCCTGAGTCCCCAGTGAAGCTGAGGCCCGTAGCTGTCGTGGGTAATGTGGAACCGTGAACCCTGGACACCGAGCACATTTGCAAGTGCATCATCTTCCTGGGCTTCCTTGAAGTTGTGCTTTGGGCTCCATGTAGCCCCTATCTCCAGCACCGACTGCACCGAAGATCACTGGCCCCCACTCCACGAGTGTCCTTCAAGCCAGCTCCAAGTGCGTCCACTAGAGGCTCCTTCGCGGTCGCTAGTCCATTGGCTAGTGGGCCCTCCCGAAGGCAACTCTTCTTTTGCTTGGGCTTCCCTGATTGCTCCAGACGTGCCCTGATTTACCCTCGCGGGGTGAGTCCCCCAGATCTTGCTGGTCTGCAACATCGTCCTTTCTTTGTTTCTTCAAGACTTGCCGTTGCCAAGGCTTGTTGGGTCCAATCCGGTCGCCGACACAGCAGCAATTGACAGACATCGTGGGACAGCTCGAATCCAGCTCCTGGTTGTCGTCGACGCCTCCTGGACCTCGTAGCTGAAGAGTCAAGACGACTGTCAACCTACCTGAAGCACCCGACATCGGTGGGCATCTGCTCATCGCCTTCCTGGTCACTGGCTAGTGACCCAGACTCTGTCCCCTCTGCTTTCAGGTTCTTCAGATCTTCGATCCACCTTTGGATCCACCCGAACACTTTCGACTTGGTCGCCAGCAGCACTTTGCAGCAGATCGCCATTGAAAACGACGACGAAACCCGACCCCGAAAGACACCTATGCACCCGGCTCCCCTGGCTGAGGTAACTCGAGTACTCCGGTGCTCCCGTGGGTATAGACTCTAGAACCACCTAGTTCTAAAAGGGTTTGCTCCAAGTCCTCCTCTAAGTGCCCCTTTTCTTTAAAATTGTAACCGCGACATTCCCCATAGAAGTCAACGGCGGCTCGCGGCTGTGTTCTCACACTGCACGCGTCCCCCGTGGGTCCCCTGTGTCACTACCTTGGGTGGTTCCTTGAGGGCCAAGCACTTCTACAGGCTCTAGGCCTTGTGTCTAGCTCAGTCGTGGTTCTTATACCACTTTATTGGTATATGGTTTGGTACGCCTCTAGGGCTCAAACGTGTATTTGTGCTATTACTGTAGATATTCGACTTGTAACTTATGTACTTCGAACTCTAGCCTCATAAAGAGACCAGAGGGGTGTGTTTAAGACTAAATACATATATTTTAAATATATACCTGGTGTGGTCCTCTTTCATTTGGTCACTCAAGAGATTATAGACTGGTAAAACAAGCTGCTTTACATTCCTCCAAGACTTAGCCTGAAGGCTGCTCTCCATAGCTACCACTAGGATAGCTTTCAATAAAGGTTGTCTTTAACCTATCTCCAATAAGGGGTTGTTTGGACTGGTGCAAGGTGCCCACTATAATTAGTGGACAGCATATATCAGGCCAACTTCTCACATTGGTGTGCAGCGTGTGGGATTCCAGCTTGCTATTGTTTTACCAGATAATCTCAATTGAATTGATCAACTGAAAACCACTAAGGGTACCTCAGGTACATATAAATCAAGCTTAGGATACAGTAAGTTCTACTGAACTTAGAGTTGTGTATTTTAAGGGATAGCACACCCTTTCTACAACTCAAGAGAGTTTAGTAGGCCACACTAGAGTAGGTAGTGCATACAGGTAGTGCATACACCACACCACACTAGTAATGTCTTCACTGCCAGGAACCAGTGGGCTCCTGCCATCCAGAAATGGCAACCTCTCATACTTGGAATTAAGAGAGTTGTGCAAGGTTAGGAAGTTGAAGACAGGCAAAAATGCCAACACCCAACGTCTCCTGGAGATGCTTCTGCTAGATGATCTTAGAAGACCCATAAGGTCTGAAAGGGTAGGCAGAGAGGGTGGGGCAGAAGATGAGGGAGGGGCCAGGGATGAAAATGCCCAGGACCTGACCTCTGAAACTGACCAGGGGGATGACAATGATCCTGACCTGGAAAGTGCAGCTACTCCTGAGGAAGAGGAGGAGGCCCAGAAGGACCTCCCCTTTGTCCCCCCCCTTTGTCCCCCCAGGAAGAGTTGTGAGTGTGCCCAGAAGGTCTAGATCTCCTTCTCAGGAGTCTAACCACTCTGACACCTCAGTAGGGACCTCTGTCTCCTCTCATAGGAGGGAATCCTCTCATGAGAGGAGAAGGAGACTGATTCAGTATGAACAAGCCCAGCTTGAGCTCAGAAAACAGCAGTTGGCTATAGACAGAGAGTCCCTAGATCTCTATAGACAGAGAAAAAAGATGGGACTAGAGTCCCATGGTGGCAGCAATTTTCCCAGAGATAGGGAAAGGTCTTATGACCATAGAAACCTGAGCAAGATTGTCCCTCCCTACCAGAGTGGGGATGACATCCACAAATGGATAACTGCACTGGAGAGGGCCTGTAAAGTACAGAGGGTCCCCCAGGAGCAGTGGGCAGCAATCTTGTGGCTCTCCTTTGCAGACAAAGGTAGAGATAAGCTCCTCACTGTTAGAGAGGAGGATGCTGACAATTACAAAGTCTTGAAGAGTGCTCTGATTGATGGGTTTGGCCTAACCACTGAACAGTATAGGTTGAAGTTCAGAGATACCCAAAAGACTCAGACTCAAGACTGGGTTGACTTTGTTGATTGTTCTGCTAAGGCTCTGGAAGGTTGGATACATGGCAGCAAAGTGCATGACTTTATAGGATTGTACAATTTGATTATGAGGGAGCAGATCCTTAATATTTGTCAAAACCAGCTTTTACACCAGTACCTGGTGGACTCTGATCTGACCTCTCCCCAAGAATTGGGAAAGAAGGCAGACAAATGGGTCAGAACCAGGGTAAGGCCTAAGAATCAGGGTGGTGACCAGAAGAAAGATTCTACCAAGTCCCAAGAGAAAGGTGGGGATAAATCCAAGTATAAGTCCACTACAGGGCCCCAAAAGTCCTCTTCTGGGGGTGGGTCCCAAACTCCTTCCTCTCCTGAAAAGAAACCCTATTGCCATGTCTGTAAAAAGCCTGGGCACTGGAAATCTGATCCCAGTTGTCCCAGGATTGGCAATAAAGAAAATGTTCCTCCAACAACTACTACCACCCCTCCTGGTACTACCAGTAGTAATCCTCCAGTTGGGAGTAGTGCACCCAAAAAGTTAGGTGCTTTTGCAAGAGGAACAGAGGTGGGCCCTAGTTTAGACAGAACCCCCTCAACAGACTCCTCTGACTCTGATGGTGGTATAGGATTTGCCACCTTTACCATGGGTCCCAATGCATTGGGCAGGTACAGACTGGAGCCAATAATTAATGGTCAGAAGGCTGTGGCATTCAGGGACACAGGGGCTAGTGTCACCATGGTGGCAGGGAAACTAGTCCCACCTCACCAGCTTTTACCTGAGTTTAAATACCAGGTGACCAACATAGATGGTGTCAGAACAGATCACCCCATGGCCATAGTCAATCTCAGCTGGGATGGGGTCACAGGCCCAAAAAGAGTGGCAGTGTCCCCCAACTTGCCTGTAGATTGCCTGATGGGCAATGATCTGGAAATTTCAGCCTGGGCTGAAGTTGAACACCAAACCCATCTGAGAATGCTGGGCGTCCCTGTAAAGGTTAGTGGGGCTGTGATGGCCACAGCCCAAGCCCAGGAAAATTATGGAGAGATGGAGCCTGGAAGAACGGCCCACTCTCCCCCAAAAGAGAGCACAAGGGTTGAAGAAAAGTCTTCTTCCCCCCAGACAGTAGGTAAGGGTCAGCCTCCTCAGGGAACTGACCCTACCCCTAGTGAAGGAACTGCCCCAGAGGTAGTCAGGCCTGGCCTGGCCACACCCCTGATGGCAGAGGACCCTTCCAAGGTGGTACCCAGTCTGGAGTAGGTAACCTACCCTGCCTCAGTCAGCCCAGGGCTGCAGAGGTCAGGGAGGTCAGTGGACCCCCCAGGTCCCCCTGTCCAGAGGAACACCCCCATCAGCAGATTAGGGGCACCCAGTCTAGTAGCCCTAGCCAGGTGAAAATTCCTCAACACACTGAGGGATCCCCCATACCTTTGTGTAGGGACCTCCCCCAGAAGGACTCTGTTAGGCAAGGGCAAACCTGGGACCAAAAGGTTCCAAACCTGCCATGTCCCTCCAGTGGTCCATCCAAAGGGACCCAACCCCCAGCTGTAGGCAGCCAAAGGTTGACCCTTAGAGCAAAGTGCAACTCAGACATGGAAAGACAGGCATACATGGTGACCAGTGATCTGAGGAAGCTGAGACCAACCTTCCTAGGGCCTCACTTCCCTACTCAGACACCTCACCAGCCTTGTACTTTACCAAAGCACACCACAGGTAGTAATTCCCCATGGTGGAGACCCTCTCATACCCTTAGGGTGAGGGATTGCTTAGTGGACCATAAGACAGGGGGCAACCATGCTAGTGCAGGTGCTTCCTTATATGGCCACTTAGTCAATAAAGGCTCAACTGGCCAAGGTTAGCCTTATCTCCTTTCGTTTGGGGGGTTATGTAGGAAGGTGGAATCTGACTATATGGTTGCCCCCACGTTTTTCCTGGTGTTTTGCTGGTTTATGACTTAGTTGGACTGGGATCCTGCTATTCAGGGCCCCAGTCTATCTGCTTCCTCTCTAAAATGGTTTCCATGTGCCTTAGGCACATCTCTGATTGGAATCTGGAGTGCCCTTATAAGTCCCTAGTATATGGTATACTATGTACCCAGGGCATAGGTACCTCAGAGGCCTACCAGGGGCTGCAGCATGTATTGTGCCACCCCTGGAAGGCCATCCAAAATGACACCACAGGTCTGCTACTGCAGCCTGGGTAAGGTGGTGCATGCACCCCTTACAGTGGTATGGGCTACCTATATCACTACCATTGCACACACATATAAACCTATAAGTCACTCCTATGCCAGGCCTTACCAATCCTGAAGGCAGAGTGCTTGGTTTTTATGTGAGAGGGTGCCCCTGCATGAGCAGAGCCCCTCTGCAGCGTTCGGAGTCCCTCCTCTGATGCTGTTTGTGGTATAGCCTGACCATATACTCTTAAGCGCATTATATCCTTGCGGTACAATGCTAACTTTGGACTGGCTGCACCAAAACATGTCGTGTTTGGTGTCAAACATCTTGGAATAGTACCCCCCCGCCAATCCTGGTGGCAGGGGTAGCATTCCACCCTTCTAGAGGGAGAGACATGTACACACTGGGCTACCCGGTAACTTCTTTCCAGAGCCCTGGCACCACAAAATGGATGCCGCTGCCACAGACACGGGTCTGGCCTCCTGCTGCTGACTGAAACTCCGGCAGGGGAGGCCTGGACAATAGGTTTCCTGTCACAGGGAGGTGTAACCACCTCCCCAGACAGGATAGTTTGTATTGGGGCTGGGCGGGAGCACTCCCTGGTGCTTTGAAGTCCTGCACTGGGGGCACACTTGGTGTCCCTGTGCATATGCCAGTTCAAACCAGTTGCAGGGGCTACCTGCCCCTGCTCTGGTGTGAAACTGGACAAAGGGAATGGGTGTAACCACCCCTCTTCCCTGACCCTCCCATAGGTGGGTCCCCAGAGTATGTCCAACCCCCTACCTTAGTATAAGTATGGGACCCCAGTCCTTAGGACTTTAGATATCCCTGGATGAAACTCTGCAACTGAATCCTGGAACTTCGACGCTCTACTCAAGATTAGAGGACTGAAGAATCTCCCTTGGGGTCAAGGAGTGACTCCCTTGCTTGGCAGGCACCAAAGAAGCAATTGTCCGGTCTGCATCGCTGAAGCTCCCACCAGACGCCGAAGTCTTTGCATCACCAGATGTGGATTTTCAGACTTCGTTGAGAATGCCCTGAGTCTCCAGCGAAGCTGAGGCCCGTAGCTGTCGTGGGTAATGTGGAACCGTAACCCCTGGACACTGAGCACATTTGCAAGTGCATCATCTTCCTGGGCTTCGTCGAAGTTGTGCTTTGGGCTCCCAGTAGCCCCCGCCTCCAGCACCAACTGCACCGAAGATCACTGGCCCCCACTCCACGAGTGTCCTGCAAACCAGCTCCAAGTGCATCCACTCGAGGCTCTTTCGCGGTCGCTAGTCCATTGGCTAGTGGGCCCTCCCGAAGGCAACTCTTCTTTTGCTTGGGCTTCCCTGATTGCTCCAGATGTGCCCTGACTTACCCTCATGGGGTGAGTTCCCCAGACCTTGCTGGTCTGCAACATCGTCCTTTCTTTGTTTCTTTAAGACTTGCCGTTGCCAAGGCTTGTTGGGTCCAATCCGGTCGCCGACACCGCAGCAATCGACAAACGTTGTGGGACAGCTCGAATCCAGCTCTTGGTTGTCGTCGTCACCTCCTGGACCTCGTGGCTGAAGAGTCAAGATGACTGTCAACCTACCTGAAGCACTCGACATCGGTAGGCATCTGCTCATCGCCTTCCTGGTCACTGGCTAGTGACCCAGACTCTGTCCCCTCTGCTTTCAGGTTCTTCAGATCTTCGATCCACCTTTGGATCCACCCAAACACTTTCGACTTGGTCGCCAGCAGCACTTTGCAGCAGATCGCCATTGAAAACGATGACGAAACCCGACCCCGAAAGACACCTATGCACCCGGCTCCCCTGGGTGAGGTAACTCGAGTTCTCCGGTGCTCCCGTGGGTATAAACTCTAGAACCACCTAGTTCTAAAAGGGTTTGCTCCAAGTCCTCCTCTAAGTGCCCCTTTTCTTTAAAATTGTAACCGCAACATTCCCCATAGAAGTCAACGGCGGCTCGCGGCTGTGTTCTCACACTGCACGCGTCCCCCGTGGGTCCCCTGTGTCACTACCTTGGGTGGTTCCTTGAGGGCCAAGCACTTCTACAGGCTCTAGGCCTTGTGTCTAGCTCAGTCATGGTTCTTATACCACTTTATTGGTATATGGTTTGGTACGCCCCTAGGGCTCAAACGTGTATTTGTGCTATTACTGTAGATATTTGACTTGGAACTTATGTACTTCGAACTCTAGCCTCATAAAGAGACCAGAGGGGTGTGTTTAAGACTAAATACATATCTTTTAAATATATACCTGGTGTGCTCCTCTTTCATTTGGTCACTCAAGAGATTATAGACTGGTAAAACAAGCTGCTTTACATTCCTCCAAGACTTAGCCTGAAGGCTGCTCTCCATAGCTACCACTAGGATAGCTTTCAATAAAGGTTGTCTTTAACCTATCTCCAATAAGGGGTTGTTTGGACTGGTGCAAGGTGCCCACTATAATTAGTGGACAGCATATACCAGGCCAACTTCTCACACAGTACAGTTACAGTGAAAATAGAGGAAGGACACCAATTGAACTTCTATTAATTTACTGTCCGAAATGTAATACATTTTTTACGTTTCCGATATATCAATATTTATTTATTTAATTAATTTTTACAGTTTTTTAGGGAGCATTAATTCCCATTTTACATATCTTCAGTCATATGCGTTGTAATAACATGTGTTGCATTGGTATGCGTGGTAATGTTATGTGTTGTATGGTACTTTTAATATATCCCTATGGACCTGCGTTGTAATGGTTTGCATTGTAAAATTATGTGTTGTAATGGTTGGTGCATTGTAAAGTCCACATTGTAAAAGTATGCGTTGTAATGGGACGCGTTGTAATGTCTTATATTCTAGGAGGGCACAATTTAAAGGGTAAATTAATTTCACAAGAAACAACAACACAAAATCCAACATTTTTGATTAAATGCAGTTATATCATCAACAGAGGCATTAAAATATGCTTCAAGGGTTATAATGCAGCATCAACAATGCTTTTAAAAAGTGTACTAAGGGGGTGTGGCCAAGATGGCGAGCGGGTAAGACGTGTTCCGCATCGTCTCCCCGCTCCCGCGGCCCAAACTCGCCCATTCATACACGGCGCAGCCCCTAAAAGCTCGGGAGTAACTCGAGATACATCTCCGGCCCGACAGCGACTGGTAATTAAGTGTGATCGGGGCTGGAGGTTTAGGGAACAGACGTTTTGGCGCTGGAGACGGGCGCCATGAGGAGCGCTAAAATGGCGGACACCTCCCGATAGCAGAGGGGCACCTGGTGGAGGCGTTCGGCGATCGGTGTCCGGGCGCAGCAGAACTGTCCGGCCCCCGTGTGTGTCCAGGGATCGACCAACGCAGCGGAAGGCGGTGAGGGTCCCGCTGGGCACACGGGGCGGAATCCAGCGGCAAAGAAGAGCGGCCGGGAGCCGGACAGAGAGTAAGGGAGAAAGGCCTAGCCGGCCCAGCAGTTGGTGCGGAGCCTTGCAACGGGGAGGCAGAGCTGAGGCGGCACAGAGAGGCGGTGGTGGTGTGTAATCCTCAGGCAGCGGCCAGATTGTCGGCTGGTGCCGGGGATCCACCGCCTATCGGCAAAGCGGCACCCGCAGAGTGCGGAGTAGGGCCCCAGGCGAGACACAGCGGGGAAGGCAGCGAGGACCCGGGGGCCGAAAGCGGAACACCTCGCTGTGTGAAGACAGGCCAATACAGCAGAGGTCAGGGACAGGCCAGAGAGAGTGGCGCCCAGGTAGGAGTCTTGTGACCCACACGTGGGGATGCGGCCTGGGTGCACTAGCGACCTCATGGCCGCCTGAGCAGCAGTGGACGGCACCCCAGTGGCAGTGGAGCACGGAGCAGGGTGGGGTGGAGCACCATATTTAGGACTGCGCAACAGAGGGAGACCAGAGCCAGCTGAGGATAACGGGCAGTGGAAAGCCCGCGCAGAGTGCCCCGGTGCCACGGCGGGGAAGTGCAGACTTGCTGTCCCTGGCAACCTGAGCGCTGGAGTAGTGGCCTCCTTGTTGGCTGCACGGGGGCGAGAGTAGGGTGCATTGGGGGGCCGGGCCCGCGGCAGAACCTCCAAGCGACACGTGTAGGTCCGCAACAGGGCGGAAGAAGCAACGAAGGTGCAGGTGCTGGAACAACCACGCGGCCCCAAAGGGCATCGTCCAGGCGCACCGCCAGCTATCAAGGGACACGGGTCCATACACAGGCAAGCGCCGAGTGCCTCATGTAGCCGAGGGCCAGGGTGGTGGACCTTGCGGTTGGGCCCCGCTACCAGAGAGGGCACGAAGAGCTGAGCGCAGCGGCAGAGGCCAGAAGCTGGGTGCACCCCAGGAGCGGGGTCAGGTGCCCCCCGAGTACAGGGGGTAGAGGTGAGGAGCACGAGGGGGACGTCCCAAGCAGAGCCCAGGGCTGCGTGGAGGAATTGGCACCGGAAATCTGGGAGTCCCTGAATGGCTTAGCGGCACATCAGCCAGGCGAACCGGCTGGCACTAACAGGCCTAGAGGTTGGAAGGGAGGCTTGGCCCGGGGTCCCTCTTGTGATGCCGATCCCTTCGATTGCGGAGACCTCACCAGAACGGCGTGGGGAACGCTGGAGAACCCGGAGGCTGGGTATTCCTGACCGGGGTGGCAAGATATTGGCCAGGCTTTCCGATTGGCGTCCTCGAGCACGGGAACTGCGGCAGCGGCAAGGACCAGAGAAGGTGGGGCCACCGGGGGCCTACAACGGTGGCACGTCAGCGGAAAGCCCACAGCTGCAACAGTACACCCTAGGCTCCCGATCCTACGACGTCCGGATATCTTCTCTGAGGGGAAAGAAAGACAGGACTCTCAAAGACATATTAACCAAACCTACAGTGGCGAGTGGCGGGGGGGACAGGTCCCCCCCTATGAAGCACCTACAACTCGACCCCAGGAGCGACGAGACCCCAATCACACGCTCCTTTCTGGAGTCCTTGTTCAACACCCTACAGGAGGACTTCCACACACTTAAAAGTGAGGTAGCTAGCGAAGTGAAGGAGATCCGACGGGATGTCGACACGATAGGCGAAAGAGTAGCCGCCATGGAGGACCAGGAACAAAACCGGGATGAGGAAGTAACAATACTCCAGCAGGAGGTGATCTGCCTGAGGGAGCAGCAACTGGTCCTCCAGACTCATATGGAGGACCTCGAAAATCGCTCTCGGCGAAACAACATAAGGGTGAGGGGAGTGCCTTCGGACGCAGAAGGCACGGACATGGTCCACTATCTACAGGAGCTCTTCCGGGACAATTTGGGAGCCGAGCCCTCCATGGAGATCCGTATCGACTGGGCTCACAGAGTGGAGTTGAAAAGACAGGCACCGGCGCCCCCACCTGACAACCTCGCTTTTCTTCCAGATTACCCCCATAATGAACGGATTCTCCGGGCAGCTAGAGCGAAGCAACCACTCAAGTATATGGGACACTCCATTGCCCTTTATCAGGACTTGGCCGCTAGCACCCTACAAAAGAGGCGGGAGTTCAAGGAAGTCACTGCCCACCTTCGAGACAAAGGTATAGCTTACTCATGGGGCCACCCGTTTCGCCTAATCTTTAAATGGGACGGCAAGCTTCAACAAATCAGTTCCCTTAAAGAAGCCTGCAAGTTGGTTGGCCTCTCTTACTCCGGACCGGGGGAGTCAACCAGCCCGGAGCACCACCCTGCAAGAATGAACTGGCACAGAGTTGGAAAGAAATGCCCTCCGGTGAGCTCCTTGGGGCCTGACCCCGACACAATGGCGCAGGAGCGACAGGCGGCCCTTGATACAGTCCTGAAGGACACCGCATCACAGGATGACTCATGATTCCTGGAGGGGCTGCAATAACGATGTGAGAGAAGCTGGGCGGGGGGTTTGCTGGGATCGGGGAGGCGGGGATTCTTGGGCTACGATATGTCCCTATTTCCTTCTTTTTCCAGAGACCCGCGATCACACGAAGTGGGCGATGGACATTATGGGGAAGGTCGGGGGTTCGAGTTGGGGTTAGGGAGGGGGGGAACTGGTGTGCTACAAGTTGAGGGTTGGATGTCGCAGCAAGGAGCCTGGCAGTCACAGTACAAGAGGAGGGAGGGGGAGAATCTGGGCGGAGGGGGGGAATTCTCACCGATTCAGCGAGAGGATGGGGTTTGGATTCCATGACACACTCCCCTCTACACATTGCCACCCTCAACGTTAAGGGCCTCAACAACCCTTCTAAACGGAAAGCTATACTATCCTGTTTAGAGAACCTGGGGGCGGACGTGTGCCTACTGCAGGAGACCCATCTTCTCCCCAAAGATTGGCATCGCATGAAGTCTAGGGCATTTCCCCAGCAGTTTTTTTCATCGGCACAGGACAAGAAGGCGGGGGTGGCCATATTGGTAGCTAGGGGCTTCGCGGGGACAGTTGGAGATAAAGTGGCAAACATAAAGGGACGTCTCTTGGCCTACAGGTTTGAGATGGGGGGCTCCACCCTGGTGGTGGGGTCCATCTATGCCCCCAATTCGGGTCAGGAATTTTTTTTGAAGGCGGCCATATCAGAGGTCCTGGGGGCGCAGGAGAAGTGGACTCATCGGAGGGGACCTTAATTTAGTCATGGACACGGGGGCGGACAGATCGAACCAACGATACACTCAAACAGGGGAACTGTCACAAGAGGGGAAGCAGTGGTTACAATCCCAAGGATCTATGGCGGGAGGCACACCCACGCACCTCACAGTTTTCTTTTTATTCGCAAGCCCATGGTTCGTATGCTAGGCTAGACTATCTGCTAGGCACATCAGAGCTGCAATGTCTCGTCCAGGAGGTAGAAATTGTTCCAGTAGCTCTCTCAGATGACGATACAGTCACTGTGTCTCTGGAGATACCCCGCCCGAGACATAGATCCGGGGGCTGGAGATTAAGGGAAAACATGCTACATAGACCAGAGGTGAGAGAACAGATACTTAAATGCATTAGAGACTATCTCACACTAAATGATTCCCCCGATGTTTCCCTCACCACTCTATGGGGGGCCCTTAAAGCAGTGGTGCGCGGGGAATTCATAGCAATAGCAGCGGCCGAGAATAAGGAGCGCAAAACTAAAAGGGAGCAGCTAACGGCACAGGTTCTTGAACTAGAGAGGTTGCACAGCAGGACGGAACGCCGAGGGTCTGGCGGCAATTGAAGGCGGCGCGGGCCCAATTGGCGTGACTTGATTTAGACAGGGCGGAATACGCCGCACTCCGGCTCAAACATTCTTACTACATTGGGGGGGACAAAACGGGGCGCATGCTGGCGAGAAAGTTGCGAGCTTGCACTCAGCGCATGAAGGTACAGGCCATCAAGTCGAACTCGGGAAGGGTGGAGGAGAGTGACGATGGGATCGCAGAAGCTTTCCGGGCATTTTATGCCGAGCTTTATCGAAGGGATACCCCGTCCCACTCTCATATTTCAGATTACCTGCAAGATGCCCACACGACTGCGTTGCTCCCGGGGCTGGCAGAATCCTTAGACGCCCCAATAAGGGTGGAGGAAGTGATAGGGGTGATTTCCCGCCTCAAGCTCTTGAAGTCACCGGGCCCGGACGGCTATTCGGCCAGGTTCTACAAAGCTTTTTGCCAAGTTCTGGCTCCACTTCTTACAAGACTGTTTAATTCTTTCACGGGACCAGGGGCGATCCCGTTGGAGATGCTAGCAGCATCTTTAGTGGTCTTGCCAAAACCAGGGAAAGATGCAACGGTGTGTTGATTCTATCGTCCAGTGTCGCTCTTGAACGTAGGCCTGAAATTATTTACGGGTATACTTGCAGCCCGTCTGGGCCCGCTCATGCCGGGCATCATAGAGCTGGACCAGGCCGGCTTTATCCAGAACAGACAAAGCAGTGACAACGCCAAACGCATTTTACATCTGGTCGATAAAGCCCACCGTACGAACATGAATGCTCTTCTCTTGTCGGTTGATGCCGAGAAGGCATTCGATCGGGTGGACTGGGACTATCTCGATCAGGTTCTGGTGCACTTCGGCCTTGGGGACAGGTTCAGGGCCTGGGTATCGAGCTGCTACAATGCACCCACGGCGACTATTAGGGTCAATGGGGTCTCATCTCTCCCTTTCGAGATCCAAAGGGGGACCCGGCAGGGTTGCCCACTGTCGTTCCTCCTCTTTGCGCTATACATAGAGCCGCTGGCCCAAATGATTAGAGACAACCCCGAAATTCGGGGCATTTCGTTCGGTGGAGAACAACACATAATTAGCCTTTATGCTGACGACATCATCGCATCCCTTAAAGACCCGGAGCATTCGGTCCCGACTTTCCTACAGGAACTGGAGTCTTTTGGAAAGATATCGGGTTTCTGGGTCAATGTTGGGAAATCAATGGTCCTCTGGCTAAACCGCCAAGGGGCAGTGCCCATGCTGGGAGGAGATACCTACAGAGGGATGCAAGTCGTGACATCCATGCCGTACCTTGGCATCGAGTTGGCCCCCTCCATGGCACACACGGTCAAGCTGAATTATTCCAAATTACACTCTCAGATCATTACAAAGTTGCATCAATGGAAACATCACCCATTGTCACTACTGGGAAGGGTGGCAGCGATCAAAATGTCGATCCTCCCAAAGGCATTATACCTGTTTCAGACTCTCCCAGCGTGGCCCACACCGGGCAGTCTCCATCAGATACAGCAAGGAATACAACAGTTCATATGGGCAGGGGCCCGACCCAGGATGCGAAAAGACCTGGGCTATCTCCGTCCTGATGAGGGGGGGTTGGGGATTCCGTGTATATTGGACTACTTTAAGGCGGCACAGCTTAGGTTCTTCATGGAATGGCATCGGCCAGAATCTGAAAAGAGCTGGCTGTTCCAAGATAGAGCGTTAGCAAAACTCTCTCTCTGGAAGGTCCCTTTCCTCAGGAGAGCCGATCAGCCCCTAAATCTGCGGGGATCTCCCATTACGCACACACAACTCCGGGTGTGGGATGGAGTGGCCATTAGGAAGGGACTGACGTCTTTCCCCTCGCCCATGACTCCTTTGTTGGAGAACAGGGACTTTACACCGGGACTGGACGAACAAGCATTCTTGGGGTGGAGGGGAACTGAGTGCAAGGCTGCGGGTCACTTCTTCGACCTAGATGGAATTGTATCCTTCCCGGACCTTAAAGCGACTTTTGGCCTCCCCGAAAAGGAACGGTTCCACTACCTGCAGTTGCGGCATTGGCTCCTCCAGCCGGGGGTGAGATCAAAAGTTGGCAGGAAGTTGACCAAGTACGAAAAGTGGTTGGTGACCAAAACTACAGATAAAAAAATTATCTCTGAACTGTACTATATGATACGCCCACAACCTCCCGGGGTTCCAACGGCCAGTCAGAAAGGCTGGGCGATCGAACTGGGTAGAGCCCTTACCCCGAAAGAATGGCAAGATATTTATTACAGAGCCAACTATACGGCGCGTAACACAGCTAGCAGGGAGACGGCAGTCAAGGTAGCCACGTATTGGTATCTCACACCAGTACGCCTAAATAAAGGGAACCCAGACTGTAGTCCGACCTGTTGGAGGGGTTGCGGGGAGAGGGGTACACTGATACATCTGCTATGGGAGTGCAAAGAATTGGAGGGCTATTGGCAGGCGATTTTAGACGAGGTCGATAGAAGGTTTGAGACGCAAATCCCGAGAATCCCAGCCTATCTAATACTTGGACTACCTAACCCTCTAACATACCCTTTGAGATCTAGGCGGGGAATGCAGATGGGCCTGGTCTTGGGAGCAGCCCTTCAAAACGTCTTATCGCACTGGGGCACACAGATCAAACCGACATACCTAGGGTGGTTGCACAGGTTGTGGTATATCCTGGGGATGGAAAGGATTTAGGCCTCTCTCACTAACTCCATGACCACTTTTAATGACGTTTGGCAGCCCATAGTCTCTTTGCTGGCCACTGAGATGAACGAGGTCACATGTCCAAGGTACCTTCGCCTCCTCCGCCTTACAGCTCCGAACACACCACCTACAGGCTCTTGAATCTTACCCTGGCTCCTGTCAGAAAGACAGTTCTCTTTCACTGTAGGCCTCAAGCATACCAGTTCGCGGAAGGGAAGGGTGGGGGGAGGCTTCTATGTTCCTGTTTCGTTCTTCTTGTCTCTTCTTTTCATGACATGGCTGCTTATCTGAGATTGACCATGCTGTTGGCGCACACAGAGATTTTATGGACTTCTGTTACAGATGAAGCCGGGACTGACTCAAGAGGCATTGATGTTTCAGCTGCAGATCCTGATATGATTGAGCTCAGTTGGGCAGACATGCTGGGGTGTGGTTACAGTACTGTTATAATGGCTGTTTTATTGCTGCAGAATGTCAATAAAAACAAACTTAAACCTAAAAAGTGTACTAAGTGCAAGGTGAACACATTGTGCTCGTGAAGAAATATTTAAACTGCGCAAGTGAAATACGTGAAAAAAGAAAGTAAAACAGCATATTGAAAATGTTTTGGGAAATTATTATGCATGAGTTATTTCAGTACAAATATTAATGCAAAATCATGTCATAATTAGGAGTCCAAATTTAGCTGGTACAAGTCTACTGCGTTTCAACCTTCATTGCTAGAGGTCATCATCGGGACAAGGGTGACAGAAGGTGGATGATTGCTGCCTAATGGGAAAGATGAAAATGAGGTTTATAACCCTGATACCGATTGAAGCTGGACCAAAGTAAGAGAGCATAAGGGATGTGTTGGTGGTACCTAAAAGAAATCCAAGGCACCTATAGAGGAAGAAAGAAAAAGGGCTAATATTAGCCACCACTAGCATTACTCAAATGAAGCAACCCTCCTGATAATTAATTAAAATAATGTCCACGAATACACTCACGTGGAGGGGATCCCACCAGTGTGTGTAAAAGCTAGGGTCTGTGCTAGCATTGCTGGTCACCAGGGAGGGCGGAGAAGGTCCACTAAGGTCCATCTAGGCTTTGCGAGTCAACTTCAGCGAGGCGTATGACACACTCAAGATGTGTGCCAAGTAATAAGCTGTGAAGGGAAAGTGAGATACATATTAGTCAGTGTTCTGTAATTGCTGCGAGTGGAATTCGCAGTCAGGAAGAGTAAGGCAAAAGAACTCACCACCAAGGTGAGTCTACCCCCGTGAGTGTGGGATGCCAGTGTTGGAGGCTGGCACGAGGAACGTAAATTGTCCCCGTGGGAGCCGCCTGGGTAGTGAAAGAATAGATCTAAAATAAAAAATGAATAGTGAGAATTAATGTTCAAGTGCTGCTTACAAACGGGCAGCCACGAGTCTGTGCTCATACTAACCAGTATAATATTAATCAATCTGCTTGTGAAAGATTTAAGGGGTCTTGAAGCCTCTTGGCATCTTTTCAAATCAAGATTAATACAAAGAGGAGTACTCCACTTAGACTGAAATCTGCGATAAGCTGGGCAAAAGAATCCCACATGATCAATAGTCTCAATGGTCTGAGAGCAACAGAAACATGTAGAAACAATGTTAGAAGAAGAGTGCCACTAGAAAGAGAAAGATCTCACAGTTAAGGTGCCAATTCCAAACTTAATATAGAAGCTCTTTGCTAAGGGGGTAGGATCTCTTCAAGAAAGTGTTCAAACTTGGGAAAAGGCTTGTGAGCCAAAATTTGATCTGTGAGAGTCCCACCCTTAGTAGTCTGATACCACTGTTCAATAATGGTTTCCTAATATATATTTATAAGATTATTCTTTGTTGCTTTTTTAATGGTCACTGGATCACTCCACATTGATAACATACCAGGTTTAAGGAGCCACAATTTCACAAGACAGAACCATCTTATCTTTGAGGTGGTGTCAAGCTGGAGAACTTCGACCATTTCATTTCAAAAAGGTTCCAATTCATTTCGAGATCACAACCTTATCCAGTGAAGAAGAGGTTTCAGGGCAGCTACATACTCGATGGACTTTAGGTAGGTGTTCAAAATCAAAGGTAGAGTGGGTGACCTCTGAGGGAGGCTTAATAATGATTTAAGAAAACTGTTTTATTTTGCAGTCAAAGAGCTTAAGGCCTCCTCACCCCATATTTCTGTTCTGTATAATGCAGCTGATTGAGCTTTCATTTTATATACTTGGAGTGCAGATGAGATTGATCTGGATTGAGTGCCCCGGTGCAGTTTTAAAATTGTTGCTGCTATATGCTGGACTAAGCGATTGGATTTGTGGATTTGGGGCCTCCATGATAGTAGACTGGCTATTTTTAAATCTTAGTCAAAGGTTTGGACCTTTTCGAGAGTATTGTTTCCCAATGGCACTATGCCCTAGACCCTTTGTGGGAATTAAATATCATGTACTTGGTTTTTTGAGTATTAATTTTGAGACCTGTTAGGCAGCAAAAAATGTTGAATTTGGTGAGGAGATTATGTAGGCCAACGGGAGCCCTGGACAATAAAAGGGTATCATCAGCAAATAGGAGTGCAGGCACTTTTATGCGATTTAATTTAGGGCAATTGCTTAAAAAATCTATTACACCATTGATATACAGTGAAAAATATGTAGATGTCAGAACGCATCAATTGTGAACTCCTCTATCTATTGGGATGCTATTTGTTCACTCGCCGGCCCTACCCCATCTGACCTGGGCATAGCTGGAATGATGTAGCCTAATGAGCAAATTTAATATGGGAGGGTGAACACCCATTTCACCAAGAACCTCCCACAGCTTTTTCCTTGGGACCAAGTAGAAAGCACCCTTAGATCGATGAAGGCTATATACAGATGGTCTTTTTTCAACTTGCTATATTTCCATAGTAACAATGTAAAATGAAACATTTGGTCAGTGGTGCAAATTTTGGCCAGAAAGCCTGCCTGGAAGGGGGATAAAATCTGTGCCCTGTCCACCCACTCTTGAAGCTTGTCCAACAGTTGTTTACAGAAAGTTTTTTGAAGATTATCTAGGAGTCTTATCGGCCAATAGTTTCCAGGGATCCCTCTGTCGCCCTTTTTGTAAATCAGAATAATGTGTGCCCCAGCCCAGGTATCGTATAAATTGGCTATATCAACAATAGCATTGGATAGTACATTCATATAGGGTGCATGCAGAGCAATTTATGACTTGTATAAATCTCCCTGAATCATATCTGTCCAGGGGCCTTACCCGGGCGAACTGACTTGATGGTGCTACTTGTGTTCGTCATAGAAAAGATAATACACTCTTCATCAGAAGTGACTATCAGGCCATGGGCTGGATCGCTTTCCAAAAGGTTGAAAGGTGTAAGCTTCTGTTTTGATTGAAGGGCTGAAAAATGCTTGACCCAAAGACTTGGTTAATGGTCTGTAGGCATACCAACGGATAAATTATCATGGGATTTTATGTGCCAAAAGGCAACATTGTCATTAGAATGAGATTCCTTTAATGAATCCTGCCCGTCATTTTCATCCCAGGCTTTCTTTTTGATGGCTACTAGTATGTTTATATACAGTGCTTGCTTCTCTGATGGCTTCTTGGGATTGTTTTTGGATTGTTGTTATAAAAGATTTTTCTTTGCCCTTCTGCACTTGCTACAGCACCATGGGGTTAACTTGTTTTTGCACTTTGAAGCCAGGAATTTCATGTTTATAAAACGATTTCTGAGTAAGGGTGATAATTTAGTATGTAGTTCCGTTATTGCTATTTGTGGTCTGAGCATGCATGCCACAGGATCTAAGATAGTAGAGAAAGAGTTGTAAATGTTTGCCATAATATGGTGGTTGCACTGTATATTCTGCCTCTTTATTCCTCTCCTATTGTTTAAACTAGATGGCTCCAGATGGCTCTGCCTGTAGGAACCACCAGAGGTGGATACAAAATCAATATTAGATCTAAGGCATTGTGATCACTATTTTTCCATGGGATTATTTTGAAGTCTATTAGATTCCCCCATCCCCGGTTGTCATTAATAATGCAGTCAATTCTACTTTTAAATGAACCGTTTTTAAAAGTATGGATTCTTGCCACATTGGAGACAGAGCTACCATTGCAAGGACTTAGGCCATAGGACAAGGTTAAGGAATTTAATTGCAAGGCGACTGAAGGCCCTGACTTAATCTGTTTGTCTACCAAACTTGGGATGCCTAGACTCTTGCCCTGGCAAGAACAGAGGTATACAGTTCCTAAGGGAGTGGACACGGGAAAGGGAGGGTGTAATAGGGGAGGGGGAATTGGGGACAATGAATGGTAGGGTGTTCCAGGTGTAGAAGGGGAACTAAAGGTGGAGTAGCTCCAATTAGGAGCAAGGGCCCTCACACACCCCGAAGGGTGTCATGCTTCATCATTGGGCAGCGCCTCGTTGGACCGGTGCTGCAATGCCCAACGGGCCCCACAGTGGGGCTCTTTGCCGGAGGTCTTCTCTGGTTGCCAACGTGAAGCTACAGAGTGATGTGGGGGCATATGTGTAGTGAGTAGAGATGGGAAGCAAAACGTGTGAATTAAAAATTGCTAGAGGATTCCCAAAAATAATTTTATTCATTGGGTTCCTATGCTACAGATAAAAACAACCATCTGTAAAAGTCGTGGCTGACGAGGAAAATGATACCTGCTACAGCTCAGAGTGGTGTGTGTGGGGTGGAGATGGTAGACATGTTTCATGCCCAAAATAGTCCAGTAGGATCTATGGCATTTCTTCAGGAACTGGGGATCTTCATCTACTCTAATGGGGCGGTCAGAATATGTGGATCACAAAGATCACATCCCCTGTAATTTGGACTCATGTGGTAGTACTGTGTAAAGGTGAAAGTGTGGACAAAAGTGCAGTAATACGTTCTGGAGTACACCTGGAGGGAGGGAAACAAATAAGAAAAAATAACATAGGTAAATAGTCATAGTCACACATGGTACATGGAGGTGCGTAGCCCAAGGAGGGGCGTAGTCACAAGACATCACTTTAAAAACCAGTTAAAAAGCAGGGGTGCAACTCCAAACACAGCAGTGGAACTTAGAGGACATGCAGACACACTAAATAATTGATCATGCGCTGTGTGTGGCAAAGCCACGAAACATTGTTGCACCCAGAGATGTGGGATCCTTCTGCCGGGGGGTTGGAGGGGTCACACTGCATGAGTGTCCCCTGGCATGTGTCCCTATCAAACTGGAGATAGACTCACCTAGAAGGGGATGTATTAAAGGCCCCAACCATGATGTCCGAGATACTCGCCAATTTGCGAGGGAAGAGCAGCCTGTAACATGAGGGCACATGAGAGTCAAAAAACAAAGCAAGGGAGTCAATGCACAAAGGAGAGCTAATTACAGGCTTAGGTAGTAGGAAAGGGTAGGTTGCACAGAGCATGAGGCACCTCATATCGACTCTAGTGGGGGTTGACAACTAGAGGTCAAGTTCGTGTTGTGAGGTCTCGCGCTACAGGGGAGGACGTATTAGCTGTAAATGCGAGTGCGATTTGTCCAAAGCGATTGGCACCTCTAATTCCATCAGGTGGGGGTGGCAGCCTGTTGGGATGTCCCCGTGGTGTGGACAGGCGGCGGAGTGGAAGGCAATGAGGAGGACGGGCTGGGAGCAGAGGCACCGCGTGGCAGTTGCATATGGGCCGAGCCTGTGTAGGCAGATCGCAAATAAATAAATAAACTCCGAAGGAGGGTAAAGGGTGTCTTGTGCCACAGGGCCCGGATAGCCTCAATAAGGAGATCAGCATGGGTAGTGGTGATTTCGCGTGGGCGCATTGCAGTGTGCAGGGACCCGGATACAGGATTATAGTGGAGAGACCAGAAAACAGCGTCTTGTGGATAGCAAGTGGAGCAGAGTCAATATTTACTCAGTATGAGGTCCTCCACAGCGCGGGACCTACCAACGTCTGGACATCAGCGGGATGTCTGAGTATGTGACGAGGCGGTTATATCTGCGTGAGTGCGAGAGAAGTGGGAGGACTGGAGCGTGCCAGCATCCATCATGAAATGGATAAATGGGCGCCATGTTGAGAGGGGAAGGAGACGAGGAAAAGCGGGCACCATCTTATAGTAGAGTACGTATGGTGGAAAAACAGGCTTGCTGCCAAGTGGAAGAGGTGTAGCCACAGGCGCAGGTACTGAATGAGGGAGGAGGCTATCGGGGGCACAGAAAAGTGACTAAGGGGTCAAGGGGGGGCTTAAGGACGGATAGTGATCCCATGGGGCAAATGAGTCATAATCAGTTCAAGAATACTCGTGGGGGTGTGGGAGAAACATTCCCGGGACCAGTATGAAGTTAGGGTCTGGTCACAAGCGTTAGGGCTCTTGATAAAGGTAGGGTAATTACCAGGGGTGCCAAAAGGTAAAGGGGCCACTACTAAGTACGGACAGGGCCCGAAAGGGGCATCCATGAGAGGCACATAGAGAGAGGGTGTTTGCTAGTTCCATGAAGGTACAGGTCTCAGCAGTGGTGATGAAAGGCATAGCAGAGTTGCCCTGGAGCGAGGTTTTGGTGATTCTTAGTATAGGGAGAGGGACACATGCGGGTAGACAGATGGACCATGGGTCACACACGTGGTGGTGTTGAGGTATTTCAGCGTCCCACCTCCCCCCAAGGGATATCGTCGTTAAGTCCTGTGAGATGTGTGGTGAGTCGAAATACCCATTGTTGTTCTTTGGACAAGAGAGCTTGTTGGGTTATATTGATGTGGGATTCAAGGATCGTCCAATGTAGCCCATCTGGTGTGTGGCCCATCTCAATGTAGTGAATAAGCATTTTAGTCATTGTTCTGCCTCACCTGATGTTACTACGGTGTTCTGTTATCCTTACTTTTGCTGCCCTGGTCGTCATCCCGATATACCGTTTCTGACATGGGTATGTCATCATGTACACACAGTTGCGAGTATTACAATTAGTGTGGGGCTTTTGGATCCAAACGTCTGAAGGGCCCAGCTCAATTTGTTTGGAAGGTCGTGTCAGGGGACATACACTGCATGAGTAGTAGTGGCCTGTGACTGGAGGTAGGCCCCAGAGTTGTGATTGCCATGATGTGTTTCTAGGGGATGGTCTAGTGTGTACAACTATGTCTTTGATGTTGGCAGTGCGTTTGAAGACAAATCGGGGGGTGGCTGGTGACATATCGCTGGTGTGCAGTATAGGCCAGTGTTTCTTGGTGATCTTTTTTATCTGGTTGGACTGAGGTGTAAAAGATGTGACACAGGTGATTGCGTCGGAGGGGGCCCATTCATGTGGTTCTAGGAGGCCCTCCCTGTTATTGTTCCTTGCTCTCTTGTAAGCTCTCTGTACCAAGGCTTTGGGATAGTGTCTAGACACTAGATCTGCACTGAGGGATTGGGCCTGTTGTTTGTAGTCGTCAATGGCACTACAAGTGCGACGTGGTCGCAAAAACTGTCCAAATGTAAAGTTGTCACCCAGGTGCTTGGTATGGTGGCTGTCGTACCTGAGTAGACTGTTACTATCAGTGTTTTTTTTTAAGTCTTGGTAGAGAGGTTGCCTTTATGGAGGGAGATCGAGAGATCAAGAAAGGGTAACTCGGAAGTAGAAAGATTGCTGCTGAATCTAAGGAAGTGGTCAAGGGTGTTCATCCAATCACAGAACTCCAGACACATATCGTGTTTGCCTCACCTCAAGATGAGTATATCAACTATATAGCTTCCACAAGACCAAGATGTTGGTCTGGTAGGGGTTGCCATTGCTCTGAATGTGCTTCTTTTCAAAATCGGCCATATAGAGGCAGGCCAAGCTTGGAGCGAAGGTGCTCCCCATGGAGGTAGCGTCTTGGGGTATGTTGGTGTAAAGGGCTTCAACGTCGAGTGTGACGAGGAGGTCAACAGTGATGTCCTCAGCCAAGCTTCCAAGGAGGTTCAGAGCTGCACCGGTATCTTTGAGAAAAGATGGGGTCTTTGTCACTAATAGTTGCAGGAAGTGGTCACAGAACTGTGTAAGGGGTTCGAGGATAGATCCAATCCATGACACTATTGGTCTCCCTGGTGGTGGTCTGGTGGTTTTATGAATTTTTGGTAGAGTATAGAAGTAGGGTATTCTAGGGTGGTCACTGATCAGAAAGGCAGACTCCTTTTTACTGGTCCAACCCTGTGATTCTGCCGCAAATACCAAGGATGATATGTGCTTACTGAGTCGTCCTGTGGAATCCTCCCTAATCTGGGTGTAGTAATCACAATTGGATAGTTGCCGTTCGCACTCCAGATTGTAGTCAGCAGTATTTAAGATTACCATAGCTTCTCCTTTGTCAGCAGGTTTTATTGTGATGGAACTGTTATTCCTGAGGGCCCGCATAGCTACGGTCTCCGACTTTGACATGTTAACGAAAGCATTCTTGTGTGGGATCTTCTCCACATCCTTGAGGACTGCCTGCTCAAAAGTGAGGACCTCGGGGGGGACCATCCCTGTTGTGGGAGTGAATGTCAAGGGGTTGTGGAGGCCTGAGTCCATGGTATCCACATGTGGTTTGCCCAGAAAAAACGCGTGTAGGCGGATTTTCCTAAAGAAATGGTGAAGTTCCTGTGTGTTCCTGAATTTATCTTCTTTTGGAGTAGGGACAAATCCTAGACCCCTGCAGAGGATGTTTGTTTCCATCTCAGTGAGCGGTCTGGTGGATAAATTGACAATCAACTTTTCTTGCTGGCCATTTGGCTCCGGGTCTGGCATGGGATCTCCGTCTCTGGTGTTTTCCACTGGACGTGCTTCTGCTGAGTGCCTCTGCTTCTTACTCTCCCTCTGCCCCAGCCTAAAACAGGGGGGATAGTAGCGTTGGGGGAAGGCATGTGATGGTCCCGAAGGGTACATCTGGAACGGGTGCCAACCCGCGGGGGGCCCTATAAAATAAATAAATAAATATAAATTCGTATTTTTGTAAAGCGCGAACTACTCACCCTTACGGGTCTCAAGGCGCTGGGGGCCGTCGTGGAAATTAAGTGAGCTACTGCCCAGAGTCACATGGTGCTGAGCTGAGCTGCCGCCGGAGCCGGGGATCGAACCGTGAGCCCTGTGCTCCGAAGTCAGCTGCCCTGGCCGCTGCACCACACCTCTCCTGGTAGGGTGATACACCGTAATCCATCAGTGGTGGTGGTTGTGGGTTCCTGTGTGTGTTGTCGTATCCTCTGCTACCGGAGCCGGAGTTGCTGCTGAATGAGGAGTATTGAGTGCAGGATGAGGTACTCTCATCAGATGACAGGTCTCCACCACCAACATAATCTTCTTTGAGGTAGGGATAGACTTGATCTTTATCGAACTTTTTGATATTCTTCTGTAATTCATTTATCTTCTGTTTAAGTAGATACTCCCTCTTCTCATTGATCTCAGTGTTAATTTCTGATAGTTTGTTCTTGTATGCGGTTATTTGTATACTCATTTTCAGAGAGTTCTCCTCCATAGTGATCTTGATCAGTAGGTCATCAGCCAGGCTCTTGGCGGTGTTGATAATAAGGATCAACCAGTCCCTGGTGCATTTCCATGCTACCAGGGACCACTCCCTCCTGAAGACCATATCTTCCAGGAAAATCCGTGGCATATTCCTCACGATCAAGCCGCTGGGTGCGATGTTTCTCTCGTAGATATTCTGTCATGAGGAGTCCGTGTAATGTGATTTTCACATATAATCTTTTCATTTCGGTGAGTGAGCTCCAGTCCTCCGATTGGTTGGTTCCTGAGGCGGACCCTTCGGCTCCCAAGAGTGGGGGAGCTCTGAGTATTTCTGATACCATGTCATTGTCAAAGGCAAGACCTTGATGAAAATCCATGATGGTTGCCTGGAGAGGAAGAACGGTGAGGGGTGCAGTAAATGCCCTGTACAGAGCTGGTGGCTGGGAGGACAGGGTGGGTGGGGGAGCTATCTTTCACTGTATTAGGGATCACAGATGGTGTTTCTGTTGATCTGAGGGTGCTCGATCGACTGCTCCTGAGTGAAAGTCCCACGGTTCAGTGACCATGCTCAGTAGTAATCACAAAAAGGAGAGACGGGCTTGGTAGGTCCAGCATACAGGCCCCTAGTAGATATGGCAAGAGCAGGGGTATGCAGTTCCTATGGGAGAGGACATGGGAAGGGGGGGCTCTCTCGTCCTCCCATTGCATTAGATTGGTCATGCATGACAGGGCTTCAAAAGTGGTTTTTAAGTCCTCAGCGAGAATTACTCTGGAGCTGCTAGTCATGCAAGATAAATAATTTTCAATGTCTTGCAAGTTCAAAGACTCTTTGTTTGTAGGGAATAAGTGATAGTAAACATTAAAAATTAAAAAAGGAGAACCCCTTGCATGTCTTTATGCTTAGGGCTCAAATATCAGGCAATGGAATGTTCAATCTTTTGACTGAGCATGCAAGTGAGATCTTCAGCCATATTAATAACCATCCAGAGGGTCTATCAGCATTTGAGGGTATTGCATCTACAGTCATCAACATATAATCTTGTCTATGTAATTGGGTCATTGCCCATGTTTCCTCTAAAAGGCAAATATGACATGCGTCCATTAACTCATTCCACTCAGGGTCAATCAGTTTTGAGCGTATGCCAGCTACATTCCAAGAGAGCAGATGGATTTTGAGAAGGTGATCTTGGGCGTCATCTTTGATAGAACTACTAGGTTAGATAGATCTTGTACTAAAGTTAGTTGATTCAGTGGATGAACTGGTTTCATTTTGAGATTGAGTGTCTTGATTATCACCATGTGAGAAAGCAGTGTCAGCTCTATGTTGTCGGAAAAAAACCTCACAGTTGATGGTCAATCGACTTCACTAAGACTAGAAACTACTTGGAGTGACAGTTGTGTGGGCCTAGTAATCTTCTCCAGATGGCTCTGAGGCGGCTGTAGTGTGGATGGATTAGAAGTGAAGTGACTTGGGGCAGGATGTACAACGTAATTTTGCATGCGCAAACTGGTTTGCGACCCGTTTGCGCATGCAAAATCACTGTGGGCCATGTACAAAGCCTATTTAGCGAGTCGCAAATTATTTGCGACTCGCTAAATAGGTTTTGCGACTCGCTATTTGGAAGGGGCGATCCCCTTCCTAATAGCGACCCCAAGCCCATGTATGAATGTTTTGCAACCGCAATTGCGGTCGCAAAACACTCTCAATTTACCACCCTCTTCAAGAGGGTGGTAATGCACTCGCAAAAGGGAAGGTATCCCCAGGGGACCCCTTCCCCTTTGCAAATGCAGGGGAAAATATTTTTTAAGGGCAGGCAGTGGTCCCAGGGACCACTACCTGCCCTTAAAAAATGAAACGAAAACGTTTCATTTTTTTTTTAAAAAGGCATTCCCTTTTTCCTTTAAGGAAAACGGGCTGCATTAAAAAAAAAAACCTGCTTTATTTAAAAGCAGTCCCAGACATGGTGGTCTGCTGAGCCCAGCAGGCCACCATACCTGGGAGGGCCTGCCATTCCCAATGGGCTCGCAAATTGCGAGAGGCTCATTAATATTCATGAGCCTCGAAATTTGCGACCCCATTGGGAATCGCAAACAGTTTTAAACACACTGTTGTACATGCATTGTGAGTCGCAAAAAACACGCAATTTGCGAGTCGCTATTTTGCACGTCGTACATCTGGCCCTTGATGCCTGAGGGGCATTACATTTAAACCATATCATAGAAACAGTATTTAGGGGATTGGTCATAACTAGAGATACTAGTCCTTCAGCTAGTTCCTGATCTTTCAACTTCAGTTCAATAAAATCCAGAGAACCTGAGCTCATTGGGAAGTCCTGAACTCAAAGTATATCAGAGCAAATGAGAGAATGGCAATGTGTATGGTATCTGATCTAGTGTATCACTTCATTTCTTAAACACTCCTCATCCTTCCTCCACCTTCCATCATGTTTAGGGACATTTATAATGTAAACCTTGCCTACTCTGTCATGTAGGGATAAAGGTTTTCAGTTTATTGGAGTGGGAAGAATGACTTGTGGAAAAGCCCTATTGCCTTGATTGAACCCCAACTTAGGAACATTTCTCCCTAAATGTGTCAATTGAGGATCAGAAGCAGGCCATCTAAGCAAGTAGTTTCCTCTACGGAGAATGCTGTGCATGGGTTGTGGCTCTGTGCACCCTTATGAGTTAGGGAGTGACCCTCAGCCAGGGCCAGTCTGGCCGTAGTGGGCACCAGGTGTTTCCCCAGTGGGCTGGAGGGGTGGGGGGTGTTTTTGTCACGGGGGCCGGTTTTGCAGCATGTTGCAATATCGCCCCCCTGTAACAAAAGCCAGAGCAGTGCTTCTTACTAGCATCTCCCCCACAGGGCTGGTCCTGCAGCAATCTACCAGGGCTGGTTGCTGATCCCAGTCCGGCCCTGCCCACAGCAGGGTTATAGGGAAGCTCTGGAACCCAAACTAAGTTGGCTTTAGAGTAATTTGGGTCTTTAATGATTGAGGTTGGATGTATAGGATCCTTCTTACTAGCATCTCCCCCACAGGGCTGGTCCTGCAGCAATCTACCATGGCTGGTTGCTGATCCCAGTCCGGCCCTGCCCACAGCAGGGTTATAGGGAAGCTCTGGAACCCAAACGAAGTTGGCTTTAGAGTAATTTGGGTCTTTAATGATTGAGGTTGGATGTATAGGATCCTTGATGGGACGGGTGTGATCTAAGCCATCCCGAACAGAAACACTGGCTATCCATCATTGTGACAAAAGCACCTCAATCATTTCACTCAGCCTTGAGACTTTGAGACTTATACACCCCACCTTCCCTTTTAGGTGGTAGGGAATAGGGAGGAGATTGCTAGCAAGTGTTGGAGAACTTACAGAGCGTGAGGCCCTTTTGAGAGTAACAGGCCTTGACAAGTGGGGGGGAGGAGGCCTCATTACTATCCGCAGGGTCAAGTACAGCTAAAAGTAAAAATCTATTATTACTGATTGGAGCAAGGTCTCCTTTTTGGAGAAGTATTTGTTGTGAAAACTATGGAGGTTCCAGTCTTTATATCAAAGGGGAATGAATGTGTGTCCGTACTTGTTAATGGTTTGTTGACATTGCCAAAAATCTTGGTTATCTTATGATTGGAGACCTTGCCCCTATGTGCCTGCTCTACATTATTATTGATTCCACCTCCTCTTTTAGAGTGCCAGTCTCCTCTAGAATGCAACTTTCAGCTGCATGGTGCTGGATCTTTTTGGGGGGTTTTCACATGCCAAGTGGGGCCTCCTTAGCTTTTCTTTTCCCCATGGTGGAAGGCAGAAAGGGCAGTTAGTGATATAAGGGATGGATGTGTCAGTAAAAAGAAACAGAACGCAAACCCAGGAGGGTAAAGGTACAGCAAGGACTTCCTAAATTTATATATTTAGCAAGACTCTCCTTTGAACAATGAGTATAGGGAGCCCAGTCAGTCTGATTGATGTATCTAGGGGACCTCGAGGAGAACATATACCTTTTAGTGTCTACTGTTGGCCAGGGCCCTCCTCGTTCCTTCTATCGCAGACCCCTCCAGGAAGTAGAGAGTCCTGGGACTTATGGTCCCCGTGAAGCACATTGATATCAAATTGAGAGACCCACAGAGTAACCAACACATGCATACTGGCTTGTGGCCTATTAAACCACTCACTGGTAGAAGTGATGATCAGGATGGGACAGAGGCAGGCCAAGCTGTATGGCAGTGACACTAACCAGCACAAAATAGCAATTTAAGCTCCAGAGCAAAACTTGTTTTGCATTGGAAAGTACCCTACGAGTAATGAAAAGCAGTGCGAACCATTGCTTTGCTTACTTAGCGCCAAGGGGGTGTTACATGGTTGGTACATGTGCGTTCCCATGCAACCACCCATGCCTTTTGATGCAAAACCCTATCTACAAACAGTAGTATACAGGGTTTAGAGCCAAAAGTTAACACCATCTTAAAGGATCGCCATGGTACCATGGTTAAGAGTAGCTAGGAAATAGCATAGGTGTTCACAGCATACTACTCTACTTTATATTGCCAGGTGACCATGTCGGCCTCAGATGCGCTAACCAGCCTCATGGCTGACCTCCTTCTAAGTCGCATCACAAGTGGGAAGAGAGTATGTCTTGAGAGGATATCACTAGCAAAGAACTTTTAGAGGCCTGAAGTCGATTATAGGCGGAAAAGACCCAGAGGCCCAACATGTTTCCTGCTGAATTAAATATTTCTTGGCTTAATGTATTCAAGCTTGCTGACCCGCTTTTAACCGTACAGTGGGAAACTCCTGCCTGACTTGAGGCTGGCCGAAATTATTGTAGTCTACAAGCCTGGCCGACACCTTGAACACTGCTCCTCATACCACCTGATATTCATCCTCAATGTAAAGATGTTGGCAAAAACTTTGGCCAATGGATTACCGGAAGTGAATTGTTCATTCATGCTGAAACGAGCCACCAGACATAATATTGGTTGTTTCCATACCACCTTGGCCCTCATGGACAGTTTGGAGGGTCCACTGGCGTCAGTTATGGCAGATTTTAAGAAGGATTACGACTCAGTCGATGGGATTACTTATTCGCTCTTCTGCAGAAAATCAATATGGGTCAAAACTTCATTAGATATATTTGGCTATTATATACGCACCTGTTGGTGAGAGTGAGGGTAAACCTTGAGTTATCCAATTCTTTCCTGGGGGAATGTGCATCTAGACAGGGTTGGCCACTGTCCCCATTACTCCTTCCATTATGAATACAGCCACTGGTGGAATGGATAACGATGGATGGCCAGATGAGAGGCTTCGAGTGGGCTCCTAGTGTTGCAGATAGAGTGGCATTGTAATCAGATGATGTCTTTATAGAATCCTAAGTGATCCAGCGCAAGGGCTCTAAGATTCTTAAAAGATTCAGAGACTTTACGGTACTCAGGCTAAACAGGGTTGAGTCAGAGACGGCTTTAGTACTCAACGGCTGCTTGGAACATGAATATTAAACCATAGATAGATAATTGCAGTGATATCAAGTTTTTGGCAGCACTACCGCTATCCTCACTGGGAAGGTTAGCAATTTTAAAAATGGTAGTGCTACTAAATCTCCTTTATCAGTTACAGAACTTCCTCTGCTAGATTCCGCACACTTCTTTTTTTTAACATGAATTAATTTCATCCTAAAGGGATTTCTTCTGAAAGGAGGGCTTCTCCAGAATAGCTCTGAGTGCTTCAAGTCCACATACAATAGTGTGGTGGAGGCAGCTGACCTTAAATCTTGTTATAGATTGACTCAGCTGATGATCCTTAAAGACTTGTGGTACGATACACATGGAGGGCCACGTTTCACATAAGAGAAATTGGTAATAATACACCCACTCATGTGCAGCCAATTAGTTCCTCCCTTCCGTTGGCCACTGAACTGGCATTCAAAATTTGCGACAATACAAATAGGGGCTTGTGATGGAAACAAAAATTAACAAGAAAAGCCAAGTGTGGGTGGTAAAGAGGCTCTGTCAATTTTCTGAATTGCAGGGATTTAGGTAGTGGTACATTATATGCATCTCAGTGATGGGAGACATAATGGCTGGCACAGTGCTGCGGTCTTTCACAGACTTACAAGAAGAAAAGAATACAACCTCCATCAAAGTCAGTCCTTCTGATATCTCCACCTCTGCCATGCACTCACTCCCTACTGAGATGACCTGAAAGAGCTTCCAGATTTCAGCCTGCTGCAAGTGAAATTATTGATGGAGGAATTGAAGGAACACAAAATATCACAAATATGTCGATCACTATATATAAACAACCAGGACACCATTGAATGGTTGTGTCATGGCTGGGAGGAAGACTTTTTTTAAAATGGTGTTCATTAAATTTTACAATCAATAGCCTTTTACGTTATATAGTAGCTGTAAATTGATGTCCGAAATCATAACACAGTTTTTGCCCACCTACAAATGGGTCCATCTCTATCACGGGTGTTTGGTATGCACAGTCCCACTTGGCAATACTCTCTTGTTCTACCTCCCCTAGCATTCACCCAGTCTTGTTTGCCCCAGTATCCCCAGTGTGACGGCTCTTTTGTCCTTCAGCACCTTGACTTAATCCAGTTCTTCCTCCACGTTACTCCAGGAGCCCTACACTTTATCAAATTTACGTGTTCATCCCCAGGCTCCATATACCAGGTCTTCAGATCTCATGCACCGATTGAGATTTGACTTCCATTCTTCCACTGTTGGTGTCAACACCATCCCCCAGTAGTGACCTATGTCTCACCTAGCCACCATCAGGGCTACACGGCAAAAATGTTGATTGTACCTGTCTAAAGTTGGTTTGCCCCATATACCTAGCATCATCAATTGGGGGTTGAACTCCAGGTCGATCTTAACAAACAGTGATAGTTTCCTCGAGGCCTTTTACAAATATTTCTGTATTTTGGAAAAGCCCAAAGAGTGTGCAGTAGTGTACCTTGCTGCTAGCATCCCCGGAGACATCGGTCATCCTCTGTCCTCCCCATTTTCTGTAGCAGTGTTCTGGTGTAGTATGCCCTGTGAAATATTTTTAGTGCACCAGCCTAAACCCTGCCCGCATGGCCACTTCCTGTGGGTAGCTGCATGCCTCCCCTCAGGCGGCGTCCTCGAACCTACCTAGACCATGTTCCCATTAAGTCCTCAATGCCATGACAGGAGACAGGCTATTATTTATAAGTGTGGAATAGATCAGGGAAATGTCATACTTAGGTGGTGGAGGCCCCCAGGACTCTCATTTCCAGTTGTGTTTCCTCCACAATGTCCCACAGTTTAACTGTGAGTTTTTGCAGGATGTGTGTCATCAGAATGTATCTGAAGAACTGACCTCCGGCGAGATTATACGGTTCCTGCAGCTCTGAGAATGGTATTATCTCTCCATCCAGCCATATGTCCCCAATTTTAGAGATCCCAAGCAGGTCCCATCACGTGTGTACTTCAATTAACTGCAGTTCTTACAGTGCGTTGATTTCCCAGAGTGGTGTCTCCATTGTCAGTTTCCCCTTCCAGCTACTAAAGTTGTTGCTTTCCCCCAGATCTTCACTACTGTAGCTGTGGGGATTGGTAGTGGAATTTGTCTTCCCCACCCCATCTAATGTGTTTAGGTAGCCCTTGTTTGCTATGGCCCTTTTGTCAGCCAACAGAGAGGGCTGTATTTGCATCGCGACTACCTGGTCATTGACAACCTGCAACTGGGACGTCCAGTATTGTAACCTAAGGTTGGGGAGTGCCATACCTCCATCATGGGGTTTCATGGAGATAGCAGAGAAGGCTATTCTAGGGGAGCCTCTGTTCCACAGCAGTTTCCAAGTTACAGCATCTACCTCACAGAAGAACCTGTCTGGACCATCAAAGGGAGTGTCGTGTAAGATCTAAATAGGCTTTCTTGTTTTCAGTTTCTGTTTTTGGTAAATTCTGGTGGGGTTTATTCAGTTTTTTCCAGGGACTTCAATACCTCAAAAAAAACTGTGGTTTTCAGTGATTACACATTTTTGCACCATTAAAAACAACAGAAGCAGTGTTTTTCCAGTGTTTATGGAACAGTTAGCTTTTATTATTGCTTGCCTGCTGACTGATGGTGCATGGTATATAGAGAGTGTACATACAGTTTATATGAGGTCCAAATACATTTTTACAAATTAAAATTATTGTAGTACACCATATAATACTTCTTTAGTGAGTCTTTGGTCATGCGTGCTCGCTCTTTCCTTCCCATGTAATTTTTTGTCTGTGAAAAGGCCCTCTCAGCTTTGGCACTTGAGACGGGCAATGCCAAAACACCAGTACACAATTTGCTAACTCTGGCCACTGACATATCTTTCCTTGCCAATACAGGTGCACCTGAAGATTGCGATTCTCTGGGGCAGTTTCTGCAACATATGCATTAAACTGGGCACATATGCCCTCAGAGATATTGAACTAGTCAAAAACGAAGCAGTACTTTTCAAAATCCGGAGAAAATTCCCATTTACGAAGGGATCTAGAACTGGTGCAGAGTACCGCAGTGAGGCTATATTGACTTCAAATGCTATGGTTGGTAAAGGACCATTTCTATGCATCATTGTAAGCCATTTCTCATGAATAATAAAATAAAATTTCCTAAATTGCCCCTCAACATGGCTTTGCTTATCAAATGCCAAGCATTCTAACATGGAACATGTTGCAGTGCCAAAGTCACTAAAAGTGCTGCCCAGCCTACTCTCAAGGAGATTTTTCACATCTACATCAATTGCACTGAACACTTGGTAGACAAGGGTGTTTTCAGACTCTTGTTTTTTTTTAATTATGCCCATTACAGCAGTAATGTTTTTCTGTAAAAATGTAAGAATGCAGTACAGTGTAGTTTATTTTATATCACTCTCAATATGTGACTGAAGATCCTCACATTTCTTGCCTTTGGCATCTTCACTAAGCAAAAAGTCTGTAAACGGTTGTCACATGGATAATATAGCATTCACGACTGAGAACCATCGGCTAAATGACACAGTTGGGATGACTCTTCCTTTGATGCCACACAAAGCACAAAATGAGAAATGTTTAAGTTTTAGTTTCTGTGCATAATGAAACAGTGCACCAGACTGGACTACAAAGTCAATAACATTCTTCATTAACTCTGAAGATTGTAAAGATGGTTCAGCATACAATCTAGGAAGTGGCAAGGATCTCTTACTGGGAAGCACTTCAGATCAGGTATTGATGTTGACAGGTCATCACATAACTTTTTCACATACATCACTGAAAATAGAAACAATATCACTCCAATCTTTGTTGAACTTGGTAAGAACTTTTTGCAGCAGCATTTCAAGTGACACTGCGTTCCATGTTTTCCGAAATCTGGTGTCATGTTTTCATCACTATCCCAGATGCTTGGTGATGGCACACTTTTCACATATACCTGTCACTACACCTTGCATTGAATGTTTAAAGCCTGGGATGTTTGGCAATTCACCTACTATCAATACTGACTCGCTAGAAAAGGGGGCGGATGTATCAAAGGGTTCACCCATTCTCTGTCTGTGGATAAATGTGATTGTACATATTGGGAAAGATTCTTATGAAACCACCCGTTTTACCTATCACTGAAAGAATCAAACGTAGCTAAAATATCAAATATAATTTTGATATTTCCTGGTTCTCTACAGTTTATAAAATAATGAAATAAGACCTAAAACATGCTTCTAAACCCTGCATCTTTAGACCAAAGACCACCAAACTGAAAAAAGCAAAAGGAAGAAAAAACAATATTTTAGTGAGATCCCAAAACAACAAAACTCAAGCAGAATAATGTTAGCCCAGTCTTTCTTGCTGCTACCTTATATAACAAAGTTACATTGTATTGGCTCCTTCAGGAAGAAATAAAAATTACTCTTTTACTCTACTTTTCCTTTCTTTGAATGGCATTTAGTTTGTGGTTATGCAGGTGTTTTTCAGTGTTTATGTGTTTACACTGGTGAGGGTAATTTCCCTTCCGGTGGTGTTTTATCAGTTAATATAGGTTTGAACCTAAAACAGGATAGCCTAGATATAAAGTAACTTGGGTAGATGGATCCTTTTATATAGGGCCGTCCTGACCATCAAATTATGGGCAGCTTCCGCCAATGTTGTACATCGTTTTTATGAGTATGTCATCTGCGTAAATCGAGATCACATGTTACAAATCTGGGTCCTATCTCCACCCTCTGATTAATGCATAACCTTTTATCCATCTTGTTAGTGGTTCAATTATCACCGCAAACAATAGCAGGGACAGCGGGCAACACTGTCATGTTCCCCAGCCCAGACAAAACTCCCAACAAACTATGCCATTAACACAAACCCTGGCCAGTGGTTATTTATATAATAACTTTATCCAAGCCAAGAACTTTGGGCTAAATCCCATCTTGAGCAGGGCCGCCATCAGATATGGCCATTCCACTGAGTCAAATGCTTTTTCCGTATTGAGGGCTAGCAAGATTGCTCACTCATTCACTCGGTCCCACCAAGCCAAGCATCCAAAAAGGTACCTCAAGTAATGCCTCATTGCTCTGTACGGCATGAAGCCAGATTGATCTGGTGTGATAATAGTGTCCACCACCTGGGCCAAGCGGTTTGCCAATAGCTTGAAAATACCTTTGTCTCCACATTCAATAGTGAAATTGGTCTATATAAGGCACAATCTTCCGCGGCTTCCCCTTCTTATGGGTGAGCACTATGGTGGCCTTCCACAAGCCCTTTGGGAGTCTTCCCATCTCTTGGCCCCATATTATATTGATTAAAGGGGATATACGATTTTAGATTTGACAGAGTTAAATTATTATGCAGGGATCCCATTTGGCCCCAGGGATTTCCTACTCTTCAACTGTGATCTAGCTTCAGAGAATTTGCTTGCTGTTATCTCCACTTCCAGTGTGGTACTCACCTTCACCCGAAGTTTCGGGGATGGGATATCTCTAAGGAATTTTTACAAGTTTCCCAGGTTTTCCTCCACTTTCGACTGGTAAACCTGCGTCAAGTGTTCTACAAAGGCTTGTGCAATGTCATTTGCCATTTCCTTTGGAATCCCATCCCGTCTATGTACACAATTGACCCATCACAGCCCCTCTTCCCTCTGAGCCAACCACACCAGCATCTTTCCTGCCTTGTTGCCCACTTCGTGCAATTGGACTTGCTTATTTCAGTACAGGGTTTGGGCTGTGGGTTACCTGGGATCTATACTCTTTGCGGAGCAGCTCTAGCTGGTGTGCCTGGTCCTCTGTGGGGGAAACTATGTACTCAGTCTCTTCATTTGCTAACCATTCCTCCAGCTTTCATCTTCCATTATCAGCTTTATTTCGATTTAAGGTAGTAAACCATAAAAGCAGGAAATCATCATACATATATAATAAAATGTCATCAAGTTAAAAAAAATTACATTGTCAGGTCAAAAACTGAGGCTACGACACCCCAAAAACACGGCAAAACTCATAAAGGTTAAGAGATCATGAATATAAAATGTATTCAAAGTATTAAAAACACATATCCATAAATGAGATAAAACAAAACAAGGGGCCGTGGGTACACATAGCAAGGCATACGTCATATTAAAACAGCAAGGATCACCTGTGCTGTAATGCATATTTAAGGAATGTGGCAGCTCTCAAACAAACCTTGAGATTGACTGATGGTATAGAGTCAGGATAGGCTAATTCAATTGCCGTATCTAGAGAGTTTTTATTAGGACCATATCCTTTCCATGTCACAGCCAAGGCAGTCCAGAATGATGTTTCTATTCAGCAAAGCCTCCTGGTATCCCCACAAGATCAGAGGAGCCAACTTGATGGCGTCCTCCACAAACGGCATGCCCAGTTCTTCATGAATGACCTTCTCCCTTCCCTTCCTTTTTCCTTCTACGGGTGCTATTAAGTGGACACTCATAACTGTTTGGTATGCTTCCCATAGATCCATACTGGAGCCCACAGATGCTGTATTTTCCTGGAAGTAGAAGTCAGTAGCTTGCACTATCAAACATTGTGTGTTCAAATCCATAAGTTCCCAGGGATCTAGTCTCCAGCTTGCCAAAGCCTCCATCTGTCTTGTCTGTAGGGTTGCCACTGCTGAAAAGTGATCCATGATAACCCTCGGCAGATAGTCTGAGGCACTGAAGTCTCCTACCCTATGGATGAGCACCAGTAGGTAATCCAGCCTTGACATGGAACACGTGAGTATCTCAACGGCGGTCACACAAATGAATATGAGAATATTGGCTGTCTCACCCTCTAATTTGTAGGTAAGGTCCTCTTTGCTAACGAGGACGTAACTCACCCTATACAGGCATCTAAGATATAGGTATGCATACTTAGTGACTGCTACAAGGGTACAAACAGTTTCATAAAATGGATACCTTCGCATCTGAGAAACATGGATCATTATGTCCAGCGGTTTCTCACACTGTTTTTAACTCAACATATACCTGGATCCCTATTAAATAGATTGCCCCACCTCTTCAATCTTTTCACTCACTGACAGGAACACACTCACTTCTCCAGTCCTCCATTGGTGATTAAAGATCTCCGGCAAATGGACCTCTTGCAGGGCCATTGAGCATTGCAGCGCCAGCCCAACGAGGAGCAAGCCCAATGATGAAGCATGCCACCTTCGGGTCGGTGAGGGCACTTGCTCCTAAGAGCACACACTCTCAGTTACAACACCCAGATCCCTATTGTGAGTCTATTGAGTAAGTGCGGAACAGTATACCCCTATTACACTGTGCTGCAGAATGAAGCACACATGGAAAGAGGAAATAACGTGGAGAAATAAAGATATATCTCCTCGTTAAGCTTCACTTGGGAAGACATAGCATTTTGGCGCATTCCCGGGTTGAAAAGTCTTTACCAAAATCCATGGGTGGATGCATGGGAATGCTCATGCTCCACACATGGAATGCCTCCAAAGTTGAAATGTAACATAATGCAGTGCAAGCAACTGCCTTACGTTAGATATGTGTACAAGGCCATACAAATTAGGCCTTGCCGGCATTGTAAATATTATTGAAGCCTTTATGTTGTCCTTGTGCTGCCTTGCGTGACGCAAGGCTTCATAAATATGGGCCTAGATGACTTGATGAACGGGGGTGCCTTACAATCTTTTTAGACAACCTTTGCACAAGAATCCACCTACTGCAGTCCCAACACTGTCTGGCTGATAAGATGGGCGCTGGCCCACTACCACTACCACTCCCACTTCCACTCTGTACTTTCCCGATCCTTACTTACATTGAGAAGTGTTGTGAGAAATTGGGTTGTTGGTTGACTGGGGTGTGAACCCTGGTTAAGCAACAGCAACAATGCCTGGCAGGGTGAACCACAAAAGTCACTAAATTAACCTGTGCTTAACCCCGGGTAGCTTGGCACAAAAACTAGTGAGGCTAAACTTAGTGGCAATCTGTAAATTATGTATGCAGTACACAAACAGTAATCAAGTGAAAACACAAGAAAAATCCCATGCCAATCTAGAAAATCAGAATACATTTTAACAAATTATTTGACACCAAAATAACAAAAATCCAATCAGTGGAACCGGAGTTATATATTTTCAATATTTTTAGTAAAAACTAAAGCCTAAAAGATCAAAGCACCAACCACGGACATCTAGTCGCATGAGACCGGGTTGAAGTAGAAAAATATTGCCAACAGAAATGGAGTGCAGGTCGGGTACAAGAAGTGGATTGGGCCCCGTCAGCGCTTGCCTTTTGACTTTAAAGAATTTTCAAGTAAAAATGTAAAGGTAAAGTTCAGTGGGGGCAAGACTGCAGGCAGTGTCAGAGGAGGGAGAGTCGTTGTCGGGGAGCCTTGGGTCAAAGCCACATTGAAGATTTCTTTATTCAAACTTAGGGGCTTATTTATGGGAGGCTTGTGCCACTGGAGCGTCACTTTTTCTGATGGTCCGTTGGCACAAACCCCTCAACCATGGCTATGTATGGTCTCATAGATATGGAGTAAGACAAAGCAGTGCAAGTTGCTGGACTGCCTTATCTGCACCAGTTAAAGACCTGAGGAGAACCCTTGAACTACTGGAGGTTCGAAACGCGTTGACGAAAACCCTTGGGGAGTGCCTTGCAAAAATATTATAGTGTAGAATGCGTATCCCACCCTACTAAATCATTTTGGAAACCCCAAGAGACATTATTAACAAGAGGTTCACAGAGCTAGGAATAACTGTGATTGTTTACCTCTTTATCTTGTCAAAATTAGTTGATTGGTATTAAGAGCACATTCTCATGTTTGTTTAATGATGTGAATAGAGAACCTTTGATTTATTTAGGTGTTTATATTTCTGTTTGCACACTCATGTTATATGATATTTGTGTTGAGCACTGGCATTTATTTATTTATTTATTTTATTTATAAAGTTTTATATAGCGTGAACTTGACCCTAGAGGGTATCAGAGCGCTTTGCAGATTAGTTAAATAAGTAGAAAATAGATAACCAAGAAACATAAACGATGACGATGTCCGTTGCAAATCAGGAATGGGACAGTAAGTTATAAACCAGTACTTAGACGGCGTGCAAGCCCTGATTGGAGAACAGCTGGTGAGATCAGTATCCAGAGAATTAGCTTGTGGGTTCAGGGTAGAGATTTGTTCATTAAAAGCAGTTTGGCTTCTTTTTTGAATGAAGTGATTGAAGGGATCAGTCTGATTTCAGGGGGCAGGGAGTTCCAGATTCTAGGGGTCAATCCGGAGAAGGCTCGGTTGTAGGTTTTCTTTTTTCGAAATTTTTTGAGGTTTCAACAGTAAAGTGCTGGTGCTTCTAGATGATCTGCCACCGCCGGACAGTTCCAGTTTGTCAGCTAGGTACTTCGGTCTATTGAAGTGTAGGGCTTTGTGGGTCATGCAAGCAATTTTCATCTGAATCCTTGCCTCATAAGGGAGCCAGTTTAGTGCCTTCAGATCTGGAGTGATGTGGCTGTACCTTTTCGATCCAGTGATAAGCCTTGCAGCAGAGTTAAGGAATGCCCTTAGTGGAGCCAACTTGGATCTTGGCAGACCACATAGGGTAGCACTCCCATATTCTAATCCGGGGATAACTAGCGCTTGCACCGCTGATTTAAGGTCGTCGCAGGGGAGGAAGGGTTTTATTTTTCTTAGAATACTCATTTGAAAGTTTGCTCCTCTGGTGGCTGAGCTGATGTGTTCTTGCATGTTGAGATTCTTGTCAAGTGTAATTCCTAGTGATCTTGTGTGCAGTTGAAAATTGTTAGGTGTTTCATCCAATCTTCCATGTCGAGGGATCTTTTTGGTGGGGCAATTAAGAGGAATTCGGTTTTGAGCAAGTTGAGTTTAAGGTGGTTTCTGGTTAGCCAGTTTTGGGTTTTTTGGAGAGTTGTGTTGAGTAGACGGATATCCTCAGGGAGGAGATTTTAAGGTATAATTAGGTGTCGTCTGCATACATGTGGTATTGTACCTTGGAAAATTTCAGAATTTTGGTTAGAGGCTCCATGAACAGGTTAAAGAGAGTAGGTGATAAGGTGGACCCCTGGGGGACCCCTAAAGTGACAGGAGTGGTAGTGGACAAGGATTGGTTAACCTTAATTATTTGAGTTCTGTTGTGTAGAAAAGAGGCAAACCAATTTAGGACAACCCCTGATAATCCCATTCTGTGTTCAAGTAATTCAAGGAGGCTGTCATGTTTGACCGTATCGAAGGCTGAGGATAGGTCTAGGAGTATAGGAGGCAAGATTTGTTCTGATCTAGCATTTTAAGTGCGTCATCAACTATGTGGGTAAGGACTGTTTCCGTGCTGTGACCCGGACGGAAACCAGATTGGAATTGGTCAATAAGGTGGAACTGATCAATGTGATTGCATAGCTGGGTATGTACGCATTTCTCAAGGAGCTTTGCCAGAGAGGTAATGGTGGAGATGGGACGGAAGTTATCGGGGTTCGTATGATCCGCTGTGGGTTTTTTTAGAATGGGGGTTACCTGCCTTGATTTTAGGCAGTTTGGTAAAGCCCCTTGGAGTAGTGAAGCATTCACTATCTTAGTCCAAAGAGGGAGTAAAGAGGTTTTAATCTCATTGAAGCTGGTAGAGGGTCGCAGAAGTGGTTTGACGGTTTAAGTGTTGTTAAGATATTAAGAATGGCATTTTCATCAAAGGTTTTGAAAGTGTCCCACGACGCGTTGTTTTTGAGGGAGAGTCCATGTAGGTCTGGGTGCTGAACAACCATATGCTGGTCTGGGCTATTCGGGGGTATCATTGGGAGGAGCTCAATTGCTGTTTGGAGATCACTTTCAATCTTTTTAGACTTTTCAAGAAAGAAGGAGGCAAATATGTTGCAGTTTGGCAGTGGAAGGGATCCCATTGTGCAGGGGTTGGGTTTTTGAGTAGATTGATGTTTGATAATTTCGAACAGTTTTCTTGGACGATTTTTGGCTTTGTCTAGTTGAACTCTGAAGAAATTTGCTTTGGAGTTTCTGATGTGAATATTGTAGGTGTTTCTCAGTGATCGCAGGTGCTTGAGGTGTTCTAGGGACGGCGAGGATCTCCACACTCGTTCGGCTAGTCTCAAATTGCAACTTTCTTCATTTAGGCTCCCATTGTACCATGGTTTGGAGTCTCTAGTGGACAGTCTTTTTAGCTGTAAGGGCGCAACTGTATCAAGAATGGTCGTCTTGGAGTTGTTGTAGTGGTTTGCAAGGCCATTGACATCAGACATGTCCGCTGGAGGAGGCAAAACGTTATTGCTGAGGGATGTCAAGTCATTAAGGTCTATGTCGTGAGTGATCCTTTTCCATTGTCTGGGTTTCTTAAGTTGTGGTTTATGTGTCCTCACTGATTCGGTGATGAGAAAGGTGATGCAGTGGTGATCTGTCCAGTCGCATGGGACGATAGACATGAGTTGAATGGAGTTTGCTTTAGCCATCATTAGGTCCCGGGTCGCACCCAGGTTGTGCGTAGGGCTGTCACAGATTTGGTTCAGGTTAAGGTCCACTAGAAAGGATTTTAGGCTGTTAACTGATGGGTCATTAGGATGGTTCCAATGAAGGTTGAAGTCTCCGAGGAAGATCTGGGAGCAGTGTTGTCCTAGGTTGGTAGTAATGATTTCCATGATTTGTTCGATGAACGAGAGGTTGTCACATGGAGGGTGGTAGATCACATGTAGTGTACATAGTGGTTTGTTGTTACTCGCAATGTTTATGCATAGGTATTCACAAGCGGATAACTCAACGGTTTGCAACTGATTCATCGCGAGGTCACTGTGGTGTATGCAGGCAATGCCTCCACCCAGTCCATTCGGTCTGTCTGATCTTATAATGTCATAGCTAGGTGGGACTAATATGTCTAGGATTGGTGCAGAGGAGTCATTTAGCCATGTTTCTGTTAGGAGTAAGAGGTCAAGCTTGTGGGCAAGGATGAGGTCAGCAATGCCCACTGCATGTTTCATGGCCGATCTGCAATTTAGAAGCATGCATTTCAGGTGTGATTTGGTGTCTCCTGAGGTTGTCGGTACAATGGGGACCTGCTTAAGGTTGGACTTATTTACTTCTCTGGAGTTAGGACAAGGCTCTCTGTGTGGGTTTGAGGCAATTGTTAGTATGGGAGTCAGGATGTCTGGGTTTTCGTGGTGTGCAGGATTATATGTGAGGAGAAGGGAGTGTATGTCATTGTCCGATAGCGAATCCTTAAGCCTGACAGGCCTCGTGGGGGCGTTGTGGTTGGGTATAGATTGCCATCTTGTGAGAGGGCATGGTGAGATGGTTGCCAACCTGTTGTAAGAAGTGCCTGTTTGTGGTAGCCGTGAGTGGGAAGTGTTGGGTTGTGGATGGATGTGCCTATTACTTTCTGGAGTACTTTTTGGCCATCCGTTATAGGCCAGCTCTGACGTGATATTTATTAGTCTCTGTAGGTCAGACTTGAGTTGGTATAGGTCTTGTGTAATTTTGTCAAGTCTAGATTCTATTGAGGCATGGGAGCATGTGGCTGTGGTTTGGGTCAGGGGGCCGGGAGGTAGGGGGGTGCTCTGGAATGTGTAGTTGGGTTGGTGCTGGTCTGAGAGTGATGGTAAGGGGGAGGTCTGGCTGGAGATGGTTTTAGGCTTGTATTCTGAAATCGGGGGTGGGGTCGGAGTGGAGGAGATATTTTCGCTGCTGTGTGACTCGGTGGCCCTTGTTGTCGCAGTGATTTGTGGGCGCCTATTGGTTTGGTGATTCGATGGGAAAGACTCTGGTCCATCAGGGGTATGGAGGAGTTGGTATTGTGTGGGCAGAGTGCTATGGTGGGGTGTGTAGGGGGTAAGAGTGGACTGTTTAATGTGACTAGCCAGGGCAAGGACAATATTTGGGGTGCCTGCCGGTCGTGTATAGATCCAGGATGATCTAGAGAGGGGGCTGAGTCTTTATTAGATACTGCATGTTTGATGATGGGGAAGAATTAGTTGAATAGATCTAGGTTGCGATCTGATGACTGGATGAGGATTATCCCATTATTATAAATGGAGCTGGTTATTTTTGCATTGAAGGTGGGTGAGGGAGTAACGTATAGTCTTAGGCTGTGCGAGGTTTTCCTGGATGTAGAGATCAAGAGCGTCGAGTAGATGGCTTTCCTCCATTGGGCTCTTTTTTTTGTGTAGAAGATGAGATTATTTATTATGGTTCCTTTAGATGCGCAGTAGTAGGGGTCAGAGATTAGGGTTTCTGGGTGCAGATTGAGAAATCTGTGTTTGAAGTTCTTGGAGGCCTTTTTGGTTAGATTGGGCGGGTATTTAATTTTATGGGCATTGCAGCAGTCAAATTCCAGGTAGGTGTCTATTGAATCGAGTGAAACAGGATCCATGTCTGATAGGGAGCTGGACGCAGATGGACAAATCAAAGAGCGACAGGATGTATTGTGATTGGAGTGGTGTATAGCAACAAACTGTCAGAGCCGGGAAAACGTCAGATAATGGATTAGATTAAGATCACAGGTTACTTGTCCGGAGAGTTCTATAGTCATTACTGTTCTGAGGATGAGAACGTGGTCCTGAAAATGGTAGTGCAGACCTTCCTGGTGTGAGAGAAGTACCATTAGGCAGATTCGAGTGCATAGGAAAAGGGGTAGGAGATAGGAGATGATCTTGATCTGATCAGTAATGAAGGTGTTCTGAGGAACAGTTCAGTTAAAATAAGATAAATTCTCTCTATCACAATTGCCTTCATGTAGCTTCACTGAGAATTGTTTTCTGTCATATTTATGAGCAGGGGGCAAGAAGGAAGCTCTATCACGTTTAACTTGGTTTAGAATTGTTTATCTGGCAGATGTATAAATAAGGGCCAGAAGATGGCGCTGAAGTTTCATTTTTTAGGTCTCGGCTAGGCAGCGCATGCGCTGTCTCGTGGAGAGATGGTGTATACAGTATAGTGGGGGAAGCTCCGCCCACTTTCCGCCCATAAATTTGATTGGCTTCAATGAAAAATTCTGCATTTTGATTGGTTTTTGGCTTCTTAGTCCTGCCTCCTAACTGCCATGACGTCATTTTGGCTCTTCCGAGGCTATCAGCCCCTTTACTTGTAAAATCGTTTTGTTTCCCTGTCTCTCCCCGTTCCCTCCCGCAGTCTGTAACTTCTTGTCCCACAACTAACCCCCCACCCCCTCCCGTTCGTGCCTTCTTTCATGCCGGCACTTCCATTTAAAATGCAATAGGTCTCGGGTAAATCCGAGTCCTATTGCATTTTCAATGCTAGTTTGCGTTCTGATTGGTGGGTCAATCGTACTCTTTGTGTTGCATGTGACGCATGCGCTACAAAACAGTGGCATTCTCCCGCGGTCCGCGTGTCTCCTCCCCTCTCGCCCTCGGCTCTCGTCTTGGGAGCCCCTCTCCAGCCCCACGGACAGTTCGGACCAGCACATGGCGTTTCTTCCCCCGGCCGCCAGGCTGCCGCGATCCCAGAGCGAGGTAAGGCTGGTGTCTGTTTCACGCCACTGACTGGGCTGTTCCTGTAAGTCGGGCTTTCATTTGAGGCATAGATGTGCGGTATGAAAGGTGTCGTGGGCAGTTTAGGACACCCGGCTCTGTTATGTGAGCGCGTGTCGACACAGGAGTAAGTGGTGCCTTGCATCCTGTTTTCCCGGGCCTGTTTGAGCCCCTTCCCCAATTGGCTTTGCCCTCGGTGAGCCAGCCGGAGGCTGTTTTCCTTGTTGCTTGTTCTTGCCTCCGCAGAACTTAAGGCAAAAGGGGAGGTGAAGGTAGCGGGCAGTGGGCACCGGTTGTGTCCCGAGAAAGCACTGAGCAGGAAAAGATGCCCGGAGTAGGCAAGTCTGGACGGAGACCGTGTACCAGTGGTGATGCAGGCAGGGCACTAAGTACGGACCTAAGAAGCAGAATGTAGGCACCTTGGGGGTCGGGGGGGGGAGCAGTCGCTCGTGGTCGGAGCAGCAGAAAACTGGGGAAGACGTCCGATAGTGGTGAGACAACTGTGATTTAGTCATGAGTGGTCAGAGAGGCAGGGGGCAGGCGTGGTTTGACAGAGCAGTCACTGGTGGTAAGTGGCAGGGAACTGGTGCTAGGGAGCAAAGCAGAGAGAGTTCATAGTCAAAGGGGCGGGGGGGCAACAGTTCTTGGCGGTCAGTGGCGTGGAGGAGACAGCAGTGTTTGTTTATAATCGTGAAGCAGGGCCCACGTTAAGAGCACTGTTTCCTGCGCCCCATTACCAGGCGCCTTGCTGACCTTGCTCAGGCTCACACAGGGAGTCTGTGGCAGAGCCGCGACAGTAGCTCAGTTGTTATATTCCTATGTTCTCTCCGTTGCACCAATCTGGTCTCTGCAAGGAGTTTATGTTAACGCAGCTTTGTTCTCCATTCGACGTGGCTGTTACCAGGGCGGGCATGTTTATTTTAAGGGGACTGTGTTTGTTTCCACTGGGTATCTCCCTTTTCAGATCCCCGCGTCGTGTGCCCCTGCCGCTTTCTAAGCATTTATCTATTCATCCATGTATTCACTCTTCCACCTAGCCATACTTTATCCCCTCCGTCTTTTCAAGCATCCATCCATCCTTCCATTCATCCATCTTTTCACCCAACCATCCATCCACCATTCATTCCTGATCTGTCTTCCCACAATTTCAAATCCGGAAGCGTAAACCACACCCTCCGTCCTACTGAGGTCAGTATATTAGGTACAAGTAACATCTTATTATTTACAGTGCCCAAAGGAGCCAAAATTGTCATAAAAAGCACTATATCAAAACAAATTATTGTCTTCAAACAGTGGATTAGCGATTATATTTTGAATGTCTCAGCCCTTCTAGTGCATCTGGTCTGTAATTTATTTAATTTGGCAGTATCAGAACTTCTAAGCAGAGGTGGTGTACTTTTACTAGTGCAATACTGATAGCTGATTGAAGTCTCAGCAAAGATGCTCATATTTGAATGGGCGTGGAATGTTTATTCCTTGTAAACTTCAGCACCTGTTGATGTGTTGTAGTACTGTGTTCACAAGAGAGCTGACTGCAAGCTTCTCTCATTACAGATCAGTTGCAGCTCAGGTTGCAGCCATGCAAGCTTCTCCGACATACACAAAGCTGCCTGAGCCCACTGTGTCGTAACGAAGCATGCTACTCAATGTATTGTACCTGCTTTGTGTATGTCGGAGAAGCTTGCACGGCTGCTACCTGACCTGCAACTCCTCTCTCATGAGAGAAGCATGCTGTATACATGTTGAAGAACAGTAGATGTTCCAGCACACAGGCTAAGGTGCTGCATAGCTAAATACATATAAGGTCCCAAAGGCGAGACCGTTTGCATTGCAAATGCTTGTCTATTCTTGCTTTCCTTTTCAACAGTGTGCACTGTTTTCGAAGCAATGGGAGCCAGAGTTTCTTTGATGTCGGATTCACAGATGAAATTACAAAGGGCATATTCAGCACAGTTCTATGTGGCATGGTTATGTATATAAAAAGGTTAGAAAGTGGTCCTTTTATGACATGTTGTATGTTGTTCCATGCATTAAAATGATTATGAAAATAATCGTGAATAAACACCAAGCCAATTAATTCACTTGACCTCATTCTAAAAGAAATGTGTGGTTGAAATAATACAGCTAGACCCAGTTTTTTGTACTATTGAAAGAGGCCCTATCGAGCTGGTCAAGAAGGGCCCTACCCCTTATACGTTCACTTTCTAAAAGTGGCATTTTCAAAATTGTAATGTAAAATCTGAATTTACCAGTCAAGAGGATTTTTCATTACAATTTCATAGATACCAAACATGAAGTGCTCACCTGGTCCAAAAAAAACAAAAGTTAGCACTTATTAACTGTAATAAGGCAACTCAATGTTATCCTACAGGACAGGTATGCCTCAGAGTAGTGAAAAACAAAGTTAGGAGTTTTCACTACCAGGACATGTAAAACTTAAAAGTGCATGTCAGACCTTTAAATTGCAATGCACCCTGCCCTATGGGCTACCTAGGGCCTACATTAGGGTTGCTTATAGTCAATAAAAAGGGAATTTAAGGCTTAGCAAGGAGGTCATATTGCCAAATTGATATGGTAGTTAAAAACTGCATTCAGGCTGCAATGGTAGGTCTGGGACATGTTTTAAGGTGCTACTTAAGTGGGTGGCACAATAAGTACTGCAGGTTCACTAGTAGCATTTAAATTACAGGCCCTGGGTATATGGCATACCAATGTACAAGGAACTTATAAATACATTAAATATACCAATCAGGTGTAGCCCAATTTAACCATGTTTAAAGGAGTGAGCAAACGCCCTTTAGCACTGGTAGTAGTGAAAAAGTGCACAGCGTCCTAAGGCCAACAAAAACCAAATTCAGTAAAAAAGTGGAGAGAAAAAGGCGAATATTTTGGGGGTGACCCTGCATCATATGGTTATGTCCTCAATTGTCTTGTTCCTGGTGAGAGGTGTGGCAGACACTATAGTCAAACAGAAACTGCAATTCATTAATCGCAAAGTTAGTCATTCTACACACCACTGACCTCAACCACACTAGGTCTCTTTGGGGGAGATGGATAGGCACAGCCCTATCCACAACCAAAATCTGCACTTTTTAGTGCTGGTGCTCACAAGGAATCCCCTCACCAGAGGAATAGCTAACCAAAGTCCTAATACTTGTGGTGAATGTGTCATGTATAAAAAAAAGTGGATGATCAAGTGTCCATCTTTGACCAGCTCTTCAACCCATGCTTGGAATATTGTGGGGCACCCCTACTAAGATCAATCCCCTTTTCCAAACCCCCAGCCTCCTCCTTAACTATAACTTCCTCTAAAGCTAGGACAGTTAACATGACAATAATACAATAGTTTATTTGCCTCTCTGTTTGTCATTATTGTGCTTTCAGATGAACTCGTTACCCTCACCATTACTGAAAAGCTACTTGGGCAATGGCTATCACTTGCAATCCTTATGGATCATTGTAAAGCAAACTTGACTTTGCCAATGTCATTATTTTGTGAAAAACAGTAAACATAATTAAAAAATGGAAGAAGGAATCGTGCCACTGGACAACAGGGGATGTGGTTTCACATAGACATAATAATGGTTTTCACTCAAGTTCACAAGCCCACTAGACGGCTGTGAGTTTTGCGTGGAAGGACTAGAACCAAGGACAGGCAGGATGATGACAGTCTGTAGCGAAAACTTCATTTTGTGTACACATGGAATCCCACATGGACACCAGTCATCTAACACCTGATCCCCTGGTAACACATTTATGAAATGCAATCATTATTAATAATACATGTACTCAAGCAGAATGTATAGACCCTTATTATGTGGGAATTGTCCTATTTTTCACACAATCATCAGTAGACAGATTCTGTGTCAGGACATCTTTACCCCTGAAGCTAAAATCAAATACCAGTTGCTTTGTAGTCTGTCATGAGAGGGTAGCAGCCAAATTCAACAGGGTGGATGTACACATCCTTGCAAATGCCTAGGTTCTGTGTTGCAGCTTCTCTATTAAAATGTAGAGCACCACCAGTGGGCTTCTAAAGTTGACTGGGAAAAATATGCGGAATATGGGGAAAATATAAAATAGGTCAAAAGACATGGTCTGAGCAAGGCGCAGAACATTTCAAACCAATGCTTAGGCTGCCTTTTCCAAGAGCACGCCTCTCCGTCAGACCTCACTCCATTGCCATACAACCCGCAAACTAAGTATCAGTCACTGCAACCGCCACTCTCTTCCGAACTGCTGGAACTTCACCGATCCATCGAGTCGGTACATAAACTCTTAAGCTGGGGTTTGAGGTTTTACTAGTCTACGATAGTTTATCTACCTCCTTCTACTTTAAGAAGGAACCATCCTCATTATGCTACCATCTGAGAATGCTCCAATCCTGTTGATTTTATTTTCCTTGGTCAATTAACCTTTATCCATTGCTTGAGAGGTAACAGGGAGTAAACATATATTATATAACTCTACAACAGTCCAATAAATTAGTCACACAATAAAACTAGGACTACTGAAGAAAGTTAAAGGGTTTTATTACAGACTCAGAAACAAATTGATAGTAGAAATATAGTATCACAAGAATAAGTCCAAATCTCCTGATGAGATTCAGTCTACAAAGTCTGAAGGTTTATTTGCAGAATTCATTCCTCCTGCTTTTTTCTCATCCTAGGTAGAATTTAGCTACATTCAGATCTCCTCCCATACTCTTGATCAAGCACATTTAATTGTCTTTGAGCATCCGTTTTCCGCCATGAGAATTAGTCTCCCACCCAGTTAACACGTCTTCTTCTTGCCAATAAATTCTTCTCCTACCTTACTATTGCTACATACAAACAATGCACTACTCTAGTTACTAAAGCCTTGTATCTGCACCTGCAGAGGAGAGAACATGTAAGCAGAACAATTCTCACATGAACATTTGTTTGATAAACAAACTTTATTGAATTTTAGGCCAGCAAAGCTGGCGGAGATGAACACATGGCACACACCCACATTACAAAATGGAGTATACAGTCTGTACGAGGTAGAGACACCCAGTAAGTATTTCACAGTACAAATGAAGAATGTCCATAAGTACAAATCCATAGTTAGTTAAGCAAGCTGACCCAACCATTTACCCCACACCCGTCCATGCTTTTGGGGACAACCATGGGCTTCAAAAACCACACACTCCTGTTGTTTACACCAATCCACACCTCGTCTCCACCTCAACAGGTTAGGGGAATCAGGGGTCATCCATCCCGCGCCAATGTCTCTATTCGCTACTGGGAGGGCCGTGCCCAGGAATGCCCTTTCAGCCCTCATACCCCAAGCGCTTTCAAACACCCCAAGGAGAATCAATAGGGGGGGAGAGGAACCTCCCATCCCAGCACTTCCGACAACTCTCGGATCACCTTGTTCCAGTACTGAAGCACCACTGCACAGGTCCATACAATATGACAGAAATCTGCTGGATCAGCTCTGCACTGAGAACATGCAGAGGTGGGGTGTAAGCCTGCCCGATACAGGCAAGTTGGAGAGAGATATACAAAGTAAAGATCATAGGTTTGAATGAGCCGTAATCTGAAAGAGATGATAAGTTCACGAGGGCCGTCAGGGCATCCCCCCAATCTTAATCCTCTACAGGGCCCACCCAGCTCTTCCAACGGGTTCTAAAATGATCTAATGAGTCAGGGGAGTTGATAGTATCCGTGCAGTAGATCTGAGAGATTCTTCCATCTCCCAGTTTTCCCATGAGCAACTTGGTTTCCAGTGGATTGATCTCCAGGAGAGCATCGGTGGACGGGGAATGAGTGTGGAGAGCGTGTCTGAGGTCGAAGATCTTGGAAGGAAGGCATGTGTGTCCCTGACCATACATCTCCCAATCGCGTAATACCGATGAGATCCCAGTAGCGGAAACCGCAAAGTGCGGCCACCTCTTTCAACTAGGTGCCGTTCCAAAGCAGAGTCTGCTGCGTAAGCTTAGCCTTCCACTGTACAGGTCGAAGAGCAGTTCTCCACGCAAGAAAAACCACTCGGGTCACCAGGGGCATAGAGAGAGAGAGACCGGTGACCCGTTGCGCATGGCCTGTAGATGGGGTAGCCAGACAATAAAAGTTCCAAGCGATAGGTGGGATCAGACCATCCCTTGTTAAACCAGTCATGGAGGATAATAAGATGAGAGGGCAGATAGTAGAGAAGGAGATTGGTCATCCCCAGGCACCATCATAGGGGACCCGCTGACAGTGTGCAAAGGCCATACGTGGCTGTCAACACCGCCACAGAAATGTTTTGGCTACACTGTCCAGTGCATGGAAACACGACTGGGGCAAGTGAAGTGATAAATTCTGGAAAACATAAAAAAATCGTGGGAGGATCATCATTTTGTAGAGGGCAATGCACACCAGAACATTGAGGGGGAGGGTTCGCCATTTAATGAGTGTCAGGTGCAATCCACTAATATGCACAGGAGCAGAATGACGTCAGTTCCCAATGCCCCTCTCCAGCTTCCCAGTCAATCAAATTGTATACTAAAAGTGAAAGACTGAGGAACCTACAGGGGGAAAGGGGATGGGACAGAGAAGAGACAGTCACTCTTTTCTTCAGGATCTTCTTCGGTTTTCTTCTAATCCTCTCGCTATTTCTATTCTTAGCAAGGTCGTGTAGTATGGATGAGGAACTGCAAGAAATGATGCTAACACCTTATATTTTTGCGCCAACTGAGGTTTCGTAATCTGTTTATTGAGACAGCGCTGTGACCACACGCAAGTGCAGCCCTCACAAAACAAATATTACATGACATTCTTCTTTTGAACTTTGAACTGATGCAATGACTATCGACTGTGAAAACATATTGTGATTCTTATGAGCCCTGAAGAAGTCTCTTCTAGAGACGAAACGCGTCAGCTATGGTCCTTTGAATTTTAACGAACACTGAATAAAGAATCAATTGGAACAAAAAGAAAATATTTGGAATCCGGGAATCTTTTTATGTGCTTACTATTGTGAACTCTTTTTGATCATACTTTGCTGAGTGCCGAACCAATTGCTTTGATGTTTATATAGGATTTATTTCCTTATTAAAGAGTATAGAGGGAAGTGCTCCGTGGTTCTGTGCACTGTTACCTACCACTCGGATATTACATTGTCGGGTGCGGATTGCTATAGCCTCTACCCTCAGTATTTGCTTGACCTTATATTTGTTTCTTTAAATACAATAATTATTGTGTGACTTTTCAGTTGTAATTCATCACTTTTCAACCTTGCACGGTACCTACCCTAATCTTGTGTGACCAAGGCTTCTCTTCTTTTTCTTTTATTTCTTCCTGTGTATAGCTGTACAATGATATGGTGAAAGGTAGTTATCTTTTCAATAGGTGCAGCGCACAGGGATTTAAATGGATAACTTATATTGTATTTTATCTTTTAGATTCTTCACCTTCAGCTAACAGGAGCGGACCTTCCAGCATGGAATCTCTTGTGAACTGGTAAGTATAATAACTCTCTATAACAAGCCTTATAGTGATACTCAGCTGTACACTTCAGTTCTTTTTCACCAACGATACTAGTCTTAAAATTTCTAAGTGTGTCAACGTTAACAGTAACTTTCGTCTCGAATCGAGTCTAAGTAAAGACTTACACAACGACATAACAGTAACTCAATCTCAATAGCTTTGACTCGAATTGTTCTAATGTAACTGTGCACCAACCCGTGCTGACTCTAACTCTCCCTCAGACGCTGTTCTCAGATTTAGGCATACGCTAATCTAATTCCTCCAACAACCATGCGCAACACTGAGACAGCATAACACCAAAATCAAAGACTGCTCCCTCAAGCGTACTCTACAAGAATTGCAGGAAAAAAACAAGGAAGTTTAATTTTTACTGACAAGGCTCCAAGGTAAGACACTACTCTCCTCAAAATTGGATTCCAGGAACACGACAAATCTAAAAACATTGAATAATATAATGCGACGAACTACCCCGACTAACTGGTCGCGCCGCAAAATGCTAGGACATCCTTCTCTTCAGAAACATCAGGTGAAGTGCGCATTTCTGAGGGAGACTTCGCTGGACATTCTGTTACTGCAACACTAGAATGCTACCCTGGAAATCCTCCTGTTATTATTCCAATGCCTGTAAGCTCCTTTTCCTGACTTCAAGGATGTTTTTACAGAAATCATATTTAATGAGGTACAGTTTCTCTTAGGGGGCTGAGTGGCACTGACAGTACCCCCCGCAAGGTAGATTCCACCGGCTTGGGTTTGCAGGGGAATTTCCTGTGAAAGTCTCTAATCAAACAGGGAGCATGCACATCAGAGAACAGCTCCCAAGATCTCTCTTCGGGGGGGGGGGCCATAACCTTTCCAATCTAACAAGTAGTAGACCTGACCCTTTGTTTCTCCTGAATCTAATATTTGTTTTACCTCAAACTCAGTTCCTTTCTCTGCTTGAATTGGTTTTGGGGGTTTAGATATCTTTAATTCTTTTGGTGCCCTTTTCAGTAGTGAAACATCAAACACTGGATGTATCTTTAGAGTTTTAGGTAATTTTAATTGATAAGTCAGTGAACTCAGTTTCCTCTCAATTATGTATGGTCCCACAAATCTAGGCTGCAACTTTCTATTGCCCTTGAGTCTAAGATTCTTTGTGCTTAACCTAACTTTTTCCCCAGCCTTGAAATCTGGTTCTTTTCTTCTCTTTTTGTCAGCATAATGTTTGTAACTTTCTTTTGCCTTTGTTAAATTCTCGGCTGCAGAACTGTGTAACCTAGCCATATGTTCTACTAAATCTTTCACCGCGGGAACAGCAACTTCTTGAAAATTCATTGAAAGATTCGGATGTCTGCCTGAATTTAGATAAAATGGGGAATAACCTGTGGAAGCATTCTTTGCATTGTTATGTGCAAACTCTGAGGCCTAAAGATATTCAGGTCAATCACCCTCTTGGTCTAACAAGCACAATCTGAGATATTGTTCTAATTCTTGGTTTGTTCTTTCTGTTTGTCCATCAGATTCTGGATGGTAACTGGTTGTAAATCTTGTTTCACTATTCAATTTTTTAGTAAAGGCCCTTCAAAAATGTGACAAAAATTGAGAGCCCCGGTCAGAAACTAACACTTTTGGAATTCCATGTGCTCGCACTATGGTCTGGCTAAAGATGTGTGCTAATTTTCTTGCTGTTGGAATTCCTTTCAAAGAAATAAAAAGAGCCATTTTCGTGAAAGCATCTACACAAACTAATATGGTATCAAAACCCTGGCTGGATGGTAACTCTACAATTAAATCTAATGTCACTGTATGCCATGGGTGAGGTGGGTTGGGGAAGGGTTGTAACAACCCTTTAGGAGATTGTCTCTCCAGCTTTCCTTGAGCGCAAATTTCACAAGTGGCCACATACTGATGAATATCCTTAGTCATCCTAGGCCACCAAAATCGACGCTTCACTAAATCTTCAGTTTTCTGAATTCCTTTATGTCCTGCTAGTATGTTATCGTGACACTCTTTTAAGGCCTCTTGCTGTAACTCCAGAGTTGGCAGATATAATGCTCCAGCATGATTTGGCAAGTTTCCACGAATTTCTCCTTTTGAATCTTGACCGGCCCATTCTTTCAGTTCTTCCAAACTCCTTGAGTTTCGCGCTGATTCTTCCATAGATTCTTTGAGTACTGCACCGATAACTTTTCTTCCAGCAATGACATTTTGATTTTCAACCACTTCTTGTACGTTCTCGGCACCCAATCTTGATAGCGCATCAGCCTTCCCATTTTTTGCTCCTGGCCTATAGGCGATGACAAAATCGTAGTCAGCAAAGTACAAAGACCAGCGGAGTTGTCTTGGAGTTAATGTTCTTGCAGACTTTAAGAATTTCAGATTCCGATCATCGGTGTAAACTGTGACGGTATGTCTGGCTCCCATCAAGTAATGCCTCCACTCCTTGAATGCGTCTTTTATTGCCAACAACTCCTTCTCAGTGATGGTATAATTAACCTCTGCTGGGGTTAACTTTTGTGATCGAAATGCCACTGGGTGCAATTGGCCCGTCGTTTTGTGTCTTTGTGACAAGACACCTCCTAATACCAGATTTGATGCGTCTGTTTCCACAAAGAAAGGCTCCGAGGGGTCTGGGTGCAGCAAAATCGGGGCTGTGGTGAAATCCTTCTTCAAAAGTGTAAATGCATCTTCTGCTTCCTTGGACCAATCAAAGGTAACCCCCTTTTTTAGTAGGCGTGTTAAAGGAATTAATTTCTTGGAGAAGTCTTGGATAAATCTCCTATAAAAGTTTGCAAAGCCTATGAAGCTTTGCACTTTTTTAACTGTTTTGGGGGATTTCCACTCAGTTACTGCCTTGATCTTATTTTCATCCATGGTAATTCCATCAGGCCACAGGACGAATGCAAGGAATTCCACGGTTGATACATTGAAGGCACATTTCTCCAATTTGATGAACAAACTGTTCTCTCTTAGCCTCTGCAAAACTCCTCTCACGTGTTCTTCATGCTCTTCCTCTGAATCAGAATATATCAAGATGTAATTGATATATACAATTGCACACTGATCAATGTATTCCTTCAAAACATTGTTGATAAAATGTTTAAACGCTGCTGGAGCATTGCTGAATCCATAGGGCATCACTTGGTATTCAAAAAGCCCATACTTAGTCCTAAAGGCTGTTTTCCATTCATCTCCGTCTTTGATTTGAACAATGTGATAAGGCCCTCTCAAATCTAGTTTCGTGTAGATCCGGGCTCCTTTTACTTGGTCTAAAAGAACCGAGATTAAAGGCAAAGGATAACGGTTCTTGATGGTTATGCGATTAATTGCCCTATAATCTATGCAGGTTCTCAATTCACCGTCTTTCCTAGAATGAAGAAAAGTGGCGAAGACACCGGAGATTGAGAGGGTCTGATGAAACCATTGTCAAGATATTTCTGAATATACTCTTTCAAATGTGGGTTTTCCTTTTACGTTAAAGCGTATATTCTGCTGCAAGGAAGATTGGAACCTGGTTCTAGCTCTATCTTACAATCGAAAGCTCTATGTGGAGAGAGTTTTTCGGCTTCCATCTCACTGAAGACATCTTGATAATCTGCGTATTCTGGAGGTAATTCTGTGGTGTGGCTCACACAAACTGTGGCTCCTCCTTCACATAGATGTGACACAGGCTTCATATTATGAGTAGTCTTGGCGTTCTTATAACAATTCTCCTTACAAAATTTTGAATCTAGAACGATTGATCGAGCACTCCAATCTATTGTGGGGTTATGCTCGGTAAGCCATGGTAAACCCAAAATTAGCTGGAATTGTGGGGCGTCAATTAAATTAAATTGTAATGTTTCACAATGACCTTCAAAAGATTCCAACTCCACTGGCTCAGTGTGGCTTACAATGGGTCTGGATGAAAGATTCGTTCCGTCCACCGCTCTAACCGCTTCACTCTTTTCCTTCTTGAGGGCCTTCATCCAATTTTCTCGGTGAACTTTAGATCACAAAAGTTGCCTGTAGCCCCAGAATCCACCATTACTGTGACTTGTTTCAAATGGTTCTCTCGAAACTTAAGTGACATGAACATTACCAGATGCCGAGAGGAGGATTGCAAAGTATTAGCCAGCAAGTGATTTTTTGGAGTTGTTTCCAATTCTGCACCCATCAGTCCAACTCCCTTTACTGATGGTGCAGAGAGTTTTCCTTCGGTGACTGTTTGGGTTTCCTATGACAATTTCGGACAAAATGGCCACTTGCTCCACAATAGAGACATTGCTTATTTAATCTCAGTATGTCTTTCTCTTCCTTAGACAGAGGTCCTCGTATAGTTCCAATTTGCATGAGCTCAGCGCCATGTTGGGCATCAGTTCCTTTGGTAACTTCAGTTTTTGCTCGGTCGAATCTGGGTATGCTTGAGCGAAAATCTTTTCTTTTCTCTCCTCTCCTTTCATTCTGTCGAAAATCAGTTTCTAAAACCAAATCTATTAAAGCTGAAATTTCCGTGGGTCTGTTGGGTACTTGGGCCAGAGCATCTTTTAACTCATCTTTTAATCCGCGAAAAAATACTGCAGCTCGTTTATTCTCTGGCCATTCGGCTTCTACGACTAGTTTGTTGAACTGGGCCAAGTATGCAATTAAATCTCGATTGCCTTGTCTGATTTCGAATAGTTTATTATCCGTTGATGCGATGCCTTCAGTCGATCAAAAATTCGTAGAAATTCTTTTTGAAGTCATCTATATCGTACAGGATAGGATCTTTTCTGGATACTAATGGCAACGACCATGACACTGCATCTCCGCTGAGGTAAGATAGTATAAAGGCCACTCGTGACTGCACGTCAGGAAAGACCGCAGGACGGCACATAAAATGTAAGGTACATTGTGTCAAAAATACTTGTGCCTTTTGTGGGTCTCAGTTAAACCATTCTGGAGGGGGCAATGGTATCACTGGAGACAAGGAGTGAATAATTTGGGTTGTAATCTTGGGCATGGGGTTAGTGGAATCCCTAGAAGACTCTTCATGAGATGAGGGAATTTTAAAACTAGTTCCTGATACTAAGCTATTCATTTTTATTGTTAAAGCTGATGTCTCTCTTCTGGAAGTTATTATGTCTTGTCTTAGTTCCCTATTTTCTGCTCTGACTGCTATTAATTCTTTTTGAATCCCTTCCAAAACTTCTCCTAATTTCCTAAGGTCTATACCTTCAGCCATTCTGCTCAGGTGCAAATACAACATGGGCACTTGACTCTGTCAGGTGCAATCCACTAATATGCACAGGAGCAGAATAACGTCAGTTCCCAATGCCCCTCTACAGCTTCCCAGTCAATTAAATTGTATACTAAAAGTGAAAGACTGAGGAACCTACAGGGAGGAAAGGGGATGGGACAGAGTAGAGACGGTCACTCTTTTCTTCAGGTTCTTCTTCCGTTTTCTTCTACTCCTCTTGCTATTTCTATTCTTAGGAAGGTCATGTAGTATGGATGAGGAATTGCAAGAAATGATGTTAACACCTTATATTTGTTTCTTTAAATACAATAATTATTGTGTGACTTTTCAGTTGTAATTCATCACATTTTAACCTTGCACGGTACCTATCCTAATCTTGTGTGACCAAGGCTTCTCTTCTTTTTCTTTTATTTCCTCCTGTGTATAGCTGTACAATGATATGGTGAAAGGTGGTTATCTTTTCAATAGGTGCAGCTCATAGGGATATAAATGGATAACTTATATTGTATTTTATCTTTTAGATTCTTCACCTTCAGCTAACAGGAGCGGACCTTCCAGCATGGAATCTCTTGCGAACTGGTAAGTATAATAACTCTCTATAAAAAGCCTTATAGTGATACTCAGCTGTACATTTCAGTTCTTTTTCACCAACGATACTAGTCTTGAAATTTCTAAGTGTGTCAACATTAACGGTAACTTTCCTCTCGAATCGAGTCTAAGTAAAGACTTACACTACGACATAACAGGAACTCAATCTCAATAGCTTTGACTTGAATAGTTCTAATGTAACTGTGCACCAACCCGTGCTAACTCTACCTCAGACGCTGTTCTCGGATTTAGGCATACCCTAATCTAATTCCTCCAACAACCATGCGCAACACTGAGACAGCATAAAACCAAAATCAAAGACTGCTCCCTCAAGCGTGCTCCTCAAGAATTGCAGGAAAAAACAAGGAAGTTAAATTCTTACTGACAAGGCTCCAAGGTAAGACACTACTCTCTTTGAAACTGGATTCCAGGAACAGGACGAATCTAAAAACGTCGAATAATATAACGCGACAAACTTCCCTGACTAACTGGTCATGCCGCAAAATGATAGGACATCCTTCTCCTCAGAAACATCAGGTGAAGTGCGCGTTTCTGAGGGAGACTTCGCTGGACATTCGAAACTGCCTTCTGTTTCTGCAACACTAGAATGCTGCCCTAGTGGTCGCTTCCTAACGGCCATCTTGGAAATCTTCCTGTACTTATTCTAATGCCTGTAAGCTCCTTTTCCTGACTTCACGGATGTTTTTACAGAAATCATATTTATTGAGGTACAGTTTCTCTTAGGGGGCTGAGTGGCTCTGACAATGAGGTCTGACTTGGCTTTTTGAACTAGTGGTTGGAGATTAAGGGCCCAGGAGAGTTCTAGACATAAAGCGACCCATATGCCCAAGTAGTTAAAGCTAAGCCGGCGGAGAGGGATATTCGTCTGCCAATAAAAACAATCTCTGGATGGCACCAGAGGGACCAGCACCGATTTAGAGGGATTCATCCAAAGACCAGAGGTTCTTTCTGAGTTTTTGAGCAATTGGAGACATCGGGGCCCACTCACAGTCGGGTTTGCAAGATATAACAGTACATTGTCAGCAAGTAGTGCAATACGATCCTCGTGCCCGTCACTCCAGACCCAGCCAGTGTACTGGGAGTCTGTGCGGATAAGTTGGGCCAGAGGCTCTATCGTTAGGGTGAAGAGGAGAGAAGACCGAGGCAGCCCTGTCTAGTCCCCTGTCTATGATAAAGGTGTCAGGGAGGACCCCATTAACTTGGACCCTGGCAGTAGGGTTTGAATAGAGGACTCAAACCATGCTCCGGAATCTCAGACCGAGGCCAGTGTGTGTCAGCAACAACTGGAGGTAGTCCCAGTCCACCGTGTTGTAAGCCTTCTCAAAGTCAATAAGGAGCAAGGCTAGATCTGGAGGCCATCGATGATGGTGGGCCAGGGCCACATTCAGCAAAAGGATACAGTGTCTCATGCTCCGGGATGGCATAAAGCTGCATTGGTCTGGCAGCACCAACTCATTCAGGACTTGTTTGAGCCTATTAGCCAATATCGCTACAAAAGATTTTACCTCCCACTTGATGATCAATATTGGGCGGTAATCCCCACACGATGTAGAGGAGCCGGTTTCTTCAGTATTACTACTATGGTGGCCGAATTTAACTCCAGTGGGAAGGACACGACGTGGCAGACCTCCTTATATAGCGACAGAAGATAAGGGTTTCCCAGAACGTAATATAAAATTTCATAGGAAAGACATCCAGCTTCGGAGTCTTACCCGGCATCACACCGGACAGTGCCTCTCCAATCTCCTCTGCTATAAAAGGTTCGTTCAACAGATGGGCGTCAGAGGAAGATAGCCTAGGGAGGGGGACTGAGTCGAGGAAAGATCCGGACACGGCTGAGTTCCTGTCCACTGGTTTAAAGTATAATGTGCGAAAGTATTGGGTGAAAGCTTGAGCTGTCTCAACAAGAGATTGCCAAGAACTACCAGAGTCATCCAAAATCTCGGGGACGATCCTGGTGGCTTGTTGATGTAAGACCAACCAATAAAGTTGTTTCCGGTTTTTGTCCACCTAGCCGTAAATCCCAGCCATTGTGGCCCGCCAGAGGTGTTTGGCTGCTTCAAGGGAGTGCAAACGAATGTCCTTGTGGTTGAGACCTAACTGGCAAGCAAGATCTGCCTGTGGATTAGGCTCTAACTTCTGCTCCAGGCGAAGGGCATGGGCATCTAACTGGGTAACAAAAGCAGAGCGGTCGCACTCTTCGGCTCTAATATAATTCTTGGCAGAGCTCTATAGTGTTGCCTTGCTGGCAGCCCACAGGGTTCCCATTCATGTAACCGAGCCTTCATTATTGTGGAAATAAGCACGGAGTTCAGACCCGAGTGAGTGGACAAACTTCTTATCCTGGAGATACCAGGCATTTAGATGCCACATGGGATGCACTCCTGTTGATGGGCGTCCAAGATGAAGGAGCAAAGGAGAGTGGTCTGAACGTCCGCGGGGCAGGATTTGGATCTGAGTCAATAATTGGCAGTCAAGGGAGTGTAGAAAAGTAATATCTATTCGAAAGTGAGTGTGGTGAGCTGCTGATGTATGTGTGAATTGCTGATGTAGGGGGTGCCAGGATCTCCACGCATCGCAGAGACCCAGAGCAGGTGTCCAATCTGTGAGACGGCGAGTACTGACCCATCGTGAGGCAGTTGGGGTTCCAGTACTATCTAGGTCAGGGTTGGGCACTGCGTTGAAATTGCCCCCTATTACTGTAAGCCCCTGCGGAAGGCATGCGAGAAGGTATGAAAGGTCACGAAGACAGGAGGGCAAAGAAGCGGGTGGCACATAGACACATACCAGCAAGACCACCCGTCCCTCCAATGTGCCCTCCAAGGCAACAAAACCTCCCTGCAGATCACGTATCACATGAGTGACTACAAGAGGAAAGAAATGGTGCAGGACAGCAACCCTCCTGGCTCCACATGAGTATTCAGCATGGAAAACTCTGTCATAACCCTTCGCGCCATGAAGGGACAGTGTTCTCCCAGGAGATAGGTCTCTTGTAGCAACAGGACCTCAGGACGGGGCCGGTGGGAGAAAATAAAAACTGCTGTTCGTTTCACTCGGTCTAGTAGGCCGTTAACGTTCCATGTCAGAACTCGAAATGTCATATATATGGGAGATGGAAATTATTGTGAGGAGTGGATGATGAACAACCCACAAGCGGGGCCCACTGGGTCCAATGGAACAATGAAGAATGTACTAGTGGTGTTTTGTGGGTGGGTTTTACCCCAGGACTGTGTTCAGAAGTGAAGCAAGTGTGTGTGCCAAAGCCTAAAAAGGAAAGAAAGGGGTTAACAAATACATCAGACAACAGTTTGAAAAGAAAACCCTACCCTCCAACTCCCGCCACTCCCCACACTTCTACCCTAGAAGCATCTGTTGCCCTGGAAAAAAAGTACATTACAGAAAACAATAAACACAACGTCATGAGCGCTACGAGGGAGAAAAGCCCCATCATTGTAGGAGAAGTCATTAAGACAGTAGCCGCCATCTTACAAGCGAATAGGAGACCTCTAAGAGCAGAGCAAACCTGGGAGGTGAGTAGAGAAATAGATATTCCACATGCCTGAAGAATTAATAAAACAACATCTAAAGGAAGTGTTTGCGTAGCCAATAGAGTCAAGCCCAATCAACTCGCAGGGCTGTGAGACAAATCAGACTCAATGTGCAAATCAGCTGGATCAGTGAGGGAGGCTGTTCGGCTGCCTGCTCCTGCATTGTTGTCCTTCGCCACAGAGGCAGAGCACGAAGTGGGCCAGGACTCATGAAGACAGCAGCCATCCTTTCACAGCCACAGGGCGTTCCTGGTGCTATGCAAGTAATCAATCAAACATAGCTGGGAGGCAAACAGAACAAGGCCTGGGCCAGGAGGATGTGCAGCCAGCAGAGGACAAAGCCAGTGAAATGGCAGGGCTGTGTGATAAATCAGAGTCAGTATGAAGAATAGTCGGATCAGGGAGGGAGGCCGTTTGTCCATCAGTTTCCACTCTTTCATCTTCCGCTCCAGAGGCTGGATTTGAAGCATGCCGGGAAGGGTACTGTGGCTGCTTCCAGGGGAACTCATGGGTGAGAGTGACTGACCAACTCTATGTCCCCTCCATGATTGGGTGCGCTGTCTATGAGGTTTAGGCAACACGTGCGACCCCAGGGGCTCATGTGCCCTCTTGTGTTGCGAGGGGGAGGTAGCAGATCCATGCAGTGGGCGATCTTCTGTGAGCCACTTTCAGGTGGAGTCAGGAGTATCAAAGAAATGTGACTTATTGAGATGGCTAACACGGAGCCGATCTGGGAATAGCAAACTGTATTGAAGCCCCATAGCCCTCAGGTTTTGTTTAACCTCCGTGTAGGAGCACCTTCGTTGTTGGACCTCACGAGTGTAATCTGGGAAAAGTAGAACTTTAGTGTCCCCGCAACAGAGGTCAGAAATGTTGTCGAGCCTCTCTAAGAACGGCATCCCTGTCCCGGTAGTTAAGATTGAAAGCTATTATGGGTCAGGCGGAGCCCCCGGTGGTGGCCTAGGGATCAAGGCTCGGTGAGCTCTCTCAATGGTGAACTATGAGGAGAGAGGATCAGTAGGCATCCAGGATTGAATCCAGCATTTCATGTAGTCTGTCATCTATTCTGGATAAGCACCCTCCGCCCGTTCCGGGACTCCAATTAGGCGGATGATATTGCGGTGAGAACGTTTTTCCGCATCCTTGGCACATCTGTGAAGTTCTGTCATTCGACTGAGCAAAGCAGAGACCTGGGTCTTGAGAGTCAAGATGTCCTCCTCAACCAAGGAAATCCAGGATTCAGTTTACGTGATTTGCCCTGTGGCGTTACGGAGATCCTGGCGCAGTAGTGCCACATCCATTCTCACCTCCCTGATCTTGGTCTCCACTGCCACCTGCGAAGTATGGATCACTGGCAATATCACAATGAGATCATTAGTGGAGGAGGTGGACCTATCCCCATCCGGGGAGCCCGTAGGGCCATTGGAAGAGTCAGTGGTGCACTGATCCATAGTCATCTGTGTAGGCGCAGAACGGGTGGTTCTGTCCTTACCCATCGTTTTCAGGGGAGCATAAGGCGAAAAAGGGGAGTGTAAGACGAAACAGTAGTCACAATGGTCTGTACTCCAGCCACCAACAACAACAAAAAAGGGGGGGGCGGGTACCCTGCCCGGGGTGGGTAAAAACTGAGTCTGACAGTGAGGGTCGAGTAGGACGCTCAGATGGGGCAAAGAGGGAACAATGTTGGGGGGAGCACCTCTAATGCAGTAGTAACCAGCCTTTGTAAGTCCATGGAGTAGGTGTCACCTATGCAGAGGGAATGCAGGATCCATGGTCGCTAAAGTGGGCCTCACCCAGCCCATGACACAGCAAGAGGGTATCCACAAAAAAGGGGGGGCTAAAAGGGCCACTGCAGTTGCAGGCTCCCGGGTGCCAGAGCTGCACCCCTGAGGAGACTTGGCCAGTCCCAAGCAGTGGTCCAGCAGCTGCTGATGGAGATGCCATGGGCAGCACAGAGGGACACAGTGCAGTATCGGTGGTCGCGAGGGCATTCAGTGGATTCAGTTGCGCTGGTACCCCATGTGCGCAGGCCACCCAGTCGATATCAGGTGGTGTGGAGCACAGGCCTCACTGGGAAGCAGGGCGGTGGCCTCAGGGCATGGCGAGGGAGAGCTGTAAAGCCTACCCCAGGGAGTCCACACAGCTATGGCCTCACCTGGGGGGCAAGCAGAGTGTCCGCGTGGATTGTTGCTGTGGTGTCCATTCTCACTGCAGCACCGCACTGAGGGGCCTCCACTCGGTCAGGGGCGCATCCCCAGCACAACAAACCACAGAGTAGCAGTGGTGCTCCAAGCACAAAATGGAGGGCTGAGTCAGAAGGCCATGCATCAATATAGTGCCAAGGCTCCCGACCAGGCTCTGGGTCCATGGGGGAGGACCCGCAGTGGCACTCAAGCGGGGGCCTGATTTCCGGGCACAGGGCCGCAGACAGGCAGCACCATTGCTCCTGAGGGGAACGCCTGCCAAATGGCAGTGTAGCTGCGTCCTCACCTCCCAGGCCCGCGCCAGCCTTGAAATCCAGTTGCTCCAGCTGCGGCCCGTGTGTCTCACAGACAATCGGGCCTTCGCAGCCTTAAGTACCTCCTCCGGGTCTTCCTCTGGCGTGTATCCCCCCAGCAACAAAAATCCCAGTAGAGGGGCCTCCTTAGGTGTCGCTGGGGCAACGCTGAGGCAAGGGAGCACCCAGGCTGTGCAACGCTCCACACCTCGCGCCGGCAAAGGAGCGCCACAGGCCTTGTGGCCTCACAAGGTGTCTGGATCCTCCGGAAAAACTGCGGGGAGCATGGAGGATATCAATGCTGCACTCAGGGGCCCTTAGTGTACCGGTAAGCGGCGGATGGCAGCTGTGGGTCCGAATATACGTCGGATAAAAGGGGTTTGCAGCGGAGCAGTACTAAAGTGTGACCGCTATGTTGGCCTTCTTGGCCACGCCCCTCTCACGTGAAAATTAAACAATGAAATTCAGAAGCTTCAGGCCCTTGGTTATGCTAATTTAGCACAGCGGTTAAAGTGCAATTGGCGTTTGAATATATGTGCACGCACGTTCCACAATTAATACATATTTTAAATATTATGTGAAATAAATCGTAACTGCATAAAGTTTGGAATTACATAGTTAAACATTCGTATAACTATTAACAAGAAGTACATTTCTATTCAACATAAATATGCACACATTAAACAATCGTGCTAAGTTATCATAGAGCATTTGAGTAATACTTTTGAAATCACTCTTGCTTTATTAGAAAACTAGAACTCATGAAGTACGGAAATGTTAATTTGCATAAATCAATGTAAATAAGTAACGTGTAAGGGCGGGGCCAAATTAAGCTCCTCCAGGGAATATGGGGAAGATATAAATAGGTCAAAAGGCATGTTCTGAGCAAGGCAGCACAACATTTTAAACTAATGCTTAGGCTGCCTGTTCCAAGACCACGCCTCTTCCACATCAGACGATCTAGGCTCATGCATGTTTCAGAAACTCCTGGTCAATTGACTAGGAAAAATTCTGGAAAGGTCTGTTGGCATACGTAGGCCGCCTCCTTATCTTGTGTTCCAGCTCATGGTCCAAACCTTGCAGGGAAATCCGCAATGAGTAGGCTTGGAGTATTTAACCTCCATCATTTGCATAACCCACCCCATCCCAAAGGTTAGATCAATCCTGGACTCATGGAACATGGATCATGCAAGACTTAAGACACAAAGGCCCTGATCTGGTGGAGCATGGGAGTAACAGTAAAAGAACTGACCCTCCGAAGACAAAAACAGGCAGCCTGAGGTATTAAAATTCTAGGGGGCACATTTACTAAAATTTCAACCAATGCAGGGCAGCAAGCAAAGTTGACGCACTGCATTGCATGAAAGGGAGAGAACAGAAATGCTCCATATTTACAAAGAAATGGAGCATTTCTTGTCTTTCCTTCCGCTGGCACACTGTGGCCCTCATTTACGGGATTTTGGCGTAGAGCGGCGCAGCACGTCACCTTGCTGTGCATCCCTACGCCAAAGTGAAACAGCAGGAATGCACTGTATTCATTCAGTACGATGCATCCCTGTCCTTCCTCCCTGTACTGGTGCCATTTAGGCAGCCTAGAACCAACGTAGGCACCCTTGCACCATATTGCAAGGGTGCCTTTGTTGCATGCAAGATTGTTTTTGTGCAGGAAGGGGCACCTTCCTGCACAGAAACGATCCTAAGAGGTGTTTCCCTTTCTATGTGTGCTGCAGAATGCAGCACAATATATAAAGAGGCAAAAACGGGGAGAAATAAACATATTTCTCCTTGTCATGCCTCACCTCGGGAGGCGTAAGGATTTGCCGCTTCCCCAGGTTTACATGATTTTGCAAATCTGGGGCAGCGTCAAAATTCATGGGTGTTGCATGGAAACCCCCACCGCAACACCCATGGAACACCTCTTGAGCACAGAGTAAGGCGATGTGGCAACTTGCGATGCGTCACCTTACTTAAGATTTATGAGGCCACTCAAAGCCACGCAGGGTGGCTTTGTGTGGCTTCATAAATCAAATTCAGAGCCCTGCTTCACGCATGTACCACTTTACATGGTGCAAAAGTGACGCATAAATAACCCACTGTGTGTTGCCTAGCGCAAGGGTGCCTGCATTACAGGCAGGATTGTTTTTGTGTATTAAGGGACACCATCCAGTACAAAAACAGTCCTTAGAGGCATTTTCCTCTTTCTATGTGTGCTGCAGAATGCAGCACATTTGAAAAGAGGAAATAACAAAGAGAAATAAAGATATTTCTCCTTGGTAGGCTTCACTTGGGATGGCATAGCATTTTACTGCATTCCCAGGTCTTTGTAAATTTATAATGCACCAAAGTCCATGGGTGGATGCATGGGAACACCCATGCTTCAACCATGGAATGCCTCCCAAGTTGAAATGTAACCTAAAGCAGTGCAAGCAGCAACCTTTGTCTTACATTTCTTTACAAAGCCAATTAAGACCATGCAAATCAGGCCTTGCTGGCTTTGTAAAGCCTTTGCGTTGTCCTTGCACTACCTTGCATGATGCAAGGACAATGCAAAGGCTTCACAATTATGGGCCTAGATGACTTGACGAACGGGGATACCTTAATACCTTTTTAGACATCCTTTGCTACTTACTGAAGTTCCAACACTGTGTAGGCATTTGAGGCACTGTCTGTTTGGTCAATTGAGCGCCGTTCCACTCTCACTCTCTGCTTTCCTGATCCATACTTACATTGAGAAGTAGGGAAAGGTGAAACAGCCTGATAACCACACTACACTCTGAAACTGTCTGTTGTGAGCTTGTATATGGGTGCCATGGTATTTTATATTGTTGTCTGTCAAATGTGTTCTGTATTCCTGTAATGTCGGGCGGGGTTCTTGCTGGCAGTTTATAGCTGGCATTGTACAGTGCATATTGTGTTGCCCTAACTCTGCACGTTAGGGAATAAAGAGTTTGGAAACAAATACCTGTAGTGTGATCACTTCAATTTGACAATGAGGACCCTGAATTGCACCGGACCCACCACTTTACTTCGTCGTTGCTGTTCTCTTTTTTTTAATTTATTTTTTTATTATTATTAATCCATGAAGGTTAAAATTACAATACAATTAATACATTACACAACGATAATCAATGGTATAAAATAGAGATAAGAGAAGCACATATCCACATGATCTTTAAAAAGTAAAAATTGGTTAATAGTGGACATAATGGTTAGCATGTTCGATATTCACAGTTTATCCACAATTATTGCAGCTCTAAAGTGCAGGTGCATTGTGCAAAATATATCAAATATTGCTTTAGCCCAAAAGTGCAAAGTGCCACATACACAGCATATCATAAGTCCTTAAAAAAAAAAAAAAGGGAGGGTACATACTTAATTTACACAATAATACATCACCCATCCATAAAGGCAATCATTGGCCCCCAAATTTCCTGACCTAGTTTCCTCTTTCGAGCCCCCTTTAATGCATATAAGCTATATTCTAGGTTAAAAATGTTAAAAAATCTTGTCCTCCATAGTTCAAACGTCGGGGCGTCTTTATGAAGCCACATTGAGGCAATACACAACCTAGCTATAGCCATAGCCACAAAGATCAGATATCGATACCTGTATACCAGCTGGTCACGCCCATCACCCTCCTCAACTCCCAGCAACCCATGAGATGCAGTTAATTTTATTGGACCTCCAAGCAGTTCCGCTAAAAACTCTTCTAAGTGCTCCCAGAGTTTGCTCACGTGTCTACATGAAAAGAAAATATGCACAATATCCGCATCATCAGCTCCACATCGAAAACATTTGCCGACATTAACTCCACCCCATTTTAACAGCCTAGCTGGGGTGTAGTAAAGATTAAAAATGGTCTTATAGTGTTGTGCGCGTAGATTGGCAGACCTCAGTAACCTCCCCGCCAGATCAATAGAATATTCCACCCGTGTACCTAGACACCCAAGCCTATCATCCCACTTGGTGTTATGTCTTTCTAAATCCTCACCCTTGGTCTCTAACAATATATTGTATAACGGACCGATGCGTGCATTTCTCATTACAGCTTCAACTACAGGATTTAGAGCAATCTTCCATTGGCTCTTACATAGGTAATCACGGATTTGCAGATACTTAAAAAATTCATTTTTAGGAAGGTTGTATTTCTTGGCCAACATCTCAAAGGACAACAGGTCCTCACTATCATATAAATCCCCGATATATTGAATACCTTTTGTCCCCCATCTGTTTATGGTCCTGTCCCAAAATATCGTAGGCAAAAGATTGGTGGCATCAAACGGGGTATACTGAGTGACCCTCCCAATTCTGTAACACTTTTGCACCACTTTCCACACCTTATAGGCAGCATTTAAAACCTTGAACCTGGTTTTTTTTATAGTAGCTGGGCTCCAAGCTTACAAACAACCGGTTTTTCGCATTGCTACCCAATAACATTTGATATATCGAGGGTGCCTCGGCTATGCTAGATGGTTCTACTCCTGTTAATAAAATATTCATACGCTGCAACATACTAACCAGATAATATAAAGTAAAATCAGGCACTGCCCATCCTCCTTTCTCCTGCGGTAAGATCATATAGCGCATTGCTCTTCGGGATTTCCCTTGTGCCCATAAAAACCTAGCACATATCGATTGTAATACAGCCAGTTGAGCACAAGAAATTTCTAGCGGAACGGATCTAAAAAAATATAAAACTTTGGGTAAAATTAGCATTTTAAGAACATTACACCGTCCCACAAGTGTCAGATGTAAACATTCACACCGATCTAACTGCTTCCGTACCGAGGTTAAAATATTGCACCAATTGACCTCAACCAGTGCCTTTAAACATGTCCTTATTATAACCCCTAAGTATGATACCTCATTTAACACCCTTCGATCATCTATATAAAACTTGAATGGCTAACAGAAAGTTTGACTGCAAGCCTGCCTGTCGTAATACTGCCCATAAAAATTCCCACGCGACCCGGTCAAACGCTTTTTCGGCGTCCAATAAAATCAAACTGAATTTATTCCCCATAGTATTAGCAATGTCCAGCAAGGTTACCACCCGATTAATATGATTAGTCATTCCCCTCTTAGGTATAAACCCATATTGCCGAGTTGACACTAACGAGGTAATTACATCAGCTAACCGGGTCGCGAGTATTTTGGCATAAACTTTGCCATCTGCGTTTAATAATGATATTGGGCAATACGAGGCTGGTTGTTCGGCAGGTTTATCTTTCTTTTTAAAAACAATTATGTTAGCCTCATCCCAAGTCAAGGGGGCAGCTCCTGTTTGTGCCTGTAAAAAAGTGGTATGCAATCGGTTTTAATTTCACTAAAAAAAGTTTTATATATTTCCAACGGGAGCTTGTCGGGCCCTGCTGCTTTGCCGGAGGCTAGGCTATTAATAGCTCTTTCTAGTTCTTCCATTGTGATAGGTTCTTCAAGTCTTTCTGCCTCCAGCGGATCTACTTTTTTACAATTAAGGCCCTGCAACAGCTTTTCCCTGGCCTGTGCATCAGAGGGATCCCCAGTATAAAGTGCCTCGTAATAACCGTGAAATACCTTTAATATCTCCTCCCCGTATCTACCAAATTCCCCGAGTATCTGCTACTGGTCCGATTCTTTGGGCCGCCTCTTTTGATCGCAATCTTTGCGCCAAGCAGCGTCCAGTTGACTCCCCATATTCATAACTTTGGTTCCTATTGATAGAGTATTTCCTAGCTATTTCTTTGCTCCAATATGAATTTATTTTGGCCTTACACCTGGCTACGTGCATCTGGATTTCTGAGATATCAAGCCCAGCCTGAATCCCCTGTATAAGGTTTCCTTCGGCTACTGACAGATTGTCACATAATTCCTGCACAGCTGCTTGTATCTGTTTCTGCTTATGTAGCCCAAAGCTAAGGGTTTCACCCCTTATACCCGCCTTTAGAGCATCCCACACTGACCCAATCTGAGCCGTGTTACGATTTATAGCCAAGAATTGCTCAATCCACTCCTTCATATGCACCACATATTCATTATCCAAAAGCAATTTTCTATCAAACGAAAACGTTCGAGGCCTACTATCAGTCTTAAGTATACCAAGCTTCAATACCAGAGGGCCGTGATCAGAAGAAATCCGTGGATGGACCTGGATATTAGCACCTGATAGTAATAACCCAGATATAAAAAAATAGTCTAATCTTACCAACTTCTGATGCGGGTATGAATAAAAGGTATACCCAGGATCCGGCCCATTCAGAGCGGCCCATGCATCCATCAGACCATGATCTATCACTAAGGACTGTAATGCTTTAAAAACTTTCGGTTTCCTCCCATTATAGGATTTACTGTCATCATATAGCAGCCCTATCTCAAGATGTATATTTAGATCTCCACATACATCAGTGGTGTGGGCCATAATGCTAATTCCACATTAAGCCCTTCTATTACTGAAGCCTCATCAAGGTTTGATCCATATATAGAACAAATAGTGCATTTCATATTACCAATCAAACATTCCACAATTGCCCACCTCCCTGCTTTACCTGCTAATGCTCTACCGGTCCCCTGTATATGATTTTTAACCAGTATCGCTACCCCTCGTATAGTAGTGGATTGCTCTGTAGACACCAGTACATTAAACCCTAATTCCGCCAATAATTTTCTTTTGCCCCACGGAATGTGAGTTTCTTGAACACATACCAGATCTGGTTGAAGCAATCGCAATTCGGCCGAAACTCGTTGTCTCTTATTATAACTGTTCAAACCACAAACATTCAGGGAGCAAAGCCTAATGGTACATTTTTTACGGCTATCCCCCATCTCTATTCCCAGCAAATTTAAGCACAAAGATCACAATTCTAAAACCATTGACTTTCTTAAACAATCTTCCTACACCTTCATGGATTTTTTTTTACCCCTGCCCTCCCCACCCCCAACCTCCCCCACCCCTCCCTACACGGCTTCAGCCGAAGCCGTGCCCTCCCCCCACCTTCCCCCAAAAATGAGGCTAAAAGGCGCAAGGCCTCGGTGATGGAACGAGCCTAGCCCCCCGGATCCCCCCTACCCGACCACCTACCAAACTCAAAATCAGCAATTGAATCACCACATCACACAAGATCAGAGAAGAACCAAAAATACCACTTCTTATCTAAATCTGAATTAGATCTATAGATACATTTCTAACACATTTAATTATGCGCATACTCTAAAGCTTCTTCCCCTTATCACTTTTTACATTGTATGGAGGTATTCCTTAGCCGCTGACTCTGTCGTGAAGAACCGCACCTGCTCTTTATAAATAACCTTGAGTTTGGCGGGATTCAGTAAGAAAGCTTGGGCATTCTTATCTCGAAATGGAGTAATAAGCTGGCGCAATTGCCATCTCTTTTCAACGGTAAGGGGACAGTAATCGGGTCGCACAAAGAATTCTAATCCCTTCCCACATTTCTTTCGGTCCGGCCGTGCCAGATCGTACACTGCTTCTCTCGCCAAGAAGTTATTCAGTGATATTAAAATTGCCCTTGGTCTACTTGGTCTGCTAATATTCTGGCCTACTCTATTGCGCTGTGTGAAGGGGAATCTATGTGCTCGTTGGATCTCCCGGTCCCAATCCCATTGGGTTAGCCCAGGAAAAGCCTCAGAAAACAGTTCGATCACAAATTTCCGTACATCCTGCCCCTCCGCCCCTTCCGGAATGTCCAGTACGCGGAGATTGTTACGCCGCAGGCGATTTTCCAAGTCCGTAATTTTCCAGAGGGTGTCATCCTTCTCTATGCGTAGCGTTTCTGTAGTAGCTTTCTGTACAGCGAGTTCATCCTCTAGGTTCGAGATGCGTGTCTCTGCTTCATTGAACCTCTCTACGAACTCGGAATATGACTTTGCCACCCTCCGTACTGAATTCTGGAGCTTACGACATGCTCCCTGTGTGCGCTGGCTCTCGGTCCGGGTTTCCTCCCTGTGCGCCATTATGCTCCGATAAATAAGAGCCAGGGATATATCCTCAGGATTCTCCATCATCTTTAGACCAGATTGTACCCCACTAGCCCCTCCATTGGTTCCGTCGCCGGTCTCCCCCATAAATGAATAATCCCAGTGGAAGGAATCAGTGTTTTCCGCTATCTGTAGGCCTGCACCCACGCCTGAGTCAGCCCTCTTACGCACAGTACTAGGGAGACCATCGTCTATCTCCTCAATCTCATCCCCCGAAGTATCCGAGGGGTCCGAAATTGAGTAAAAAGGAAAGTCCCCTGAATCGCTCTCCTTTGCAGTGTCGTAATTATCAGCTTTATTTCCAATTACCCCCAGCTCCGCACACTCCAAAGGTATCTCTCCTCTTTTCCCATCTTTTTCCCCCTCTTTAACTATCTCACAAGAATTGTCCCCCACCACGTTTTCTTTATCTAGTGTAGAGTCATCAGGATGCATATTCATGTCTTTTTTGGGTGTGGGAGCAAGTAGTTTCTTTACCTTCCCAGCTAGAAATAGAGCCGGAACGGACTTCTTACCGCCCTCCACACGAATCTTCTCCAGATTTAAACTAGATATCTTCTTCTCTGTCTCCCGCGCTGGCCCATTCTCAGCCACCTCCGTGTATCTCGCCTTTCCCCGTCCTGCCTTCGGGGGCATCTCAGCGTTGAGCGTCCCGTCTCTGCCACAGCGTCAGAGCTCGTCAGCGCTCCACGCGCACTGAGTCTGCAGCGCGCACACCCGGAAGTCTGCCCAGCAAGGATCAGCATCCGCCAGATAGCCACACGGGGAGCCTGACAAACGGTCCACAGCATTCCTCGAGTCACACACTCCAGGCCAGCCGCCAGCCTCACTTTTAATTTCGCATGCCTCTCTCCGATCTCAAAGGACCGCCGCCAACTATCCGGTAAGTCGGGAAGGGGGGGAAGGACTCCGGGAGCTCGAGCTCACTCAGCCGCTCTCACGGCCGCCATCTACGTCGTTGCTGTTCTCAATGAGCGCCACTTATTTTTGACTACTGAGTAAGCTACGGTTGCAGCGGTTGCCGTATCCTGTGGGCTGCGGTACACAGAACGAGTGGACCTTGTGTCTAGGGCAACACATATTGATGCCGGGTGCGTGCCCTACTTTCGGCTTTTCCCCAGCCGTTTGTGCCTACTGCGCAAGGTATCATGTGAAGTTGTGGGAGGAGCCCCATTGTCTTTGTGCACCTTGGTCTCCTGGCAACATCTTGAGGGTGTTGTTGCCTGGCAACGGAAGTGTGGAGCACGCGCCGCTATTATTTCACAAGGTCACCATGCGTGACCCGACGTGTGCACCATCTTGGATCACGGACTGGCTGGATTACACGCTGTGTTTAAGGAAGTTTTTGCTGTTTTCTGCATTGTTTGTCCTTTTGGGGGAGTTACTGCACTGAGCATGTCTTCCCACATGAAGATTGCAGGAAGTACAGTGGTTGAGTCGCTGGAGGTGGAAAATGGTTGGGGTTTCTCAGCTACTTAGGTGACAGTCCATATATATTTCCATTCAAGTGAGTGTGGGTTTGTGGTTTCTACTTTGAATGGTGAAGATTGGACAGTGGCAGAATTTACAGCAAAGGAGATACCACTGAACTAATCCATTCAAATAGGAGTAATCACATTTTCACCATTAGTCCGCCTCAACCTTTTTTGGGCAACAGGTGCTGAACCACAGTTAAAATGGATGGAGTAGAAGGAGTACTTTATTAACTATATTGAGGCTATCGATAATGCAGAAGAAATGTCAGCTGCGGAAAAAAAGAGAATTTTGTTACATTCCTTGGGTCCTATTGGTTTAAAAATGTATTCCCGCATGACAAAAATACCTGTTGTGGGGGACATTAATGCATTTGTGGCAGCTTTGAATGATTTGGAAAAGTATTTTGCACCTAAAGTAAGCGTTGGCATTAGCAGGTACAAATTTTTTCAATGTAAACAAAGCAAAGTTGAAACAGCTGATGAGTTTGTTGCAGATTTGCAAAAACTAGCGGGTACTTGAAAATTTGGTGCATTAGTGGATGACTTAATAAAAGATGTAATGCATGCTAATAATCCTGCCATACAAGAGAGGCTATGGATTAATGGGGATTATCCATTGGAAAATATTTTAGTACAGGTGAGGAAAGCTGAAATTTTGGAGACAAGTGCTGTGACTTTGAAACAAAATGAGAAATAAACTGTTCAGTGAATAGGATTTAAAAAAAATTAGCACTAGGATTAATCCTCAGAGTCTTAGACAGACTCTGAGGATTAATCCTAGTGCTCTCTACACACTCTGGATGGGATTTTTTCCAACCATCCACATCTAACCTGCACGGGAACGATGCCCCTCGCTTGGACAGACCATGCAAGAATTCAATTTGAAGTGACCACTCCGGCTGATTATCACAAACCTGGGGGCTCTAAAAATCAGATAGAGACAAGGGCCTGGAATAGAGTGAAGGGGACCAAACTAAAAGATTTGCTTAGTACCACCTTATGTCCACTGCCTGCAGGAGTGGAGGATGCCACCAGATAGTACACTCACTGGGTAGCGACAGACTGCAAAAAGTTAGCCCCGGAAAAACTCCTGCACCCCAAGCGATCTTTACCAGCTGCACCCTGGTACACGGAGGAACTTAGGAAGAAAAAACGAATTTGCAAACGGCTAGAATGAAACTGGAGGAAAAAATACACAGAAGCTGAGAACGAAATCTATAAACAAAGCCTTACAGTCTACAAACAGTCTGTATTTAATGCAAAAAAGCTTTTCTTTATAAACCAAATCAACTTAGCAAAAAATTCCTCAAAAGAACTCTCTACACAGTATCTAGGTTGGCTTCCCCAAGTCCACCTAAGATCGAGTCAAGCCAAGAATTAAGCGAGGAAATTGCTAGGTTTTTCCAGAATAAGGTGGAAGCTATTTTCTCAGTCTTCAACCAATTCCCGCAGGGAGAGACAGGAAACCCGATGATGAGAGTCAAGCAAGTTATCGGCACCCCTCCCGCTTTCGATAAATTTGCCCCACTTTCTACAAATGATACAAAAATGCTTCTTGGATCTATCAGATCAGGCTCTCCCTATGACCCCTGGCCGGTATCAGTGGTCAAATTAGCCCTGGAACCCATTGCCACCTCACTCACATCCGTATTCAATGCTATGTTCGAATCAGGAGATTTCCCCAATACTTGGAAGATAGCCTCAATACTTCCATTATTGAAAAAACACAACCTGGATCCTAGGGACCAAAATAATTTTAGGCCAATCTCTCGCCTTCCACTGCCAGCGAAGGTGGTTGAGAAAGTAATGAATTCTCAGCTGAGTGCCTTTCTTCATGAGAATCAGGTGTTGGATCCCACTCAATATGGGTTTAGAGAAGGGCACAGCACTGAGTCCGCCCTCATAAAATCAACGGAAGAATTTAGGGAAGCCCTGGATCAGGGAGGTGAGGCTGCACTAATCATGCTGGATCTCTCCGCAGCCTTCGACACGGTCCACCATGATCTCCTGATGGATCGTTTGTCGGAGTGTGGAGTTCAGGGCAAGGATTGGAGGTTATTAAAATCCATTCTAACTGATAGAACACAAATAGTGTCCCTAGGCAAATTTTACTCCAAACCATTTTCTCTGCCATGTGGAGTACAGCAGGGGTCATCCCTCAGCCCTACCCTTTTTAATGTCTACGTGGCGCCTTTGGCCCCCCTGATAGGATCCTTTGGCTTCAGTCTTGCCTCATACGCAGACGACACACAAATTGTTGTGTCGCTGCTGCCAGGACAAGAATCAGGGATGAACAAGAAGTTCCATGACTGCATGGAAGCAGTTAAAACCTGGATGACACAGAATTGCCTGAAACTAAACTCAGGCAAAACTGAGATCCTCATGTTTGGAAATAAGGCCAATTTCTGGACCCCGGACTGGTGGCCGGTAGAACTGGCTACCCTCCCTAAACCCACGCGAAAGGCAAAAAATCTGGGTGTTATAGTGGATGATAGACTGAACTTTGGGGATCAGATAAATGCCACGGCCTCAGCCACTTTTCACTCTCTTAAACTGATTAAAAAGGTTAAACCATTCCTGCCAGAAGACAGTATACAAACTGCCGTCTCATACCTCATTTTATCACTGCTGGATTACTGCAACGGGCTCTACTTGAATATTCAAGAGCGGCACCTAAATAAACTGCAGATCCTGCAAAACGCGACAGCAAGACTTCTGACAGGTACTTCCAAATTTGTATAGGTCGCCAAGGAAATCAAAAGACTACACTGGCTGCCTATCAGGAAACAGGTGTGTTTCAAATCTTCATGCCCAGTTTTCAAGGCGTTACATGGCCTGGGTCCTGAATATTTGAGACAACGGTTTCAATGGTATACTCCCAAAAGAACTCTGCACTCACTAGGAGCCAAACTAGTGAGCGTACCACCCACTAAGAAAGCTACGTGGGGGGGGAGACGTTTCATCACGTGCGCGGCCAAGGCCTGGAATGACCTCCCTTGGAATCTGAGGAACTCCACTGACCTTCTCGTATTTAGAAAGGAACTGAAAACTTGGCTTTTTAACGTATAGAATTTCCCACTGATAATCTCCCCAGAAATCTTGAACTCAGAAGAGTCAGCTATCTGCGCCAGGACACCCCCGGGTAACCGTTGCGCTTTAAAAATGTAAATAGCATAACATAACACAGAAGAAGGATGTAGTAATGTGAAAAGAAAAATTGAAAGTAGCAGGTGTTACAAGTGCGATAGCAAGGATCACCTAGCTTACAGCAAACATTGCCCTGCTTTGAGTCACAAATGTAGTAGTTGTGGAATCAAAGGCCATTATGAGATAGTATGTTGGAAGAGGAAGTGCGTAAAGTGTCTGAATGAGGGCCACAGGTATGGGGAAGAAGATGATTCTGACCAGGTATCGGACTATGACACTTTAAAGATTCTCAATAATGTCAAAGAAAAGTTAATTTTAAATGTTAATGACTCAAATTGCAGAGGTAAAACAGAGTGCTGGACAACGATTGGTGATGTGGGACTACCCATGTATGCTGATGCGAGTTCTCCTTACACCATTGTAAATGAAAGTGTCTGAAAGGAGAGTTTTGTTGGGAAGATTGGTGAGTTTTTGTTGGAGTCCAACATAAATCCAGAAGGTTTTGGTAGTGAGAAAATCGAAATGCTGGGCTTCCGGTGGTTGATCTTTAAGTTCAAACACAGAATGTCACATGGGAAGCTTTATGTGGCAAAGAGAGGGCGTGATCAGGGGGACCTTCATATTGTATTAGATCCCAATAGAAAGGAACAAGTACTAACTGTTGATAACGGTACAGCAGCGGGTGATGAGGTATGGAAAAAGTTCCCTGAGTTATTTAACAAAGAATTAGGGAATTTGAAATGGTTTGAGCATAGAATTCGGGTAAAAGAGTATGCTTGCCCCAGGATTCACAAAGTCAGGAATGTACCCATTGCAATACGGGAGGGGTTGTTGAGAGAGTTGGAAAAATTGGTGGAAGTGGAAGTAATTGAATAAGTAGTAGCATCCGAGTGGATTTCTCCGATTGTGGTAGCTCAGCGCAATATTGGGAAAATTAGGTTATGTGTTGATTTGCACCATTTGAATAATAACACAATTATTGACAGGTTTCCACTACTGAAAATCAGTGAAATGGCGACTTTGCTCAAGGAAGCCCAATGGTTTTCGACCATCGACCACTCTTCCGCATACCACCAGGTGTCTTTACCTCCTTACTCAAGGAAGTACAAAGCTTTCATTACCCCAGACGGCTGTTTGCAAATTAAACAGATGCCCTTCAGCGTTGCGTCAGCCGCTGCTGTTTTACGGTGATTAATGTTCAATTTGTTTGGGAAAGAGAGAGGGGGTTAATGTTTTTTCAGGATGACATTTATGGAATTCACAAAATGCAAATTTACAGAGAAAAGTGTAACGTATTTGGGTCACATAATTGATGAGTCAGGAGTGAAACCTAAACCGTCTTTGGTTCAGGCAGTTAAGAATGCCGCCAGGCCCAGGTCAAAAGATGATGTACAATATTTTCTTGGGTTGGCGGAGTATTGTGCTAAGTTCATCCTCAAATTTAAGGACAAATGTCACAATATTAGACAGCTTTTGAAACAAGGTAGTAAATTTGCGTTTTCCATTATAAAAGATGGTCTTACCAATGCAACTAAATTATATAGTTTGGGCCCTACTGCGGATTGTATTATAACTGCTGAAGCGAGCAACAAGGGTCTAGGCGCTATGTTGACTCAAATGGACAAAAATGGTGTTGAAAGTGTGATAGCTTTTGCTGTTCACTGATAGAATATCGATGCTAAAAACATCGATGTAAAAAATATCGAAAAAAAATATAGAATGCAAAAATATCGACTCCCTATACTTAAACAAGTACAAAAATATCTAATCAAAATATCGAAGTTAAAAATATAGATGTAAAAAATATTGATTTAAAAATATAAATAAAATAATATATATTAAATATATAAAATATTAATATTATCTTTAACAAAATATAAAAAATAAACTTAACCCTTTGCGTGCGTCGGACCTCCGGGAGCCGTCCGACGTCACAGTGGATGCCTTTCAAGCTGCCCCCACCGGGGAAGGCAGGGGAAGCCCTTCCGCTGCCCCCGCTCCCCCTCCACGTCATCAGCACACGAGGCACGCTGACTTCATTAGAGGATACCGGACGCACTGGAAGCCATTTCTTCCAGCGCGTCCAAGAGAGAGGAGGTAAGTTTCTCCTCGTTAGAGGGGGGGTTTAAAAAAAAGAGGCATCGGAGGAAAGGGTTTCTCTTTAAGCATTCCTGCTGCACGCATGGGGCGCGATCGTGCAGCAGGAATGCCCGTTTTTTTTTAAAATGCCCTTTGTGTCGGGGAGAGGCCACTTGGGCAAGGGTCTCTCCCCTTGGGGGAGCATTTTGTTTGGATGGGTCTGCCCCCCTTTGGGGGGGGCAGATCAGATTAAAAAAAATATATAAAAAAGTAGGTGTGTGCCCACTAGGCAAGCACACTTAGGCAAGGGCCGCTACCCTTTGAGGAGCATTTAGTTGGGCCGTTTCTGCACTCCTGGGAGTGCAGATCGGCCCAAGTAAAATATTAATTTTATTGTGTGCCCACTAGGCCACCAGGGATTTTTTTAAAATATATTTGTGGGGAGCGGCCCCTTAGGCAAGGGTCGCTCCCCTTTGGGGATCATTTATTTTGCCCGTTTCTGCCCCCCTTGGGAGCAGATCGGCCATGTGATTCTAGGCCCATCTGCCCCAAGGGGGGCAGAAGCCATTAGACACCAGGGATTATTTTAGTGTTGTTGGGAACGGCCCCTTGGGCAAGGGTCGCTCCCCTTTATGGGGTGATTATTGTGGCAGTTCGGCCATATGTTTTCAGGCCCATCTGTCCCCAAGGGGGGCAGAAGCCACTAGACACCAGGGTTTTTTAAATGTTGGTGTTGGGGAGTGACCCCTTGGGAAAGGGTTGCTCCCTCTTTATGAGGGTGAATTTTTGGGCTGTTTCTCCCCGTGGGGGCAGATCGGCCTTATGCTTTTAGGCCCACCTACCACCTTTGCTTGGCTGGTGGATAGTGTGTGGACTAGTGCATTATTTGCATATGAGATTGTAATGTTTTATTTCTGCTTTTTGCTTCTGGCAAGTGAGTGGTATAGTTTTGGAGTATATAGGTCTTTGTGATAAAGCCACATTTTGTTTATTACTTATTTTACAAAGTGTTTGTTGTTGTTGACTTGTTTGACAAGTTACCTTTATTAGTAAGGATTATGGCTAGCTGTATAATTACAGCTCAGCAGGTGGTTGGTATGCTTTTTGAATCTTCCTCTGAGCAGGATTATGAGACTGACAGTGCGTCTGAGGGAGAGGAGGGAGTGCAAAATTCTGGCAGTGAGTTTTCTGTCCACGAGGATTCATCTGATGATGAAGCTACTCTCAGTGCGGATGAAGCTACTCTCAGTGCGGATGAAGTGCCTGTTTTAGAGGAGGACACTGATGTGTCGATGGTGCAGCAAGAGACATCAGGATTGCAGCCTGAGGCTGCAAGGCTTCCTACTGGAAGTGCTGGACTCTGGGTTGATCCAAACATGGTGCAGCCGGTGTTGCCTGCCTTTAGTGGTGATGCAGGGTGTAGAGTGGATTGTGAACATTTTTTGCCTATACAGTTTTTTCAGTTGTTTATGGATGATGTATTTTTGGCTGAGATTGTTGAGCAGACTAATTTGTATGCTGAACAGTTTTTGAGGGACAACAATGCCAGACTTAGGCCCCGCTCTAGAGCTACCCGGTGGACTCCCACAAATCTGGATGAGATGAAGAAGTTTTTGGGTTTGACTTTTTTGATGGGCTTGATAAGGAAGCCGTCCCTGACTTCATATTAGTCTACCAGTCCCTAGATGGCAACGGCCATATTTCCTGCAATTATGAGTCGTGATCAGTATTTACTTTTGCTTCGGATGCTGCATTTTGTTGATAATGCTTTGGCGTTGCCACGAGATCACCCAGACTGTGACCGTCTTTTTAAGATTCGGCCTGTTCTTGATCACTTTGTAGATCGATTTTCAGAGATCTATACTCCAGGGAAAGAAATAGCTGTTGATGAGTCTTTGGTCCTGTTCAAGGGCCATTTGGTTTTGAGGCAGTACATTCCTAGCAAGAGGGCTCATAATGGAATTAAGATGTACATGTTGTCTGAGAGTAGGACAGGATATGTCTATAATTTCCAGGTGTACACTGGTAGGGATTCCACTATTGACCCCCCTGGTTGTCCGTCCACTTTTGGAGTTTCAGAGAAAATTGTGTGAGAACTTGCTAGAGGACTATTTAACAGAGGTCACCATTTGTACCTTGATAACTTCTACACTGCTGTGCAATTGTTTAAGGAATTGTTCAAAGTGGACACTTTTGCTTGTGGCACAATCCGCTCTAACCGTAAAGGTTACCCAAAAGAGCTTGTTTGCAAAAAGCTTCAGAGGGGACAGTGCAGTGCCTTGCGTAGTGAGGAACTTCTAGCTGTGAAATTTGTGGACAGGAGGGATGTGTACATGCTGACTACCATCCATGATGACAGTACTTCACCTGTGACTGTTTGGGGTCAGGTTGATGAAGTGCTCAAACCTGTGTGCATTGTAGACTACAATAAGCACATGGGTGGTGTCGATAGAGTAGATCAGAGGTTGGAACCTTACACTGCTGTTCGTAAGGCTTACATTTGGTATAAGAAGTTAGCCATCCATCTCTTCAATTTAGCAACTTTTAATGCTTTTGTTGTGTTCAAGGAGTGTTCTCCTGCGTCAAAGATGACTTTTGTTCAGTTTCAGGAGTCTGTGAGAGGCAGTCTTGTTGTAGTGGAACAGGCAAGTGTTCCTAGAGTTGGAGTGGTGGAGGATGTGGCTAGATTGAAAGATCGCCACTTTCCTGATTTAATTCCTCCCACGCCCAAAAAAAACAATCCCTGTAAGAGAGGTAGAGTCTGTTTGCGAAGAGGTATGCAGAAGGAGAGTCGTATGCACTGTGTTGATTGCCCTTCTAATCCTGGGCTGTGTGTGTCCACATGTTTCAGATTGTATCACACTCAAAAGAGTTTTTGGGAGCAACGGTGAGTCTAATAGTATATTGCCTGGTCTGTATGGTTTTATATAGTTGTTCAGTTTCACGGATGCCATTAGAATGATGTCTTTAGTTACTGCTGTTGTTTTTGTAGTTATAGTTTTGTATCTAGTTGCAATTGGTTTGTGTTTTCTTTCTTGTTAAAATAAATTTGATGACGGTGTGCGTGGACTGGCGCTTGGCTGAAGGTGTGCATGGACTGGCGCTTGGCTGGTGGTGTGCGTGGATTGGCGCTTGGCTGGTGGTGTGCGTGGGCTGGGCCTTGGCTGGCGGTGTGTGTGGGCTGGCGCTTGGCTGGCAGTGTGTGTGGACTGGCGCTTGGCTGGCGGTATGCGTGTGCTGGCGATGTGGGTGGGCTGGTGCTTGGCTGGCAGTGTGCGTGGGCTGGCATTTGGCTGGCAGTGTGTGTGGGCTGGCGCTTGGCTAGCAGTATGCGTGGGCTGGTGGTGTGGGTGGGCTGGTGCTTGGCTGGCGGTGTGTGTGTGGGCTGGCACTTGGCTTGCAGTGTGTGTGGGCTGTAGCTTGGCTGGTGGTATGCATGGGCTGGCGGTGTGGGTGGGCTGGTGCTTGGCTGGTGGTGTGCGTGGGCTGGCATTTGGCTGGCAGTGTGTGAGTAGTGACTTGCTGCTGGTCATTACACACTCTGCTAGTCAAACGCCACTGCAGACACTATGTCAACCACCAGCTGTGTCAGTCATGTGGGCGTATGAAAGTGATGGACCCTTGCATGGCGCTGTCTGTTGATGTGTATGTTGTAATGTGCTGGGCCCGCGGCTGGCGGTGTGAATGGTCTTGTGTGTCACGTATGAAAGGTGTGTGAATGGCCTGTAAAGAGGTTAGTGCCTTGCCGTGGCTTTACAGCTCACGAGCTGTGAGTCATTGGTTCAGGTTTTTAACCTTTTAAATATTAACAGTGCATTTCCTTTTTGTGAAATCTCTTGTTACTAGAATTTTACGCTCTGAACTTTCACTCACCCTCGTGCCAAATCCAACCAGTATGTGTGAATACTTAAGGAATTGTTCATTTTGAAGTAATATTTGTCTTTTCTGTCTCTCTCTGCCAGGGTGTACATTGTCTCCACATAGTCTGTGGATGTGAGTGTTGTAATGTTCTGGGGCTGCAGCTGGTGGTGTGAAAGTGTGTGTCAAGTATGAAAGGTGTGTGAATGGCCTGTAAAGAGGTTGGTGCCTGGTCGTGGCTTTACAGCTCACAAGCTGTGAGTCATTGGTTCAGGTTTTTAACCTTTTAATTATTAACAGTGCATTTCCTTTTTGTGAAATCTCTTGTTAATAAAATATACATTTTGAACCTTCCACTCACCCTCGTGCCAAATCCAACCAGTATGTGTGTGTACTTGAGGAACAGATTGATAGGCAGTCATATTTGTCTCATCGGTCTTCCTGTGCTAAGGTGTAGTCTGTCTCTAGGGAAAATTTACCAACTTTAGATATTTCTGTAAAGCAAACAAAATGAGGAGTGCTGGGTGGTGTGCCTCTCATGGATCCCAACAAGTTTTTTTACTCACAATGCCATGCAAACATCAAAATGTGACTATAGTCACGCATTTTCCTTGCATTACTGTGTCATAATATTCTGGTGTCAAAAAAACGACAATTTTCCTGCCATCCAGCATTCCCCTCAGGTCTCCCGATAAAAATGCTACCTTATTCGTGTGGGTGGGTCAAGTACCCGTAACAGGCAAGGGCCCAAAACGTATTGAGGCGACATCAAAATTACCAATCACAAAACAACCTGCTTTTGCAAAGGGGGTCACCTGGGTTTTTGGCCCCCGGCTCGGCGGCCATCTTGGGAAACCTACCAAACCCACACATTTCTGAAAACTAGACACCCGGGGGAGTACAGCAAGGTATGGCTTGCTTGGACCCCCCAACGTTTTCCTACCCAGAATCCCCTGCAAACCTCAAATTTAGCTGTAACAACCACATTTTTCTCAAATTTCTGTGTGGGAAAATTCTGGAATCTGCATGGATCCACAATTTTCCTACCACCCAGCATTCCCCAGGTCTCCCGATAAAAATGGTACCTCACTCGCATGGGTGGGTCAAGTACCCGCGACAGGCAAGGGCCCAAAACGTATTGAGGCGACATCAAAATTAAATTACCTATCACAAAACAACCTGGTTTTGCAAGGTGGGTCACCTGGGTTTTTGGCCCTGGGCTCGGCGGCCATCTTGGAAAACCAACCAAACCCACACATTTCTAAAAACTAGACACCCGGGGGAGTCCAGCGAGGTATGGCTTGCGTGGACCCCCTAACGTTTCCTACCCAGAATCCCCTGCAAACCTCATATTTAGCTGAAAAAAATCACATTTTTCTCAAATTTCTGTGGGGGAAAGTTCTGGAATCTGCATGGATCCACAAATTTCCTACCACCCAGTGTTCCCCCCAGGTCTCCCAATAAAAATGGTACCTCACTCGTGTGGGTGGGTCAAGTACCCGCGACAGGCAAGGGCCCAAAACGTATTGAGGCGACATCAAAATTACCTATCACAAAACGACCTGGTTTTCAAAGGGGTGTCACCTTGGTTTTTGGCCCCGGACTCGGCAGCCATCTTAGGAAACTACCAAACACACACATTTCTGAAAACTAGACACCCAGGGGAGTCCAGTGAGGTATGGCTTGCGTGGATCCCCCAACGTTTTCCTACCCAGAATCCCCTGCAAACCTCAAATTTAGCTGAAAAAACCACATTTTCCACATATTTTTGTGTGGAATCACCGTGCCGGCACAAATGTCCTATCCCACAGAGTTCCCCTCAGTCTCCCGAGTAAAATGATACCTCACTTGTGTGGGTGTCCAATGCAAAATTGGCTAAAAACGTATTTTTAAAAAAATGTAGTGCTTAGAATTCTCGGTGCTATACCCTTAATCCTTATGTTTTGGGCTCTTCCCAGTCACAGGCCCTTACCCCACCCACACACTAGACCTACCCACACAAGTGAGGTACCAATTCTCTGGGAAGACTTTGGGGAATGCGTGGTAGGGGGAATTTTGTGGATCCACGCAGATTACAGAACTTTCCACCACAGAAATGTGAGGAAAATGTGTTTCTTTTGACAAAGTTTGAGGTTTGCAAGGGATTCTGGGTAACAGAACCTGGTGAGAGCCAGACAAGTCACCCCATCCTGTATTCTCCTGGGTGTGTAGTTTTAAAAAATGTATAGGTTTGTTAGGTTTCCCTAGGTGCCGGCAGAGCTAGCATTCAAAATCTACAGCTAGGCACTTTGCAAAAAAAGGGTCTGTTTTCACTGTGAAAATGCGGTGTGTCCACGCTGTGTTTTGGGCCGTTTCCTGTCACGGGCACTAGCCCTACCCACAAAAGCGAGGTACCATTTTTCTCGGAAGAGTTTGGGAAATGCGGGGTGAGTGGAATTTTGTGGATCCACACAGATTCCTGAACTTTCCACCAGAGAAATGTGAGGAAAATGTGGGTTTTTTTTTTACAAAGTTTGAGGTTTGCAAGGGATTCTGGCTAACAGAACCTGGTGAGAGCCAGACAAGTCACCCCATCCTGTATTCCCCTAGGTGTCTAGTTTTCAAAATGTATAGGTTTGCTAAGTTTCCCTAGGTGCCAGCAGAGCTAGAGTTCAAAATCTACAGCTAGGCACTTTGCAAAAAAAGGGTCAGTTTTCACTGTGAAAATGTGGTGTGTCCACGTTGCGTTTTGGCCATTTCCTGGCGCAGGCTCTATGCCTACCCACACAAGTGAGGTACCATTTTTCCTGGAAGACTTTGGGAAATGCGGGGTGGGTGGAATTTTGTGGATCCACGCAGATTCCAGAACTTTCCACCACAGAAATGTGATGAAAATGTGTTTTTTTTTTACAAAGTTTGAGGTTTGCAAGGGATTCTGGGTAACAGAACCTGATGAGAGCCAGACAAGTCACCCCATCTTGTATTTCCCTGGGTGTCTAGTTTTCAAAAATGTATAGGTTTGCCAGGTTTCCCCAGGTGCCCGGCAGAGCTAGGATTCAAAATCTACAGCTAAGCACTTTGCAAAAAAAGGGTACATTGTCACTGTGAAATCGTGATTTGTCCACGTTGCATTTTGGGCCGTTTCCTGTCATGGGCACTAGGCCTACCCACACAAGTGAGGTCCCATTTTTCTCGGAAGACTTTGGGGAATGCGGGGTGGGTGGAATTTTGTGGATCCAAGCAGATTCCAGACAAAGTTTGGAGTTTGCAAGGGATTCTGGGTAACAGAACCTGGTGAGAGCCAGACAAGTCACTCCATCCTGTATTCACCTGGGTGTCTAGTTTTAAAAAATGTATAGGTTTGCTAGGTTTCCCCAGGTGCCGGCAGAGCCAGGGTTCAAAATCTACAGCTAGGTACTTTGCAAAAAAAGGGTACATTTTCACTGTGAAATCGTGATTTGTCCACGTTGCATTTTGGGCTGTTTCCTGTCGTGGGCACTAGGCCTACCCACACAAGTGAGGTACCATTTTTCTCGGAAGACTATGGGGAATGCGGGGAGGGTGGAAATTTGTGGATCCAAGCAGATTCCAGACAAAGTTTGAAGTTTGCAAGGGATTCTGGGTAACGGAACCTGGTGAGAGCCAGACAAGTCACCCCATCCTGTATTCACCTGGGTGTCTAGTTTTAAAAAATGTATAGGTTTGCTAGGTTTCCCCAGGTGCCGGCAGAGCTAGGGTTCAAAACCTACACCTAGGTACTTTGCAAAAAAAGGGTCCGTTTTCACTCTGAAAATGTGGTTTGTCCACGTTGTGTTTTCGGCCGTTTCCTGTCATGGGCTCTAGGCCTACCCACACAAGTGAGGTACCATTTTTCCTGGAAGACTTTGGGGAATGCGGGGTCGGTGGAATTATGTGGATCCACGCAGATTCCAGAACTTTCCACCACAGAATTGTGATGAAAATTTGTTTGTTTTTTACTAAGTTTGAGGTTTGCAAGGGATTCTGGGTAACAGAACCTGGTGAGAGCCAGACAAGTCACCCCATCCTGTATTCCCCTAGTTGTCTAGTTTTCAAAATGTATAGGTTTGCTAAGTTTCCCTAGGTGCCAGCAGAGCTAGAGTTCAAAATCTACAGCTAGGCACTTTGCAAAAAAAGGGTCAGTTTTCATTGTGAAAATGTGGTGTGTCCACATTGCGTTTTGGCCGTTTCCTGTCGCAGGCTCTAGACCTACCCACACAAGTGAGGTACCATTTTTCCTGGAAGACTTTGGGAAATGCGGGGTGGGTGGAATTTTGTGGATCCATGCAGATTCCAGAACTTTCCACCACAGAAATGTGATGAAAATGTGTTTTTTTTTTTACAAAGTTTGAGGTTTGCAAGGGATTCTGGGTAACAGAACCTGATGAGAGCCAGACAAGTCACCCCATCTTGTATTTCCCTGGGTGTCTAGTTTTCAAAAATGTATAGGTTAGCCAGGTTTCCCTAGGTGCCGGCAGAGCTAGGATTCAAAATCTACAGCTAGGCACTTTGCAAAAAAAGGGTACATTTTCACTGTGAAATCGTGATTTGTCCACGTTGCGTTTTGGGCTGTTTCCTGTCGTGGGCACTAGGCCTACCCACACAAGTGAGGTACCATTTTTCTCGGAAGACTTTGGGGAATGCGGGGTGGGTGGAATTTTGTGGATCCAAGCAGATTCCAGACAAAGGGGCCGATTCCGATCTCGGCCGGTAGGGCACCGAATCGGATTCGGCTTAACCGGATCCGATTCGGAGCCCTATTTCCCGACCGAGTCGTACGTGCGTCCGGGCGAGCGAGTACGATGCGTGCGCTCGCAAAATCTCCGACCGACTCGTTCGCAGGACCCGACCGCTCCGACCGACTCACATGGGGACGACGCGCACCTCGCAATGGAGACGTTCCCCGGCCGGGTAAGTATGATGCGCACCTCGACCGCTCCGACCGACTCGCGCAGTCCGGCTCCAAGGAGCTGTCGGAGCCGCACTTTGGGGGTCCGTGTCGGACCCCCCTGGAAGCGTAGGTGCGCGAGTCGCACACAGGGGGGACCCATGGGTCCCCCCTACACGTGCATGTATGGTGCGACCCGCATCGACGCGAACACGCTGTAGGGGGCGCCCTTGTTCGCGTCGTGCCCATTGAGTCAATGGGAGCCCGTGTACGCGTTGTACGACTGGCTCCCATTGACTTCAATGGGAGTCCGACCGAATCAAGTCCGATAGCATACGTGCGCATCGTACTCGTTCGGTCGGACTGCTAGGGTCCGATTCGGTCGTAAATCTCTCCGGGTCCGGCTCGGTCGGGGAGATTTCCGGCCTGAATCGGAATCGGCCCCAAAGTTTGAAGTTTGCAAGGGATTCTGGGTAACAGAACCTGGTGAGAGCCAGACAAGTCACTCTATCCTGTATTCACCTGGGTGTCTAGTTTTAAAAATGTATAGGTTTGCTAGGTTTCCCCAGGTGCCGGCAGAGCTAGGGTTCAAAATCTACAGCTAGGTACTTTGCAAAAAAAGGGTCAGTTTTCACTTCTGAAAATGTGGTTTGTCCATGTTGCGTTTTCGGCAGTTTCCTGTCATGGGCTCTAGGCCTACCCACACAAGTGAGGTACCATTTTTCCTGGAAGACTTTGGGGAATGCGGGGTCGGTGGAATTATGTGGATCCACGCAGATTCCAGAACTTTCCACCACAGAATTGTGATGAAAATGTGTTTTTTTTTACAAAGTTTGAGGTTTGCAAGGTATTCTGGGTAACAGAACCTGGTGAGAGCCAGACAAGTCACCCCTTCCTGTATTTACCTGGTTGTCTAGTTTTAAAAAATGTATAGGTTTGCTAGGTTTCCCTAGGTGCCGGCAGAGCTAGGGTTAAAAATCTACAGCTAGGCACTTTGCAAAAAAAGGGTCAGTTTTCACTGTAAAAATGAAGTGTGTCCACGTTGCGTTTTGAGCCGTTTCCTGTCGCGGGCACTGGGCCTACCCATACAGGTGAGGTACCATTTTAATCGGGAGAGTTAAGGTAACACAGAATTGTAGAGCAACTGTTATTAACTATTGACTTTCGATGCATTTCTGCCTTCCAAATGAAAGACAATGTGTAAAAAAGAAGACACTTTGAAAAATGTCCTATAATTCTCATGCATGTATGGGTACTCACAATTTCGGAAATGTGAAAATAGCTACTGTTTCTAAACTCTATATTTTGTTTCAATTTCAGAAATACATAGGTGTCTTTCATCCTGATTTTTCACTGTATATATTTTCCCATATGGATCGCTATATACCCGGTACATAATAAAAAACAATTGTAAGATGCTGCTCAGTTATTGGCTCTGGGTTCGTCGGGTTCTTGGTGAACCTACAATTCCTATATATCCCCACAACCAGAAAGGTCCAGCGGATGTAACAGTATATTGCTTTCAAACATCTGTCATAATTAGAAGAAGTTACAGGTGAAAACGTTGGCACAAATGGCTGGTTTTTTTCAACTCATTTTCAATTTGTCCTATTTTCAACAGTTATTTTCTATAAAGAAGCCTTGAAGGATCTACACAACTGACCCCTTGCTGAGTTCAGAATTTTGTCTACTTTTCTAAAATGTATAGCTTTCCAGGGTCCATTATTGCTTTTATACCCATTTCTACCATTAACTGGAAGAAGGTTGAAAGCACAAAAAATAGCAAAAATAGGCTATGTCCCAGTAAAATGCCAAAACTGTGTATAAAATGCTGGTTTTCTGACAAATGTCTGTCAGTCCCTGAAAGCTGGGAAAATGGAGATTTCAGCCCCACAAACCCTTTTTTGATACCATTTGCAGGGAAAAAACCAGACGCTTTCATTTGCAGCACTTTTTTCCCATTTTTCCACAAAAAAAACAATGTAGCTGTAATTTAGCTACTTTCTGGGTCTCCTCCAGGGGAATCCACAAACCTTGGGTACCTTTAGAATCCCCGTGGTGTTGGAAGTAAAGGACGCAAATTTGGCATGGATACCTTATGTGGTCAAAAAGTTACAGGGGCCTAAGCGTGAACTACCCCAAATAGCCCAAAAAAAGGCTTAGCAAAGGGGGGGAAAGGCCTAGCAGCGAAGGGGTTAATTTAAAAAAATATAACTACGCAAACATAATACTTTATACATATACATATATTTACTTTAAAATAATTTATTAACTATTATCTTTATTTAATTTTTAAACTTTTAAATTATATAAAAATAAAATATATACATATATCAATAATTTACAATTAAAAAAAACATTATATAATTAATAAAAACATTAAACTATTTTTAAAAAACGTACATTTCGCAATACAATAAAAGTAGGAAAATGTTGGATAGCGAAATAATAAAATTTACTATTCCAACTCCAGTGAGTGCAACAGTAGGGAAAGTGTTGGATAGCGGAGAGGTAAAAATTACTATTCCCACTCCAGTGAGTGCAACAGTAGGGAAAATGTTGGATAGCGGAGGGGTAAAAATTACTATTCCCACTCCAATGAGTGCAACAGTAGGCAAAGTGTTGGATAGCAGAGAAACAAAAATTACTAATAACATTTAAACAATTGGAAAAATTTAAATCTTAAGAATAAATAAACAATATTTTAAAAATATATGATTAAATATATTAAACATATAAAAAGAACACATATTATAATGTTAATTACATATAACAAAAAGGTACAAATATTATATAAAATAAATTAATAAATATATTTATAAACAATATTTATTCAAAAGGAACAAATATTAACAAAGAAACAAATTATTTAAAACATAAATGTATTTATTTTAATTTCTACCCTATAACACCACACAAATAAAAAAGGCTTCAACATTTTTATTTAAATGTATTTTCATAATTAACATATTTAATAATGAATGTAAAAAATATTATTAATAAAAAAGATAATAAACAGCCATTGAGTACACATTCTTTAACACTATAATATCCACAACACACACCTAAAATTAATTACACAATTACCATAATTAATTACTAATTAATTTAAATTAATTAACAACTAATTAATAATTCATCATTAAAAAATAAATTACTTCCCATCTTTCCCACCATTTACACCTATAAATACCACAACACGCGCCTAAAATTAAGTACACAATCACCATAATTGATTACTAATTAATTAATTTTAATTAATTAACAACTAATGAATAATTCATCAATAAAAAATAAATTACTTCCCACCATTCCCACCATTTGCACCTATAAACACCACAACACACACCTAAAATTAATTACACAATTACCATCATTAATTACTAATTAATTAATTTAAATTAATTAACAACTAATTATTAAATAATCAATAATAAATTGATTTACACATTTAACACTATAACATCTCAATTAAACAAATATTAATAAATAAAAATTATTCAATAAATGTTATATAATTAAATTACTTCCCATCCTATTCCCCTATAAACCCACAACCACGCTACGGAACTAAAAAGGCAAAATTCAAATAAGAAAAAAATTAATAACTACTAACATTTTAACACATATAATAAAAATACAAACAATTCTTATACAAAAAAAAAAAAACATCACACACATATAAAATATATACTAAAATACATTACATTAATAAAAAATCGATATATTTTTTTTTTATATTAACTCATTTTTATTAAGCATCAAGAAAAGGTCACAATGACAGCATAACCACAGAGGGGCGCGCAGGCCCCGGGGTTGCAGAACATTCAGCCATTTTGATTCTCAGATTCGAATAACCCTAGGCCATGTCAAGCCCCCCGGCAAGATAACTGATGCTCATTTTTCGAAGAAACAAACCCCTGAGGAAGGTCTCCAACCTGGAACCTACCCTTAAAATACCCCTTGCCCTCCCCCCCTAAAACATACCCCCCCTCCCGTCCCGGTGGTGAAGAAGGTGTGCCGTATAAACCTGAGAAGCATGAGTGTAACCATGGATTAAAAAAATGCGGCGTGGGGCCTCCTCCATTCGAGCCTTAGGGGCCGATCTACTACTGGTCGGACCGAGGTCGTCTTAGACTTGAAAAAGGTGCATAGCCCTTACGGAGGGTGGACATACTGCAGAGGGCAGACCCCGGGATAGGAAGGTGACCAGTGGGCCCCACTTGTGCTTGAAGCCCTCATAGTTATCCCTAAAAATGTCCGCCAAGCGTTCCATGGAGAGGATCCTCCATAAACGGGCGTGCCACAACGAGATCGCTGGTGTTTCTGTCTTTTTCCATGCAGCTGCTATGGTGAGTTTCGCCGCCCCCAAGCATGTCCATATGATCGCCTTGTCAGCGTTTGTTTGGTGCTCTAAAGCCAGGTCCCTGATGCCCAGGAGGGCATACTCTATGGTGGCGGGAATGGGATACCCCAGCATGTCTTTAAGGTGGGAGAGAATTTCCTCCCAGAAGGGGCGAACGCTCGGGCAGTCCCACCAGATGTGGCGAAAGTCTCCCTGGAGCCCACAACCCCGCCAACAAAGATCAGAGGTATCGGGGAAGATTCGTCGGAGCTTGGTAGGGTACAAATACCAGTCATGTAGCGTCTTGTAGTGGGCTTCCCGTAGGGCCATGGACTTGTTGTGTTTAGTGATGTCGCCCCAGACGTGTTTCCATTCATCTTCGGTGACATCTCTGCCTAGGACTTGCTCCCAGAAGGACATGTAGCGTGCACGGGGTGCGTGCAATGTGTTCAGAAGTATGTCGTAAAGGGAGGAGATAGCGCCTTTCATGGTACCTGCCTTGTGTATCACCATTCGCTCCAGGGGTGTTAGTTCCCTAGTAGCTGCCTCTCTAATGTGCGGGAGTGTAACCCAGTGTTTAAGCTGGAGATAGTGGTAGTATTCACTATGAGGAAGCGCAAATTCTCTCTTACAACTGTCAAATGTCAGTACGTCATAGTTATGGAACAAATCTGAGAGTTTTATGCAGCCTCCCTCCCTCCAGCAATCGAAGGGCCCCTCGCGTAGCGCTGGTGGGAACGCCGGGTTAAAATGTATTGGAGTATAGGGGGAGGGAAATGAAGTCCAACCCTCCCGCCTTGTGAGTTGGTCCCAGACGGTCAAGGTGGTACGTGTGGGGGTGCTAATGTAAGCGTTTGTGGGCCGATCTCCCTTAGGTTTCCAAAGGACATCCCAAATGCATCTTCCTACAACCGAGCGGTCCATATGTAACCAATGTTTGTCCGACTCCCTCGCGGACCACTCCGTCACCACTCTTAGTTGTGAGGCCTGATAATATAATGCGAAATCAGGCAGAGCCAATCCCCCTTTATTCCTTGGGCGTCTTAGCACATGGTACGGTAAGCGCGCCCTCCCTCCCTGCCATATGAATTTAGTGATCAATGAACGAAGATGTGGCAATAGATTCCGGTCAAGTGCGATAGGTAGGGCTTGGAACAGATAGAGCAATTTGGGCAGAATTGACATTTTAACCGTGTTAATTCGTCCGAACCAGGAGAGGTAGAGGGGGGACCATCTCTTAAGGTCTTGCTGTAGTTGCGCCAGCAAAGGTGGGTAGTTAGCCTTGTAGAGGTCGCTAAGCTTAGCCGTAAGTTGTACCCCCAGATACAGCAAGGAGTGTTTGGCCCATTGTAGGGCTGTCTGGTTCCTTAATCCATTTGCCTCAGCAGTAGAAAGGGTAAGGTTAAGTATGGACGATTTGGACAAATTTACTTTAAAACCTGCCACCCGTTCAAATTGATTTAGTTCTTCTTGTACCGCCCGTAGCGAAGAGGCAGGGTTCGTAAGTGTAAGCAAAATGTCATCGGCAAAAAGAGATGCTTTATGTTCTACGCCACTAAACTGAATGCCTCGAATTTCATCATTTGACCTAAGTTTGGCTGCTAGGGGTTCGATACTGAGAGCAAATAAAAGGGGGAAAGCGGACACCCCTGCCTGGTACCCCTACTCAAAGAAAAGGGAAGGGAACTACAACCATTGACCGTGACCCGTGAGAGTGGGAGATCGTAGTTGGCCTTGACCATGTTAAGAAATGTGTCCCCGAAACCAAATTTACGCATTGTTAAAAAAGGAAGGACCAGTCCACCCTGTCGAAGGCCTTCTCCGCGTCCAAGCCCACCAGAACTGCAGGAATCTTAAATTTGGATACTTTCTCAATCAGATGAATGGTGCGTCTGATATTATCGTGTGTTTGCCTGCCTTTTATAAAACCCGATTGGTCCGGGTGGATTAAGTCGACCAACAGGTTTTCGAGTCTGGCCACCAGGATCGCGGAGTAGAGCTTTGCATCGAGGTTAAGGAGAGCTATGGGTCTGTACGAGCCACAGAGTTGGGGATCTTTTCCCGGCTTGGGAATCACTGTTATCACAGCCTCAGCCATTGAACGAGAAACTCATGCGTCCTGAGCTACGGCCTGAAATAGAGTGGTAAGATGGGGGACTAGTTCAGAGGCATAGCATTTAAAGAATTGCGCCGTTAGGCCGTCGGGTCCCGGGGCTTTATGTAGTTTGAGCCTTGCGATAGCTTCCCTCACCTCCTCCTGGGCGATGGGGGAATCCAACGAGTCGGCTATCGCAGGGGGAATTTGCGGAAGCGTCACAGAGTCAAGATATTGTTGTTGTGAAATCGAATCGGGGGTAGTACCTTGGTAAAGCTGCCCATAGAAATCACCAAAAAGGTTGGCTTTAGCGGTGTCGGTGTGTGTGAGTTGGCCCCTGTGGTCCAAAATGCCCCCAATATATTCACGTTCCCTCTTTACCCTGAGTTGGCGAGCCAGATGTGAACCCACCTTGTCACCCTGTGCAAAAGACGTTTGACGAAGCTTTAACAGAGTGTATTCTGCTCGATTAGTGTATATAGAACGTAATTTGCCCCGGAGGGCAGTGAGATGTCGCAGCGACACGCGCGCGGGTGTGGCTTTGTGTGTCTGTTCAGCTATCTGTAACTCCTGCTCAAGAGCTATGCGTTCTCTCGTCCTCTGTTTGTTTAGGGTTGCATTGAGTTGGAAGCATTTTCCCCGTAGCACTGCCTTGAAAGCGTCCCAATTGTTCTGCGGGGATGTGTCTTGTGGAATGTTATGGGTGAAGAAGTCGGTGATGGACGCCCTTAGTTCCTCCCTGAGGGCCCTATCCCGTGTAAGCGCCAACGGGAAATACCATCTGGGGGAGCTAGATTTAGGACCGATCCAGGCCAGACTGATGGTGATCAGGCTATGATCGGAGATAGAGATCGGCAGTATTTGCGCTGCCTGTAGCGGCCCCAGCAGGGTTTGGCTAATGAAACTATAGTCAATCCTGGAGTATGTCTGGTGGACGTGTGAGTAGTGCGTGTAGTCTTTGGTGGTGGTGTGAAGGGAGCGCCAGGCATCGCAGAGGCCGAGCGCAAGTATTTTCTGTTTGACCCCTTGGGAAAAAGAGCCGGTAGGTGCCCGTGTCGAGTGGGAACTGTCCAGTGACCCGTGCCAGGTTAAATTAAAGTCTCCTAACAATATAATGGGGCCCTCTGCAAATCCCCCTAATAGGTCGAGAACAGTGGAAAGGAAAACGGCTTGGCCCGAATTGGGACCGTATAGGGAAACGAACGTGCATAAGGTGCCCTTCAGCCGTCCCTTCACCATAAGTAATCTCCCCTCCCGATCTGTTTTGGTGGCTTCGGGCTGAAACTTAGTTGTGCTACGAAAGAGTAGCGCTACTCCATTGTGTTTAGTGGTTGCCGAGGAGGTATAGATCAGGGGATACTCCCTATGTCGGAGCCTCATGACTTCAGATCGTTTGAGGTGAGTCTCTTGGAGAACCACTACATCCAATTTGTGATCTGCGAGATATTTCCATATTTTCTGACGTTTCTGGGGGGAGTTCAACCCTTTGACGTTCCACGATGCTACAGTAATCATTGGATTGGTTGATCCCATCCCCCTCCGCTTGTGATCCACGGCCCCCTTGAGCATGCGTTGGTGGCCTCTCTCACTGAGATGTGATCTATCCCACCCGCCGGTGCCATGTACTCAAAGTCTTCGCACCCAATCCCACTGAATACCAAGAGACATAAAAAAATAGACAATAAAACCCAGACTTCACCACCAGGACCCCACCCTCCCCCACAAAAGAACCCCCAACAAACCCCTAAACTGAAAGCCGGAGGACCAACGGGTCCACGGCTCGTGATGTTTCCAAAAGAAAGAGGAAGAATTGTGGGTAGCACGGGCAAGGCCCGCACCCCCCGATTGCCATATCATAGTGACTAGTGAGCTTTTCAATACGAATCAGAGGAAGATAGAAAATAAAAACCTCAGTGTCCGTATTGTTCGATCTTCAGTTCAGATGATCTCAGTCCGGCCGTTCCCCAAGCCAGGGTCCCATCCGGAGGGAGCACTGTCGATTCCCAGGAAGATAACCCGGTCCGAGATCCCAGGGGAGCGGCAATTATGTAGAGTCGGGATCCTTAGTTGGGCCTATCATGATTCACCGTGACTTCGTGACCGTGTGCCAAGGCCTGGAGCCTCTCCTGGCTCTCTCCGCCTCCGCCGGGGAGCCCGATGTGGATGCCTCTTCTGGGAGAGGGAGACCAAGGATGCGGATGCCGTCGGGAAGCTCTGTCACGTGGTGTGATTTGTTTCGATATTCGAATGTGAGGCCAAAAGGAAATGTCCAGCGGTAACGAATATTCTCCTCTTGTAGCTTGGCGGTGATCGGTCTCAGCGAGTGGCGTCTGGCCAAGGTGGAGGGGGCCAGATCTTGGTAGAGGGAGCATCTGTGGTCTTGAAAGGACACCTCCTTCTTCTTTCTCGCTGCAGATAAGATAGCCTCCTTCGTTTTGAACGAGTGTAACTTAACCAAGACGTCTCTTGGACGCTTGCGGCCTCCAGCCTGTAGAGTGCCCACGCGGTGGACCCGGTCCAGTTCGAGCTTCAGTTGTTGGGGGGCCAGGAGCTCCGCAAAGAGGCCCTGTCACAAATGCCTCGAGATCGGGCCCTTCCGCCCCCTCCTCCAGGTCCCGGATTCGTATGTTCTCTCGCCGGGTTCTATTTTCCAAGTCCTCCGCCTTCAACAGCACTTGCTGGAGCTGGGCCTGGAGGCCTTGATGGGAGTCTTGCATTTTAGCGGTGGTCGTCGTCAGTTCTTGTGTCTGCTCCTCCACCTCCAACACTCTGGAGCCCACGGAGTCCACATCCTGGCGTAGAGTCGTCATTTTCTCGGTGAGGTCGGCTTTCATCTGTTCCACGGAGGAGCGCAAGTCCTGTTTGATCTCCAGGCAGAGCTCTGCCCTGAAGTCACGGAGGGCGGCAACCAAGTCCTCACGGGTGAGCCCCATAGTCTGCGGGTGGCTGGTCTCCGCTGAGGGGATATCCTTTTCAGCAGACTTAAAGTAGCGGGAAACCTTGTTCGCAGATTTCTTGGGAGGCATAAGGTCGCCGCCCTGCAAGGTCAAGGATCCCTAAAGCTTACTACTGTGCAGGCGCTGGTGGCCCCGAGTAAATGCGTGGTCGCCACACGCAGCGAAACCAGGCCCCTGCAGAGTGGACTGGTCGCCCTGTTAAAGTCAGGCAGAGAATGACACGAACCGGCTGATTGCCTCGACGCCTCTCCTCTCAGACCAATTCTTTGGGACTGCTGGTGGATGCTGATGGGTGCTCCCCACTGATCGCCGTTCGACTCCCTCTCAAGGCCCCGGGTGCAAGGGGATCACCATCGCGTATCCCTGACCGCCGCCATCTTAGGGTCAGGCGGGGCACTCATGGCTCACATTCCCCGGCCCCTCCATCTGGCACACGGCGTTAGAAGACGAATAAAGAAGAGACTGACCCGCTCTAAGTGTGTGCATCAGCTGCCTCCCTGCTGCTCCTCTGCACTCCTCATAGAGCCGCTGCCTCTCCGCAGCCGCTTTGGAGCGCTAAAATGGCGCCGGAGATGTGTCGGCCGCAACCACTATCCCATCGGGTCCGCTGGACGTGGCGTCCGCCCCCGGCATTCCCTCACAGGACCGCAGAATTGGGGGACTACTCCTCCATCCGTGGCAAGGGAAGGCGCCTCCGGTGTCCACCGCCGTCGGGTGTGGGAGATGGTAGAGGCTCCGTCCCGTCCTTCTACGCCATCCCGTTATTGGCCTCGGGGGTCCGGCGAGCGATTATAGAAGGTAAGAAACTCGCCACCGCTCGTCCGCTTCTCGCTTCCCCGGGTCTCGACACTTCCTGTGATGTTGTGGGCAACAGGCAGGCCAAGCAGGGCTCACTATGTGTCCGGAATGCTCATGGGGCAATCATCGGGGTCCGGAGCTGAAGCGGCTCACGACCGCTCAGCCATCTTATTGGCCACGCCCCCAAAATCGTTATTTTTAACAACTATCTTTTTGCAAACGATATTAAACACTTCGATATTTTTTAAATCTATATTACTTACCTAAAATCGATATTCTTCACGAAAATTTGTCTGTCAATATTTCTGACCCACGATATTTTTGCCATGATATTTGTGCAATTCGATATTTTTTACTCGATATTCTGTCTCTGCACCAGCTTTTGCATCAAGATCTTTGACAACTACTGAGGAAAAGTATCCAACAATAGAGAAGGAAGCATAGTGGGCTCTAGAACAGTCTAGGGCATTTGTGTAGGGGGACCTATTACAGTTCATTGTGACCACAAGCCTTTGGTGAAATTACTGCAAGTGCTTCTGCCAGGATACCTCATATTTCTATGTGTTTGCAGGAGTTTGTGTATAAAATCATTTACATGCCAGTCAAAGATAACATGGTTGCAGATTGATTATCCTGTATGCCAACACAGCTTGAGGAGTGTGAGGAATTACTGTCTTGTTGCATTAATCATGATGGTGGATGTCCTGCAGAGAAGAAGGAGGAATGGGAGAAGGAATATAAAGATAACAGGTTATTGCAAGAGGTAGCTACATTCATAGGGGATAATGGCCAAACAAAAGGAACTTGAAGGACAATATTAAACCCTTTTTGGGAGGTACATTCCAAATTATCGGTAGAAGGTGACAGGATTTTAAGAGGGGAGAGAATTGTTCCTCCGTTGAGTGTACGGAGTAGCATCCTGCAGTTATGCCATGAGGGCCATTTTGGTATTGGAGGTACAAAGTCAGTAGTAAAAAAGTTATTTTGATGGCCCTGGGTGGATTCTGAAATTGAGAGCATGGTCAGAGAGTGCATGGAATGCTCCAGAGCTGACAAAGTCTTTGCAAACACTTTGGCCTCCTATGAGTAAGGGTCATTTTGAAAAGAACCCATGGGAATCTATAGCCATTGACATTATGGGACCTGTTGGACTCTATCAAGAGTATGTCAACGTGATTATGGATCTTTTTTCAAGATGGTTTGTAGTCAAGGTGCAGAAGGCAGACACTAACGCTGTTTTGGTGTTTTTGAATCATGTGTTTAGTTTGAAAGGGATTCCTGCCACCATTCTGAGTGACAACAGAGTGCAATTTCAGTCTAATGCATTTAAGCAATATTGTGACAGGACTGGAGTTACATTAAAGACCACGGGCCAGATGTACGACCCGCCAATTAGCGAGTCGCAAATTGCGTCGCATTTGCAACTCGCAATTTGCGTCTCGCTAATTGGGATGCACAACAGTGTCTGAGACACTGGTTGCGATTCCCAATGGGGTCGCAAATTGCATGCCTCATGATTATTAATTAGGCTGCCGCAAATTGCGACCCCATTGGGAATGGCTGGCACTCCCAGGGATAGTGGCCTGCTGGGGTCAGCAGACCTCCATGTCTGGGACTGCTTTTAAATAAAGCAGTTTTCTTTTTTTAAATGCAGCCGGTTTTCTTTAAAGGAAAACGGGATGCATTTCAAAAAATTAAAATGAAACTTTACAGTTTCCTTTTTTAAGGGCAGGCAGTGATCCCTGGGACCACTGCCTGCCCTGAAAAAATATTTGTGCATGCATTCACAAAGGGGAAGGGGTCCCCTGGGGACCCCTTCCCGTTTGTGAGTGCCTTTACCACCCTTCTGAGAAGGGTGGTAAACTGCGAGTGTTTTGCGACCGCAATTGCGGTCGCAAAACATTCTTACATAGCTTAAGGAGTTGCTATTAGGAAGGGACGCCCTTGGAACACCCCTTCCTAATAGCGAGTCGCTAATCGGATTAGTACATGGGCCACTGGTTTTTTGTGGGTGCAAATGGGTCTAAAACCCATTTGCGCCCTCAAAAAACCTTTATACATCTGGCCCCACATCTCTTTACAACCCGAGTGGGAATGGCATGGTTGAGAGATTCAACTGTATCATTAAGGGAGTGGTTCAAGCAGCTTGTGCTAGTAAGAACGATTGGGTGGTTCAATTGCTTAAAGCAGTTTGGGCTTATAGAGATACGAGGAATGATGCCACTGGGTCATCACCTTTTTAAATAATGAGAGGGAGGAATCCAAGGACAAAGTACAATCCTGGTTGGTTGTTTAGCACATGTTTCGAACCATGGTAAGTGGAGACAGTCAGAGTCACCATGGCTAAAGGTCACAAAAAAATCAAAGCTTACTGATTTCAAAAATAGTAATAAACGGGTGAATGTTGAAGTTGGAGATTAGGTTTGCATAAGGAAACCAGGGTTTGTAACAAAAGTTAATAGTAAATTTTATGAACCAGAAGAAGTGGTGGAAGTTTTGCATAATGTGATTCGCTTGAGTAATGGAAAATAGTGGAATCTCAAACATATAGCTTTATGTAATAACGATGGATGGAATGAAAGTATGGACAGTAAACAATTGGAATTGTTGGATATGGATTGATTAAGACACACAAGAGAATGCAGTAGAATAAGTTGGGGGTCCAGTAACAAATGCGTCTGGGCCATCCACATCAGGTTATTCTATGGAAGTATCTAACTTTCGGATAAAACCATGGATGTATTGCAATGTGAATCAGACAATGTTCAGGATAGTGAGGAGTCACATCTCTGTGTTGGAGTAAGTACAGCAGAAAAATGGTCAGGAAACCACCTGAATGGTTAAAGGACTTTATTGTTGAATGGGTAAATAGATATTATGGCTTGAGCAATTCGATTTTAAGTCTTGTTTTATGGGGGGGTGGTGGTGTTGTGTTATAAGTTGATATGTGCAATAAGATGATATGTTTAGACCCACATTAAAGGGGGGTTGTTGTGAGCTTGTGTATGGTTGCCATGGTATTACATATTGTTGACTATTGAATGTGTTCTGTATTCTTTGAATGTCAGGGGGATTCTTGCTGGCAGTTTATTACTGGCATTGTACAGTGCGGATCATGTTACCCTAACTCTACACTTTAGGGAATAAAGAGTTTGGAAACAAATACTATATGGTGTGATCGCTACATTGTTCTTCAGAAGGCAAGGGCCCGCTGGCAGACTCTTTTAGACACTGAATACTCGGAATATGACTGGGTATCCTTGCTAGATATGCATGACAGAGAAATTTGTGCCTCAATTCATACACATTTCTAAAATTCACCTCGCTCAAAATCATGCACAACTGTTATCTCCCGTTAGTCTTCGCAGAGCGGGGATTTGTCCAATTGAGCTCTGCTGGAGATGCAAAGAGTCAGTATACAACCTAATGCACATCGTTTGGTTATATCCTTGATTGTCTTGTTCCTGGCGAGAGGTGTGACAAACACTACAGTCAAACAGCAATTGCCCAATCCGTTAATTTGCAAAGTTAGTCATTCTACACACCACTTACCTCAACCACACTACGGGGTATATTTATAAGAATTGCCGCCTATCAGTTTTTTCGTTGGTTAGCGGCAATTTTGTTAACGCTGTCTATTGCCGAAAACTATCACTCTGTTAGCAACGCATTTACAATACGTCGCTGCATGGTGACAGTATCAGCTAGCCGTGGAGAAAACTGCCGCTAACACTAGCGTCAAGGTGATACAAATGTTGACGTTAGAGAGAGAAATGTGATGAAAGGCCATTTAGCGGCAAAAAAATTCACTTTAGTCAACCCAACGTCAACTTTCAGCCTCTAGAGGCAAAAATAAATCCACCCCCAATGAAAAATAGAAAATAAAAAGAATGGAATGCAGAATAGAGCAGCCAGGGCCAAGTTCAGCACAGGCCAACAACCCCTCCAAACCCCCCAACAGCCAGGATAACAAGCCAGAGTCCCAGGGGAAGAGGAAATGCAGAATCAGGGCTTCATTCATGAAAAGAGGTGCATCGCTTGGGAAAACCAGTGATGCAGTACTTTTCATAGCGCCATCCTTGCATCACCATGGCAGCCGATGCCTGGAAGCGCGGACAGACTCCGGAGCCCGGAGGCCTTACTGGGCCTGCGTCTGAGACCCTGAGTGGGAGGCGGCGGTGCTGTGGAGTCGCTGCGGCTTGACTGTGGAGGTGGGCCGCGTCAGGCCCAAGCCTGTGGGCCATAGCAGTAGACATTGAGGTGTCGGTGATCGCCCTTACCTGGTGGTGAAGTCTGGCATGTCGAGGCAGGGCGAGTGAAGTCGGGCCCAGGCCTAGTGCCTGTGGGTGGCGCACACCATGCCCTGAGCAATCCCTGCGGTGCAGCTGACCTACATCACCGAGGGCACCGCACAAGACTAGTGGGGGAATCCACTAACTGGATCTAGTTGATGATGTCGGCCGTGTTTGGCAGTGGGTGCCATGGGCACGGGGTCGGTTCAGTCCCAGGCCCTTGGGCGTGCAGCTTGATCTGCCATCACTCACTGGGGAACACAGAATCTGGTTGCCACTGTTAGATGGGAGGAGGCAACCGTGTGGTGCTGTCTTTCTTCACCCTGTGGTAGTGAGCTCTTGGGTATACGGGGGATTTCCATTGGTGCCGCCCGAATGAACATCCCTGGCAAGCATACACCTGACTGGAGGAGAGGGGCCGGCTGGCCACACTGCACCGCATGTAAGACGGGCATCTGGCGCAACGATGGCCTGCCTGCAGATTGGGCATTTGGCCGCTCCTCCGTGTCGGTGAACTGAGCCGCTGGGGATCGCTGGCCGTTGGGGCAGGTGACAGTGGACAGCCTGGACTCCAAACTAGACTCTGAACTCGCAGTGGGTACCTCCCTCGAACAAACGGGCACCTCCTTTGAGGGCGGTATACACAAAATCCCAGTCGACTTCAACCTAGAGCACGCAGATCATCACAAGCTGACTTACAATGTACACAACATTGAGCAAGAACTGGCCAAGTTCCCCCGAGTACCCTGAGCACAGCGTTGGAAGTGTAGCAGCTAATGGCACATGTGAAGTAATTAGCAAGAACAGCGGAGGATGCGGACGGCCGATCCCACCCTAACAAAGTGAGGGTGTTGGGTCTGCCTGAGGGAGCAGAAGGTGCTGATGCAATGGCATATACTGAGACATGGCTGCATGACCTACTGCCAGCAGGTGCACTCTCCCCATTCTTTGTTGTGGAGCAGGCCCATTGAGTGCCGGTGAGCCACCCGCTGCCGGGGAGAGGTCCTAGACCCTTTCTCTTCCGCCTCCTACAGGGATCATGACACTAACCTGAGGGAGGTATGCAAGCTGGGGGAGGTGAAAGTGGATAACGCTACATTTATTTACTTCCCTGACTGCGCACGGGGTGCAGGGGGGTTCAAGTGATCTCAGATGATGACACGTAAATTATTGACACCACAAACAGGTCTGGACCTGGCTGCAATCTACTGGTTGGCAGGTGCTGCGGACAGGGAGTGAAGGGTCTGCGCAACAAGCTGTCATTTGTGGAGCCAGTCGTACAGGGAGGCGTAGGAGGAGCAGGCGTCCCCGCCACAACTACAAGCCACCCCCAATCTGCAGCAGGTTATACAAGAGAGGCGGAAGGCGCTGCATGCGGCGGTGACGATGTGCAATTGCACTCAGGGACAGGATCCCGACACTTCCCCCTGAATGCTCCCCCAGCGACGTGGGCTCCACTGCGACATGGTCATCCGGTGCGGAAGGTTTTGACGCAGTGGCGTCCTAGAATTGTCGCAGTGAAATCTGATAGATTTCACTGCGCCACTCCTACAAGGCTTTGTTGTGTGGGAATACCCACCCTGCATACATCATACCTGACGCAGGTATAATGTGGCACATGGCTTTACAAGTTCACACATATGCCTTGATGAGTCACTTTGTAAATACGGCGCAACGTGATGCAAAATTCACGCTGCAAGTACGTCAAGAAAATGATGCACCGGCGGCATTAAACTGTCGGATGGGGCTCATGAATAAGCCCCCGTCTTTTTCCCCTACGTTGGCGCAGAATAACTGCCATGCACCAACGCAGGTACCCTTGTGCCATGGTGCAAGGGTAACTGAGTTGCGGAGTTGATTGATGTTGTGCAGGAAGGGACATCTACCTGCAGAAAACCTATCAATCCAGGGTATTTCCTCTTTCTCTGTGTGCTGCAGAATGCTGCACACAAGGAAAAAGTGAAAAAAGAGGAGAAATGAAAATATTTATCCTCGTAGCACCTCCCAATTGCCACCCTTGGAGTGGCATTAGATTCTGACGCATTCCGAAGGCTTACAGTTTCTTGCAAACCTGGGAATGCTTCAGATTCCATTGGTTTGGCGTGAGAACGCCCACAGCAACACCCATTGAACGACCCTTTCACACTGTTTATTGTGTGAAAGGGGCACATATTTACAAGTCCATGAAAAGCCACGTAAAGTGGCTTTACTTGGCCTTGTAAACATGCTGTGGAACATTGCGCAACTGGAACGTCAAACACGTGATGTCACAGCATTGCAAGAGTACCTCTAGGGCCTAATAAATGAGGCCTTTGGATAAGAGAAGAACTCCCACAATTCATCCTTGGCAAGGTCAACAACGCCATGGACCTCCTGTCATTGCAGCTTGGAGCATCAAGGAGACCACCACCACCACCCCTGACATGCATCGCTCATCTGAACAACTGCTCCATTCCCTTTGGATGACAACTAGACCTGATCCCCTCTAAGTGCTGACCTCTGTACACCGAAACTTCAGCAACAGGAAGCTGTAGACCAGGAACCGCAGAAAACCAGAGACTCTCCGGAGCTGTCTGTAACCGTGGAAGAAGGAGAGAGGCAGAACCAGTCAACATTAAATTATGTTATCTGCCATCTGAGGAGTCGCATCCGGGGGCTGCACGGTCTCCGCACCAGATGACCACATTGCAGTGGAGCCCACGTCCCAGGGGGAGCATTCAGGGTAATGTCGGGATTCTGTCTCTGAGTGTGATTGCACATTGTTGCCGCCGCATGCAATGCCTTCCGCCTCTTGTAAAACTTGCTGCAGATTGGGGGTGGCTTGTAGTTGTGGCGGGGACACCTGCTCCTCCTCCACCTCCCAGTACGACTGGCTCCACGAATGACAGCTTGTAGCGCAGACCCTTCACTCCCTGTCCGCAGCACCTGGTGACCAGTAGATTGCAGCCAGGTCCAGACCTGTTCAGTGGCGTCATTGATTTGCATGTCAACATCTGAGATCACTCGCAGCCTTTACGGGTAGAGGAGGGAGTATTTGATGCCCAACTCTCGGAGGCATCGCTTAACCACTAGAGATGAGCCCCTCGGCACCCCCGTGGCATAGTCAGGGAAGTAAATAACTGTGGCGTTATCCACTTTCACTTCCCCCAGCTTGTGTACCACTCTCAGGACAGCATCACAATTCCTGTAGGAGGCGGAAGAGAAAGGGTCTAGGACCTGTCCCCTGCAGTGGGCAGCTCACTGGCACTCAATGGGCCTGCTCCACAACAAAGAATGGGGAGAGTGTACCTGCTGGCAGTAGGTCACGCAACCATGTCTCAGGATATGCCAACACCCTCACTTTGGAAGACCCAACACCCTCACTTTGTTATGCTGGGAGCAGCCCTCCACATCCTCCGCTGTTCTTGCCAGTGACTTCACATGTGCCAGTAGCTGCTACATCTCCAACGCTGTGCTCAGGGTACTTGGGAGACTTTGGCCAGTTCTTGTTCAATGTTGTGCACCTTGTAAGTCAGCTTGTGATGATCTGCGTGCTCCTGGATGAAGTCGACTGATTTTGTCTATGCGGCCCTCAAAGGAGGTGCCTGTTTGTTTGAGGGAGGTACCCACTGCGAGTGCAGGGTCTAGTTTGCAGACCAGGCTGTCACCTGCCCCGGTGGCCAGAGTTCCCCAGCCGCTCGCTTCACCGATACGGAGGAGCGGCCAAATGTCGACGACGCCCCCATCTGCAGGCGGGCCATCATTGCGCCAGGCACTATGTATGACATGCAGTGCAGTGCAGTTTGGCCAGCCGGCCCCTCTCTTCCAGTCAGGTGTATGCTAGCCAGGAATCTTCATTTGGGCAGCACCAATGGAAATCCCCCGTACACCCAAGAGTTCGCTACTAGGGGGTGAGGAAAGGCAGCACCACATGGTCATCCCCTCCCATCTAATAGTGGCGACAAGATTCCGTGTTTCCCAGTGCTCCAGTAAGTGACAGCAGATCAAGCTGCGCGCTCAAGGGCCTGGACCTGAAAGGACCCTGTGCCCCTAGAACCCACCACTACCAACAGCCAATATCAGCGACTAGAGCCAGTTAGTGGAGTCCCACACAATGTCTTGTGCGGTGCCCTCGGTGAAGTAGGACAGCCGCAGTTCAGGGATTGCTCAGGGCACGGTGTGCACCACACACAGGCACTAGGCCTGGGCCCGACTTGACTCCCGGGCCTCCTCCAAACCGCATCCCACCTTATCCTCACCTGGATATCGACACCGGAGCTCAATCCGCCGTGCTCTCTCTGAACCTGTGACTCAGCCAGCAGACGCCTTAGCAAGGCAGGATTTCACAAGCCTGGGTACAGCAGTCGCCGCCAAGACCGCTGGGGAACCTCCAGATGCAGGTGATGCAACAGGGCCCCTTTAGGCGTGAAGTTTCAGTGCTCCCGCCACACAAGTTTGGTGCAGCTCAGGGGCCTCACCCTCCACAGCATCCGGACAGCGCCACATCCTCCGGCCTGTGATGCAGAGAGGCGCGGCCCACGATTGGCAATCTCCTCTGTGCACCCCGGTGTAGTGGTGGCGCGTGTTATGCAATGCAGAACTCCCTACATCGGTGTGCAGGAGCGCCTCTACCGATCACAGCTTCAAGGCACGCCAGGCGGTCTTTTCACACAGGTGAGCAACGTGTCTCCATGCGACCTGCCAGACTTCGCCACCAGGTAAGGGCGATCGCCGACACCTCAATGTCTACCGCCACGGCTCACAGGCTTGGGCCCGATGCGGCCCGCCTCCACTGCCAAGCTGCAGCGACCCACAGCACCGCCGCCTCCCACTCCGGGTCTCAGACGCAGGCACAGTGAGGCCTCCGGGCCCCGGAGACTGTCAGCGCTTCCAGGCATCGGCTGCCATGGTGTCGCAAAGATGACGCTATGAAAAGTGCTGCATCACTGGTTTTTCCCAGCGATGCGCCTCTTTTCATGAATGGCTAGTCATCCTGGCTGTTGGGGGGTTTGGGGGGGTTGTTGACCTGTGCTGAACTTGGCCCTGGCTGCTCCATTCTGCATTCCATTGTTTTTCTTTTCTGTTTTTCATTGAAGGTTAATTTATAGGCTATTTTTGCCTCTAGAGGCTGAAAAGTGACGTTGGGCTGACTAACGTGAATTTTTTTGCCGCTAATTGGCCTTTCGTCACTTTTCTCTCGCTAACGTCAAAATATTTATTGCCTTGACGCTAGTGTTAGCAGCAGTTTTCGTCGCGGCTAGCTGATACTATCGCCATGTAGAGACGTATTGTAAATATGTCACTAACAGGGCGATAGTTTTCAGCGATAGACATCGTTAAGAAAATTGCCGCTAACCAGCAAACAAACTGGTTAGCGGCAATTCTTGGAAATATACCCTTGCCTCCAATTGGACTTGGCCGCATTTTTTTGGGTTTATCGACATACTGAGATTTCCTTGTAAATGTTGCGTTGTGTTTAGCTGCAGTTTTTTCACAGGGAAGCCTACCTTGCATCTCATTTTCGTTAAATCCTGCTAACAGAAGTGGCGATCTTGAAAATTCCCGTTTACTCTGAAAAATTGATGATTACTGGAGTTAGTGCAACTTGTAAATACGGCAATAAAAAAAAGCCACCGTAACGTCAAGAAATTACGGTGGCTTTACATTCTTTTAAGTATAACCTTACGTCTCTTTGGCGGATATGGATAGGCACAGCCCTATCCAGAACCAAAGTCTGCACTTTTTGATGCTGGTCCTCACAAGGAATCCCCTCACTAAAGGAATAGGTAGCTAAGCCCTAATACCAGCAGTGAATGTGTCATGTATAACATTGAATGATCAAGTGTCCGTCTTTGACCAGCTCTTGAACCCATGCTTGGAATATTGTGGGACGCCTCTACTGAGATGAACCCCGATTTCCAAACCCCCTACCCCTTTCCTAAACTATAACTTCCTCTAAGGCTGGGATAGATAATATGAGAATAATACAATAGTTTATTCACCTCTCTATATGCCATTCTCATGGGTTTTTTTTTTGGGAAGTTTTATATAGCGCGAACTAGACTCGAATGTATCAGAGAGCTGTACATGAGCACCAGTTGCATTAGAGATGGACACATTGATTTTTGCTTGGCACAGGAGATTAAGTAATTTGCCCAGACTCGCAGGATGCTGAGCGTCCCTGCCGAGACTCGAACCCGGTTCCCCAGCTCTGAGGTCGTCAGGCCACATCCTCTCCCCAGATAAACGCATTACCTTCTCTGTTTTTGAACAGCTACTTGGGCAATGGTTATGACTTGCATTATTTATGGATCATTGTAAAGCGACGACTTTGCCAATGAAATTATTTTATGAAAATCAATTAAGACAATTAAAAAACAGAAGGAGGAATTGTGCTACTGGTCAACAGGGGAAGTAGTTTTACATAGACAGAATGGTGACTTTCACTCAAGTTCACAAGCCCACCAGGCAGCTGTGGATTTTGTGGAGGAATCCCTAGAACAAAGGACAGGCAGGATGATGACAACCCAAAGCGAAAACTCCAATTTGTGGACACATGCAATCCCACATAGATACCAGTTCTCTAACAACCGATCCCCTGGCAACACATTAGTGAAATGGAAGTGTCTATTTACCCGGCCCCCGGCCAAACAATACAAAATCTCTGCTATTTACCCAGTGGCTGGCAAAATAGTACATCATCTCTTCTGTTTAGCTGGCCACAGACTAAATAGTAGAGATGATGTACTATTTGACCAGCAGTTGGATAAATAGTGTGAAGGAGGCCTTTATTTAGCTTGCCATAAAGGAAAAGGGACTCCATGCAATGGTAGTGTGGTAGCCATCTTGTAATGGGGATGCAACATGTGTGAAGCATTTGAAAGTAAGGGCCTATACAAACATATAATAGTTTGTAAAAACGTAAGAGCATCAACTAAACTAAGCTGTTTACAGCTAAAAAAGTCAAATCAATTTTGAATAAAAACATTTATGCTATTTTAATATTCAAATAAGACATGTGGAAATCAAATCGAAACTTCAGGATATGGACACACAGATATTTTGTGCTTCATTCAGGGAGTATTTGGCTGCCAGAAAAGAATACTGAATATGGTTTGAAAGCATGTTACATAAATGTTCTACTCAGTCGTGAGAATACATTGTTTTTAATGTTATTGATTCTCCTTTTGATGGTTTTTGAGGGCTGGGCTCTTTTTGGGTTTCTTATGGAAGCCTTGTGCTAGCTTTAGGCTTCTGTTTAAGCGGGATTGTGCTTGCTTAGTATTTCAAATCTTGCACAGTATTGCCAGAGTGGGCTATTTCCCGCACAAATGGGCAACAGTTTTCCTATTTGTGCCGGGAAAAACCACACCTGGCACGCTGGGTTGCGCCCTGTGTGCGCCTTTTTTCTGACGAGGCAGCACCTCATCAATGTCTCTGGTTGCATAGTGTTCTCAATGTATATGCTGCCCCCTGAGCTCAGGTGCCTGCTTTCCTCGATTTATCTGCCTGCAGGCTCAAGCCTTCCTCAGTCTGCCCTCCCCTTTCCCAGGCTAATCCCCTCCCAGACCCCAAAGTCTGAGGCAGCAGTAGGCTATCACAGGTGCTCATACAATAATGACACAAGTAGTTACATTAAGGCACAGGGACACCTCATGTAACTTAATGTAACTGCTTGTGCCGTTATTGGCACCATCCCTCAGAGGTTTTACGTGACAGGACCGTTATTCTCATTCAGTGCGTGAAAACGCTTCTAATGACGGCTCTGTTTGAAAGAAATCCTGCCCAGTGTGTGTCCAGTCCTCTAGTAACGGAATGACTTGTGCTTAGGAAGACAGTCAAGCTACACAGCGACTGGGTCTGAAATAAAAGAGAAGGAGAGGAGACTTTCTGTCACACGTCGTGATCGAGGCCCGGTATGAGATTAAAGAAGAATACTAATAATGGTAAGATAAATGTGTTTATTAATCCACCTTGTGCAAAGATGTGTGTTTTGTCGAATAACAGGTGTGACTCAATATAAATTAGCAGAGAGAGTTAATGTGCCTGTTGCAGAGCACCCCTCCTGTTACTTGAAGTTTCTAAATTAGAATCCTGCTGATTTAGCGCAGTGAGGTAAGAACCGGAATCCAGGATCTGCAGTCCACTGCAAGGCACAGGTTTAGAACCTTCTAGTTTTTGCTAATCTTTTGTTACTCTTGGAGTGCTGAAAAAGGCTTCATTTGGATAGTAATAATGCCTTTTTTGTATAGACAACCCCAACTACTGTATTATGTGTTAAAGCCAGGCTTTGTTCTTCTCCAAACCAAGCACTATTAACATACAACAGCTATCAGGATGAATGATGTGTGACTCCCATTCTCGTATGTAACATTCCTTGTTCATTCATTTACACTCTTCTATAATTCCTTGTGTAATATGTGTTTGATATAAATTGTTCTGACACTCTGCCCCTGCCTTAGGATAATTTTTTTTTTCCTCCAAAAACCTTTATTGAAAAAGATAAATGTCACGACACATTACAAGTTGTCATTGCAGCGAAAATGCAGTCACTTTTACATTAACACATTACATTCCATAGCAGAAATGAAAGGAGATGACGGGCCTAAAAGCCACAATGCATTACCCAATACACACAGGCGTCATTTAGGGTGTACTGTTGGAAGCACATGTAGGCGGGTGTGACGATGGGGAATTATCCGTGGCGCTACCTCTAACATTTGGCGTGTCCGCAGCAGGGGAGCCCAATGGTGGGCTGTCTGGGGCGGCTAAGCGCTGCAGGTAAGATATAAGAGGGGCCCAAATGTCAGGAGGTCTGCTGGCCAACGGCATCAAATCCCAAAATTCACCCAGCAATGTCTGGCAGTGGGCAGAGTCATCCAGCCAGTTTTTTACCTTAGGCGCAGGTTTACGTCCGCAATGAATTGACACCCTGCGTTTAGCAAGTACCAGGAGCATGGCGGTGAGTTTGCGGCTAGCGTCCGATATGTTTTTAACGTAACCTAAGAGGAATATCAGGGGGTCAGAAGTGACGCGCTCAAGTGTGATGTCGCTGATGGCTGCGCATACGCCCTGCCAAAAGGCGGAGACCTTGGGGCACAACCAGGCCAAGTGGGTAAAGTCAGCGTCAGGAGCGGAGCACCGTACACACCTATCACTTGTGATCAGTCCCATCTTATGTAATGTCGCTGGAGAGCGGTAGAGTCTGTGTAAATATTTAAAATGTATGAGCCGCAAGCGATAGTTGGGAGATAGGCGTTTGGTCTGATTACAGCAATATAGCCATAGCTCCTGGGGAAGATCTCTGCCCAAGTCCACACTCCAAGCAGCGCGGGCGCGTTCAGTATCAGTAGGTGAGGTGGCTAACGTGAGAGCGTAAAGTCTGGTGACCAACTTACGCAGGGAACTAGAGGAGCGGACCAGTTGGAGGGCTGCATGAGCCTGGGGGGCCTGTGGGAACATGGGGTTTGCTTCCTCGCAGGTCGCTCTAATCTGATAGTACAGTAACCTATCTATTGGGCCAGCATTCTCAGATAGAGTGAAGAATGTATTGTCCGGGTAGATGTCTGCTATGGTGTTGAGTCCAAGAAGGGCAGCGCGGCGCACCATGCCTGCAGTCTGTAACAGGGGAAATGCTGGATTGCTGGCTAGGGTCATGGAGGGGGCATATAGTGTGCTGACACTGGCGTATTTCCGAAACCCATCCCAGACCCAACGCAGGCACTCAACTGTGTCGATATCGCCACGCGGGGGTTTAGGTGGAATAAAAAGCGCGGTCTGGAGCGGCCAGGGGGCCGCAAGGTCGGCCTCGACCGCTACATGGGGTTGAAAAGGCGTGGGGTGCAGCCAAAAATGGAGGAAGCTGGCCTGGGCGCATAGTGCGTATAACTTGAAGTCTGGAGCGCCCATCCCACCACGGTTCAAGTGGAGCCTGAGAATGTTATATGCAATTCTAGGTTGTCGCCCTGCCCAGACCAGTGTTATGATGTGGGAGCGTAATTTGCGAAAGAAATGTGATGTGAGTGGGACAGGGACGTTTAAGAAGAGGTATAGGAACTTAGGGAGCACCACCATTTTTGCAATAGCAATGCGCCCTGCCAACGATAGAGGGAGTTTTTGCCATACATGGATCTTGGTCTCCAACCAGTCCATCGCACGGGCGAAGTTGGAACTCCAAAGTTCATCCATGTCCCTGCTAAGCCAAATGCCAAGATACTTGGTTGGGCCCGACCCCCAAACGAAGGGGTAGTCAAGGGCGAAGGGTTTTGTGGCATCTGTGAGGGGGAAGAGGACTGACTTGCTCCAGTTTACTTGGACTCCGGACAAGCACCCAAATCGCACCACCTCCCTTGTCATAGGTGCAAGGTTTTCTTGAGGGTTGCAGACGTAGATCGTGACATCGTCCGCGTACCTGGAGATGACAAGAGCCCGGGCCACAAAGCCAATGCTCCTCTGAGTGTGATGTTGGCGCAGTTGGGCAGCAAGGGATTCCAAGGCGATGGCAAAGAGCATAGGGGAGAGGGGACACCCCTACCTGGTACCCCTCGAGATGGGAATGGGCTCAGTGACCCGACCATTTATTCTGATGCGGGCTGTGGGGAGCGTATACAGGAGCTTTATTTTGCACACGAAAGCCGGACTAAAGCCCAGACGTGGAAGGAGGTAGAATAGGAAGGGCCACTCAAGAGTGTCAAAGGCCTTAGTGGCGTCTAATAGTGCAGCAACGGCAGGGAGGGAGGGATTAATTTGGTGGAGAACAGCAAAAATGGTCCGGAGGTTGTGGGAGGTGGTGCGCCCGGGAATGAAACCGGATTGATCTGGGCGTGCAATTAGGGGCATGAGTGGGAGAAGGCGTGTGGCCAGCAATTTAGCATAGATTTTGTTATCAGTATTGATGAGGTACAGGGGGCGATATGAATCACAGTGTTCGGGAGATTTGTCTTGCTTCAGAAGAAGGGTGAGCAGGGCTTCACGGAGAGATGGAGGAAAGCTCCCGCGCTCGAGAGAGTCATTGTACATGGGAGCTAGGTGTGGGACCAAGAGAGGCGCGAATTGTTTATAGAAGTCAGGAGTGAGGCCATCCGAACCGGGAGCCTTATCACCCGGGAGCCCCGCAATCACAGCGGAAATCTCTTCCTGAGTGAAGGGTTCATCCAGGTATTCCTGGTGGCCATTGCTCAGCCAGAGGAGTTCAATGGTCTCGAAGTATTGATCCATGACCTCGCGGGGTGCCACCTTGCCGGCAGAATATAACTGTGAATAAAAGGCGGAGAGCGTGGCGACCACCTCCGAAGGGGAGGTCGTTCTGCCAGATGCCCCATCCCGTAAGGCGGTGATGTATGAGGAGGCATGCGGGTGTCGGAGAAGGTTGGCGAGGGTTTTGCCGGGGCGGTCGCCCTCGCCGTAGCGACGGGCTTGCGCCTCTCTGCCCAAGAAGGCGATCTCCCTTTCTGCCTCCTCATGAAACTCAGTGATTTTCTCCCTTATCTGTGCCAGGGTGCTAGGGTTAGGGTCCCGGGACTGTAGGAGATCAAAAGTTTTTATCTCGTTCTCCAGACGCTCCAGGGTGCCCCGGAGAGATCTCAACACACCAGACTGTTTGGCGATGCATTCCCCCCGGATTACAACCATGAAGCCTTCCCAGAGGGTTGAAGGCGATTCCACCGAGCCAACATTATGTTCAAAATATTCAATTATAGCGGTGCGGATCTCATCACGAAATACCGTGTCACGGAGGGCGTTGGGGGGCAATCGCCATGCGAACATACGGTGCATAGTAAGCGGGAGTTGCAAGCGCAGCTGTACGGGAGCATGGTCGGAGAGGGTGCGGGCCATGTGGTCCACGGACGTGGCCCAGGAGGAGACGTCACGAGTGCTGATCCAAAGGTCTAAACGGGACCAGCAGCCCCGCGAGCCAGTTACGCATGTGCCCTCCCGCCTATCGGGGTAGGCATGTCACCATGCATCCAGCAGAGAGTTGTTGGACATAATAGAGTGTAGGAGTGAGGTGGCTTGAGGGTGCTGGGCACAATCTCCAGAGCGGTCTAGCGTCTGTGTGGGTGCTATGTTGAAATCGCCTCCCCAGAGCAGGGAGCAGGGTCCCAGGGAGGAGATGAGCTGCCAGACATGCATAAGAAATCAGGATTATTGGAGTTGGGGCCGTAAATTGCTGCTAGAGTTAAGGGCTGGTTAAAGAGGATTCCAGAAAGGATGACGTACCTGCCCTCGGGGTCAATGAAGGACTGGATGGTGCGCCAGGGGAACCCTCTCCGGAAGAGGATGGAGACGCCACGGGAGTAATTAGAATAGAAGGACGAATGAGTCTCGCTCCAGTGCCTAGATTGCAACCTAGATGCGGTGGTAGGGAGAAGGTGAGTTTTCTGGAGGAAGCAGATATCCACCTGGTGCCTTGTGAGGTGTGCATGCATGAGGCGTGCCTTACGGTGGTCGTTTAGACCACTAATGTTCCAGGTCCAGAATGTAGTGTCCGTCATGTGATAGCATAGTAATGTTGTCTGGCAGCTAGCGTCGGGTGTGTTGGAAGAGTGACAGTAGTAGGTGTCGCGATGTACAGCATATTACGAATTATATATCGCAGCAACAGGCTGGGAACAAAACCAAACAATGAGAATAACAAGCCTCTAGTGGGAGGCGGCAATCTCATAGGTAACTTTCCCCCCACCCACCACCCACTCCAACCCCCCAATTAGGTTGAGCATCCAACCCCAACCCACCCAGGAGCCCCCAACTTGGAGAGGAAGCAAAGCACGTTGAAGAGGGAATTATCCCAAGGGGGCATGGTTCCACCTGGCATACACCCCCGTCACTTGGACAGGGTGGCCAAGCCACAGTAGTGGTCGGACAGTACTATAACAAAGCATTAAGAAACATACAGGCACACCCGCCCCTGGGGAGAAGCCGCTGCAAGTCTATAACAAGGTCAAATATCTAGTCCCGGTGATCAAACCAATAGCACATAGACAAACAATGCGTGGTGACCCACAGGTTTACCCAGTAGCAGGCTAATTTAGGGGCATATTATCAAGCACGGCGTTAAAAATTATCACCGGTTTAGCGGCAGAAAACTGCCGCTAAAGCGGCGATAATGGGCTTGATAATATGCCCTGGAGAATTCCAATAGAAGTCCATGTTCTGGTGTGAACATGGGCTTCTATTGGAATTCTCCAGGGCATATTATCAAGCCCATTATCGCCGCTTTAGCGGCAGTTTTCTGCCGCTAAACCGGCGATAATTTTAACGCCGTGCTTGATAATATGCCCCATGGTGCGTTGACAGGGCCAGGGGTCAGAGCCGCAGAGGCGGCCTAGCAGTATAGCAATCAGTGGTTAGGGAGTATATAGGCAAGTTGGCCAGAGGATAATGCAATTTGGCAACAGATAAGGTAGGTGACTGCGTCGTGCACAGTGAATAGCAAAAACAGAGCAGATAAATTCCCCATTAGTCACTGTCACTTGCACCTCCTCCGTCAGCTTGCTGGGAGTTGGACGGAGCGTGACGCTGTTGCTTGTCCAATTTTTTGGCGAAAGCCAGGGCGGTTTTCGGGTCATTGAAAAGTTGTGTTTGTGTCCCAGTCTTAATTCTCAATTTGGCAGGGTAGACCAGTGAGTAGGAGACATCGTCTTTCTGGAGCAATCTCTTCGCTGGGAGAAACTCCCGCCGGGCATCCTGTACCGCTAGCGTGAAGTCCGGGTAGAAGGAGAGAGAGTTCCCCTGGTGTCGCACCTCACCTCTCTCTCGGGCGGTGCGCAGAACCGCATCGCGATCGCGGTAATTCAGGAGCTTGGCGATGATCGGGCGGGCAGGCGCACCCGGGGGAAGTCTCTGACCCAAAGATCGGTGCGCCCTCTCCACGATGAAGACCGGAGAGAGCACCTCCCCAAAGAGATCACGCAGTAGTTCTTCAACAAATTCCTCCATTTTCGTAATGTTGGAAGATTCGGGCACACCAGTAATGCGGAGGTTGCTCCTACGGGAGCGTGCCTCCAAGTCTTCATTTTTGGCCTTTATAAGCTCCAGAACTCGGTCCATTTGGAGGAGCTTTTGCTTGTCTCCGGTCATAGTGTCCTCGACGTCTGAGACTCTTGACTCAAATTGTGCGATCTGCGTGTCGTGCAAGTCCACCCTGGCTTTCACACTATCAAGGCTGGCGGACAGATCTCGAGCTTGGTTGTGATGCCACTGACGCTAGCCTTAACATCCAGCAATATCGCCTTCAAGTCGTCATCCCGCGTTTCGCTAGGTTCAGTCTAGGTGGCGAGTTCACCCGGCACCGGCTCCTCGTGCCTGGTCTGCCTACATTGCTCGAATGCAATCTTGGGTTGCTTGTCGTCCACCTTGCCCATGTTTGAGATATCTCAGCAGGGTAGACCCACCACGTGTCACTGGGATAGCTAGAGAGGAGGCCAGAAGGTGCCAAAGGTGTGGGGGCTCGGGGGGTCCTAAGGCAGCAGGCGGAGTGTCACCAGAGGATCACCTTGGGGCCTCAATGAATAGGAAGGTGCAGGCCACAAAGGCGGCAGCCGCCGCACAGCAGGCAAAAGGGCGGATCACCCTCCCAGTGGGTGTATCAGCCTGCCGGTCGCCGTATCTTTAAGCGCTAGCAGAAGTGGAATAAGCGCTGGTGCACCGCTAACGATCTCTGCCGAGGTGGTAGGGCCCACAGTCGGGTTCAGGCCGCCCCACAGGAGTTGGCTAGGTCTCCAGGGGGTCTATATGCGCAGTGGCCCCCGCGCAGGGGTGACGTGAGGAAGATGAGTCACAAAGTTTTGAGCGGACCAAGGAGGTGTGTGTTTAATGGCCCGGTGAATCAAGCAAGGCTCCTGGGTCCAGGCAACACGCTGCAGTGACGTGCCAGGGCTCTTCTCCACCCGCACCAGGAAGTCGCGCGGGATGGGTCGCAGGGAGAGATTGCTGATCGGGGACGGTCCGCGGCAGGGAGGCAAGGGGGGCGCAGCGCCCGAGTCGCAGAGCTCAGGGCACACAGAGGAGGTTCGCAATCAGCCGAAGCAAGAGCGAAGCACTCACTACTGAGCCGTGCAGCCCCAGACCCCGCGGTACGGCACTCACTCCCCCACCCCGCCGCAGACCACCCTCGAATACGGCGCTGCACTCACTTGGCATCCGCCGCAGGTAGCCGTCTCCGCAGGGGCAGCGCTGGTCATTCAAAGCTCCAGTGAGGCCTTGTTCGGGCGACGAGCGCGCTCCGCTGCCCCTCAGCATCACCTCCTCAGCTACGCCGTCCAGTAGGCCCCGCTGTCACGCGCAGGCCCAAACCACGCTGGGTGTTCACTTTCTGCACCGCGACGCGGCAACACGCTGGCGATATGGTCAAGTTGTGCCCAAGGGTGCAGGGGGCAAGGATCACTGTGCATGGGGCATCAGATCCACGCAGGTCCGCAGGATTTTGCCAGATTAGGAGCTTGGCCGGCAGAGCCCACTCAAAGTGCGGCCATCTTGCAGCCGGCTAAGCCATGCCCCCTGCCTTAGGATAATTAGTTCTGTAAAAGAAATTAAATTAAAAAAGTACAATTTAAATTATTCCTAAAGTAATTATTGATACAGAGAGACATATCAGACATTCTTAGAGGGCCTGATTCACAGAACTAACTTACGTCAAAATCCTAAACTTACAACAGTTTTGGTATTCACAGAATGAACTTACACATTTGGGTATTCACAGAATGAACTTACACATTTGGGTATTCACAGAATGAACTTACACATTTGGGTATTCACAGAATGAACTTACAACAATTTTGGTATTCATAGAATGAACTTACACATTTGGGTATTCACAGAATGAACTTACAACAATTTTGGTATTCACAGAATGAACTTACACATTTGGGTATTCACAGAATGAACTTACAACAATTTTGGTATTCACAGAATTAACTTACTCATTTTGGTATTCACAGAAGGCACTTACTCATCAATGAGTAAGTGCCTTCTGTGAATACCAAATGTGTAAGTTACACAAAATGTGTAAGTTACACAAAATGTGTAAGTGTCTTCTGTGAATACCAAAATGATTAAGTTTATTCTGTGAATACCAAAATGAGTAAGTTCATTCTGTGAATACCAAAATGGTAGTAAGTTTAGGATTTTGTCGTAAGTTAGTTCTGTGAATCGGGCCCATAGTGCCTGCATATCTCTCATACATAAAGTCATAATCCTGCTTCCAAATCGTAGTTTCTTTAAGCGCTTGTGAAGTGATAACAAAATGGGTGCATTGGTATCTAGTTTTTGGAGCCCAGATAGCTCCCAGCCGGGTTGAGAAACTAACTGAAGGAGGGCTGGTGGCCGTTTAAGTGAGGTCTTGTATTTGTTAGAAATGGGGGTCTCTAGTTGGGAAGGGTTTGCACCTTTGTCCAAATAGGGACCCTTCTTCCTAGTCAGCATAAGGGAGTTACACTCCTAAAATAACCCCTGCTCACCCCCTTGGTAGCTTGGCACGAGCAGTCAGGCTTATCTTAGAGGCAGTGTGTAAAGCATTTGCACATAACCAACAGTAATACAGTGTAAGCACTACAAAAGAACACCACACCAGTTTATAAAAATATCCAATATTTTTATATACTTAAGACAAGACCAAAAACGATAAAAATCCACAATACAGTACTTAAAAATCTTTAGTTATCAAAATAGGCTTGAAAAACACTTCCTTGATGTCGATAGCTCCGTCTGGGCTATCACGGCGTCGTGAGCAAACAAGTCCAAACAGTTCCGGCTGACCGTGGCGTCGCGGGCCAGCTACGGTGTCGGGAAGACCAGCAAACAGTACCTTTTAGAAATGCAGGGCGTTGGCGACCTCTCGTTGAGCTTCCGAAAGCCCGGCGTCCGCAGGCGTCGGTTCCGGAGATCGGTGCAGAAGTCGTTGGGGACCTTGAAGTCACAAGCGTTACAGATCGAACTCCTCTCTGTTGAAGTCAGGAGCGCTGGCAGGCGTCGGGTGCTGCGGTGCGAAGTGCAGCGGGCCGGCGTGCGGTGACCTCAGGTTGTGGTGCGAGCCGCGGCTCGGTGGCAGCGTGAGATGGCATCGTCGGTGACACCAGGGTCGCGGTGCGAAGTGAATGCGGTGCTCGTAGCGGTGCTGGCAGGTCGCGGTGCAAGCAGCGTCATCGTCGTTGCTGAAGCGCTGTCATCGGCTGACGAACTGGAGTCGATGGCGCCGGCAGGCCAAGGCTGCGGTGCGGATGAGGGCAGTGCGTTGTGTAACTTTACGAGCGGTGCCCTCGAACCACGGTGCAAGCAGCGGCGTAGATTTTGGCGTGGAGCGGCGCCGTCGGGGATACCAAGGCATCATCGTGAAGTGAGGCGGTGTGGAATGCGGTGCCCACAGGTCATGGTGCAAGCAGCGGCTCGGTGGCAGCGTCCGCAGGCGTCGTCTGTGAGACCAGGGTCGCGTTGCGATGTTGCGGCGGTGCCCTCTGCGGTGCCGTCAGGACCCGGAGTCAGCAGCGGCGTCATAGACGGCGTCGGGTTGCTTTTTCTTCTGTTGCAGCACAAAACACACAGTCCCCAGTGCTGAGGGCAGAAGAACTTGAAGTCTTTGCTGTTCCTGAGACTTCTTGAACAGGGGGCAAGCTCTACCTCAAGCCCTTGGAGAAACTCACAAAAATAGATTGCAGAAAGTTCAGTCCAGTCCTTTCACTGCCCAAGACAGAAGCAGCCACTGTAGACCAACACAGCAAAGCACTCAGCAAAGTGGTAGTTCCTCCTCACAGCTTCTCCAGCTCTTCTTCTTGGCAGTCTTCTTGGTCCAAAAGAGTTCTAAAGTTCAGGGGTCTGGGCCCCAATATTTATATCCCAAAATCCTTTGATTTCTTAGGCAGAGAGTGTCTGTGCCCAGCCAGAACCAGTTTTGCCTTCTCTGGTGTGGCTTCCTGGCAGGAGGTGGAGACGGCATTGTCAGAGGCAGACCAGGCCCATTCAGGTGCAAGGAAATCTCCTCCCCCTACTCTCAATGCAGCCCAGGTCTATTCAGCCCTTTCCTGACCCACCTAGACTATCCAGAGCCACTCCTGCTCCCCAGCCCCTGTCATCCTAAACCCAGACAGTCAATCCACAAACCCAGCAGAGGCACACTGGATGGTTAGGCAAGAAAATACCTGCTTTCTAAAAGTGGTATTTTTAAACACAGAATGTAAAAATCACCTTCACTAAAAGATGCATCTTTAGATTCTGAGTTCAGGCATACTAAACTTCATTTTCCTACCTAGTTCCCAGGGCCAGTTATGTTTATAAGATGTTGGCAGTAATTCACTATCAGGACATGCCACACACACCAGGGCATGTCCTACCTTTCACATACACTGCACCCTGCCCACAGGGGTACCTCGGGCCTACCTTAGGGGTGACTGACATGTAATAAAAGGGAAGGTTAGGGCCTGGCAAGTGGGTGCACTTGCCAAGTTGACATGGCAGTACCAGACCGCACACAGGCTCTGCAATGGCAGGCCGGAGTTACATTTACGGGCTGTTTGGGTGGGTGGCACAATCCAGTGCTGCAGCCCACCAACAGCATTTGATTTACAGGCCCTGGCACACGCAGTGCACTTTACTAGGGACTGACACAAAAATCAAACAGGCCAATCGTGGAAACACCAATCCACAAAACATTTTACCACAGGAGCACTTGCACTTTACCACTGATCAGCAGTGAGAAAAGTGCGCAGAAACACTAAGCCAGCACAAACAGAGCCAAAACCGGGAGGTCAGAAAGCAAAAACTCAGGGGAACACGCCCAAAGATGCCAAGTCTAACACATGTCCCCTCCAGCTGAAAGTAGGGAGAACTACCCACCCTCCGGGGAGTTCTCTTCACTAAGGCAGAAGAACCTGGACAGACCATCTGCATTGGTGTGTTCTGTGCCAGGACGGTGTTCCACCGTAAAGTCCATTCCCTGTAGGGAGATGGACCACCTCAGCAGTTTTGGATTCTCACCCCTCATTTGCATTAACCATCTGAGGGGCCTGTGGTCTGTCTGAACCCAGAAGTGAGTCCCAAACAGGTAGGGCCTCAGCTTCTTCAGTGCCCAGACCACAGCGAAAGCTTCCCTTTTTATGGCACTCCACCTCTGTTCCCTGGGGAGTAGTCTCCTGCTAAGGAAGACTACAGGCTAGTGTAGGCCCTCTTCATTCAGTTGTGAGAGCACCGCTCCCACACCATGCTCTGAAGCGACAGTCTGCACGACAAATTCCTTGGAGAAGTCGGGTGCCTTGAGCACGGGTGCCATGCACATGGCGGCATTCAGGGCATCAAAAGCCTTCTGGCAGGACTCAGTCCAGATCACCTTCTTGGGCTGCTTCCTGGAAGTCAGCTCTGTCAAGGGGGCAACAATGGTGCCATAGCCCTTAACAAACCTCAGTAGTACCCGGTGAGACCTAAGAAGGCTCTCACCTCTGTCTGGGTCTTGGGGGGCTCCCAAGCCAGAATGGTGTCAATCTTGGGCTGTAGGGGCGCCACCTGGCCTCTTCCTACCTGGTGTCCCAAGTACACCACAGAACCCTGCCCGATCTGGCACTTACTGGCCTTGATCCTGAGGCCTGCTCTCTGCAGCGCCTTCAACACTTTCTTGAGGTGCTGCAAGTGTTCTTCCCAGCTGGAACTGAACACTGCAATGTCATCCAGGTATGCGGCACTGAAATCCTCCAGTCCAGCCAACACCTGGTTGACCAACCTCTGAAAGGTGGCAGGGGCATTCTTCAACCCAAAGGGCATCACCCGGAACTGGTAATGTCCTTCTGGGGTTGAGAATGCTGACCTCTCCTTGGCCCCATCGGTTAAGGCAATCTGCCAGTACCCAGACGTTAAATCAAATGTGCTGAGGAACTTGGCAGCTCCCAACCGATCAATGAGCTCATCAGCTGTGGGGATGGGGTGCGCATCAGTCCTGGTGATGGCATTGAGCCCACGGTAGTCCACACAAAACCGCAGCTCTGGAGTGGCACCGGGTGCAGCAGCCTTTGGGACCAAGACCACTGGGCTGGCCCAAGGACTGTTGGAAGGCTCGATCACCCCTAATGCCAACATCTTAGAGAGTTCCTCTTTATTGCTGGCCTTGACCCGGTCAGTCAACCTGTAAATCTTGTGCTTCACAGGAGGGCTGTCACCGGTGTCCATGTTATGGGTACACCAGTGAGTCACACCTGGGGTCATGGAGAACAGTGGGGCAAACTGCCCCAACAACTGGTGACAGTAGCTCTGCTGCTCTGTGTTCAGTGTAGGGGAGAAGATCACACCTTCCACTGACCCATCGTGCTCCTTGGTAGACAGGAGGTCAGGGAGAGGTTCACTCTCCTCTTCCACTCCATCATCTGTCGCCAAGAGCATGCTCACTTCGGACCTCTCGAAGTGGGGCTTGCGGTGGTTCATGTGGAGGACCCTCAAAGGGTTCCTTGGAGTTCGCAAATCCACCAGGTAGGTGACATCACTTTTGCGCTCCACCACCTCAAACGGCCCAGTCCACTTGTCCTGCAAGGCACAAGGTTCCACTGGGCCATGACCCACACTTTCTGCCCAGGTTGAAATTCGACCAGAGTGGCATTCTGGTCATACCACTTCTCCATACACTGGCCCTCTGAATTGTCCACAGCAATTACTTGGTGGAATGCCCCTGAGACTACCTGCTCCTCAGAGACCAGGTGACACCGGACTGAGGTCACACTGGCTCCAGTATCTCTGAGAGCCTCTACCCTTTTCCCATTGATGGTCACCCAAGTTCTGTATTTCTTTGTGTTAGGGGGCACCTGGTTTCCTGGGACCATCTCACTGTCCCCTAGTGAGACGAGGGTCATTTCTGTGGGATCCCCACCCTCCTGTGTGTACTCCTCCTCCCCAAGCGCTACACTAGCCAACACCTTGGACTGCCCACCGGTGGGTGGCTGTGCCCCCTTAGGGCACTTGGGGTCCCCCTTCATGTGACCCACCTGGTCACATGCAAAACACTTGCGGGGGCCGGTCTCAGCAGGCTTTCCTGTAGAGACCCCTTTCTTCTTATCACCTGGGGGATGGGAACCTTTACCCTGGGTGTTAGTTTGGGGCCCTTTAGAGAACTCCCATGCTTTACCCCTGTCCCCCCCACTCTTCTGCTGGGGACCCTGCCCACCTTTGGCTGAGTCTCCCCCAAACGCTTTCTTGTGGACCCTGGTACTCACCCAGCGGTCCGCCTCCATAGCAAGCTTCCTGGGGTCAGTCAGCTTACTATCAACTAGGTGCTGGCACAGATCTGCAAAACATAGACTAGACAAGTGCTCCCATGCAATCAAATTGTAGAGCCCCTGAAAATCTGTCACATTACTGCCCTTCACCCAGCCATCCAGTGACCTGCAAAACGAATCTACACACTCCAACCAAGTGTTGGCATCAGACTTCTTACTGGACCTGAACTGATCCCTGTATTTTTCAGGAGTAAGACCATACTTAGTGAGAAGGGCGTCCTTCATGTCAGCATAGGTGAGGTTATACCCCTTACCCAAAGCTATTAAAGTATCCCTTGCTTCTTCTGGAAACAGAGGCCACAATCCTGCTCCCCAATTCCTCTCAGGGACCCCATTCATGTGTATCGCTGCCTCGTAACCCTGAAACCACCTTTGTATGTCATCCCCCTTCTTGAATTCCTTGCCTAGATTCTTAGGGATGTGTACAATCCTGTCTGCCTGTCCTGACGGGTTGCTGCCACCATCTGAGCTGGTTCTACTCCTCTGATCCAGCTCCTTTATCCTGATCTCATGGTCTAACATCATCCTTTTCTCCTCCATGGCTAACTTAAGCTTCTCTAGTTCTACTGCAACTCTCCTTGCTTCCCGTCTGTCCTCCAGCTCCTCTGGGGACAAACTGCTGCTGCCTGGTTTAGAGGGTGCCCCCCCTTCCAAAAGCACATCCACCCTTCAAATAGGCTCTTCCGCCTCCAGGCTAAGATCCCCAGACTGCTCACTAGCATGTCTGGCAGCTACCCAGGCCCTCAGCGCCTTTTGTAGCTCCTCTTTTCTGGTGAGGCCCCTGATTTGGACTTTGAGGTTCTTGCAGATAGCCTTCAATTCCCTCACATTGTAGGTTTCTAACCTCTCCTCCTCAAAGGCCACCTCCAAGGATGCAACAGATGATGCAATTTATTCAGGCATGTTGTACTAGAAAGTTCAAGTGTTCAAAACCAATGGAAAGGCAAAAATAGACCAAATAAATAGTATGTGGTACGTAATGGTCTGCGATATGGTAGTAGTGCACACCAATCACTGTAAGTCAAGTGCAAACGCAAGTCCTATCCTCACTGCTGACAACCAATGTTAGAAATAGGGGTCTCTAGTTGGCAAGGGTTTGCACCTTTGTCGAAATAGGGACCCTTCTTCCTAGTCAGGATAAGGGAGTTACACTCCTAAAATAACCCCTGCTCACCCCCTTGGTAGCTTGGCACGAGCAGTCAGGCTTATCTTAGAGGCAGTGTGTAAAGCATTTGCACATAACCAACAGTAATACAGTGTAAGCACTACAAAAGGACACCACACCAGTTTAGAAAAATATCCAATATTTTTATATACTTAAGACAAGACCAAAAACGATAAAAATCCACACTACAGTACTTAAAAATCTTTAGTTATCAAAATAGGCTTGAAAAACAGTTCCTTGATGTCGATAGCTCCGTCCGGGGCTATCACGGCGTCGTGAGCAAACAAATCCAAACAGTTCTGGCTGACCGCGGCGTCGCAGGCCAGCTACGGTGTCGGGAAGACCCGCAAACAGTACCTTTTAGAAATGCAGGGCGTCGGCGACCTCTCGTTGAGCTTCCGAAAGCCAGGCGTCCGCAGGCGTCGGTTCCGGAGGTCGGTGCAGGAGTCAGGGCCCTTGAGTCACACGCGTTGCAGATCGAACTCCTCTCTGTTGAAGTCAGGAGCGCTGGCGTCGGCAGGCATCGGGTGCTGCAGTGAGAAGTGCAGCGGTGCGGCGTGCAGTGCCCTCAGGTCACGGTGCGAGCAGAGGCTCGGTGGCGGCATCAGATGGCGTCGTCGGTGAGACCAGGGTCGCGGTGCGAAATGAATGCGGTGCTCGTCGCGGTGCTGGCAGGTCGTGGTGCTGGCAGGTCGCGGTGCAAGCAGCGGCGTCGTCGTTGCTGAAGCGATGTCATCTGCTGACAAACTAGAGTCGATTGCGCCGGCGTCGGTAGGCCAAGGCTGTGGTGCGGGATGAGGACGGTGCGTTGTGTAACTTTTCGAGCGGTGCCCTCGAACCACGGTGCAAGCAGCGGCATAGATTTCAACGTGGAGCGGCATCGTCGGGGATACCAAGGCATCGTCGTGAAGCAAGGCGGTGCGGAGTGCGGTGCCCACAGGTCGCGGTGCGAGCAGCGGCTCGGTGGCGGCGTCCGCAGGCGGCGTTGGTGAGACCAGGGTCGCGTTGCAGCGGTGCCCTCTGCGGTGCCGTCAGGACCCGGAGTCGGCAGCGGCGTTGTAGACGGCGTCGGGTTGCTTTTTCTTCTGTTGCAGCACAAAACACACAGTCCCCAGTGCTGAGGGCAGAAGAACTTGAAGTCTTTGCTGTTCCTGAGACTTCTTGAACAGGGGGCAAGCTCTACCTCAAGCCCTTGGAGAAACTCACAAAAATAGATTGCAGAAAGTTCAGTCCAGTCCTTTCACTTCCCAAGACAGAAGCAGCCACTGCAGGCCAACACAGCAAAGCACTCAGCAAAGTGGAAGTTCCTCCTCACAGCTTCTCCTGCTCTTCTTCTTGGCAGTCTTCTTGGTCCAAAAGAGTTCTAAAGTTCAGGGGTCTGGGCCCCAATATTTATATCCCAAAATCCTTTGATCTCTTAGGCAGAGAGTGTCTGTGCCCAGCCAGAACCAGTTCTGCCTTCTCTGGTGTGGCTTCCTGACAGGAGGTGGAGACGGCATTGTCAGAGGCAGACCAGGCCCATTCAGGTGCAAGGAAAATTCCTCCCCCTACTCTCAATGCAGCCCAGGTCTATTCAGCCCTTTCCTGACCCACCTAGACTATTCGGAGCCACTCCTGCTCCCCAGCCCCTATCATCCTAAACCCAGACAGTCAATCCACAAACCCAGCAGAGGCACACTGGATGGTTAGGCAAGAGAAAACCTACTTTCTAAAAGTGGTATTTTCAAACACAGAATGTAAAAATCACCTTCACTAAAAGATGCATCTTTAGATTCTGAGTTCAGGTATACTAAACTTCATTTTCCTACCTAGTTCCCAGGGCCAGTTATGTTTATAAGATGTTATAAACAAACTCCCCATTCTGTCCTATGGGGAACAGGTAGCCTTGCAATAGTGAAAAACGAAATTGGCAGTAATTCACTATCAGGACATGCCACACACACCAGGGCATGTCCTACCTTTCACATACACTGCACTCTGCCCACAGGGGTACCTCAGGCCTACCTTAGAAGTGACTGACATGTAATAAAAGGGAAGGTTAGGGCCTGGCAAGAGGGTGCACTTGCCAAGTGGACATGGCAGTACCAGACCACACACAGGCTCTGCAATGGCAGGCCGGAGTTACATTTACGGGCTGTTTGGGTGGGTGGCACAATCCAGTGCTGCAGCCCACCAACAGCATTTGATTTACAGGCCCTGGCACATGCAGTGCACTTTACTAGGGACTGACACATAAATCAAACAGGCCAATCATGGAAACACCAATCCACAAAACATTTTACCAGAGGAGCACTTGCACTTTACCACTGATCAGCAGTGAGAAAAGTGGGCAGAAACACTAAGCCAGCACAAACGGAGTCAAAACCAGGAGGTCAGAAAGCAAAAACTCAGGGGAAACACGCCAAAAGATGCCAAGTCCAGCTGGGAACAGTATTGTTCCCAGCTGGAAGTGAAAATAAGAACCCCCCCTTATAGTCTACAGGTTGCTTCTCTGAAAGGAAAGCAAATATTTTGTGGGCGCTGCTGATTGACCCTTCATGTCTTCAAATTACAGCTGGACATACCAAATAGACCATATTCCACTATCCTGTGCCCAGATCTGGGTCCCCATCAGATCCTGCACTGATGAAAGGGAATACATAAACAAGGAGAGAGTGGATGCCTAGTACTGAAAAGGAAAGCGATGATGTGAGATATGCAGATGGAGGATTTCAGAAAGAAGTGGGGGAGAAAAAGTGCTGAGTAGTTCCTAAAAAGCTGTAGGATCTGCGAGTTTGTTGGACAACATAAACTTTGGGTGAGGTGCCTAGACTGATTCTGGGCACCCCCGCATGATATCTTGGTCTAGAGACCAGATAGCTCACAGTGCCGCCGTAAGCCCCCCTAACCTTAGTAGGGAGAGAATGGTTTCCGGCAACCACTGAACATGACGGCCCTTACCCCTCAGAGATCAGGGAAACAGATCAAAACCTTTCGCTCAGTCACTCGTGCTTACTCGTGCTCAGAGAAATATACAGAATACACAGTGGGATGTTTTCAATATATTTATTGAGCCAAAGTTATTCTGGTATAAAATACATCTGCTGCGATAATCAGTAGACAGTAGCAGATGAAAGTGATTACAAGCACCAAAAGAGTGAATAGTAGATATTGTTCTACCATGGTGCTAAAACAGTATATATATATGCAAGCATAAAAACAAGGCAGTAATCAGGCATTCTCCTACTATGCAAACCCTACTCTGCGTGTACCTAGAGTGTGTGTAGGTGTGAAGCCAAGAATTCCCCCAAGGGACGATCCAACCCCATTACCTGTCAGTCACAAACTGGACACCCCCTCATGGAGATGTCAGACCACTGCGTGGGGAAGTCGCAGCATGCAGGGACCCTCGGTGTCAGCTGCAGTGCCTCCTCTGTTTATCTTTTGGGTTGCTCATTATTTATAATAGAAAGCATCCTTGTGATGTACGGATAGGTTAGTTATGTTATGAATATGTAGATAGCCCTATCGCCCCGTGGATGAAGATACAATGACATTTGTACATAGTGCGTCGAGAGGCCTTGTACATGCTGTGCAAGGCATTGTGATAATGTTATGCGAAGCTAGCTGTGTAAATAATGTAGTTTCAGAAAACAAATCCAACATTGTTGCGCACGCAAATATGTGCAAAAGGTCACAGCAGAAATGTTATTGTGCAAAATTAGGACAATGTAAGAAAAATGTATAGCTCTGTTACTTGGGCCTAACCCGGGCACATAACACCCACTCCTCATACTAAGGGTCGAGATATAAAAGCTATCTCAAAGCCAACAGGCTTAAAATTAAAAAGGTCTAGAACCACTTTTGAAAATCATCTAAAAACAAGCTTCCCTTTAAGATTTTCATGAGAGCCTTAAAAAGTCATTATACTATTTGAAATCCCAAGCACTCAGAAAGCCATGGTGCCTAGAAAAATAAAGCAAAAATTGTTTCGATTCATTTTGTTTAAAAAACAGACCAAATTATTCCCACCATAGGGTAGAGCCAATTGTTTATGTGTTCTGAGTGCATTGCTGTTGCTTGCAACCGCAGACGACGGTCCCAGAGGCGCACCTCGAAGTTTGTTTATGAAGAAAAGGTGATTCTACCCAGTTCCCACAGCAGCCACTGAGGAAGGGACTGCATCCTGTAAGTGTATCGTAGAGCAGGTGTCCATTTCACTAGGAGCCAAAGCATCCCAAGGTGGCTCGAAGAATGCATTCATCAGCAATGGAATACGCTGGGGATGACAAAACCCATGGGCCTTTAAGGAGTCCATCAGTACTTCTATGTCCAGTGGCGCAACCAATTGTGATCCGAGGGATAGATCCAATACGCATTGATGGCTGCAAACCAGGCAGCGGAATATAGTTTGTACACAGTGAAGCCAAACAGGCCTGAAAGACAGGAACTAGTGATCATTCAGTTCTCGAAGCAGAGGTGTGCCAAAGCAGTATACCATGCGCTCACAACATTGCAGCTGTCTCCCTTCCAGGTTGAACTGGTACATTCATTGTGGAGCAGAAAAATTAAAATCCGGATTCCCACCACAAGCAGAAGCCCTCCAAAAACGCTTCCCAACACGGAGTGTGTGAAAGATGATATACCTCCAAAATACATCCGAAAGGTGATAACCAGCCCAGAGCCAATACATTTAAAAGAGTGCACTATTCCCTTCGTATCAGACATATTAAGGATACAGTGTACCAGCTCCCCAAAATGCAGCAGAACGTTAGTGTGGAGTAGTGTCTGTTTCTCGGACGAGGACCTTGCAACCTGGAGATCAAATGTCTCTCTAGCTGAAGTTAAGGCCACATCTTTTTGAAAAAGCATGGCTAACACTTTGCTCAGAGAATCAAATTGTATGTTGGAAACATTTATCGAAGGCCATAGCGTTGCCTCCCTAAATATGCGGGCAGGTGGAAACAGTACTTGTGTGCAACAAGTGGCTATGGAATTAACCGTTACCATCCACGTTATCCATTCCACAGCAACCTTGATCATTCAGCATCAAATAGCTCCCATTTGAGAGCGACTTGAAAACAAGATGAATCACAGCAACCGGAAAACCCTTCAGATAACAGGACAAGTTCGCAACTGAAGCATTGCATGCCCCATGAAAAGAAATGTCCTTGCAAATTAAGGATCTGCTTAAAGCGTCCTCACAGTCGGAACCACTAAGGAAAACGTCTGTGTCCCTATTCCTGCATCTAAACCTGAATGGTAATTCCCAGTACTGATGCACATAACCTTCCCCTAGTGCTTCATATCGTTGGTACAGGAACATCTTCTGCTGTCTGGTTTATACATGGCATAACATCTTTGCCAATTTCAACATTTCAATTTATGGCTTGCATGAAACATTTCCCTGTTGGGATATATGAACCCCTAGGAGGCAGCTTCATTCACGAGTTATGGTCACTCCCATTTTCTTATCATTGTGAATGTGCCAACAAGGAGGTCTTCTTACTGGAAAGGAAGGCAACTCTTTTGTCGGACATTCATTTGTTTGTAAACACATTACCATTCATGGCACATGTAATGCATCAGTAGCTAATTTAGCCTGTTTTCTAAAAGGAATACCAGCCCCTTCAATTGTCCTCCTTATTCAAGTTCTTTCAAATGGAAGCTATTTAATGTTAAGCGATCAGGAATGTTGCAGAATGAGAGCGAGGATCCCATATATTTTATCGGCCTCTCAAATAGTGACCTGCTGTAATAACGTGCTCTTCCCTCTTACTCAAGGGGGTACGGATAGCTCATTGTGGCCTTCCATTCCAACTTTGAAGACAGACCTTAACAAGTTAAGCAGACTCAAAGCACTATTGTTTTAAAAAGATGTAGCACTAACATCTGCTCGAGAAACTTTCGAGTTGCAAGTTGCAAGGACATCGAGTGAAATACAATCCTTGTTAAACACCAGTCTCCCACTACATTTCGAGGAGTTATTCCACTGAATATTTAATGCGTCCAATAATATCAGAATAGCCCACTTTTTTAAGGGTATTGGGACTGGATTGGTCAGTTCGTTCCAAAAAATCTTTGGAGAATTACCAGCTTTTATTCATTCCCTATTTTCCAGTGTGTTTGGGGGCATTCCTTTGGTGTTATTCCTCGTTACAGCATTTTGCTTCTATTTTTGCTTTTCCGCAATGGATGTTCTGCTTACAAGCCCTTTGGAACTACCACCGCTCCAGCTGTGCCATGAGTGCATGCTTCGATTCTTCAGAATCTTTTTGTTCCAGGAACTGGACACTAACTGGTCATTGTCATTCCGACCCGCCTGGTTTACCTGTGTACAACTTGAGTTTCATTGCCTATGGTATCCCTTCGAATGGCTACTGGATATTTGCCAGGCTCTGCAGATACCGGCTCCTGTGGACATGAACATGTTGATGAGTTCTTTAACGACCCATTTTTGGACTTGTCCCATGGGCTTGCAGCTTCTTCAAGATGCAAGGTATCAGCCACTCCTCACAAGGGAGACAGATACTTCGGCATCTGGAACACTAAATGCTGACTCTAATAACAAGGATTACCCGGCTACTTCCTCAGGATCGGCTGATAATGAGGATCATGTCTGTTCTTTGGAGTTTGTGAACTGGGCTATTGCGGAGTCATCGTCTGCGGAGACGGAATCCATTCTGGATTCATTTGCTCTTGAACTTGCAGAAGACATACTTGGTGCTCTCCGGCTCACCTTAATTTGGCTCTGTTTTTGAAATTTTCATGTTATGTTTTTTATTATGATTATAGTTTTTTGTAGAACATGCTTATTAGCAAAGCATTGAATTTGCTTGCCTTCTGTTCGTGCCTCTTATTATTAATTTAGTCGCTATGTTACTGTCCCGACCAAGCAGGGGGTGTAGTAAGTTCCCTTTAGGACCCTCAGTGGTTCTCCCTTATTTTAGCCTAACTACATGTTATAGGCCACTTTGCTTTGCATAGCCACATGTAACACGTTTTATTTTGAGCCATGATATTATTTTAGAAATAAGGCACATGTTTTTATTATTCATTTCTACTTCTTGAGAATTTGTCTGAACAACACCATGCCCTGTTTTTTCTGTGGCCAGTCAGCACCATCTAACATTTAGACACAACACAGAGGTGCAGCTGCTGTGCTGAGTGTTTGGTGCAGGTGGCACACAGCGTTATAAAAGAAAAAGACGCTTTGGGGATTTTCACGTTTTATTTTAATATCACGGAATTATGTGCCACATTTTGTTTAATTTTGTTTTGTCTGGGCATTATCTTGGGACTTTTAGCTGGTTATGATGATTTAGAAAGAGATGCACGAGCTGAGCGGCCTGCTTAGTATTTCCTTGATGTCTATCATATTGCCGATCATGTGACCGGGCACACGTCGAGTCAGGCAATGGTTTGATTTTTAAGACGGCTGGAGTCCCGCGTATGAGTTCGCCTTAGTGAATCGGCAGGCACAGAATCATGACAATATAGAAACCAGCGGAATACAAGTGGGGGTAAGTGACGCTGTGTAGGCGATGTTTAGCGCGCTGGACGCGGATAGTACGATTCTGATGGTATTTTATATTTCTGTATTGTTTGTCTACAGCGTTAATGAGGCTAATATTGGGCATCCTTGCACAGGACGAGAGCCGTTTGGCAGAGATACACGCGACATAAGTAGTCCTGAGGTATTGTACTAAGTACACGTATTTGGCACGTTGCACTTTCGAGCCTTGGAGGTCTTTGGGAATTTGATTGGTGTTGGTGGTTTTCTTCTTAGTTGTCAGTGGGCGGAACGCCAGAAACCGCTGGTACAGATTGAGACGATGGCATTGTAGTACTTGGGAATCTGGGACAGTACTTCATAGTAAGTGCATTGGGATCCTTTGTGGGTATTCTTTAGACAATGTGATCCACTTGGATGAGGGTATACAATGCAGTAAGGCACACAAGTGTGTATTAAGTTGTCTTTTTATGGGTTTTTTATTTTATATCTATATTTATTTTTATTCACATTTTACTTCTACACATAGTGATGGTATGCACCAATAATATGTTGTGGCTTGGTAACTGTACCTTGAGGGGGTACAAGTAGTGACTGGAGGATATGGCACCAGTAACAGCCTGTGGTATCCATTTGAGTGATTATGGGCACAGCATGTGGGACCTTAGCATGGACACCCCTTCTGGTGGATACGTATGGACACTTGGGTGATCAGCACATCTCTGAGTTTTGGTGTAGGTACTGAAGTGGAATAGTTTTAGTTATTTCTTTTTGATATTATGCTTTAGGTTGTTCCTTGCATCCCTGTCCTGATGAGGTCCAAGTAACAGGGCTGAAACGCGTCAACAGACGAAGAAGGAGGAATCCGTTAAATTACAATTATTGCGCTAAAAATGGACATGCATACCGGAAAAAGATGTAGAGGTGGATAGGGTACCTCAAATGTGCAAAGGATTACCTCACAGTGGACAGTAGTGAACTCAGAAACCGGACACTTTTTTGTATTTAGGGGGTTAGGAAATTATCTTTTCTGTATAATTGTGTATGTATTTGTGCTTATGTTGTACTGTGTTGTTGTTCTATGTTGATTTAATGAAGGACGAATTAAGAAAAATGAACAACCGATCTTAATCAGTAAACCAATAAAAAGAAATAAATATTGGTTACGATCAGGAGTAAGCGTTGGTATGTGACTTTGTTGAAGTACATATTAATGAGATGGGACTAGGTACCACTTCATAGGAGTAATTAAATGTATCCTATGTATACTTTGGGTGTATTTGTTCCTCCACATCGCTGTTTATTGTGTTGCTGTTTTCTAACATGGCGCTTCTTATTATATAAACCAAAACTTTCCTTTTGAAAACAGAGAGGAGGATTCTTCCTGAGGAAAAGGTTCTGGAATGGGCACACCAGCTTTACGCAATCTGAGATGCAGACCAGCTAATGACAAATGCCAAGCATGGGGGCTGGTGCTAATCTCTTAGATCACTGATATATCCCTGTGCTCACGTAATGAGGATAGGCTTTGGCAGATCAATCATTTGCCCTGATAGGGGTTTTCATTATAGTTTGCTCATAATGATAATTACTTTGCTCGGTTGTAATGTTTTCTGATTTCAGCACAGTTGCTTCATGATAGAGCATGATAGTTTCAATAAATATTTTAAACTTTCCTCGTGTCTTCCATTTGTTTATTATGGACATGCATAGTACGAAAACGAAAGGTGCTGATCTGTTTTCACGGTTCCCTTGAGAACTAGAGTTGTGCTCTGGGTTGCCAATTTACCTGTTACTCTGGGAAGGTTAGAAGGGCTGGTAAGGCACTATGAGCTAGTCGGATTTGGGCCCATAGGTACTGATGTGGTATGGTGACTCAGTCCCCACATACCAAAGTCCTGTGATCTCAAGCATAGTTCTGTTTCCAAACAGAATCCTTGCAACATGGTCATGGATAGGAAAGGTAGGGAGCTGCACAACCTCTCTCCCAGAGCCATTAATAGCCCTGGGGAACACATCCCCCAGAGCCAGGTTCCTGCTATGGCCCAGGGTACCCACACCAGGGACATAGCGTGTTTGCGCTCGCTTGGAGGGAGCAATTTTAAAGCTCCCGCCAAGAGAGAGAAAACAGTAAGTCCACTTCCAGCTGGCAGGGAAAATGCTCTTGCCCACTGGGAGCTGACTTTTCATCTGTTTCCCTGCCCACTGTGAAGTGGGCAGGGAAACAGATGAAAAAATTGCTCCCACCCGCAAGGCGCAGCATGTTTAGCTGCTCCCTGCGGGAGGGAGCAATGCGGCTCCCACTGGAGGAGGGGAGCCGACTGGGGCTGAGGGGGATTTGGGCTTCCCCCAGCACCATCAACAAAGACAAATTGGGTGCCCTGGGTGGGCTCCAGTGTCTATCATGAATGGGAGTGATCCTGTTGAAGCAACGGGGAGGGGGGAATATAGATTGTCATTATGCAAAATAATGCCCTCTAGAGCATGGATTCATATAATGATTCTGCAGGCTACGTGATTAGTTTATACCACTTTTAACCAACACTCGTTGGATATTCATTTATGTTATTCTTCATGTGTATCCTCACACTTCTATACCTTTGATGCTTGCATGACATGCATACAAATCATGGCATAAATATTATACAAGGAAAGACACTTTCTTGTGTATCTTCATGGTCCATCCACAAGATGTATTCATAGGGCAATATGAAATTTAATCACATAAATGACAGTTTTAACCAAAAAGGAGGCTTAAATAGTCAGACAAATGACATAGCTTTACAATACATATATAGACTGTTTTCACATAGTACTTTTTGTATCAACAAAAATAAGTGTCTGACATATATAGTTACATTGTACTTTTTCAGCAAACATGGAGGGCGGGTTTCTTTTTCTTCAGAAAAGTGTCCAACGAAGAATAAATTTATGTCACTGGGGGTGTATTATTTTCCTCCAAGTGTGTGATCCTACAGATACTATGGAGCCCTATGTGGTCAGGGCACACTGTTTTCCAGTTGTTCAGGAGTCTGGGAGTTATACATCCTCTCAGTTTTAGTCCTGTGGCTGTTCTTAGTAGGTGTGTCTGTCCTCAGGAAAAACTTATCTACGCAACGATTTTCTACCTTCTCGGTAGGCCTATTGCTTTGGTGAAGGTCTTTCTCAGGACTGTGTGCTTTTTCTTGTTTAGAACACTGAATGTGAAACATAAAAAGGGGGAAATAGTGGCATGTTTTAAAAAAATAGGTAGTAACATCATCATCATTTTAGTTGCTATTGGAGCCCTAAACCTTACACATACTGTGTCTCTGTTTTCCTTAGGGTTCAACCAATATTACCCTGTGGGTGATCCTAGTATGGAAAGTACTGCATAAACAGGTGGGGTGGTCTGCCTGGAGTTCAACCTCTGTGTCAGGGAGAGAGGAGGGAAGGAGATGGAACAACATAAAATTATGATTATTTATGTTTTTTGAGCCACACATTGTACTCGGCAGATGTGGTGTGGTGAAAAGGGGTTCAATGGGGTATTATTTCTGTGAAGGGGACTTGTGTCCTCCTTTTGGTAGACCACTCCAATTTAGCAGGTTTAAAGGAAGCAATCCTCTGTGGGTATAGAATAAGAAGAAATTGCATTACACATTTTAAAGTGCTACTCGTATGCACCACAGATGGCTCACATAGTAATACGGGGGTGGTGCTGTCCAACTACTTAGCTCAAAAGTTAGTCTAGTTGTGGGATGGAGCTCTCGGTTTGATAGTCAGGGTTTCACTTTCTCCATTGTCTGCGTGCATGCAGCTTCCCCATGAGCTGTTAGGGAGACAATGGGATGTACCTGGTCACACTCAAGTGCTATACTCCCGATCGGGGTGAAATCTTAAGTCGGCTGTCCAATGTGGACGAGAGACATACCTTCTGCGGGCTGCAGCGTGGAGCTTGACTCGTGTTGCGGCCTGTCCCATGTACATCGGCTTCACCGGAGTTGCTTAATTCTTAAATGCTCGGTCGGAAGTGCGTGCACGACCATGGGGGAACCATGGGGCATGTAGTTTTACATGCTGTACCGCCTCGGTTGAAATGCTGATTCCCTTATCTTGGGCAACACTGCTAGGGCAATCATTAATTATTGAAAACCTGTTTAGAGGGCTTTTATATTCCACAAGCTTGAATAATTCCTTTGAGTGGAATGTGGAAAATAAAAAATGTGTGCATTAAGAATATGCTTCTATATATAAGGATGCACTTAAAATTGGACCGTCTGCCTGCAGTTCATTCTTCCCAAATGTATTCCAGGTAATGTGGTGTGTTGTACTGGCTGTGCACATCAAGACTTTTCCCATCAACAATTTCTCAACATAAGGTTCAGTACATTCCTGGATCTTGCAGCCATCATATGCTAAAGGTCTTTTTTTACATATTGTATCAGCAGTAACATATAATACAACACATCTCTCGATCATGCAGTTATTAAATGCTTCTGGTTTGTTTTTGTGCACCTCCATGCTAATGCAGCTCACTGGTATGTATGGTTCACATGAAAATCTTTTCCACATGTCGCATCAGCAGGTTGTTCATATATATTTCATCACGTTTTCTATGTCATGTGGTTATTGCATGTTAGATATTCATAGTAGTGTTTATATTGCTCTGCTAGTGTATTACCTTTTGGGTTGGCTTAGTGCTCGTAGTTCTTATTACGTTGTTTGCCCTGTGAAGGTAATGGATATGTAGTTAAATATAAGTCAGCTTTTACTGTAGTGTCACGTGTCTACTTTTGCCGGTACAAGTATATGGGCTTGGATGTTTATTGCACAAAAACATTCCCTATCTCCGATAGTTCATTTAGGCCATGCTCTTTCGTTCGCATGCATAACATCATTTGTGCTTCTAGTCTTAGCAATATAGGTTTTTAGTTAGTAGCTTTGACTTGTCTTAGCCAGTGGCGGCTGCTGCCCATTCTAAATGGGGAGCAAAAAAACGATGGATTTAGGCCCAGATCTCTGTACTGGGGTGAATGTTTGACATTGTTCAACATTCTGTCCATCAATTGTTCTTTTTGCATTTGTCACCCCGAAAACAATGGATTTAGGCCTGGATCACTGTACTGGGGTGAATGTCCTGGGATTGAGCGGAGCGGGATGGTTTCACACTCCTGCAGGGACTGGGGGCCTGTGCTCCTAAGCCCTGCAGATATCTCAGAGGAATAGCCATTATATTTTTCATTTTCTCCCTTTAGGCAGTAGGGTGATGTTCCTCCGCCATAGCGGAGGAGCCGCCCCTGGTCTTACCACTGTCCATTTGGTGTCGGTCAGTGAGTGGTTTTTCTCCATGTAATGTTAGATCATGTTCAAGGTTTTTCAGCAAATGCGCGATTTATGTTCAATGATACATTTTCGTTTCTCTTGATTTGTTTTCCTTATGTAGGCTTTTTGACATGGGCAAATGACACAATAAACGATGTTCTTGGTATTGCGGTATGTAAATTCTATGTGACTATTCTTGGTTTCTCCATAAGTAAACTCATCCCCCTCAAACGTGCTCTCAATGGTGGAGCAGTTCCCACACTTGTGGTTGCTTCTCACCGGTAGTAAATTCAGCATGGTACTCAGGGTGGGGATCTTGGTTTTTACAGTGGTTCGATCTTGCGAGGCTGTCTCATATATTCTCATTCCGTTTGAGTGCAAACATGGCCAGTACCTTGAAATATAAGCCTGTGACGATTTTCCAATTCTTCCTGATTGAGTTCTTCACCAAATCAGTTACTCCAGAGAAAGTTGTCACACAAACCATCAAATAGCTCTTAGGTATATTTCCTGGCTGGAGAAGGTTCTCTCGTGGAGTGTACCAAGCGCACTTCATTGCTCATTTCAACAGTTTCTTAGGGTTGTTGCAATGTGGAGAGTACCTTCCCTGCATTCATGAAGTAGTCCTCCTTCTTTGTGAAGTTCTTCCTTATCCTCAGAAACTGGATATAGGGTAGATTGTTTTGACAGTGCCCGGTCTTTTCAACCTCACATCCAGGCACTGGTAGGCTCCTGTTTTGGGCTGCTTTACTCCTTGAAAAAAATCTTACCTCTCCTGTCTGTCGAAACCAACAAAACGGTAATCCAGGCTCTGATCACTTCCAAATGTTATTATGGAAATGCCCTTTACTTGGGTCTTCCTGAATATCCTTTTAGTAGACTTCCAGTGGTGTAGAATGTGGCGACTAGAACGATTCTCAACTTTGCTCCAAGATCCCATATGACCTTGCATTTGAAAGCAATCCACTGGCTCCTCAAATACGCTGGGCCAGAACAGGGAGCAGATCCATCTTTCACCTTGGCTCGGTGGCCTGGAACAATCTCTCCCTGGAACTTTGTTCCATTTCTGAGGTATCTGTCTTCAAGAAAAAACTAAAAACCTGGCTCTTTCAACAAGCTTGATAGGACAATCAGAGCTGTTCAGTAGGCAACCTTACAATTCAGCGCCGGGACACTCTTTGGAGTATGAACACGCTTTACAAATGCCTTCATTTCTTTTCATTTAATTTCATTGTCCCTTAGGTTTATTTGATGAAAATTGGAGTAATGCAGAAAAGTAATCCTGCCTGTCTCTTTTGTGTAGAGTGAGGTGTATATTTGGTTGTTCTCATGTCGCAAAGTTAGATCAAGGAATTGGATGTCTGGGCCTCCTGTATTTAACCAATTGGTAATTGGCTCCAAGGCACACACACATTACTGGCCAGGTCCCGTGGTACGGGGTCCCCGGGGCCAATATTGGCCCAGGGAGGGGGGCTGCCTGGCATCCCCCCACTCTGAATGTAGCCAGGCCCCGGGAGATGGGGTCCCTGGATTGAAATCGGCCTGCAGAGGTACCCAACTGATTGTGGGGGAAAAACGTAGAAAGGTTTAGAAAATATACTGACTTATCACTGTTATCAATTACCAGTATGTAACTTTTATCTTTTTGGTTATTTTGTCTTTTTTTTAGGAGGAAAATGGGAACTTGTCTCTGAGAAAATAATGATCTGCTTTCATAAGCAGCAAAGAAGAGCCTTGTTAAAACAAGCAGGATTATTGTGTTGTTCAGAATTAATGAACTCTTCAGGCAAAGTGTATTCAGGTTAGAAAAATGTGGAGGGACCTGTACAGTTCAGCAGTTCAGCAGCACAAGCTAACTCTGCACAAGATAGGCTTTATGAACTGTAATTTATAGATATGCTGCTTTGCTGAGACTTTATTGTTGCTTAGCCTGCCATCACATACCAGGAAATTGAAGAGTCTGCCATATGGCTCATACTTTCTCAGTAAAACTGTGCATTTTTGGACAGCATAAATGTCAAAACTCTGTGAGACTGAGCCACGCACACTATCAGGATATGTTGGCCTGAGTCAAGGCTAGCTCACAGTGCACCATATGTACTCTAACCTAGCAAGGTAACAGGTGGTATGTTCAACCACAGAATATGACAACCTTGACTCCCCAAAGAAATCATGGAAACAGATCTAAAGCCCTTTCATTTGATAACACATACATGCCCAAAGGGAAACACAAGAAATAATCGCATTGGCTTTTTAAATATTAGTTTAAGCAATAAGATTCTTTTGTAAAATATGTGAGCTGTAATTATTAATAGAAGGAAATGAAACAGAGTAATCAGCATCACAAGAATGGTAAAGAAAATGAACAGTTCAACTATTGTGCTATTACATAGATTATATGCTTGCATCTGAGTATAGTTATAGTTATGCTCCTACCTAGCACTCCCTATAGTAGTGTGCCTAGGGTGGCTGAATCTGCCAGAATCCCTGAGGGTTATCTAACCTCCCAGTTACCTATGGGTATGTTTCATCTGGGAGCCCATCTTGGTGTAGAACTGGGCACCATCGTTCTCAGGAGGAAGACAGGATTTAGCTGGGCTGGAATTCTGCCAAGGTGGCAACCTCAACAGTGTCAGCGAAATGCTCCTCTACCTAAACAAGGGAGTGATGTCATTTATATAATAAACTTCATCCATGTTGCCATGCTGAAGCCCCATTGAGGCTACCATTATTGATCCTATCTTTACAGAGCTGTTGCAGAGCGGACAATAACAAATAACATTTTGCGCAGTGAACTTAGCTCTCGTACAGAATGTTCAAGGCTCCGATAATACGCCTACGAAGTAATGGAAATGTAAGCAAAGACTTTTCAGAGAATATTATCCCATACAGGCACGGAAGCAAATGTTTGTCAGTGTCAATGTTCAAGAAAAGATGTCAACTTTAAACGTGAACATGTAAAATGGTGGTGCTCTTGCTCTGGTCTAATGTGATGACATAACAAGTTTTTTGCAGGCTAAGGTGGCTAAAAGAGTGGGATAGAAATGCTACCAAGATCAAAATCCTGTAGGCAAATAAAGCCAAAAAGGGGGTTTGCATAGCAACTCTTTATGAGCGTTAGAATTTTTTTAATGTGTTTTAAAGTTGTTTGTTTTCTTTGTATTATAGTTGTTCATTCAGTTTGTTAATATAGTTGTGGTTTTGTATTGTTTTTAAATTGTTTTGTTGCAATAAAATGTTTTTGGATTACTTTCCTTAATACTTATTATAAATTTCAGTTTATTATAGAATTGCATTATTTAGTTAAACTGTCAGTTCCATGTTGAGGGACTGTGAATATGCTGCTACTTGAATATTTATGTCAATGGAACTATGCACATCTTTTATCCTACAGAGGCTTTGTAATGGAGAACCCAATTATTTTGTTATGCAGCTGTGGTTACTTGTCATGCAACAGTGAGGTGTTCTTACAGAGATTAATTGTTGTGCCTCGGAGCACTGTGGGGTGTGACTGACACAGAGCCTCTCAACCACACCGTGATACATACACTTCACACCAAGGGAGAAGGACAACACCTTATCACTTGGTTTTACAAAGCCATTAAGGAACATACTGGGGTCCCACTGACTTACCTCTGGTGGGAGAGGGAGGAGGATTTGGAGTGTCCCTTACATGGCAGTGAATAGGGACAAGCACTTAAATCTCCCCTAGTTGTCTCCAGAAATACACGATATAAGAATATTCAATATATGATTTTCCTTAGGACTTATATCACACCTTCAAGACTAAACCGTATATTCCCAACATGCAGACTTACCTGCCCCAGCCAACTTTCAACATATGCTTTGGTCATGCCCTAGTATAATCAGATTCTGGGATTCTATACACATTCTATTATAAGAGGGTGTTTTCTCCTGTTTTTACATCTTTTGAAATGCTGCTAACACTTTTAATGTTCTAAAACTGTTGCACTGCCACCTACAAACGTGTTCTGTGTGGGCTGACTTTTAACTCTAAGCGCGGGAAGTGGGTACTTTTGTTGTTGTTGAGCCGCGCTCTGATTGGTTCATCTTAGCCAATCAGAGGCGTACCTGGGAGGAGCCTGTTGTGCCCCCAGCTCAGAGGCGTAGCTAGGCCTTAGGCTGCCCGTGGCGGCCCCTGCGTTTGCCGCCCTCGGCAAAACGATTGAAGAGCGGGGGGGTGGTAGCGGCCGATTCTTGCGGCCGCAGGTAAGCGCGGGGGGAAGGGGGCCCCAAACTCGTGCGGCCTGGGGCGGTCCGCCCCCATCGCCCCCCCCTAGCTACGCCACTGCCCCAGCTACTTCAGACTTGCCACAGCACGGACACGCAGCTGGGGGAAGAGGGTGTTTTCTCCTGTTTTTACATCTTTTGAAATGCTGCTGACACTTTTAATGTTCTAAAACTGTTGCGCTGCCACCTACAAACGTGTTCCGTGTGCGCTGACTTTTAACTCTGAGCGCGGGAAGTGGGTACTTTTGTTGTTGTGGAGCCGCGCTCTGATTGGTTCATTTTAGCCAATCAGAGGCGTACCTGGGAGGAGCCTGTTGTGCCCCCAGCTACATTATGCAAACCGTAGCGCAGACGCGTGCAGCGGGCGCGCCGAAGGTGCATAAGGCAAGCCCGTCTGCGCCCGTCCGCGCCTGGACGTCGTCAGGAGGCAGGAACCCTGCCTATTTGCCCCTCTAGCGGACGGTTTATTCACACTGCGTAGGGCAAAACCCATGTGTGAACCCCATTGTTGGTCTCCCTTTGAGGGTTCTTGGCATGGCTGCCTGTGCAATTTCCAGCCCCAGCGTAGGTTTAACACCCAGTCAGACACGCCTCCTACTAAAGCCAACGTCAGCAGTATTAACTGCCGGTCGCTGGTAAAACACCACGTGGAGATTTTCGATTTATTATCGGAAAACTCTCTGGATATTCTGTTTTTAACGGAAACATGGCTCTCCCAAGACTCTGTTGCCATCTCTGCCTTGGCCTTGCCCCCGGGCTTTGTTATGAAAAATGTTAACAGAGAGGTGGGTCGCGGTGGGGGTATTGCTGTAATTTATAAAGACTACTATACTTGTACTCTGATTCCTGCGCATATTCGGGACTGTGGAAGTGCCGTTTTTAAAATCGCTCTCTCAAGTAACTTTACGTTCTCTGGATTGTTGATCTACCGATCTCCAGGGTCCCCCAAAAATGTTAGAGAAGGGCTCATTAACGCAGTCAGTAGCCTGGCATTACCGTCTGCCAACTTTACTATTGTAGGCGATCTGAATCTACATCTGGAGTCCGTTAGGGACACTGACATACATAATTTCCTGAATGATCTGGCTGCCTGCCAATTAAATGAACCGGTCTGTGGACCTATGCATAAGGCGGGACATTTGCTTGACCCTGTGCTTGCCAACATTCAGCTTGCAGAGGTCCCTACAGTGGCTCTGATGGTCTGGACTGACCACCACTTAATAGGTTTCTCACTGCATCATACCAGCTCTAAAAACCAGAATCAGCCTAAAGCCATATATAAACGTCCGTGGCAGAAATTGGATCACCCCTCCTTCCATAAAATGGTTGTCATGTCCCAGCCTATTCGCTCCTCGGATGTTGAGACGGCCTATGCTGGCTTTGAAAACTGGATCAATCAGGCACTAGATAGGTGCATCCCAGCCAAATGGACCCACCCTAAGAAAGGCCATTCCCAGGAGTGGTTTGATGAGTTTCTTGTTAAGGCCAGGAAAAACTGCAAAAAGCCGGAACGTCATTGGAGACGCTTCTATTGCCCCATTGCCAAATCTGAATACATAGCCACTAGGAAAGCCTACCACAAACTGATTCAGAAAACCCATGCCGCTTGTTTTGCCGATAAGATCAATTCTAGCAATAACCCCTCGAAAACGATCTTTTCCCTACTAAAGGATATGGTGAAAACTCCTGTGACGAATGATAGTTCTATCACTTCGAATGACCAGTGTGAGGTGCTGGCTACTTACTTTATTAATAAAGTAGCAGGCATCTATGATAGCTTTCGTGGGAATTGTGAAGCATCTGCGATATTGGGGGCAGAGCCTGCAGGAATGGGAGTTAACTCCTTGCACACCCTCCCTTCCATTACTTTAGACAACCTTAAGGCTCTGATTATGAAGATTAAATCTGGGTCCCCCGCTGACCCCATTAAGCCTGATCTTGTTGTAAAACACCTGGACTGCCTGCTACCCAACGGCCTGGATCTTATTAATCTCTGTCTGTCCAATACCAAGGTTCCTAAAACCTGGAAGCATGCGAAAGTTATCCCTCTCTTGAAGAAGCCCTCGCTTGATGCCTCCCGGCCGGAGAACTATCGCCCGATCTCGCTCCTGCCTTTCTTTTCTAAAATTACAGAATCTTATGTGAATAGCATTCTGATGCAGTATTTGGAATCTTATTCCATACTAGACCCATCCCAGAATGGTTTCGCCCCAAACATAGCACGGAGTCAACTTTATTAGCGGTAACGGAACAACTAAGAGCCTCTATGGATGAGGGCAACTTGACTGCACTCATCCTGCTTGACCTTAGCGCGGCTTTTGATACGGTCTCACACAGTATTCTGATCCATCGGCTGCGTGAGATCGGTGTCATAGGCAGTGCCCTTGACTGGTTCTCCTCCTTCATGTGCGACAGGTCGTTCCAGGTCATTGCTCCTCCAATCTTACTCTCTGACGCACTCTGTGCGCTGTGGAGTCCTGCAGGGGTCGGCACTGAGTCCGACCTTATTTAATATTTATGTTCGTCCGCTGGCCTTGTTGGCCAACACCCGTAATATACAGTTGGTATCTTATGCGGACGATACGCAACTGATTTTTTCGTGGACCAAAGACTCCAGTCAGGACATGACTAAATTTCAGGAGGATCTGGCAGCTATAGCTAGGTGGATGGAGGCGAACTGCCTCCAATTAAATTCATCCAAAACTGAGATCCTCTTGCTTGGCAGAGACTCACACCGGTGGGGCAATAACTGGTGGCCGCCAATGTTGGGCAATCCCCCTATGCCCAAAACCGTGGTAAAAAATCTCAGCGTACGGATAGATACTGCACTCTCGTTTGAGGAACATGCTAAGTCTGTGGCAGGGACCTGCTTTGGCACTCTGCGCGGACTTAAACCCATCTTGGGTCTGTTTGACCCTCATACGCGCCAGCTAGTTGTTCAAGCCATGATCCTGGCTAGGCTGGATTATTGCAACAGCCTCCTGTTAGGTGCTAATAAATCTGTGATAAATAGGCTCCAACGCACCATGAATGCGGCAGCTCGCACTTTATTTGCATTGCCTAAGTATAGCTCGGTCTCAGGGGTGCTGCGTCGACTCCACCGGCTTCCCATGGAGCAAAGAGTCAGGTTCAAAGCACTTTGTGTCATCCATAAAGTTTTGACGGGCTCCTTCCCGGCGATCCTCAGAAACCTGGGTTGCCACTATGCTCCCTCCCATGCTCTGTGCTCTGCGGATCTTTATCTGATGCGGGTGCCTCGCTTCCGTAGAGCCAGAGCTGGAGGCCGCTCCTTCAAAGTGTTAGCTCCTACTCTATGGAACTCATTGCCTCCCGCTATCAGGAACACTCCTGATCTCTTGGTGTTTAGAAAGGCAGTAAAGACATGGCTATTTCAGTAGCTTAATCATCTCGCTCTCCTCTCTCCCTGCTCTTTAGCGCTGGGACGTCCCTTTGCTGGGACAGCCATGTGCTTTATAAATCACATAACATATTAGCCACTGTTACAGAACTCACAACGCTCAACTCATGGGAGGTGATAGCACTGCGATATTTCCCAGAAGGAAAAGCCACAAGGTGCAGGTGCGCTGGGCTAATCTAGCCCTTCTTTTGGCTGAGCAAATGCTGACCATGTATTGGCGTGCACAACACCGCCTGTCCACCTCCCAGTGGGCTCTACTCCACTGGAGTGATGCAGGGAGTTCTGTATTGCATTGGGAGGAAGCCTGAAGAATTTGAAGACGCCCCATTGCAGCAGCGGGGGACCATGCTAATGCAATTCAAAGAATTTACATCCGAAAACCCTGCCTCCTTGCGTCTTTCTACTCCTCCAGATCCTGGGCCAGCCAATGTATCCTAAAGGCCTGCCTTTGTGTTCAGGGGTTCACCCCTGATCTGTGCATCCCTCCCGTCCTCTCATCTGTTTATCCCCATCCTTTTATCCGTTTATCCATGTCACACGCTCGTTCATTTCAATTTGAGTTTCCCTCCTCCAAGTTCTAGTTTCCTAACTTTACCAACCTTCTTTTGTACCATGATGCAGGTCCCAAATATCCAGTAGTAACTAATTAAATTTAGATCATACAATTTTACTGATACAGTACCATAAGCAAACACTGAAGTATAAACTTGGCTCAGCCTAATGTTTAAGCCTCAAATCTATTCACCTGTTGGTGAAAAGTTACAATATATATTAAATGTTATGTAATATCATTTGAATGAGATCTCTCCTAATGCATACAGGGGAAAAAATACTTGATGAAACACGTTACTGTGTAACACAACTTTGTACAACGTAAAAACCTAAAAAAAAATATTTGAACAATGCTATAGTAAAGGGAACTCTGATACAAGAGCGGGGTCTTGGCACAAAGGGCAGTGCATCTTTATACTCTAATGCACACTGCTATCAGCTGCTGTGCACATCCTGTTACGTATGGGTGTTGCCATTGGAAGGCATCTAGAAGAGAGCTGAGTATGTCTCCACAATCAAATGTGGACACCAGTTGTCCAAGAAACAGTTTCAGCCCACAAGCTATTTTGCATATATGTTACTCTGGGGAGATGTCTCACCTGAGAGGGCAGTGGGTTTTCATATCATAGACTCTATAGTTGTTATGCAAGACAGCCTTCTGGGCATATAGGTAATTTCATCTACATACTTACTTGTACAACTGTCATACTGGGGGGAGCTGTGACCAGAGAAGTAAACCACTTTTCCCACCCTAATTTGTGCACCCCTCATCCAAGAGACAGGTCTCAGGAGAGAGGCCAGTCTCTCCCCACACTGTACTACACAGAGTTATCATGCAGGAGACTCATATCAAAGATAGTTTCTCCCCAATGCCTACTATGTATATATGTCAGCATGAGAGGATATATGAGTAGAGAGATAACTTTTTCTCAAACCCTACTACAGACACCTCTCTCCTGGTAAGATGTGTTAGCGGATACATCACTTAATTCCCAGACTGCGCTGCATATCACTGTTGTTTTAAGGAGAGGCGTCAGCACAGAGGTTTCTGCTTCACCACACCGTACTGTACATCCATCTTGTCGTGGAGATAGGTGTTAGTGAAGAAGACAATGGGGCAGTTTTACAAGGAACTGAGGCATCTGCATGGATGCATCAGTTTCCTTGTGCCAGTGCCAAATATCCTTGCGCCACCATGGATGCGCTGTAATTACAATACAGTGCTCCATGGCGCAAGGATTAACAGATGCGTCAGAAATTCTGACGCATCTGTTGGCCCAAGAGTGACGCATTGCTGGAGTTGCTCATGAAAGTGACGCAACTCCAGCAATGCGCCACAACAGATAGGTGAGTCCCATTCAAAAAGCCCTGCGTCATTCCTTACGCCTAGTCTGAGCAGGCGTAGGGATTTTGACACAGTGAAGGCATAGAGTGACGCAGTGAAATGTTGTAAATTTCACTGCGTCAGTTCTACATGGCTTTTTGCGTGGGAACGCCCACCCTGCATACATTATACCTAACGCAGGTATAATTGCGCTGCCGTTGCATCAAAAAAAGTGACACAATGGCGACGCAAGGAGGCGCAAGGGGCTTGTAAATCTGCCCCAATGTTTCCTTACATACTACTGTATATGTCTGTCATGCTGGGGAGAGCTGGGAGTGAACAGGGAAATCCATTCCCACACTCTAATATACTGGGTTATTTCTCTGCAGAGAGGTCTCAGTAGGGAGGCTAGTACTTGTTAGACTTACTATGAAACAGTGAGGTCTTACATGTGAGGTTAGTACCTTCCCAACTCTACTATGCATACTACTGAGTCTGAGAAAGGTGTGATTGGAGAGGCAGAATCTATTAAGACCTTACTCTACACACTGGTTACCTTTATGCAAGGTGTAGTGGAGAGGCCAGTCTTTCCCCATAGTCTAGTAGTGGGGATTATAAGGAATAAGTATTGTAATGAAGGGAAATATAAATTCTTCCCCTAAAGTAATTTTACGATCTTGCAAGAGTCTCGAGGGACCGTATTAAAAAAAAGGGGGTACAGAAAATCTGTTGCATATAAATTATACATATTACAACAGGATATGCTCAGTTAAAATGTAAATTCCATTATAAAAGTACGCTCTTGTGAGACGCTCGCGAGCATAAAGCAGCAAATACTGCCCCCTCACAGTGTACGCGGAGGAAATGTGTGCCTGGCTCTCACGAGGGGAAACAGTGTTTACAACGCTGTTTCCACAACGCATGGCCTTACAACGCAGTTGTTACAATGACCGCGTTGTTACCACGCGTGCCATTACATCGCAAGTCGTAACAACGACTTGCTGTAGGGGTGTGCAACACCAGGGAATGTGTTGGATTTTAATTCCAACACCTTCCCTGCTGTTGCACAAACAGGAGTAGGAATAGTAATTAATACTATTCCTAAGTCCAGCGCGCCCCCTACAGCAAGTCGTTGTTACGACTTGCAATGTAATGGCACACGTGGTAACAACGCGGTCGTTGTAACGACCGCGTTGTAAAGCCATGCGTGGAGAATGTATGCGTAGTAACGTCATACATTCCTCACGAGAGCCTCGCGAGAGTCAACTATGCTATGTAAAAGAGCATCATGGCTCTCGTGAGTGTCTGGCGAAAAAAAGGGTAACATAGTACAAACATGAAAGTATAGGGTAGCTCTGAAACAAGCTTTTTTAATTAAAATTTTTGAACAACTGTATTTTTTTTTGTTTTTTAACTTTTTTGTATTTTTTTTAAAAGGGTACAACAAAAACAGGAACTGTGAGTAAAAATTAAAAACATCTCCTTCAAAACAAACAGAAGAAAAAACTAGAAAAAAAATGTTAAACAAAACTACTGCCTAGGTGGACATTTATGATCTTGGACAAGCTTTTCCTGTGCAGCAATGTTTTGTCTCAGAAGGAACAAGCATTGGCAATGCATCGGTTTCGCCTATGTGATGAATAATAAATCAATCACCTTCCGGGACTAATGAAAGAGATCCCTTACAAGTATCATGGGCGTTGGGAGGATGTGGTGCAGTGGCCAGGGCTGTTGGCTTGAGAGCTGGGGATCCCGGTTCAAGTATCGGTGGCGCAAAATCCTGTGAGTCTGGGCAAATCACTTAATTTCTCCTGGTGATACGTTGTGCTATATAAATCTGCTGCAAGACAAAAAAGCATTAGGAGGCAAAACTTTATGGAAATAATTCTTCCACCAACGCGGCTGTTAACAGTATTTAGGTGACGGGAAACTGATAAGAGAAGCAGACGAGGAACAAGCATTGGTAAATACAGGAAAATATGCTACAGCCAAAAGAAATGGAGGAAAAGTAAGTGGCAAGTACAGAAGCCAATGAATAGCCAGGTAAGAGAGGGGTTGGGATGTAAGCCCCTTTGAAGTTAATATTAAAAACAATAGATTTCACAAGCACAGTGCAAGTGCTGTGCAGGCCACTGGTACGGACAATGCAGATGTCAGGGAGCAGCGGAGGAGAGGGGAGTAAAGTGAATCCAGGCAGTAATGAAGTGCAGTGTCTGGGAGTTTGGCAGAGAGCTTTCCAAGCCCTTTTGGAAGCTTCCTACTGCGTACAAGAATAGGCACATTTTCTACCTCTGAGTGTGCCTCCTGCCGAGAGAGCGCGCGGTGCACGAAGGGTAAGATGACAGACATAGAAAGAGAGACAGGCAGCTATCTGCAGAATAAGAAGCTCAAACTAAGGGTCAGAATTAAGTTGGTGAGGGTGCCATATCAAAGAAAAAAGAGAAATGTGAAAAGAAGGTCAAATGGCAACAAAAGGCAGAAAAGAAACAAGAGTTCTGAGACCAAAGCAAAAAAGATAGAGCAGGAACGAGATATATTTTAGATCTAAGTCGTATCCACTTTAGATAGACAGTGATGAGGATATTTAGTAAGGCGCTGTGCCCATTCTGAAAAGAAAACTTTCTAAGCAGGGGTGCCTATGTCAATCCTGAAGGGGCGGGTGGATCCATGCCACATTTTCAGGATTACCACTGATATTCAACTGTCCATTTAGAGCAATTTTATGTAAATTTATCTCATATGGCTAATCAGGAAATTCTTCACATATCTGGAACTTTAGTGAACATCCGTGCTCTAAAGATCATAGAACTCTGTGCTATTAGAAAGATGAAACGGGTTATGGGAGTGTATTAGGGTGTTTTTTGTTTTTTTGGGGAATAGTATATTTGATACATGGACCCTTGTTGCCCACATTCAGGGTCCTATGCCATTCAGATTGTAGTTGGAGATTTATTTGTGATGGAATTGAGATAATAGACATGGTTCTAAGAAAGACAGTAATTGGCAAAAGAAATATTTTGCGAAATTGGAAATCCAAATCTAAACTAAACTATCTGTTGGCAAATAGATTTAAGTGCTTAGCAAAAAAGCTGTGTTACAATGAATTTCATTTCAAATAAAGGGGGTGAACAAATTTGAAAATACTTTGTTCAATCAGAAGAAAGTGGAATTGATTCATAGAGAAAAGTAACTCAGAAACCAGTCTTTTGTTAGGCGGGTCTTGTGTATATGTACTTTGCATCATGCTGCATTTTGTGCATTTAGACAGTGGCAGCTCCTCCACTAAGGCGAAGGAACGTCGCCCCACTGCCTTCAATCAGGAAAAGAAAGGAAAAAATAAAATGATAATAACGTAATGTTATCATTTTATCTCTCCCTCCTGCTGCAGCAGCTTGCGTGTGGGGGCGGGGCAGGGCTGAAGAGCAGGGGAGGAGGGTACAACCCTTCTACGTGCGCAATGACTGTTTGGTCGGCCCGAGGCAGTCAGGCGCACTTTCCCTGTTCTCCATGCAGGCTGCATTACAGCCTGCATGGAGAACATGCCCACTGCTACAGCCCCTGGCTGAGCGCCGTGTCATGGCGCTCAGACCAATCACAACGCTGCATTGCAGCATTGTGATTGGTCAGGGGAGGGAGCCTGGCTGCCTGCTTCCTGGTCCTGGAAGATGAGAGCAGCAGCAGAGACGCGCGGGACCCGGCGGGAAGGTAAGTGTTTTTAAAAACAATTGTTGTGTCCCGCGTGCCCCCCTACCTCCCGTGCCGCCAACACACACCCCACCCGCCCTACCACCCACGAGCAGTGCCGGCCGCCACTGCATTTAGAAGTCCTGTTGTTGAATTTTTCGGAATTGCAAATAAATACTTAATTATAAAAAATGATTTTTACTAGGTCTATTAAGCAGGGGCCAGGAGTCATATTTCAGAAACGTTGTTATGGTGCAAAAAAGAGTGCTAAACAAATTGCATCACACAGAAGAAGACAGACAGATTTTGTCCCAGCCAGCTTTATTTACCAGGTAAACAAATTGAGGAAATGGGTGGTGAGAAGATATGCAAATCATATATTACTTAAAAATCATTTTAAAATGGAATCGAGATTGGAATGCACAAAATGTATTCCTGGTCTGGGCATGTGCTCACCTTCACTGGTTGCACCTAGTCCTGAATGAAATGATGTGAGTGACTGTAGCTTCCTCTCTGTGGGACAATATTAGGGAGTGTGTACTGTGGACATAAAAGTAATGTAAAATAACATGTTCCTATGTGTTTTTTTAGGACATACACTGAATGAAAACATGCTTCATTCAGAGCATTTTACCTGAACCACAAGAGCACCACATTATCTCTTGAGGAATCTGAAAAGAAGATACAGGGCCATGGAAGGGGCAGTGGGGATCTCGGCTGCCGGCAGAGACACTATGCGACCTTGGTCAGTTTACATCTCTGTGACTGATGAAATGCATCATGAAATGTGCACGAAGGAATACCCTCTTCGTAGCTTCATAGTAGCTCCAGGCAGAACCGGTGAACAGTGTCACCTGCAATATGCGTTTGTTTATTTAGAGATAAACCCGCGTCTGGGCACCCGTGGAAAGGACTATTTCCAGGATATAAAAGGGCATACCTAGCTGTGATTGTAGAAACAAGAAGCAAAATGAAGAGTGAAAAAGACATTAAAACATTTAAAAATATCTAAATAGAGAGCAGTGCTGCTAAAAACATTACAATTTACTTACAAAAATCGGGTAGTTTAGTCCTACGTTTTAGCATCTATTTTCACTCAAAACAGAACAAAACAATGTAGCCAACGAAATTCAGTGAAAAATGCACATATGCTCTCTCTTCAAGCAGAGCATTTAAAGGCGCCAACCCTCACTCTTGGCAACATACAGACAGCCTTAATCATGTTGGCAACTGGAACCCTATAGATACAATGGGAGAGTGAAACTACAAGGCCCAGCATGCTCAGTGCTGATGGCTGAAAGAAACAGCAGTGGCTAAAAGTCACTCTTGTTAACATAGGGCCAGATGAAAGGAACTTGTTTGCACTTGAAAGGAAACTACTTCAAGTGTGCTTCTGAATGATGTGTCAACTACAGCATTAACCTGTGTTAATCTATAGATTGAATAATAAATCAATCACCGTCTGGGACTAATGAAAGAGCTCCCTCACAAATAGCATGGGAGTTTAGAGGATGTCGTGCCGCGGCCAGAGCTGCAGACTCGAGAGCTGGGGATCCTGGTCCGAGTCTCGGTGGCGCAACATCCTGTGATTATGGGCAAATCAATTAATTTCTCCTGGTGATACGTTGCCCTATGTAAATGTGCTGCAAGACGAAAAAGCATTAAGAGGTAAAACTTTATGGAAAAAATTGTTCCACCAACGTGGATGTTAACAGTATTTTGGCTATGGGAAACTGATAAGAGAAGCAGATGAGGAATCAAGCATTGATAAATGCAGGAAAATATTCTACAGCCAATAGAAATGGAGGAAAAGTAAGTAGCAAGCACAGGAGCCAATGAAAAACCAGGAAAGAGAGGGGATGGGATGTAGGCCCCTTTTAAGTTTATATTTAAAACAATAGATTTCGCAAGCAGAGCGCAAGCGCTGTGCAGGTGAAACCTAAAGATGATCTGCTTACAAAAGCAGCAAAAATGGCTTTATTTAAATAAGCAGGGTTGTTATCTGCTTGAGCGTTCAGTACCTGGGCAAGCTCAGTGTCACCAGGCTCAAAAGACGTGGACGCCACTGAGAAATTATCAAGTTCTGCAGAAAGGACTAACTCAGCCTGAGCAAGGTCAATACATCCCTTTGGTACTCATGCTGTATTGCTTGTTCTGGCTGCCACTACTTAACTCCTTCTTGCAGATTTTACATATGACATATTTCGCAGATACTTTTTTCCCACCTGGTCACGTTTAAATAAAATTGCCACACCAATGACTCCTTGGGTAGCTGAGGTGGCTGAGTTGTAGGAACAGCATTAGGCTATTAATCTGAATCTGAGGATGACATTCTTTTGACAGAAAATCAGCAATGTTAGAGACGTAGCCAAAAAGTTCTAACCACAGCAAAACCCAATAGCCAAATGAAGCAACAAGGAAAGAATCTTCCTTTTCTAAATAAAGACATCCATATGAGCCAATCACAATCCTTCATTCGGAGGTCTTTCCTCTTCTCGGTGTCTCGTGAGTGCCGTATTTATCCAATATGGTGCATTCCTGTCCTTTCCCCCTGCGCTGGTGCCGTTATGGCAGCCTGGTGCAAGGGTGCCTATGTTGTAGCTGGATAGTTTTTGTTCAGGAAGGGGCACCTTCCTGCACAAAAACAATCCTGAGAGGCTTTCTCCTCTTTCAATGTGTGCTGCAGAATGCAGTACACAGATAAAGAGGAAAAAACAAGGAGAAATAAAGATATTTCTCCTTGTTACGCTTCTCCTGGGAAGGCGTATCATTTTGGGGCATTCCTAGGCTTACAGGTCTTTGTAAATCTAAGAATGCGTCAAAAACCATGGGAGTTGTATGGGAACACCCATTACAATGCCCATGGAGCACCTCCCTTACGGAGAGTAAGGCAACCCATCAATTTGTGCTGCATTGCCATACTCCAGATGTTTGATGCCATTCAAAGATACTCAAGGTGGCTTTGCGTGGCATCATAAATTTGACTTAGAGGTTTGCGTCACGCATGTACCATCCTGCGTAGTGCAAGCATGATGCAAAGCTCTCATAAATCTGCCCCGAAGTTTATGTAAAAATAGATGCAAAAACTATGAAAAGCATTCTGGGAACATTTCTCAATATGTGAGTTACAAAAACTAAGAAGATAAACATTCTCAGAGTAAACATCATTGCAATAATTAGTTTCAATGTATTTATAAATATATATATATATTTGTTTTTTAAACCTTTCAAATTCACTCAAAAAAACAAAGGGTAAAGTAACGTTATAGTTAGGTGTATAAGGGGACCTTAGAAATTCACTGAAAAAAACAAAGGTTAAAATAACGTTATAGTTAGAGGAATTTGTCAGTGTCAACATTAACGTTTTGAAAGGAAAAAAAACACATAGATTCACCAGTTATAGTTAGCAAGACTAACTATAACTTGCGCCCTTGCCATGCACTGCTTATGACCTCACATATGAAATCAATCATGACATGTTCTATGTCATCATTTATGGCATCCCTGATGATATCTCAAAGGATATCATTGATTACATCAATCAATCAATCAATCAGGGGATTGTGAAGCATGCTACTCACCCGTGAGGGTCTCGAGGGTCTCAAGGCTCTGGGGGGGAGGGGGGGAGGTTTTGCAGCTCCGTTCAGTCGAAGAGCCAGGTCTTGAGTGTCTTCCTGAAGATGTTCAGGGAGGGGGCGCATCTGATGTCGATCGGGAGCTCGTTACAGGTCTTGGCCGCTATGTGGGAGAAGGTTTTTCCACCTGTCCTGGCTTTGCAGATGCGCGGGGTTTCGGCGAGGGCGAGGTCGGCGGATCGGAGGTTTCTCTTAGGCAGGGGCGTAGCTAGGCCTTAGGCTGCCCGTGGCGGCCCCTGCGTTTGCCGCCCTCGGCAAAATGATAGAAGAGCGGGGGTGGTAGCGGCCGATTCTTGCGGCCGCGACCGCTGCAGGTAAGAGCGGGGGGAAGGGGGGCCGGTTGCCGCCCGAAAACTTGTGCCGCCTGGGGCGGTCCGCCCCCCTCGCCCCCCCCCTAGCTACGCCACTGCTCTTAGGTACGTGGAAGGAGATTCTCTTGTTGAGGTATTGGGATCCGATGTTGTGGAGGCATTTGTAGGCATGTGTGAGTATCTTGAATGTGACTCTCTTCTCTAAGGGGAGCCAGTGGAGGTAGCGCAGGTGTTGGGTGATGTGTTCCTGTCGAGGGATGTGTGAGAAGTTGGCCTGGTATATGCTGTCCACTAGTTATAGTGGGCACCTTCCACCAGTCCAAACGACCTTTATTGATGTTAGGTTTAAAGACAACCTTTATTGAAAGCTATCCTAGTGGTAGCTATGGAGAGCAGCCTTCAGGCTAAGTCTTGAAGGAGTGTAAAGCTGTTTGTTTTACCAGTCGATAGTCTCTTGAATGGCTAAATGAAAGGAGACCACACCAGGTATATATATAAAATATATGTATTTATTTCTAAACACACCCTACTAGTCTCTTTATGAGGCTACAGGTCAAAGCACATATGTTACACTTCAAATATCACAGTAAATTAGCACAATATACGATTAGCCCTAGGGGCGTACCAAACCATATATTAAGAAAGTGGTATAAGAACCACGACTTGACTAGACACAAGGCCCAGAGCCTGTAGAATTGCTGGGACCCCAAGGAACCACCCAAGGCAGTGACACAGGGGACCCCCAGAGGACATGTGCAGTGTGAGAACACAGCCGCGAGCTCCGTTAGCTTCTATGGGGAAAGTCGCGATTAGAGTTTTAAAGTTTAGGGACACTTCGGAGTGGACTAGGAACAAACCCTTTTGGACTTAGAGGGTTCTAGGGCCAACACCCACGGGAGCACCGGAGTACTCGTGTTACCTCACCCAGGGAAGCCGGGTGCATAGGTGTCAAATGGTGTCGGGTCGCGCCGTCGTTTTCAATGGCAGCTTGCAGGAAAGTGCTGCTGCCGGGAAGTTGCGAAGTGTCCGAAGAGATCCAAGCCTGGATCGAAGATGTGAAGAACCTGAAAGCAGAGGGGACAGAGTCTGGGTCACTAGCCAGTGACCAGGGGCACGATAGTCGAATGCCCACCGATGTCGGGTGCTTCAAGTTCGAAGAGGTGAAGATTGTCTCTGCAGCCACGAGGACCAGGAGGCGTCGACGACGACCAGGAGCTGGATTCGAGCTGTCCCACAAAGGAAGTCGCTTGCTGCGGTGTCGGTGTCCAGATTGGACCCAACAAGCCTTGGTAACAGTAACCCACACAGGAAGTTTCCCACCAGAGCAGGGGCTGGTAGCCCCTGCAACCGGTTTGAACTGGGCTATGCACAGGGACCCCAAATGTGCCCCCAGTGCAGGACTTCAAAGTACTCTGAGAGTGCACCCACCCAGCCCCTATACACTAAAGCCTGTCTGGGAGGTGGTAACACCTCCCTGTGACAGGAAACCTATTGTCCAGGCCTCCCCTGCCGGAGTTTCGGTTGGCAGCAGGAGGCCAGACTCGTGTCTGTGGCTGCAGCATCCATTTTGTGATGCCAGGGCTCTGTTAGCTGGTACCGGGTATACCGGTGCTGTCATGTCTCTCCCTCTAGAAGGGTGGGATCATACTCCCACATCAGTTACTGGTGTGGGGGTATGATTTCAAGGTGTTTGACACCAAACACGACATGTTTCCGTGCAGCCATCCCAAAGTTAGCATTTACCGTTTGGTTATAATACACTTAAGAGTATATGGTCAGGCTGCCTCACAGACAACCCCGGAGGATAGATTCCGAAGGCTGCAGAGGGGCTCTGCTCATGCATGGGCACCCTCTCACACAAAACCAAGCACCCTGCCTTCAGGATTGATAAGGCCTGCCATAGGGGTGACTGATAGGTTTATATGTGCAGTGATAGGGTGAGATATAGTGAACCTATATCTCAGTAAGGGGTGCAGGCACCACCTCACTCAGGCTGCTGTAGCAGTCCTTTGGTGTCATTTTGGAAGGCTTCTCAGGGGTGGGATAATACATGCTGCAGCCCCTGGTAGGCCTCTGGGGTACCTATGCCCTGGGTACATAGTATACCATATACTTGGGACTTATAAGGGCACCCTAGAATCCAATCTGAAGTGTACCTATGGTACTAGAAATCCATTTTAGAGAGGAAGCAGCTAGGCTGGGGTCCTGGATAGCAGGGCCCCAGCCAGACTAAAGTTGAAAAACAGTGAAACATCAGCAAAAAGTGGGGGTAACCATAAGAAGCAGATCCTACTCTCCTACAGGATGCCGAGGACGAGTCTGGCTGCAGTGTTCTGTATTGTCTGTAGTTTGTGGATGAGAGTCTTTTTGATACCGGCATAGAGGGCGTTTCCGTAGTCCAGTCTGCTGGTTGATTCGGGGGGGATCCACTTGAAGGTCTTTCGAAGGATGCGGAGGGTGTTGAAGCAGCTGGAGGCGACGGCGTTGACCTGTCGGGTCATGGAGAGGGAGGAGTCGAGTATGGTGCCGAGGTTTCGGGCGTGGTCCGTGGGTGTGGGAGGGGTGCCGAGGGCCGTGGGCCACCAGGTGTTGTCCCATGTGGAAGGGGAGGGTCCGAGGATGAGGACTTCTGTCTTCTCCGAGTTGAGCTTCAGGCAGCTGTTACTCATCCATGATGCGACGTCCTTCATTGCTTCCTGGAAATTGAGTCTGGTGGTGATGGGGTCCTTGGTGAGGGAGAGGATTAGCTGGGTGTCGTCGGCATAGGATACTATGCTGAGTCCGTGGTGTCTGACGATGGCGGCGAGGGGGGCCATGTAGACGTTGAAGAGTGTGGGGCTGAGTGACGATCCTTGGGGTACTCCGCAGTTGATTTCCGTGGGTTCAGAGAGGAAGAGTGGCAGTCTGCTTCTATGGGTTCTGCCGGTGAGGAAGGAGCTGATCCATTTGAGGGCGGTTCCCTGTATGCCTGCGTCGTGGAGTCTGGCTGTGAGTGTGCGGTGGGAGACGGTGTCGAGCACTGCCGAGAGGTCGAGTAGGATCAGGGCCGCGGTGTGTCCTTGGTTCAGGAGGGTGCGGATGTTGTCTGTGGCGGCGAGTAGGGCGGTCTCGGTGCTGTGGTTGCTTTGGAATCTGGATTGGGAGGGGTCAAGGATGGAGTTTTCTTTGATGAATGTTGTTAGCTGGGCATTGACGATCTTCTCTGTAACTTTGGCTGCGAAGGGGAGGAGGGAGATGGGTCGGTAGTTCTTGAGGTCTGTGGGGTCTGCTGACGGTTTCTTGAGCAGGGATCTGACTTCTCCGCGTTTCCAGTCATCGGGGAAGGTGCTGGTCTTGAAGGTGGTGTTGATGGTGCGTCGTAGTTCGGGAGCGATGGCGGTGGCAGCTCTGTGGTAGATGTGCGGTGGACAGGGGTCCGTGGGGGCTCCTGTATGGATGCCTTTCATGGTCGTGGTGGTGTTGGTGGTGTCTGGGGTCCAGGGGGAGATGGTAGGCCCGTTGGTGTTGCTGGAGAGTGTGGTGGTTTCGGTGTTAGGTGTTTGGTCACTGAAGTGGCCGTAGAGGCCCTTGATTTTCAGATGGAAGTAGGACCCAAGCTTGTCGCAGAGGTCCTGGGAGGGGGTGATGTCTGTGGTTTCGCTGGGGGGTTTGGTGAATTCCTGGATGACGTTGAAAAGTTCCTTTGAGTTGCTGGAGTTGGTGATGATCTTGTTTCGGATGAAGGTCCTTTTGGTGGATCTGATGCGTTGGTGGTGTTCTGTCATGGCGGTCTTGTAGGTGGTGTGATCTTCCGGGGTTTTGCTGTTTCTCCAGTTCTTCTCGAGACGTCTGCAGGTGCGTCTGGATTCTTGGAGGTCGGTGGTGAACCAGGTGGCCTTTCTGGGGCGCTGTCTGGTGGAGTTGCATAGGGGTGCGAGTTCGTCTGCGCAGTTGGAGATCCATGTGTGGAGTTCTTTGGCTGCGAGGTTGGCGTCGGTCGAGGAGGTGGGGGCGTCGCGGTTGAGGGTGGAGTTGAGCTGCCCCTCAGTGACTTTGCTCCAGTTCCTTCATGGGGGGCACGTTGCATGTTTGGGGGTGGTGGGTTTGTCGATGTTGGTGGTCCGTCCAGGGGGGTTGCGTGGTGTGGTTGAAGTGTATGTTGTTACCTCCAGTGAAGATGGGGTCGAGGGTGTGTCCTGCCTTGCGGGTGGGTGTGGTGACGAGCTGTTTCAGGCCGATGTTGGTGAGGTTGTCCAGGAGGGTGGTGGAGTTGGGGTCGGTGGGGTCGTGGAGGTGGAAGTTCAGGTCTCCGATGAGTATATAGTCCGTGGAGACGATGGCATGGGGTGCGATGAGGTCGGCGATGGTCGCGGCGAACGAGGCGGGGGGTCCGGGGCATCTGTAGGCGAGGATGCTGCGAAGAGTGGTTCTTGGGCTTGTCTGTATCTGGAATTGAAGGTGCTCGGTGGTGGAGAGGGGGTCGTTTGTGGTGGAGGTGGAGAGTCGGAGGGAGCTCTTGTGTGCGGTGGCGAGTCCTCCTCCTGGGCGGTTGGGCCGGTCTTTCCTCTGGATCTTGTATCTGTCGGGGATGGTGGTGGTGATGTCGGGTGCGGAGGAAGCGTTGGCCCAGGTCTCTGTAAAGAAGGCGACCTCCGGCGAGAGGGTGTTGAGGAGGTCCCAGATTTCAATGGCGTGTCTGTGCAGGGAGTGCACGTTGAGAAGGATGCACCTTAGGGTTTTGGTGGTGTTGGCGTTCGGTGCGGGGGTGGTGATGGTGATGGTGTTGAAGGTCTGGCGGCAGTGGCGGCAGGAGAACTGTCCATGGGTGGTGCTCGGCATGGACAGCTGGCAGTTGTTGTTCCTTCCGGGGTTGAGAGCGAGGAGGGTGGCTGTGTCGTAGTGGTGGGTGGGAGGAGATCCAGGGTTCCTGGCGCTGGTCGCGGTCGGGTCGCGGACGGGCGCAGACGGGCTTGTTTTTGTCACGTCTTCGGGCGCCAGCGGCACGCCCGCTGCGCGCATCCGCTGCGTGGCCGCGTAGCGGCCTCCATTAAATAGGGGAGGGGGGAGGGAAAGCCCAGCTGGGACGCGGGACGGCGGGAGGCAGCAAGCGGGGAAGTGGGCGTGGTCACCAGGCGGCGAGAATCAACAGTGGGGAGAAGGCAAAAATGAGTGCCAAAATTAACAAAAATGTAACAGTAATGCAATAAATCAGCAAGTATACCAGGCAAGACAGGGCAACGCAGAGAGCGGGTCGAGAGCGGACTCGAACCCTGCTCTTCCAGTCAGCGGTGGTGAGCGGCCAGGTGGAGCTGCGGGGAGGGAGAGCGGGACCCAGGCCAGAAAGTCAGGGCACTCGCTCGCTCCTTCGCGCAGCGGCCTCCATTAAATATGGGAGGGGAGAGGGAAAGCGCAGCTGGGAGGCGGGACGGTGGGAAGCGGCAAGCGGGGAAGTGGTCGTGGTCACCAGGCGGCGAGAATCAACAGTGGGTAGAAGGCAAGAATGAGTGCCAAAATTAACAAAAATTTAAAAGTAATGCAAGAAAGCTACAACAAAATTCAATAAATCAGCAAGTATACCAGGCAAGACAGGGCAACGCAGAGAGCGGTTCGAGAGCGGACTCGAACCCTGCTCTTCCAGTCAGCGGTGGCAAGCGGCCAGGCGGAGCTGTGGGGAGGGAGAGCGGGACCCAGGCCAGAAGGTCAGGGCACTCGCCCCAGAAGGTCAGGGCACATCACTGATGACATAATCCAAAGAGTGTGCAAGTTTGTTTTATGGTGTACATAGTGGCGGGTAACTACCATATTTCTTTTCTACCAATTATCTACAGCCTGTGTCCAGTTAATGGGTATAAGTGTTTACAAAACACATGTGCTTCTAATGCATCAAAGGTGTGTAGAGGTATTGAACATGTTATAATTCTTTGCATTGAAGAGTAACACTGTGTGCAGGTGAAAGTTGACTTGGATTCATTATGTTCCACACAGGTTTTTTGGTACTGCAGAAAAGGTTTCCATCAGCGCCAAGATTCTGCATACTACATACTAAGTATTGTAAGCAGCCTTGAGTTATTAGACAGACTGTGTGCACCAGGTACTAACCTATGTACATGTGCTTGTTTTGCTTCGGAAGATGGGCTATCTGTAAAGTTTTCACCACAGTATGAAGAAAGCAGGTAGGATGATCTTTAACACCTTCGACCTTCGTTATTTTAAATGAATAATGGCTATTTGGACAAGTTTTTCATAGAGTGTACTCTGTTCCAGTAGATACCTTTTAATACTCTGTGGTGTATTTTGCTGTCTGGAAACAGTGTGGTACAGAGTAAACTCTCTCCATAGAGTAAATAGTGTGAACAGTACCAATGTAGGTACAGTGACTGTCAGGAGTTTGATACAGGTAAAGACTGTCTATAGAATGGCATTAATTATGTAACAGGGCTTCAGTATCTGGAGGAACCTGGTTTTACCTGAACAGTTGTATACAGATTGAACACTATGTGCAGGATCGGTTACCCTTTCATCTGTGGTTCATAGTCAACATGAACTTAGCTATCTCATGAAGTTTATGGTAGAGGGTCAATGTAGCACATAACACAAGCTTGCTTTACCTATGGGAGTTATATGTATGATAGCATAAAATGGTTTAAATTATTCTGAGCTATATTGCACTTACTTTCATAGCTCTAAAGCTTCACCGTTTATAGAACAATGTGTACAAAAGAAGCTTGGATGATGTCATCAGTGATGTCATCAGTGACGTCATCAATGAAGTCATTTGAGATGTTATGAGTGATGTCATAGAACATATCATGAGTGATGTTATATGTGAGTCATAAGCAGTGCATGGCAGGGGCGCAAGTTATAGTTAGCCCTGCTAACTATAGCTGGGGAATTTCTATGTTATTTTAGTTCAAAACGTTAATGTTGTCACTGACATATTCACCTAGTGAATTTCTAGGGTTTTTTATAACATAAAGTAATATTTTAATACCATATGTAAAGACAACCCAGTCACGGTCTTCAGCTCTGCAAGGTGGGAGGTTGGCCACAGGACCTTATGTTTTTTAAAGGGGAGGGGGGGCATGTGGCTACCCTTCCCTAGCCTTTTCAGGTCCTAGGGACCACAACACTCAGAGCCTTTTTTCTTTATGAAAGGAGAGATGGGCCACGTGGCACCCTCCCCGAGCCATGTCAGGTCCTGGGGACCCCATCCCCACGGGCCTTTTTTCAATTAAAGGGGAAGGGGGCTATGTGGGCCCCCCTCCCTGAGCCTTATTAGGCCCTGGGGACCCCATCCATAAGGGTCACTACTTAAAATAAAGGGGAGGGGGTCCATGTGGTCCCCTTCCTGAGTCTTGTTTGGCCCTGGGGACCCTATTCTTCAGGGCTACTACTAAATGTATAGGGTAGGGGGGGTGTGCCCCCTTGCTGAGCTTTTTTAGGTCTTGGGGACCCCATCCCTAGGGCCACTACTAAATTTGAAGGGGAGGGGAACTGTGGCCCACCTCCGGAGCCTTTTTTGACCCCGGGACCCCATCCCCTGGGTCCCGTATTAATAAAGGTGGGTGCCATGGTGCCCAGACAGGGCACACACAACTTTAGGGGCCACAGGGGGAGCCCCAAGGCCCTCGCGGACTCAGCCAGCTATGTGCATGCAGCAGGAGCCGGCATTGCTCCAGCCCGGAGGGAGCAGTTAATAATGGTGCTCTCTCCGAGTGATGAAGAAGACATTGACTAAGGGCAATAATGATAACAGGTTAGTTACCAGGGCATTACCTCTAGGTTCCTCTTCCTCGCACCTTTCCTTACTTATGAGGTATGCTCATGGATGGACATGGACTGTAGTGGTTCAAAAAGTTACATCAGATACTGAAAACTCTATGACACACTATGTAAACAAACTGCGAATGAATCTAAGGAAGCCAGAACAACCCCCTGTCCCATGTCATATTCAACTGAAGATCAGCAGACTGGACAAAGCAAATGCAGAATCCCAAGCAGTAGCTCACAGTCATAGGCCACTGTCCACAAAAGTGTTAACCACTTGTGGAGCAATGTATAATCACCATGTGTAGAGGAAAAGTAATCTATAAGTAAGTAAAGAAAAATGTTCAATCTCACCACTGATAGAGATCATTGATGTTAATCTATCCAGCCAATGTAAACCCACAATGATTATTAGTTAGTCAAAGTACCAAAAAACAAGAACTGTACAGATATACAGAGATGCTGTTGATTGTGCCTCTGAAGAGACAGAGTAGGGCACACAAATGAAGCAGGGAAAATAACCATGCAAGCCCAACGAAAGAGGATGCCCCTCTTAGAAGAGAAGGAAGCACTGAAAAGAAAGTCACTCCATCTGGAAGAATAAAAGGAATAGGCTTCTTCAAATGAGAACCCTGACCAAGCCCACAACTAAAAATAAAGAATCGTCCTTGGTCACAAGTTAGGAGTGAAGAAGTAGAGATAAACTGCATTCAAATTTTTTGTTTATTAGGACACATAGGTGAGTAATATGATTTTTACTCTTATATTTGCTACTGATAGCAGTCAAAACAAAAACATTACCATCGTAGTCTCAACTACAACAAAAAGACTGCAAAACAAATGAAGCAAGACCATACTTTAGCAACTAGGAAGTCCATCTTCTAGCCATACAACATGTCTAATCTGGCCTTTCGGCACAATGGAACACCACAGGTCTTTCCATCGCATTTAAACTTTAAGGACATTCCATGTGTCCATCCTGTTTCTACTCGCTTCCTGTAACATAAAGGTCCATTAACCGTTGTCATAATATAAAGGTCTTTAAGCAATAGGTAGGGGAGCAGGTCTCAAAACATCTGCTCACCCACTCACTATGGTGAGTCAGATTTTATCAGGGCAAGCTATATTTAGGGCCTACTGGCCCATTCTGGTAAGAGCTGAAGCTGGCAAAAAACAGATGTTCTGTTTATTCACAAAGTAAATGAGAAAAAAAGATGCCTTTAAATCTTGTTTATTATCTTGTCACATTTGCTGAGCCTTCAAAGACAGAGGTCAAATGTCAGTTTATGTCTTCTTACAAATTGCTGCTTATTTTATCCTGAAGATTGGTGTCTACTTTTTTTCTTTGACTGCAAAGCTCTAGAGGATTGTGTATAGTAAACTGTCTAACAATCATGATGGAGTACAGGGAAGGTAAACTGAAAGGCTTTAACCCGTTGACCGCGGCGCGAATTCCGCCGCGGTGCTGCTGATTTATTGAGTGGGCGTGTTTCGGACGGCCCCCGGCCGTCCTCCGCACACGCCCACTGTGACGTCGGACGGCCGGGGGCCGTGCGACGCACCGAACGGGTTAAGGATGTCAGTTTTTTTCAAACATACATTTAAATAGCTTGCAATAGAACTGTAGAAATATTTCAAAAATATATTAGCGCTTAGGAAAGCACATTTTTTTGTAATTCTGAAGTGTGATGGAACCACAGATTTTAAGAGGATCAAAACAAATAAGAACACTTTACTTGGTGATGTGCAAATGATAAATATTTGCTGAATTATGATATCCACACATTAATATTTGCATGCCAAACAGTTTTATCAATAAAGCTGCATGGCAGTGGGAAAGTGTGTGGCAATTTCATTGGAAAATATGCTATCTGTAAATGACAGTGCACAACCACCTCATGCGTCAGTAATATATTTAGTAAAAATGAGAGATTTTAAACATGAACTGAGAAATATTCTGCCCACCCTGTTGACAATACTATTATTGAACTAAGAGGCTAGTCAGGGGTCAGGTGTACCCTATTTGTGTGCTAGATTCTTATAGTACTTGGAGCAAAAGTTTAGTCTATGAAATCAAACAAAATAGTTTTTTGTACAGCAGACATGCTGAACTCACGTATTTGAAAGGTGCTCTCATATGTGATAATGTAGAAAAAGTCAATTCAGTGAAATAAAATATTTGCCTAGGATCAAGCAAATTGAGAACAGATATATAGACCAAGCACATTATAGTTAGGTCGCTTATTAAAGTCACCAGACCTACAGGGATGGTAACATGTTTATGATTTCTCAATGCCTTTGAAAATCAGACCTCACAATCCTAAATAAACCTAGCGACCCAACAGACAGACATCACAAACCTCAAGCCAGTAATTATAACAAAGCTACCTCTACGCCACACATCACAACTTCAAGCAAGACCTTGTGCACACCAAGCAGACCTTGTGATATACTAGCCTGACCATGTTACCCACGAGCCAGACCCTGCAACACACCAATCCGATTTTGCAACCCAACCGCACGCAGACAGATCTCAATGCTTATCAGTCAGACCTCACCACCCGCTAACCAGACAGACCTAAGTCCCCATCAAAGAACCTTTGTTCCCCATCAGCCAGACCTTACCTTCCACCAAAAAGATCTCTTGATACACCTGAGAGGCACCAGGATACACCTGCCAGTCCTCAGAACCAACCATCCAACCTGTGAACACACCAGCCTTGTATATGTACATAACAGCCAGGCATCTGAACTCACCCTCAAGCCTCTGAACTGTAGAAACAGTCCTCTGAGCACACTAGCCAGGTACTGGAACCACACCTAGATCTTTTAACCATGACAAGGTCTAAGGATTAATAGCCGGTCCCAAGTACACACTAGTCTAACCTGGGGCAACACAATGAAATAAGACTTTGAACACATCAGCCATGCCCTTAAATACACCAGGTACGCATCAGAAAACACAAACTAGACTGCAACTTTCACCAAACAAAGAATATGACTCAGCATCCATATCTCACCACTCAGAAGCCAGACACTGCCACCCACCAGCCAGGCTTTCAAATATCCCAGTCAGGCCTCAGAACCTATAGTGGTATCTTGACACACAACAGCTAGGCCTTGGGAAAAACCAGCCCGGATTCACGACACATCATCACCACAAAAGCATGTGGACATATCAGCCAGTCCTCGTAACAAACCAGGCATGCCCCAGACACACAAAACGGCTCTCTGGAGGCACAAATTAGACTATGGGTTCCACCTGACAGTTCGCTCCTTTCAGCCAACCAATTTTACCATTCTTCTGCACGACACTGCAACCCATGAGTCAGGCCAAAGGACTTACCAGCCAAGAATCTGGAAAAAAGGGCCAGGCTTCAGAAAGTTCTCAAAACACACCAGTGAGACTGAAGGACAAACCACTGCCTTCCAGGCCTATGAACATATCATAAAAGTCTCATAAATGTCTCAGGACCCACATACCAGACCTCTCTGCTTCTTCGAAGTGGATTGCACCACTCACTAGCCAGGCCTTTCCATTCCCAACTAGATACACCTAGCTCTGCACAGCAGAACTGAAAATATTTTACAGTTGCTTATAAGCTGCTACAAATACATTTGGAAGCCAAATGATAGTCATACCGGTTTCTATAGCCTTGTCCATCCCACCCAATTGACCATGCAACCTACTAGCAAAACCTCAAAACCCACCATCGAGGTCTCTAGACACAGCAGAAAAGCTTAAAGACCTACCAGTCAGATATCAGGACCCACCAGCCAAGCCTCATGACTCACCAGCCAATCCTCAGGACTTATCAGCCAGGCCACAGGACACATCACAGGGCCACTGGACATGTTACCCAGGTCAGTGGATGCATTCCTCAAGCAAGAAGAATCATAGCTCGCACCTCATGACACCACCAGTCAAGCATCAGGACACACAAGCCAGGAGTTAAAACTCATCAGGTAGACCTGGCTAACAAGAATCCCCTCCTTTGGACAAAGAAGCCAGGCCTCAGACACACTGGTGAGCCCTTTTAACAAACCGGACAGGCCTTTGGACACATCAACCAGGCCTCAGAACACACCAATCAAGGGATGCGACAGGACACCTCAGCCTTCTGACATGACACACCAGACTGTCATTTGGGCACACCAGCTAGGCCTCGGGACACACTAGTTAAGGATCATATAAACTATTGTCGGATAGCCAGACTTTAGAACCTATAGCTAGGCCCCAAGAAATAGCGGCCAGGCCTAAAGATTCATGAGTTATGCATCAGAGTCCATACCTGGATCTTGCAACCAACCAGTCAATTCTCAGAACACACAGCACTGTTGAATCAATCAATCAATCAGGGTAATTATAAGCGCACTACTCACCTGTGAGGGTCTCAAGGCGCTGGGGGAGGGGGAACAGCTCCGGTCAGTCGAAGAGCCAGGTCTTGAGAGCCTTCTTGAAAATGTGTAGGGTGGGGGCTCGTCTGATGTTGGTCGGCAGCCCATTCCAGGTCTTGGCTGCAATGTAGGGGAAGGTTCTTCCACCCATTCTTGCTCTGTGGATGCATGGGAGTTTGGCGAGGGAGAGGTCAGCAGATTGGAGGTTCATCCAGACTTATGGGCACAACAGCCAGCCATCTGGACACCTCAGTCAAGCCTCTGGCTATACCAGCCATGCCAAACGTTCTACCAGCCAACCCTTAGGACTCACCAACTATGATTCAGGTCCCACCAGTCGAGCCTCTGAACCCACCAGCCACACATCAGAAACACACAGGCGTCAGTACCCACCTGCCAGCCTTGTGACCCATACCTAGATCTTGCCACCAACCAACAAGTTCTCAGAGCCCACCTGCCAGGCCTAAGAAAAAACAATCACCATCCAGGTCTATGCGTGTATCAGCTAGAACTTGTGAACTCCAAGCCAGACTCTGTGGTGAGCAGTCAGCCCTCCCTGTTTACTAGCAAGACCTCACCACCCTTTAATCAGGCCTCACCAACAACCATGTAGAATTAACTAGGGGTGGGTGGAATCTTTCATTCCACCCATGGAGCTGGCCGAATTTGGTGACTCCACGTTACTCTTGTAAAGCAGAATTCTGGCATGGTAGATTTTTTCCCAGCAAGGCTCTAGAACTGCGAGCAAGATTTGGCATCCCTTGGCACCATTTTCGAAAGCAGTTGGTCGTGGGTGGACTCGATCGGTCGAAGGGCTGCTTCTCGAGTAAACTATACCTCACCACTGATCCACCAGACCTTGCACCCACTATCCACCATCACTAAATGGCAGACAGTTATAAGAACCCAACAGTCATCCTCATCTCCCACTATCCGGACCTTAGCTCCACTAGCCATCCCTCATAACCTCCAAGCCCGACCACATGACACAACGTTTAGCCCTCACCACATACAAGCTAGACATCACCACCTTTCAACCAGATCTCGCAAACCACTGCTAAAACTCAACCACCAGCTATACCTCACCTAGCATCAACCAGACCTTGTTAACTATCAATTAGAACTCATCACCCAACCTAACCTCTTCACATACAGACAAAAATTATCCCATCAGCAGGTGTTGTATCCCACCAGCCACACCTCATGCTCCAAAAGCAAAATATCAGCAATCACCAACCATTTCTCATTTCCCCCAATCAGACCACACAACATACCTTCAAAACCTCACCACCAACCACTTCAACCTTCCCACCCACCAACTAGACCTTGTTACCCAGGAAACAGACCTCATCACCACCTAAGCAGACCTTTGACTCATCAATCAAGCCTTGCCTCTTCAGCCAGTCTTTGCACATCACCAGCAGACTTCACTCTTCCCATGCCAGATGTTGCTCTCACCAGCGTTGCATCAGGACATACCATCCAGGCATCAGCACGTATCAACCAGATGTCAGAAGTCATCATCTGGATCTTGGCCCAATATTCAAACCCTGTAACCTTCTCTCCAGCCTTCAACAAATGACAGTAAGATTGGAGGACTCAGAAGCCAGGCCTCAGGACACACTTGTCAGAATCTGCTAGCTTGATCTTGGCACCACTAGTCCTACATTAATGCCCACTTGCCAAACAATGTGACCTACCTTCAGCCCTCAGCAAATGCTAGTCACCAGCAACTCCCTAGCCAAGCTCAGATACCGCAGCCAGACCTCTGCTTCAACCAGCCTCCTGGACATGGGAATCAGACTTCATCACATACTAACCAGATCTCAACACACTCCAACCAGACCTCACCATCCACCTCCTTGTTCTTGCCACCCATCCACCTTGCCTTGCTACCCACTAACAGGGAATAGCCCCTACATCCAGTTCTTGCATCCCACTAGCCATAGTTCATGTCCCAGCAACCAGACCCTGCAACACACCGCCAGGCCTCACCAACCATCACTAAGATGTCTTCATGCACCAACCAAAACTTGTTACCACCAATCAAATCTCACCATCCAACCAGACATCATCATCCATTAACCAAGCCTTTCTTCCATCAACCACTCCTTGCACCACCTCAACCAGTACTCGCTCTTCCACACCCAGACCTTCCCTTCACCATCCAGGCCTCAGCACACCACAGACAGATGTCGGCATTTACCATCCTGATGTTGGAAGCCATTGATCGGATTGTGGCCCACCTGAAAAACCTTATGACCTCCTTTCCAGCCCTCAGCGAAAGTCAGCCAGATCAGAGCTTCCACAAGCCAGATCTTATCTTCCACCTGCCTGACCTTGGCTCAAGTCCCAGCTACCCGAGCCTTTGACACACCTGTCGGACCGTAACAACTACCACCTAGACCTCAGTTTCTTCTAGCAGAGTATCAGGATTTACCAGCCAGAGCTCAGTTCCAACCAGCTTGACCTCGTGTCCCTCCAACTGGACCTCGCATCCCACCAGCCATCCCTCACGGCCCACCAGCGAGCCCTGGCAGCACACCAGATGGACCTTGAGAACCAGTAGCCAGACTTCACAATCCACCAGTCAGCCCTTATATTCCACTTGTTAGTACTCACATTCCAAAAGTCAGACACATTCCAAAAGTCAAACCTCATGATCCACCAGGTGAACATCTGTGCAACTGAGTCAGGCCTCCACACACACTAGCCAGACATTCATACATGTCAGCAAGACCTTATCACATGTCAACAAGACCTCAACTCATAATACTTTATTTCAGTAACAAGACCAGGAAAGCAGGATAAAACAGAAAAACAATTGTTAGAAAAGTCATCAATAAAACCTATTGGATTTACAAAAAAGTAGCGCACAAGAATATAAAAAATTAAGATATAACAGCAGTCCCCTCTCCTAGAGCGGTATGCGTCCAACAATACTGTCTCCTACACTAATGCAATATATCACATACATGTCCACCATGATTCCATGAGTCACTGGACACCTCAGTCAAGCCTCTGGCTACAACAGCCATGCCAAACGTTCTACCAGCCAAACCTTAGGACTCACCAACTATGATTCAGGTCCCAACCAGTCTGGCCTCTGAACCCACCAGCCAGACATCAGAGACAACTGCCAGGTGTCAGTACCCACCTGCCAGCCTTGTGACCCATACCTAGATCTTGCCACCAACCAACAAGTTCTCAGAGCCCACTTGCCAGGCCTAATAAAAAACAATCACCATCCAGGTTTATGCGTGTATCAGCTAGACCTTGTGAACTCCAAGCCAGACTCTGTGGTGAGCAGTCAGCCCTCCCCGTTTACTAGTAAGACCTCACCACCCTTTATCAGGCCTCACCAACCACCATGTAGAATTAACTAGGGGTGGGTGGAATCTTTCATTCCACCCAGGGATCTGGCAGAATTTGGCGACTCCACGTTACTCTTGTAAAGCAGAATTCTGGCCAAATCCCGCCAATCGTGGCATGGTAGATTTTTTCCCAGGAAGGCTCTAGAACTGCGGGCAAGATTTGGCATCCAATAGTACCATTTTCGAAAGCAGTTGGTTGCGGGTGGACTCGATCGGTCGAAGGGTTGCATCTTGAGTATACTATACCTCACCACTGATCCACCAGATCTTGCACCCACTATCCACCATCACTAAATGGCAGCCAGTCCTAAGCACCCAACAGTCATCCTCATCTCCCACCATCCGGGCCTTAGTTCCACTAGCCATCCCTCATAACCTCCAAGCCCGACCACATGACACAACTTTTAGCCCTCACTACATACAAGCTAGACATCACCACCTTTCAACCAGACCTCGCCGACCACCGCTAAAACTCAACCACTACCTATACCTCATCTAGCATCAACCAGACCTTGTTAACTATCAATCAGAACTCATCATCACCCAACCAGACCTCTTCACGTACAGACCAAACCTTATCCCATCAGCAGGTGTTGCATCCCACCAGCCACACCTCATGCTCCAAAACCAAAATCTCAGCTATCACCAGCCATTTCTCATTTCCCCCAATCAGACCACACAACATACCTTCAAAACCTCACTACCAACCACTTCAACCTTCCCACCCACCAACAAGACCTTGTTACCCAGGAAACATACCTCATCACCACCTAAGCAGACCTTTGACTCATCAATCAAGCCTTGCCTCTTCAGCCAGTCTTTGCACATCACCAGCAGACTTCACTCTTCCCAAGCCAAATGTTGCTCTCACCAGCGGGGCATCAGGACACACCATCCAGGCATCAGCACGTACCAACCCGATGTCAGAAGTCATCATCTGGATCTTGGCCCAATATCCAAACCCTGTAACCTTCCTTCCAGCCTTCAACAAATGACAGTCAGATTGGAGGACACAGAAGCCAGGCCTCAGGACACACTTGTCAGAATCCGCTACCTTGATCTTGGCACCACTAGTCCTACATTAATGCCCACTTGCCAAACAATGTGACCTACCTTCAGCCCTCAGCAAATGCTAGTCGCCAGCAACTCCCTAGCCAAGCTCAGATACTGCAGCCAGACCTCTGCTTCAACCAGCCTCCTGGACATGGGAATCAGACTTCATCACATACTAGCCAGATCTCAACGCACTCCAACCAGACCTCACCATCCACCTCCTTGTTCTTGCCACCTATCAACCTTGCCTTGCTACCTACTAAGAGGGAATAGCCCCTTCATCCAGTTCTTGCATCCCACCAGCCATAGTTCATGTCTCAGCAACCAGACCCTGCAACACACTGCCAGGCCTCACCAACCATCACTAAGATGTCTTCATGCACCAACCAAACCTTGTTACCACCGATCAAATCTCATCACCCAACCAGACATCATCATCCATTAATCAAGCCTTTCTTCCATCAACCAGTCCTTGCACCATCCCAACCAGTACTCGCTCTTCCACACACATACCTTCCCTTCACCATGCAGGCCTCAGCACACCACAGACTGGTGTCAGCATTTACCACCCTGATGTTGGAAGCCATTGATCGGATTGTGGCCCACCTGAAAAACCTTATGACCTCCTTTCCAGCCCTCAGCAAATGTCAGCCAGACCAGAGCTTCCACAAGCCAGATCTTATTTTCCACCTGCCTGTCCTTGGCTCGAGTCCCAGCTACCCGAGCCTTTGACACACCTGTCAGACCTTAACAACCACCACCTAGACCTCAGTTTCTTCTAGCAGAGTAACAGGATTTACCAGCCAGAGCTCAGTTCCAACCAGCTTGACCTCGTGTCCCTCCAACTGGACCTTGCATCCCTCCAGCCATCCCTCACGGCCCACCAGCTAGCCCTGGCAGCACACCAGATGGACCTTGAGATACAGTAGCCAGACTTCACAATCCACCAGTCAGCCCTTATATTCCACTTTTTAGTACTCACATTCCAAAAGTCAGACACATTCCAAAAGTCAAACCTCAAGATCCACCAGGTGAACATCTGTGCAACTGAGCCAGGCCTCCACACACACTAGCCAGACATTTGTACATGTCAGCAAGATCTTATCACATGTCAACAAGACCTCAACTCATAATACTTTATTTCAGTAACAAGACCATAAAAGCAGTATAAAACAGAGAAAAACAATTGTTACAAAAGTCATCAATAAAACCTATTGGATTTACAAAAAAGAAGCGCACAAGAATATAAAAAATTAAGATATAACAGCGGTATGCGTCCAACAATACTGTCTCCTACACTAATGCAATATATCACATACATGTCCACCATGATTCCATGAGTCATCCGGATTAATAAAGTGCAAATGCTACAAGTGACATAAATACAATAAAAGCACATTAAAAACCTTCTACAACAAAGGTAATATCCTCAATACACATTAAATAAATCTACAATAGCGGAACCTCGTTAAAATGGGAGTGGGACATATAGGAATATCACAAAAGTTTTTTGCAACATTAGGGAGGGCAGTAATAAGCAAACTAGGAGGGCAATCGACCGAGCGCTATCCAATCTCTCAGCACTGGAAAAGCCAGTTACGGTTAGTTTAATGCCACACAATACAGGAGCAGACATATACTACTACAGGAGGCCCAAACATTTCCCAATCACTCTCACTGCAAGTTGAAATCTACTTTAGCAAAATACCATTATCCTGCTCATATCCAAACTAAGAATTCTGAGAGCAGGGAGATAATTCCAAAAACCCAAATTCCGACCGTAGGGTTTCAACCATTTGGCTCTGGCACATGAGTACAATGGGCAACTAATCAAAATGTGTTCTATGGTTTCCACCTGGTCCAGACATATGGTACAGAATGCTTTAACAGGGCATATGGTACAGAATGCTTTAACAGGGCACGCCTTATTCCATTTACAGGTATAACTATTCAGTGCCAGATTGCCAAACCTAAACACAATAAAGAGTGTTTTAGCCCAATGCGGAGTAACCTCCTTGAAGTATACTTCAAACTTGAGAGTGAGTTTTTCTAATCAGAAACCTGCCTGTGATTCTATCACTATCAGGATTTTGCACATAATCTGGTTTTATGTCCCCCAGAATGATTTCTTCATAATGGCTTTCGATGATGAATTGATAGAAAAAGGATTAATCCACATAGCTTCCAAGCTAAGGGTGTAGAGCCATTTTTTTATGAGGCAACTATAGAATATTCAGGTTCCTATCTAGCTGAACAAGTTCCCAAAGACCTTGGGCCAGATGTACGATGTGATTTTGCATGCGCAAACGGGTTTGCGACCCATTTGCGCATGCAAAATCACTGTGGGCCATGTACAAAGCCTATTTAGCGAGTCGCAAATTATTTGCGACTCGCTAAATAGGTTTTGGACTCGCTATTAGGAAGGGTCGTTCCCTTCCTAATAGCGACCGCAAGCCCATGTATGAATGTTTTGCGACCGCAATTGCGGTTGCAAAACACTCGCAAATTACCACCCTCTTCAAGAGGGTGGTATTGCACTCGCAAAAGGGAAGGGGTCCCCAGGTGACCCCTTCCCTTTGCAAATGCAGGGGAAAATATTTTTAAGGGCAGGCAGTGGTCCCACGGACCACTACCTGCCCTTAAAAATGAAACGAAACGTTTCATTTTTTTCTTTTTTAAATGCATCCCGTTTTCCTTTAAGGAAAACGGGCTGCATTAAAAAAAAAACTGCTTTATTTAAAAGCAGTCCCAGACATGGTGGTCTGCTGAGCCCAGCAGGCCACCATCCCTGGGAGGGCCTGTCATTCCCAATGGGCTCGCAAATTGCGAGAGGCTCATTAATATTCATGTGCCTCGCAATTTGCGACCCCATTGGGAATCACAAACAGTGTCTGAGACACTGTTGTACATTGGATTTAGCACCTCGCAATTTGCGACTCGCAATTTGTCGCAAATTGCGAGGCGCTAAATCCAATGGTCGTACATCTGGCCACTTGTCTATAGGATTCCAGTTTTGGAGTACACCATATCCTGGCCCAATAAACCAGGGGTCTCAAGACTGCCAGATCACCAATCCGTTTTAATGCAAGATCAAAGTATACTGGGACAAGTGGAGTAGACTGAATAGCGATCTTATAAATTTGTTTTCCCTGCTGTAAGAGAATTTAGTGAAGCTATGCCCCAAACCTCTGTCCTGTGCAATGCAGTCGACTGGGCAGCAGCCTTTTACATGTCTTTGGCTGAAGAAACTGCCCTCTGAGAAGTGGCTCTGTGCATTCTCCTTATAGCAGCTGATTTATGCAGAATAGTAGCCTTGCTCTTCTCAATATGCAGACTACGACAGAGGGGCATATTTACAATAAAGTGCCGAAGCTTGTCGTTAGGCCAAGAAGGGTAACGACACGCTTCGTCACTTTAGAAACGCAGGGCTGCACCATATTTACCAGAATATGGTGCAGCCCTGTGTTTTCCCCTGCGCTGGCGCAAACTTTAGCTGCCTAGCGCCAACACAGGCACCCTTGCACCATAGTGCAAGAGTGCCTGTGTTGAGGGGAAGATTGTTTATGTGCGGGAAGGTCCCCCTTCCTGCACAAACACAATCTTTAAATGCCGTTTTGTAATTCCTATGTGTGCTGCTTAATGCAGCACACATAAAAGTTGCAAAACTGCATTTTTTTAAATGATTGTTTATGTGCAGTAATCGGGACCTTCCTGCACATAAACAATCATAGGCAATTTGCTGTTTCTATGTGAAACAGCGAAAACAAGGAGAAACAAAGCATTTCTCCTTGTTTCGCCTGTTTAAGACCAGGTTTTCCCTGGTCTTAATTTTGGCGCTGCTTCTTATTTACGCTGCCCTTGCAAATAGGAGGTAGCGTCAAAATCAATGGGTGTTGCGGTAGAAAGCCCATCACAACACCCATTGCCCTCCCCTTTCACGCTAAATACAGCGTGAAAGGGTGCCTTATTTACAAGGCATTAAGTGGCTTAACGCTGCCTTGTAAACAAGGTGAGGCCCCTATCAACATCACATGTTTGTGGCAGCGATAGGGGCTTGTAAATATGCCCCAGAGTTTTGCTAATCATAATGCCCAAATAATCAAAATGGTTAACTTCCTCCAGTACTGTTGCCCCAACTTTTAAGGTTTTGTGAAACGATCTATGCAGTCATTGGGTCATGAATTTTGTTTTCTGGACATTAATCTCTAAGGGCCATATGTACAAAACTTCCAATTTGCAATTCCTAAATAGCGAATCCTAAGAAATCGCTATTTGGGAATCGCAAATTGGAATGTAAGAAAATTGCGATTTCCTAATAGGGATTCCTATGTAGTTGCAATCGCTATTAGGAAATTGCAAATTTGGAAATGCAAAACCATTCATACCTATGGGTACGAAAGGTTTTGCAAATAGGAAAGTGCAAATTTGAAAATGCAAAACCATTAGTTCCAATGGGCCTAAGGCCCCCCTTAAATCACATGAAAAGAAAGTGATGCTCATGTAAAGCGCTCCAATGCACTCGGGGCAAATGCAAGCTATATGGCACTGCAAAAGCTGCATTTTGGGTGCCTTTTTTAAAATTGCACCTGGTTACCATCGAATTGGATTTGATGGTAATAGGATTTCCTAAATCCCCATTTCGCATTTAGGAAATGCTATGCACATGTAGCTAGCAAATCGCAAATAGGAAATCCCCATTTGTGTTTTACTATTTTGGAAATCTCAAAATGCAATTTCTACTGGGTAGAAATTGCATTTTGCGACCCCACATATCCCTATGTACATAGGGAAAGGGTGTTTTTCATTTCTCTATGGCCTGAAATTGCGATTCAGTCCGTTAAGAAATGCAAAAAACGTTCGTACATATGGGCCTAAATCCCTTAGATTAAAGAAATTGTGGAATCTATTTAATACATTCTGGATTCCAACAGGGGTTCTTGAGATAAGCAGGATGTTGTCTGCAAACAGCAGCCCAGGGATGGAAATGCCACTAAGTTTTGAGGCATCATGTATACAGTCATTTAGATGGTTAAATGAGTCATTTATGTACAAAGAAAAAAGCGACAGCACAAGGACGCATCCTTCCCAGGCCCTACGAGTAACGCTCATCCTCTCTGTAAAAGCCCTGTCCTTGCCCCACCATACTTGGGCATAGTTATTCTCGTGAAGCCTCATCAGAATTCCTACCAAAACTGGAGTAGCCCCCATCGACCTAAGAGAATCCCAGAAACAACCCCTGGGAACCAGATCGAATGTTGCTCTCAGGTCGATGAAGGCTACATAAGATGGTCCTTCTGGAGCTTAATACATTTACAGAGAATCAGCATAAACCTAAAGACTTGATCCATTGTTCCAACCTTGGATCTAAATCTGGCCTGGAAGGGAGACAAAACATTTTCATCAAGGACCCACTGCTGCAGTTTAGCTAAAACCTGGCAACAAAATAACTTTTGAAGAATGTCAATTAGGCTGATAAGCCTGTAATTATTGGGGTCAGATCGTGCACCTTTTTTTAAAGATTGGAATAATAACCTCTCCTAGAATCAGGGAGAGGAGCAGCAGACAGAATAGCATTAGACAGAATTTTAATATACGGGGCACAAATCTCAATCACTGAACGATACAAGTCACCCAGGATTAGATCAAGACCCAGGCTTCAAGGATTCTATCGCTTCATTGCTATCGTCCAAAGAGAAAAACTCTAGGCCAGGCCCTACAAGACTACTTCTAGCCAGGGTACACAGTTCTGTACTAACAAAGTGTCTGGTCTGAGGGGGTGAAGAGTAAAGATTAGTAAAATGTTGGACCCATACCTGCTGCTGGACAAGCTTCCAAACTGCCATGGGCAATTATATGCCAAAAGGAAGACATATTTTTCCTTTTGGAAGCTTCAAGCAGATACTGCCAGTTTTTATCATCCCAGCTCTTTTTGCTGAATGCTAGCACCCCTTTATAGTGGCATCTGACCTCACAAATCTGCGGAGGACTCAAGCATCTTATAGCAGTTAACAAAAGAGCTTTAGGCTGTCTGCAATACTTAGTAAACAAAAGAGTCAACTCAGCTCTTTTGGATTTGCCAGCTCCCACCTCAATCTCTAAGAGATGACTTAAAGAATCAAACAAATAGCTATGGATGGCAGCAATGGGACTTGAATGCATATCAGCATACTCATAAGGTGAAAGAAATGAGGCAGAAAGATCATAAATTGAAGTGAGCCGCGAAGGGCAGGAATACATTTTTGGCCACTTTAGGGCCCTCCTAGAGTTCCCAACAATAGCATTCCCATATGCTCTGGTCTCGTCAATGGGATCACATAGCCCCTCTTCAAGTGATATAGTCAAGGCATTATGGTCGCTCTCTGCTCTGTTGGTTACACGAAAGTCCACCAACCAAATCAATAGATTAAGAGACAGCATTATATAATCAATTCTACTCTTCAATGAGTCTCTGCTGAACTTATAAGCCCTATCCAAGTCAGAATCTGACCTGCCATTGCATGCACCCTATGAGCAATATTAAACAAAGCTAGTGGCCACAGTGAAACAAGATTTTAAAGGGGGAGAGGTTAATTCCGGGAATGGCCAAGGCCTCATCTTCCGGTTCAGTAACTAGTGTAATAAAATCCAACAGCTCATAGGTAGTATTAAAGTCACCCTATTCGAGTCCCCTGCAAGAGTAAGCTTGGCTTTATAGGACAAGGACTCCAGATTAATATCTAAGATGTTTAATGTTGAGGAGGCAATATTGTTGGCCACACTACTGTTATAGATGTCATAGATATTGATTACTGACCTATTGCTGGCCTTTCTAGATAACCCTAAAACATTGGGCGACTCAATGGACAGCTGCTCGATGAGCCAGTTGAGTGAGATTTTAACCCATATTAAGAGGCCCCTAGAGGGTGACCAGATGAGGAGGGGAGTGCAGCCACTGAGTAGGTAAGAAAACCCGACCTGTATATGGCTCTAAAGACCAGGTTACCTGGAAGAGGCAGAGATGAAACGAGTCAATATAGTCATCCCATTCTGGATCAGCTAGCTTGCTATGTATCCCATCAAGATTCCAAGATTCCAGGAGAGCATCTATAACTGACCAGGAGTTTCTAATTGTTCAGTTGCAGTACCCGACAGGTAATCATTACCCTCTGAAGCGGCATCTACCTCTACCTGGGTTACTGGAGCTACAATAATAACTTCATTTCAGTCAGCAAGACCTTATATCAAGCCAGCCTGACCTCAGGACAAACTACCTTTGTTTCAGGACAATATAGCCTGGCCTCTGTGCCAACAATGATCACCACACAAACTCCCAATCTGTATCTTGGCATCCAAAGAAACAACATTTAAAGCCCATGAGCTAGTTGGACCTGGAGACCCTCAAGCTAGACCGACTAATCCATCAGCTCAATCTTGAAAATAACCAGTTGGAGCTCACAAATCCCCTACCAGACTCAGTTCCTACCTGCTGCACCCCTGCTCCCACCAACTACCCCACTGCTTGCATAGCTGGATCATACCTTTCATCAAATGGACCTCATGATCCCTAGCCTGATGTCAAGAACCGACAGCCAGATATTGGGAACCACCACCCTACTCTCTGGAACCGCCAGCCAGGCCCTGGACATAACAGTGTGATATCAGAAACATTAGACCTGGATCTCACAACTCATTAATTAGACCACAGAGCCATGTGTCAAGCCTCTTCTCCCATCAGCCAGGCCTCCCAGACTGTCTTAACTTAGAAACATCTGGATCTTGGCATCTTCTGGCCGGGTCTTGGGACCAACAAGTCAGACCTTAAGACCCACCACTCACATCCCACCAGCAAGACCATAGGACTTACTAGCTGAACCTCAGGATTTACCAGCCAAACCTAGTCTTCCTTAATGAACATTCACTCCCCCCTCACGAGCCAGACCTCAGCTCCCACCAAATGAACTTTATGATTGGTTAGAATTAATAAAACAATGTGCTGTTCCTATACAGAGTTAAGGTTAACACCAATTGTGTAACCCAACTTCGGGCCAAAAAGGATATTGAGAATATTGGAGCAAAATCCCTCCCCCACTCCTAGGGGCGGCATGCTTCATCATTGAGCTAGCTTCTCGTTGGGCCGGCGCTGCAATGGCCAATGGGCCCCTGGAAAAGGGCTCTTTGCCAGAGATCTTTTCTTGAATTTACAGTATGAGTCTGGGACTGCTCCCTGAAGCCCAGAGATGACCAGAAGTGTAGATTGGTCAAATTAAAAATAGTAAAATTAACTAGAGTATCCCTTAAAAGTACTTTATCACTCTTGATGTTTACACACAGGCCCAGATTTTCAAAAAAGTAACGGAACGCAGTGCAGCAGCCAAAAATACTGAGCTGCGTTGCGTGACAGGGAGGGAGCAGGAAAGTGCCATATCTACAGAGATATGGCTCTCTCCTCCCCTCTCCCTAGCGCAGGTGCAGATATCATCTGCCGTATGCCAGGCACACATCATTGCACTGATGCAGTGGAAATCGCAGTTTATTTGTAGGGGTGCAATATAATCACACATGTGGAGCGTACCCGTATATAATCTTTTGTTGTATTAACGTAAAGTGTTAGAATCGTGAAACATGCTAACCTAACACGGGATGTATTTAGGCCATTGAAAAGTAACATGGAAAACCAACATAGAAAGTTAATGTAATTAGCCGAAACATTAACGTGAAGAGCTTGTGTTGTGCAACTGACAATTATTCATATACCAAATGTGGTTATCAATTGTGTCATTTCATATGTAGGTAAATGCATTAATTGAAAGTGCCTTATTTTCCATTCAAATTTGTAAAGCCCATATGATGCTTTCTTATGTTAGCTGGATTTTGTAGGCCAAAAATGCAGTTCCCTGGGAAACTCTTGCTTTAGAATTAACAGTTTGAATTTCATGTGCAGAGCAGATGGCGTGACTCACAATGGATTCTGGGAATGATACCTTTGAATAGTGTGTTGTTGGGAATCGGGAAAGCGCCCACTTTTTCTTGTGCCTCCAGAGAGAGAGCATCTGAGAGCAAGCTCTGTCTCTGTAGCTTTATGCTACATGACCCATTCGTTGTGGAGAGGCTTCCACGAAGATTCTGCATGCTGATGCTGACACCTTTTATCCTCCTTCCTGAAGATGCTTAAGTAGGGATGTCACCTTAGTGTAAGAGTAGGGATAGATTTAATGCTTTTCACTCATCAACCCTCAATGCAGAGAAACTTGGACTCCTGCTTTCTGATCCTCTGCATTCTGCTTCTTGAAATAAATATTTTACTTATGTTAGACCTTCTAAACTGGATACGCAGGTTTGGTTTTATGCTAATTCCGATGTATTTCTACACCCTCGTATTGAGGTATCTTTGTGTTCAGTTATTTTTGGCTTTGTAATAAACAAACTAACCTTGCATAGTTGTCTGTGGTTACTATGTGTCAAAGAGGATTATTGACTAATTGATTGATCACTTAATTACTTTTCTCCCCTTTACACCTTTATGCTGCGAAAAAGAACAATGGATTGTGACTATAGAACAGGCCTAGAACTTATGGACCTGGCCCTTTCAGTTGGTAGCAGTGTAGGATGGTTCGTACATGAAGTAAGGGGAGGATCGAGGGGCGCTAGAGAGCCCACGGCAAGATGGCCGCACTATAGTGCAGCTCGGCCAGCCGTGAGCTAACGATCCATCATCATCCTGTTATTAGCCAGCAGAAAGGAGCTGTAAGTAGAGGTACCGGTTCCGTAACACTGTCGGCACAGGAGAAGCGCGAAGTGTGCCAAGACAAAACTCGGAACGACGCTGCAGAGACCACTGCGACAGGCAAGGTCAGGCAAAATGGCGACCGCACCGAGATAACGGCTCTGCGCGAGTGTAATCAAGCTGCGGGAGCCAGGCGGTGCACCTGCGGCAGCGTGAGCGCTTGGAAAAGCGAATATCGAAGATCCGCTGCAGAGTCCAGGAGTGCGGAGAGCCGAGAGGCGGCGACCGAGAAGCGGCACCCAAGCAGCGGCCTGGATTCTGATAACGTGGGCCCAGACAAGTAAGCGCTGCACATGGTCTGTTAGCGGCTGGTGAGAGTGCACTCCTGGGCGGCCTGGCGGCTGACAAGGCACCCAAAGAAAAGGGAGCGCATCCACTGGCAGCGGCATAACAAAGGCGCGCTGCAGGTGGCACTGAGACGGCACCGGGTGAGTGCTCACGTCCGGCCCTAGTGGGGAGAAAAGGCGCACTACAAAGGGCCTGAATTTGCAGCCTACTAGAGTGAGAACAAAGGCGATGGGAAGGGCCTAACACACGGGCAACCACGGCCAGAAACACAACGCAGCTGCACGAAGGCAATCACGCAAGACCAGTCACTGTCGATGAGGACTGGTGGCAAGTAGAACACACCGCCCGGGTGGAGTCCTACTTCAGGGTGTGGGGAAAAGAGACAGCATCACGGGCATTACGCGGGCTGCCTCAGACTGGTGCGGTCATTACAAACAAAGGCAGAAACACACAGAATCAGCAGGGTGATGAAGCTCCACACAAGTATACCAGTGACAGAGACGCCCTAATCAAAGGTCCAGAGGTAGACATAACCACATCCCCTAAAGGCGAAGAAAATATAAAAAACGCCGGTGCATTGTGAAAAGTCAGAAGCACGACTCAGAAGACAAGGAAAAAGGCGCAGGGGGACAAAGCTGCGGCAGAACCGCGCGAAGCATTGGAGGCTACATCAACCGAACTGCAAGCGCCCAGGGTGGGATAGTTGGCACAGACACAGACAAGAGCACAAGAAACTAAGGGCAAAAAGCAGCGAGCTGACAGTGTATAGCACTCAGGTCAAATGGGGAAGACAGACAAAGCGCAACTAAGACTGACATTCGAACCGAAAAAAAGCACACGCGCCACGGGGGACGCTGCATCACCTATGGAGAAACAAGGAACAAGCATAGATAATCTAGCAGCCACACTAGCAGTCATGCAACAAAGCCTATTGTCGATAGATGGCAAAATCGACCACTTGAACCTTCGCATGGACCACATGACGGCTAAACTGGATCGGCACGCGAGCAGGATAATCGAAATGAAAAATAGACTCTCAACCACAGAAGACACAACGCAAGATTTAAAGAGCAAAAGCCTAAGCATGGAGAAAGTGATGGCAATAATTCAGGCCAAGAATGAAGAGTTAGAAGCGCGATCTAGGCGCAATAATGTCCGAATTATGGGAGTGCCAGAATCGGCTAACATAGGGCGAATGGAACAGTACGTTGAAACCCTACTGAAAGACATTTTTGGTCCAGAAGAACTGTCACCTATGCTGATAGTAGAGAGAGCGCACCGGTCTCTGGCTCCCCGACCACCGCCTGGGGCACAGCCGCGCCCAATCGTGGCTAGACTGTTAAACTATAAAGACCGCGGTACGATTTTACGGATGGCAAGAGAAAAAAGAGACATCAACCATCAAGGAAACACGCTGCTTTTCTTCCCGGATTTCACCATTGCTGTACAGACAGCTAGACAAGAATACCAGCAGGTGAAGAACCAATTGCAAAAAGCAGAAATCAAGTTTGCAATGCTTTACCCGGCCTGACTAAAGATAACACACAAAGGTAAAGACAAGATCTTCAGTACGCCAAAAGCAGCCATGGAATATGCAGATACAATACTGAAAGGCAGCAAACAAGCAAGACAACAAGAGGACGAAGACTAATATCAGCATGACACAGTAATATCAAGAAAAGGGTAATGGGATGCTGAGTAAGTCGCATACAAGAGATTAAGACGATCCGGTAACCCAGAACTAAGGTACCACAATCTAACTGAACAGTAAATAACTGGCAATAACTGTAAAGCAATGCTCACGGCCCACCCCCTAACCAACTGGGGAGTAAGATGGGACTCCGGCGTGCCCCCGCGGTGGGTAAGCCCTGAACTGTTGTACACCAGTTCATAAGAAATATTAAGTATGTAACAGAAGTTGTTCTAAAAGTATATGTTCTCCAATCACATGGGAAATTCTCCAGCATAATTGGGATGCGGGAGTGGGGGAGAGTACTGTTTACTTTGTAAGATGAAGTTGTTATGTTCATGAGTCGTGCAACAGATGTGTAGACAGGGTAGCTGTACTAATAACGTATATGTATTCATGCGACTGGTGAGAAATGACAGAACAAAATCGTTGTAAATTGTTAAATTGTATAACGTGGAATGTAAGAGGATTGAATAATTCCAGGAAAATTAGACAAGTGATGGCATATCTTGACAGACATCACATAGAGGTAGCAATGCTGCAAGAGACGCACCTAACCGCACATAACGACAAGGTAATAGGGAGGAGATGGGAGGAGGTTACAGCGGCGTCCTCATATTCCTCATATTCACGGGGAGTCCTAATAATGATCAAGAAAGGGGTACAATTCCAAGTAGATAGGGTGATCAAAGATGACCAAGGCAGGTATGTAATCCTCACTGGCATACTACAGGGAACCCGAGTAGGGATGATAAACACATATGGGCCAAATACAGACGACCCCGGTTTTTACAGCACTATCTTTCATAAACTAAGAGAGTTGCCACATATGGACTTTATATGGGGTGGAGATTTAAACGTGACACTAAATGAGGCGCAGGATAGATCGCCTAATGCGATAGAACATCACAAGCAAGCTACTAAGGCACTACTAGAAGGCATGGAGGAATTCGATATAGTGGACACATGGGGTCTACGTAACCAAAACAAGAGGGAGGGCACATATGCATCAACTGCGCACATGAGCTGGTCCAGGATTGACTACTGGTTAACTACAAAAAGGGCAAATAGCTGGGTAACAGACATTAGGCACCTCCCAAAGACACTCTCAGATCACAAGCCGGTATTGATGGTGATGGACATACCCACCTACACACCACCCCAATACATATGGAGATTCAACGCAAAGGCACTGCTGGATCCTGTGTACAGTAACGCTATACGGGAAGCAGATAAATGTAGGATCAGTAGATGACCCAAGCATAGTGTGGGAGGCCGTCAAGGCAACTATTCGAGGGATATGCATAGGTACAAGTGCTGGAATACTAAAGGACATACGCACGAAGCTGCATAGTATAGAAAACACAATTAAAAAACTAGAGGCAGAATATGAACGAACACGCAGTGCAGCAGCGCTAGGGAAAATAAGAGAGCAAATTACGTTGTATAATGAGTTTGCAGAAGATGAAATTAAGTACATAACGAAGCGGCAAAATGCGAGAGCATATGGAGAGGGAGGACGGTCAGGTCACATACTAGCTCAAAAAATACAAGCCGGATGCAAGCAACAAATAGTAACGCAAATTATAGATGACGACGGGGTAACACACTTTGACAATGTCGGGATATCCAAAAGGTTTATGGCGGCATATAGTAAAATGTATGCCTCAGCGGGGGCAACAGACAGGGAAGAACTTGCGAATTATCTGGAGGATATTGCTCTAGCTTGGCTGTCAGATGGACAGCGAGAGTACCTAGCGAAGCCAATAACGATACCAGAGGTCCAAGAGGCCATTAAATTGCTACCTATTGGAAAAGCGCCAGGTCCAGATGGACTCACTAATGAGTTCTACAAGGAATACAACGATCTGATAAGCCCACACTTAGTAGCTATGTATGAGGATGCATATGAGAAGCAAATCCTACCTCCCACACTTAGAGAAGCACTAATAATAACGCTACTTAAGCCCGACAAAGAACAGGATAGATGCGACTCCTACCATCCACTATCCTTAATAAATACAGATGCCAAAATACTGGCTATTTTGATAGCCACTAGGTTAACACCCCTAATGCAAAATAATATCCTGCCAGATCAATCGGGCTTTATACCGGAAAGATCGACCTCCCACAATATACGTACGATATTTGCGCTCCAACACTTACTAGACCCGGAGCTAGAGGCGGCGGCTGTACTTCTGGATGCGGCCAAAGCCTTTGATTCTGTAGAATGGGGCTATCTCTTTGCAATAATGCAGAGATTGGGAATGCCCGGGGTGCTAATAAATTGGATTAAACTCCTTTACACAGACCCAGTTGCCAGGATCAAGGTAAACGGGAGAGTGTCGGAGCAAGTGCGAATAAGGCGGGGAACGAGGCAAGGATGTCCGCTGTCCCCGCTACTATTCACTATAGCGCTGGAACCCCTAGCCTGCAAAGTACGGCAGAAGCATGCGGACACTGCACTCAAGTTTCACCAGCGCCCAATAGGCATATCATTATACGCAGACGATATGGTGCTATATGTAAGAGATCCCCTAAACAATCTCTTGCGACTCCTGAGGGAATATATTAGATTTGGGGGACACTCCGGGCTCCAAATTAATTGGAGTAAATCCACAGTGGTCCCGCTGACGGAAATAACAAAACCATGCCCGCTGGACTTCCCACTAGAGTGGCAAACTGACCCAGTTAAATATCTGGGAATATGGATACATAGAGATCCAGCTGAAGTAATCAGAACAAACTATGGGAGCGCAATAGCTAAGCTGGAAACCCAAGTGGACAAATGGATTAAGCTCCCCTTAACGCTAGCGGACAGGATAGCCATAGTAAAGATGGTCATACTGACTAAATTTCTATACTTATTTAACAACATACCTATAACTATATCAAATCACATTTTTAAAACGATACAAACGCATGTAGTCAGACTGGTGTGGGCTGGGAAATATGCAAGAATAGGATGGAAAACGTTGACACTGCCCTACGAGCAGGGAGGATTTGCAGCTCCAAACTTTACACTCTACTACTTATGCGCCCAAGCGCAGTATGCGCATTATTGGTATCATCCGGTGAAATACCTGCCACACCTGGCAACAGAGGAAGGAGATGCTCACCCCATACCACTAACTAATATTCTGCCCCACAAAAGAAGGGAAGTAACCCGTAAAGAAATAAACACAATACAAGCTACTGCAGAGGCATAGCGTAAGTTAGGCAACATGGCATGCAAGCTGCCACTGTACGCGCCAGCCATGCCGCTAGCCAACCACCCCGCAATATCAGTGACACAAGACATAGGAAGTATTACCATGCTACGACAGATGGGGATAAGCACAATAGGAGATCTATATGCAGAAGGGAAGTTTGTTGAGGCAACAGACCTGCGCTATATTAGTAACCAAATATTATTATTCCAATTCACATATTACAGACTAAGAGCAGCCATTAAAGCCTTATATCCGAATTTCCCTGTAGAACCGCCCGCACTGGCCCCACTACAATTGGTGATTACTGATGCTACAAAAAAAAGATTAGTGGCCAAGTTATATAGGGCAATGCAAGTAGAACTAGCGCAAGGCAGCACAAAGGCATTAGAGCGGTGGAATCAACTATTAGACACACCCCTGAATAATGATGAATGGAAATTTTGTGGTAAACTTACAGGAATGTTGACCCCCAATGGCAACTTGCGAATTATTCACTACAAGTACCTGCACCAAATCTACCACACACCTATGAAATTATGCCGGTACGGTCTAAGGGTAGACTCAGCTTGTCGTAGATGCGGGGCGCAGGATGGAGACTTTGCACACTTAGCATGGAACTGCCCAAAAGTTAGGGAATGCTGGGAGCAATTGGTGAAACGTTTAAGAGGGGTCACGCAATGTGAAATAGAATGCTCAGTACAGACGTGTTTATTAGGACTCTTAAACAAGGCACCACCGGCCAAGAGGAAACTGTTGGCGATAGCATTGTTAATGGCGAAGCGTAGGGTCTCAATGCATTGGGACAGCAAAATCAGCCGTACAATCCAGAAATGGGTAAAGGACATGGTGTATTGTAGAGATACCTTAAAGACATACGAAGAAGAACTACTTGCCAGATCAAGACCGAAAGACTTCTGGTAACCCCTAACAGCGTACTTATTGGAACATCAAGATATTTTGAATGCTGAATCCACAACGCAAAGAGACTATCCGGGAACAGAGCTCACTGATGATGTATGAGACAAGGTTTAGTAAGCTATATGAACAAGAATGCAATGTAATAGGCTATGTAATGTTGCATGACTCAGTTATGTTGTTAACTGTATTACTGGAAAACTAATAAAAAAATTAAAAAAATTAAAGTAAGGGGAGGATCCAGAATCATTCTAGAATAAGTGGAACGTAGAACCCCATAGCCTCTAAATAGAGCCCAATGACTGAGAACAGAAGGCGATGGAATTCGGCAGAGACTGACAGAGATTGATGGTGCAGCGAGATAAGGGGCGGACGGAAGAGTGAGTATTAATAGGGTGTATGTTGTGTGTTAGGTTGCGGGAATGATTTGATTGTGTAATGTCTTGGGGAGTTGGTGTGAGAGTCGAGGGAATGTGGTTTCGGGCCGTACGTGGTTGAGATTTAAGTTGCAGGTCCCAAAGAGGCCTAAGATCCCGGAATATATTAAAGGTGCAGAAGACACAGAGATTGTGATTGTCTCACCGAAGAATTGAGGAGTTGTCATGAGACGTCATCTGCAGTTCCACCTAGGACAGGGAACTTTGTGTGAATGGCGCACATGAGAATCGTTTAGTGGACCTTGTGCACAGAGGTGAGCTATACTGATTCGGGTGACCAGCGCAGGTCGAGGATCACTGCGTGTGAATGTTCTTGGGTGATTGAATTCTATCGAACTTTTAGATGGCAAACAATTATGGATTTAAGATGACTGTGTGAGTAAAAGTGCACAAAGGAATTGTGAAAGAGGGTGATCCGCTGCGAGGAGTGAGAGGGACGTCAGAGAGTGTTGGTTGGTGTAACGCCATGCTGGGATTAGTTGATAGTCATCAGAAAGTTGTGCTTGAAAGATTGTTCCGTCCTAATCTATTGAACAACAAATTGCAATTTGAAATCATGCGATGTTTTAGGGTATTGCGAGATCTGTTCAGGGTGATGAAGGGGTTGTTACTCAAGTGGGTGAAGAGGCGCCACCCGAGGATACTCCAGCACATTACATGGTGACAAACGTTGGGCTTTACACTATAGTTTGGCTTCAAAATTGGCATAAGATGAATGAAAAGAGGGGTGAATTGTCCTTTCCACGCTTTGGTTCATTTCGGCTGGATGTATTACATCAGTAAAGAAGAGCAATGTTTGCATTGCGACCTTTGCCCAGAACAACACAGTTTGAAGCATTAGATGCAAGGAGGTGTGCAGCACATGCTAAACAGAGGGAGAAATCCCAAGGGAGAAGGAAGAAAACTGTGAGGGCATATCAGGATGCACAGTGGGATGCACATCTTAAGAGATGGAGAGTGGATACCATAGAAGGAGAAAGGTTATACCCTGTGCTGGTGGGAGTGGAAGATCCCCAGGAGAGGAGTGACAAGACAAATGAAAGCAAAAGTCGTGACAATGAAGACAGCTTGTTGGATGGGTTGTTTTCTGAGCGTCCTCCACCTTATAGTTCACAATCAGGGGACGGGGGTGAGACTCGGGAGGTGCAGAAAACATGGGAAGTGCAGCAGCTCAAATGGGTCCTGGTACAGACATTGTGGAAAGGATATCCACAGGAGTAGGGGGGATAGGAGTGTCCACCTTGGGAGGCATAGAACAGAACAGCGATAACGCTGCTTCACAGTTACCGGAAGTTCTTATGGTGCCGGTTACTATTGGTCCTGTTGTTCTTATGTATGACCCGAGCTCTGTGGGAAACCTTGGTCAAGACAGCCCATACAGGCTGAAGGGACTGGTAAGAAAAGGGAGCATGAGTAGGAATTGTCCATCTTTACTGCCTATGGAATCTAGTACCCCTTTAGCGGCTACTGCTGATCCTTCCGGAGCACGCATTGGTTCTAGTATTACACGGTCTATACTCATGACTAGCACTAGTTCAGATCTGCGGATGTGGGAAACTCCAGTGAGAGGACTAAGTGGGGCGACTTTAGAAACAAGCACAAGTTAGGGAGCCTCCGGAAATTAGCATGTCTTAGATATTGCAGATTTGGAATCCTGGTTGAGAGACCATAACAACAGTAGGGAGAGTCAGAGCGGTACATCGAGTCAGGGTACCATCAAGACTGCAGTGAAGGTGAAACTATTGGATGTGGGAGGCTGAAGGTTTAGGTAGACGAGATCATCAGTGGGAATTTACCTTTAGACAGGCTAGAGATCTATGAGCCAGATGACCTGTTGTTTGTAGTGATGGATGTCACCCGAAGGATGAGACAAACACATGAGAAGCTGTCAGAATTAGCTCAGAGGTATGAAGTGGACTTGTCTCGAACAAAAACTTTGCAGGAAAATCACAGGCTCACTGACAGTGACCAAGTGCTGGAAGAGAAGAGAGTGACTGGGATGAAGATGCACATCCGGGAATTGGTCATAGGAATAAGGGCTTGGAGCATGCTGAATAGGTGGGAGGAGAGATGGTCAATGAAGAAAAGTGCGAGAAAGGTGACGGGAGAAGCACCACCTACCGGAGGGGAGACACAGGGAGTCGAGGTATATCCATTATAAGAGGTGCCTAGCGGAGGGTATATTGCATGTTTCTTGGAGTAGAGGTGACCTAGCTGCGTTTACGAATGATTTTCCCAGGTTGAGGGAGAAACCTACTGAATGGTATAAGCAAGTTGATCGGTTTGTTAAAATCTCAAAGGTGTTGTGGATTGACCTAAATACCTTGTTCGAAATTGTGGTCCCTAGTGATCTGTGGTCTGCTTGTAAAATAGCTATTGAGTGACCGGCTGCTGAGCCAGAGAGGTGCCAGTAACCCATGATCCTTCCCCTTTGGTTATGAAGAAGTACGATCAGGTGATCACATGATTGCAGTCCAAAATAGCCCCTCAAGACATCGATTGGGTTAAGATAGATTGAACAACCCAGGAACCTAAAGAGTCAGTGTATGCCTATTACGAAAGACAGGCTATTACAAGCCTTTAAGCAGTACAGTGGGTTGGACACACTCAACCCTAAAGACATGGGACAATTTGTATCAAAATTTGTGATAGGACTGAAGCCTGAGAGCAGCCTCATGATCCAATAGCACTTAATTTGCTGGCAAAACAAATCCGCAGACAAGATCTTACGGTCAACCAGGTACTGCAGTGATGAGGTGGATTCCAATCATAGGAGGATAAAGGAGAAGTTGATGCTGGTTCAAATGCAAAATGCACAGAAGGGAGAGCAGGTACAGGATGAACAGTAGTTCGCGGCCAAGGGAATGTTCCAGGAGGTGTCCAAGTCACATCAGTCACAGGACAAACGGGACAGGGAAGAGGAAGAGGTGTCCCTATAGATCCTAAGACAGGGATAGATGTTGCGACCCTGAAAAAGACCACTGATTGTCATTTTTGTCACAAGATTGGGCACTGGAAGCGCAAGTGTCATCTAAATTCTGCGAATCAGGTGCCAGAAGGGGAACTCGTGCAGGCGGCAGAGGTGGTGAATCAGTTACCGACGGTGACTAACCCAATATGTCTTAGTGTGGGAGGGAATTAGAACCAGTTTGTGCAAGTGCCCCAACCTCCAAGAATCTCACAGGACAATCAAACCTATCATCAGATGCCCCTAATGAAAGCGCTGGATGGATTTGATCAGGACCCGTCCTTATTACGGTGCCTGAAGGAGGAGGAAGACTGTACACTTGGCGCTGTCTTAGAGGTAGACCAGAGTGGACCCTACGTAGAAACCGACATAGATGGTCATTCCAATATTCTTGATTGATACTGGTGCTACCCGTTCTACTGTGAGATCTGCAGTATCCCAAACCTGCCCCTCTTGGGAAAATCATTCCAAGTTGTAGGAGTCTCTAACAAAAGAATGACAAACCCTTTGACAGAAGAGGTGCCAGTGAAAATTGGAACCTTCCAGGATCACCATCAGTTCGTGGTGTGTGAGTCGAGTCCAGTCTGTTGGCTAGGGCATGATCTTTTGTGCAAATTGAAATGTACCATCTACTGCCCGCTGAAGGGAATTGAATTGCAGACTAATGATGAGGACATTGCTTTCAAGTTGGCTAATCAGAACCATTATGCAGCCATGTTTCCTTTATTGACAGTGGAAGACATGCCGCTGGATTTGAGAGACACCGTCTCTCCAGTGGTATGGGACTTCTCAAGGAGGAAATCAGACTGATTCGAGAAATCGAGCCAGTCCGCATAAAGATTAAGAATAACGTAGAATTTCCGAGAACACCTCAGTACTACCTGACCCCAGAAACGGTGGCAGGGATTACACCTGTAATTGAGTCCATGATTACGCAGGGCATTCTAAAGGAGTCATGGGAAGTCCATGCAATTCGTCTATCATGGGATTGCAGAAACCGAGCGGGAAGTATCACATTGTTCAGGACCTGAGAAAGGTCAATAGCATAGTGATCCCATATTGTCCAGTGGTACAGAATCCATCTGTGATCCTGTTTCAGATTCCTTGTGAGGCTGAGTGGTTCACATTGATTGACCTCTTTCAGGCATTTTCTCCATCCATTGCATGTACAGAGCCAATTTTTATTTGCTCTCCGTCTGGAAAATCGTGTCTTAATGTGGTGATGTATCCCTCAAGGGTATACCGAAATTCCATCCACATTCATTCAGATCTTGAAAAAGAACCTGGGGATTTTGATTTTGCCCCAAAACTCAGTGCGAGTCCAGTACATAGACGACCTCCGTATTGCATCTGAAACACGGGAGGCTTGTATGGACGATACTATCTCCTTACTGAATCAGCTTGCCGACAATGGGCATAAGGTGTCTCTGAGTAAGCTTCAGTACTGTCTGAACGAAGTACAGTATTTGGGTCATCGAATCGAAAAAGGAGAGATAAAGGTGTCACCAGAAAGAGTGAAGTCATTCATGAAAATGAATCCGCCCAGTACCCAGAAGGAGGTCAAAATGTTCTTGGGAATGGTTGGCTACTGCCGACAATGGATTCCAAATTTCTCTTTGATCGCAAAGCCTTTGCAGATGCTGACCCACATATGTGCGATCCGGTACCTTGGGATAAAGACTGTTTGCTTGCTTTCCTGGAGTTGAGAGAGTGCCTGTGTCGCACTCTGGCTTTAGGAATGCCTGATGACAACAAAGCTTTTTTGCTGCTCTGCCACGAGAGAGAGGGTTGTGCTCTTTCTGTACTCACCCAGACACATGGAGGTGCCCGTAGACCAGTGGCCTACTTCTCAGCTACATTAGATCCTGTAGCTTCAGCGTTGCCCGGATGCAACAGCTGTCTGTATTGAACGATGCGAGAGCATTGTGATTGGTCATCCTCTTAATGTATATGTATCGCATTCAGTTGAGCTCCTGATGACGAGAACCATAACACAGCATTTCACAAATAATAGGTTGACAAGATACAAGCAGGTGTTGCTCACTGCCAAAAATGTGACCCTGAAACCTTGTTCTGTGTTAAATCCTGCTACATTGTTACCTGTTCCAAAATGCTAATGGGGAAGATTGTGAAGACCATGACTGTTTGGATTCCACTGAGCTTTGCACAAAACAAGACCTGACATTGTCAATGAACCATTGTCTAATCCCTATCAAGTCCTTTTTGTTGATGGTTCATACCTAAGAGACAACGAAGGTAATTTGAGAGCAGCGTTTGCTGTTTGTACACAGCATGATGCTAGCTGTTGCTGACACATGGGATGAAGTTAGGGGTTTGCAAATGGAATCCACAGACAAGGAACAAGCAGGTTGGATCACAGCAGGTTGTGAAAAGGGAGAAAATGACATCTGGGCATAAGCTGATGGTAGGGCAGTGTTACCTGATTGTCTGTTACACCCAATGGCAAGGAAAAATCATGGAAGGGATGCAATGGTGAGATTTTTCAGGCAGACTTGGTTCAATCCGAGGTTTCGCATGATTGCAGAAGCATTGTGTCATGAGTGTGTCACGTGCCAACAAATGAATGCTGGGAAAAAGACTGTTGTTGCCTTGAGCCACATTGGCAGATCAGGCGGTCCCTTCAATTGGATCCAAATTGATTTTGTTGGGATGCCTGTGTGTAATGGATTGAGATACATCTTGGTTGTTGTGTGCATCTTTTCTCGATGGGTGGTGGCTTATTCAACTAGAAAGTGTGATAGTCTCACAGTAGCAAAGTTATTGTTGAGGGAACTCATTCCTAGATTCGGATTTCCAACTACATTGGCATCGGATAGAGGAACGCACTTTCACAATGAAGTCATGAAATTGTTGTGTACCGCTTTGAGTGTGGATCAAAGACTGCATTGCAATTACAGGCAGGAGGCATCTGGCATGGTGGAGCAAATAAACAGCACCTTAAAAGCGAGACTAGCTAAAGTGTGTGCTTCAACGTCTTTGAAATGGCCTGATGCGTTGCCTCTGTTTTTAATGAGTTTGCACAGCATTCCTGACAGGAGATCTGGGTTATCACCCTATGAGATATTGATGGGAAGAGCCATGCAATTGCCTGCTGTGCCTGCCACTGTGTTGATAAATATCACAGATGACTTGATCCTTGACTACGTAAAGGATTGGCTGATGTGGTTTGTTTTGTGTCTCATCAGGTTGAAGCTGCGACTGCACAGACCTCAAAAGACCTCTGCCACGATCTGAGCCCAGGTGATTGGGTGCTCCTCAGAAAGCTCATGAGGAAAAACTGTCTCGACTCTTGGTGGCATGGACCATATCAAGTGATATTGGTGACGAATACTGCTGAGAAGTGTGGAGCAGTATCGAACTGGGTTCACTCTTCCCATACCCCCCACGAGTCACAGGTCCCTCTGGTGAAACAGCTCCTCTACCAGAAATAGTTCCAGTTGTGACCGAGAAGTCACTGGAGAGGGCAAGCCAAACTGTGGAGGTTCCTGATGAGGCTGGATACCCATCAGATCAGGCTGAGTGGGGTCAAGCTACACAAGAACCTAGTATAGATTCTGAGGGAGATGGTAACATTGCCAGTGGTATAGAGTCTGACTCAGCAGAAGAGACTGATGTGGAAAATGGTCATGTGTAGTTAAGGAAGAAAGATACTGCAGATGAAACGTGGCGTGTGAGACAAAGGAGAAGAAATCTGAGACTTGCATCTGAAAGAGAACTTGCACCGATAAGTGAATCTTTGGAGTCTGATCTGAGTGAAACTGAGCAAGCCACAGGAAGTGCTAGGAGGTGCAGGAGGTCAAGATTGCCTTGTCAGAGATATTCCTCTCCTGAGTGGACTTATCTGGTTACCAATGCCGGGGCAAGCGAGGTCTGAGATTTTGATACTGATTGTCGAGAACTTGTTGAGAGTTCCTGGAATCTAGGCTAATGCACTTCTGTCATTGACTGTGCATTTTCTACCAAGGTTGAGTGGCTCTGATTCTGGAAGGCATCGAATTCCCAAGTTTCAGAGCTCCACAGTCTCCTCAAGAGATTGCAGCATTGAGAACTGAACTGTTACGAGTCATTGAGGAGATTGGCTCTGATCTCATAAGAGATGTAAATTCAACTCTTGAACTGTAAATAAGTTGCTTGAAAGAAGATAACCTAGGCCTGAGTGGAAGAAGAATAAAATTGGGACTTTTCATTTTGAATAAGAAAGAGGGCTGGGGAAGTCTTCCAAGCTGTATAAATATTATGCAAAGGACTGCTAAAAGAATTTTCCAAGATCCAAAGAAAGTTGCCTGAGAACTTTTTGTTGCATGTAAATAAGAGGCGGAGAAAAGAGTCTCTGTGCGTTGATCATCTTACAAGCTGTAATCCGAGCCACTTTGAAAATGGAGTCTGGAAATTCGAGTAGTAGGCACAAATGTATTATAGGCACACTCATTGTAGGAGTAATTATAGTAATAGCTGTAGTCATTATCGAGTCTATTTTAAGCACACACAAGAATGAGGAACATGGAGTGGGGGTACATGGGACATCTACACCTACCACTGCTGCCTCAAAAGAGGGTACATTAGGATCTGAAAAAGCTTAATAGAGCAAACTAGTCGCTTTCTTCATGTAGATTTGTCTAAAGGTGATTATACGCTGAATGCTTATGCTAAGTTGCTTTATGAATATGTCAACACTATGGAAGCGAGAGATTGTTATTTGTGTATGCAATTGCCTGCTTCAGTCGAGGAGGGGATTAGATATCATCACTTACCCTTGACATATGGCATTAGTTGTAGTTTGCTCCTTAGCATGTTTTATGGAAAAGGTCATTACGAGTACGACTTCTTGAATTATGATGTGGTACACTCATAAATCTCAAAATCAAAGGAGGGAAGGAAGAGCAAAATGTTTTTACCTGGTTCAACACCCAAGCTCCTCCCAGGGAACTGATCAATAGCTATCAGGGTAGGGGTAGTTCCTCCTTAGCCAAGATGGTCACTGAAAGTTGATCCACCTGGCTAAATGTCCGGTCGCAGCAAGACCTATAGGTCAGATCTTGGTGCCCTCACACACCTGTTAGGGTGTCATGATTCATCATTGGGCGCTCCTCGTCAAGCCGGCGCTGAAGTGCCTGATGGGCTCTTTGTCAGAGATCTTTTGATCCGAAACTGCCGTGTAGATGGATGCATGTGAGGGGGGGGGGCTAACTAACAGTGTAACTAGTGATGTAAGTGAGGTATGTGAGTGGGGAATAAAATGGGCTCAGGTATCCTATAAACGAAATTTTATAGAGGAAGGATAATCGGTCTAGATAAAAGCAGTGTTGCTATTGTGTGGTCTTGAAGTACCAGGATAGCTTTGAGTGCAGAGTGGTCAACATGTTTTGTGCCTCAAAAGCCCAAATATCGGGCGGCACTTCTTCAGGACCAAAAACAAAAGAGTGTGCCTCAAACTGAGGCTTAACGTCTCCCTTCTAATAGGAGATGACCTATCAATGTTTTCTGGCCTACCCCTAAGTGTATGCCGGCCTGTGGTTCCACCTAAAAGAAAGGGAAACATAAGGTGAAAAGATACATGCGACAGGTTATTAAAAACAGTTCTCCGTCCACCTTCGTGGTACATAGGTGGACTCATCCATGCTCGCTAGAATAGGTGAAGAGTGTCTGCTAGACCTGGCAGTGCGGTGACCAACGTTCACAGACGGGAAACGTCCATTACAACGCAGGCATTACATCGTAATGCTTTTGCAACGCAACTTTTACAATGTAGGTGACATTACATCGCATGCCATTACAATGCATGTGCCATTACAACGCATGCCATTACAACGCATGCTATTAAAACGCATTAGAAGGTAAGTGATGGAGGTAAGTGAGGTAAGTTTTTATTTTTGATTACTTTTTATATTTTGGTATTTTAGGTAAGTAATGGAGGTAAGTGAGGTAAGTTTTTATTTTTGATTATTTTTTATATTTTTGTTGTTTTATTTTTTGGGGGACTTTTTTATTATTTTATTATCATTATTATTTTTTTATTATATCAAAAAATTGAATAAAAGGGCATGGCAAACATCCCCTGATTTTAGATTACATTTTTGTTAATTAATATTTAGTTTACAAGTTTGTATTTTTTATAAAAAAGATATATATCATAAAAATTAATTAAAAAGGATAGGTTTTGGGTTGGGTGGTGTATTAATACTCAGGTGTTATTTTTAATACTTGAGTATTATTTAAAAAATAGATTAGTTGTTGTTATTTTTTTTAATAATATATATCTATAATATAGTATATTTATTTAAAATATATTAAATGTGCTTTGCATTTATTCCCTGGGACAGGATGTATGGGAAACAGGGGTTTTGGGTGGGGAGTGTATTAATACTCAGGTATTAATTTTAATACTTGAGAATTAATTGATATTTATTTATAGTGATAGAAAATGTTAATAAATTATTTTTAAATTATTAAAAAATGGTTAGGCACCTATCCTCTGGGACGGGATGCATGGGAAACAGGGGTTTTGGGTGGGGGAGTGTATTAATACTCAGGTATTAATTTTAATACTTGAGAATTAATAGAAATTTAGTTTTACTGTTAGATAATTTAAAAATAATTTATATTTACATTAATAAAAAAGGTGTTTGCACCTATCCTCTGGGACGAAATGCATGGGAAACAGGGGTTTTGGGTGGGGGAGTGTATTAATACTCATGCATTAACTCTAATACTTGAGAATTAATTGCTATTTAGATTTACTGATAGATAATTATTAAAATATCTTTTACTAAAATTATTAAAAAAGGCTTTTGCACCTATCCTCTGGGACGGGATGCATGGGAAACAGGGGTTTTGGGTGGGGGAGTGTAATAATACTCAGGTATTATTTTTGATACTTGAGTATTATTTATTACTTAATGTATAACTTAATTTATTGTGAAATTGGTAAATTAATTTTAATTATTAAAATATATAAAGGTGATATGCAGACAAACTCAGGGTGTTTTTGGGTAGGGGTGATTTGATATCAAGGTATAATTTTAACCTATCAATAATAAATTAATATACATTTTAAATATAATTTATAAAATTAATATTCTTTTAAAAGTATATTAATATATTTTAAAAATTAAAAAAGCATATATGTACAACATGAGTTTGCATAAATAGACATATAAAATGTTTTAAAATATAAATTTAAGTAATACATTTTTTTATAGTTAACAAAACAATGAATCGACACATTAATAGTATTGTAGGTAATTTTATTACATTTAAAAAATTTATAATACAGTTAAAAAAGAATTAAAACATGTTTAAAAAAACTTTATTAGTTGTATTATTTTTTTTAAATAAACATAGATTTTCAAATGTATTGTAACATATAATTTATATTTTCTGGTAGGTTTTCCCACGGTTTTCCATTGAAGTGAATGAGAGAAATTGTCCTTTTTTCCTTTTTACGGAAAGAGATGACGTTGCCGCTTGTACAAAAGTTTTGTCATTGCGAGGATCATTGCGGTCCGGATCAGAAGCAAGGAAGAGCTGCGTCTAGGTAAGGCAAATTTAAATTATTGAAAATAGATTAAGGGTGGTATAGTTTATTGTGAGGAGAGAGAGGGAGGTAGTAAGTACTAGGGAAGTTGTATTTTGATATTTTTGTATGTTTTAACTTAAAAAAAAATCCTAAACAGGTAGCAGTTGAAGGCCCACGTCGGGTTGATTGCTTTCGTAACACTTTTTGTTTAATAGAATTATTTTACAAGAATGATTACTTTTTCTACTAAAGAATAGTGTTATGAAAGCAATATTTTTAAAAACAATTTTGATGCGACGGGTTTTTAGAAATGAAGTTATTGCGTTGTCGCGGTTTTCCGTATGGGACAAAGGAACATGGACATAGACTTCATGGATTGCAGAAATATTTTTGGGGACATTTGTAAAACATGGATATATGGTTTTTGGGACTTATGCTGGATTTCGGTCGAGAGAGGATTTCAACAATGGATTTTCTAGTTGTGATTTTTTCGAAACGTTTTTACTTTTTCGAGGTTCTTTTAACTTGAATTTGAGTGAGAGAGGATTGCAACGATGGATTTCTTGTTGCGTTTTTTGCCAAACAAGTATTCTTTTTCGGGATTTTTTTTGGGGAATGTGTTTTTTGTAGGTGAGCACAGTACAGTTTTCAGCACAATTTTTGCTGTAAAAAAATGGCTTTGCAAACTGTGTCCATTTTGGTTAGTTTAACTCGGGTCATGGCTTACATCACAGATTATGGATTATTTCCTATGGATTAAAGGACTGCTCAAGACTCTTGGTGAAATGTGGGATTGTACGCAAGTCAAAGAGTTGAAAAAAGAAGACAACTGAAGGTAAGAAACCCGACTTTTAATTTATAATTTAAACTGTTTTAGAAAAATGCCATTTGAATTAGGGAAATTTATTGTCAAAACAGGCAAGTAAGGTGGTTTAGGAGTTAGTGTAGATTAGAAATGTAGGATGTGTGCAATATTATCTAGGGAGTCTGAAGCCACCATCAACGAAAATTGTTGAATTGCACCGAATAGTCTGACATTTCTTTTGTTCTTTTAGAAATTCGTGGGTTCAGACTACCAGTTGATGATTGCGCAATTCTCATTTTTTGGAAACTTTGCTCTTTCCTCAAAATTTCCCAAAAATGATAGAAGTTAGGATGTGGTTTACCTATAGATTTGTTGAAGGAGTTGTGCTATCCCTCTATGGCATTATTTGTTTTTGCTCCTCCCTCTAAGCAGGTCGAGTAGCAGTTCCACCACTTCACATGGAAACGAGGCTTCCTCCTGCGACCTCACCTGCTTAGATGGCCAATACATGTGTCTTCAAAGTAATTTAGAAGGGGTGCCAATTTGTCTTCATTTGCAGTAAAATAGTCAGATTCAGTAATAGATGTGAGGTATTCATCTACACTGTCAGGAGGAACAAAGCAAAGTGCTGTTAGTTTCTTCAATTCAAATTGCAGTTTACAGTCTGATATGTAACCCTCAACTACGGATGTTTTTTTAATTTTTCGCCAATAAGCCTGTGAAAAGTGAAAAAAACATCCTTGAATTTGGGTATCCGTGTACATTTTGGTAATTGTGTTAATCATAGGTAATTCAAAGTCAATTAACACTTTTCTAGGACTTTTGTTCATGGTTTTAGATTTTATCACTGACATAAATTCAGTGTATGTTGAGATTTGTTTATCAGGGAGTAAACTGTACACTAAGGGCACTACTGTATGATTAATGTAGGCGTGAATAGTGTATATTTGGGTGAATGGATGGGGTGTGGATTTAAACGTCCCATCCATCATCCAAATATCACTACTCTCTAACTTAACAAGATTATAGGGTGTGCTAAAGATTAGAATTCTTTTTAGAGGGTTTTCGTTGTCATTCAAAAGAAAGGGTTCATTAGTAACGGTTACAGTAAGTTGAGGAGGAATGTTAATATCAGAGAAGGGTTGGGGTGTTATACGCAGGGGGTTACTTGCCTGTTTTTTACGCTGAATAATTCTGCGTAGGTTGGGAATTGTGGGCATACAACTTGCTACATGTCTAGGAATGTTTTGTGATACCTCCCTCAAAACTGAGCCACAGGGTTCATTGGAGGTGGATGCCAGGGCTTTCATTTCATTTATATTTTCTCTTACCTATATCTCCATTGCAGAGGCAGAGTGGTTATGCTCAGTGGTCCTTTCAACAGTGTCACCAAGAGTAACCACTCTGCCTGTGCAATGGGATGAGTAATAATGCACACACCTCCAATGACACCTGGGCTCAGTTAATCTCTCCTTACAATAAACGTAGCCACTGTAACTTAAAAGTCTATTTCCCCTGCTTGAATACGAATAGTTGGCTTGTTTTCTTGCTGCCATTCTGTGTAGATAGAAGAAACAGAGCAAAAAAAATGTTGTAGTGATTTCGTGTGTGGTAGCTTTTCAAAATATTTTTGCCTGAAAGTGAAAAGTTTGTGTACATTAATTATTTTACAGCTTTTTTTAACAAAATTGTACAAGGCTTCAATTGCATTGGTCTGATAATGTGGGTTTGGAATTGTTTGCTGCGTTGATACCTTTGATTGAAAAAAGGGTTAATTTTGGATAGACTTGACAGAATGAAAAAGGTTACCTTTTAAGGTTTTTCTGTTGTGTGGTTGGAAAGTTCTTGTGTAGATGCTGTTTTTTTTCTCGAATTTTTCTATCAGTTGTTCTTTATGTTGTGTTTGGAGCTTTTGATTCTTTGGTTCTGAAAAAAGTGAAGAAATGTAATAAGTTGTTTTGCTTGGAAAAGTTTTAGTTTTGCAAATAGCCTGCAAAGAAATAGATTAGTGCTTATGTACTTGAAAAAAAGTCATTTTGCTTTTGTTTGTGAGGCTCATTTTTTTTAATGCAATGATACATTTTAAAAAAAATGCTTCTTTACTTGAAACCTGTAAAAAGAAAATAATAATTGTGGTTTTGGATCATTTTTACCTTGTATAATTTGGTTTCTTCAGTGTTGAAGGTCTTGTTTGGATTATTGTGGTTGTAGATGTGTTCCTCTACTCTTGTTGGTTTATATGATTTTATCTGTTGAGAATTGTAAAGAAAAAAACGGTTTGATTGCATGCTTGACAAAGAACAGAAATGAAAATGTGAAATTTACAGTTTTCATTTTTAATATTTAATTTAAGAACAATCAATTAGCCCCCACGTCCATCCAGCACTTTCCCTAAGGCAAGCACCTGTCGGAGTAGGAATAGTAAATTTGCCCCCACCACTATCCAGCACTTTCCCTGAGGCATGCACCTGTCGGCGTAGGAATAGTAAATTTGCCCCCACCACCATCCAACACTTTCCCTGAGGTAGGCACCTGTCGGAGTAGGAATAGTAAATTTGCCCCCACCACCATCCAACACTTTCCATGAGGCAAGCACCTGTCGGAGTAGGAACAGTAAATTTGTTTGCCCCACCACCATCCAACACTTTCCCTGAGGCAAGCACCTGTCGGAGTAGGAATAGTAAATTTGCCCCCACCACCATCCAACACTTTCCCTGAGGCAAGCACCTGTCGGAGTAGGAATAGCAAATTTGCCCCCACCACCATCCAGCACTTTCCCTGAGGCAAGCACCTGTCAGAGTAGGAATAGTAAACTTGCCCCCACCACCATCCAGCACTTTCCCTGAGGCAAGCACCTGTCGGAGTATGAATAGTAAATTTGCCCCATCCACCATCCAGCACTTTATCTGTGGCAAGCACCTGTCGGAGTAGGAATAGTAATTTGCCAACACCACTATCCAGCACTTTCCCTAAGGTAAGCACAGGTCGGAGTAGGAATAGTAAATTTGCCCCCACCACCATCCAACACTTTCCCTGAGGCAAGTACCTGTCGGAGTAGGAATAGTAAATTTGCCCCCACCACCATCCAGCACTTTCCCTGAGGCAAGCACCTGTCGGAGTATGAATAATAAATTTGCACCATCCAGCACTTTTCCTGTGGCAAGCACCTGTCGGAGTAGGAATAGTAATTTGCCAACACCACTATCCAGCACTTTCCCTAAGGTAAGCACAGGTCGGAGTAGGAATAGTAAATTTGCCCCCACCACCATCCAACACTTTCCCTGAGGCAAGTACCTGTCGGAGTAGGAATAGTAAATTTGCCCCCACCACCATCCAGCACTTTCCCTGAGGCAAGTACCTGTCGGAGTATGAATAGTAAATTTGCACCATCCAGCACTTTTCCTGTGGCAAGCACCTGTCGGAGTAGGAATAGTAATTTGCCAACACCACTATCCAGCACTTTCCCTAAGGTAAGCACAGGTCGGAGTAGGAATAGTAAATTTGCCCCCACCACCATCCAACACTTTCTCTGAGGCAAGCACCTGTCGGAGTAGGAATAGTAAATTTGCCCCCACCAATTTCCATCACTTTCCCTGAGGTAAGCACAGGTCAGAGTAGGAATAATAAATGTGCCCCCACCACCATCCAACACTTTCCCTGAGGCAAGCACCTGTCGGAGTAGGAATAGTAAATTTGCCCCACCACCATCCAGTACTTTACATGAGAATGTTCCCTGAGGCAAAGTCATGAAGGTGAAAAAATAGTATTTTTAAAATATATCACTTATCAGTGCCTGCTAATATATTACTTCTGACATTAATAACGTTTTTTTTTCCAGATAATTTTTTACTGTTCACTTACATTTGATTCTGTAAAGTTTGTTTGTTCTTGGTAGGTATTTGGTCTTGCTGTATGTCCAATCTCTGTTAATATCAAAAGGAAAATTTTAATATTCTTTTTTTTTGTTTATGGCTTTTTTTACTTCAAAAAACATTTAGTGCTTTTATTCACTTACTTTTCAATGGAAAGATAATTTTAAGACTATCTGCTGTATATTTGGGGCTGCTTTTTAAATTCCGTAAATGTAATTGGCAGTGTTCAACTGGTAAATCAGCAAAATTCTCCTGCTACTCCTGCTGTGTGTGGTCACTAAGGAAGTCAGTTTACCACTGAGCACAAAATGGTGGACGGCTTCTTTTATACGTTTTTTGGGGGTAAACGAGAATTTAAAAGAAAATATGCTTTGGAAACAGTTTTTTCGCGTGATTCATACCATGACTGAATGTCTATTTATTTTTTCTTGTGTAAAAATGTTTGTTTTGACGTTTCTTCTCGGAATGTCAGCCATTTTGAGTAGATGCTGGCTCTGGGTCTGTAATTGAAATAGTTGAAGGACTGTCGTTGTATGTGCTTACAATTGATTGTATGTATAATCTCTTTTTGCTTGTGACATTAGTGTGAATGTCCACACACAAGAATTTCGCTAACATCCTCACAAGGTATACCACTTATATAAAAAAAAAACGGTCCCCATTATTAGGACACTGCCTGGCGACATTCACATCTTGCTGCTTACGCCTGGAGATCTCCCCACTTGGCTGTCTCCTACCGACATCACTAAAAACCTCGACCATTCCAAGATGGCCGCCACACTCAGCAACCATTGCCACCAACACGATCCACTCATGGTGCAGTAATGCCTTGAAAAGCAGATAAAAAAACTGTTGTATATCTCATTTATTATTTCCACACCTACTTCGGTTAAGTTGATTGGGATTAATAAATAATATATGACATCATAGGACGAGATACACTTTTACCCCCAACATGGCCGCCAAACTGGCCACCCACCACATAGAGAAATTGTATAGATATTGCATGCTACACGTGACCACGAGACCGGCACCTCTACGAGAGGGCTGCCGTCCTGCAGCCGAAGTATTCTAGGACGATGGAGGCTGGTAGGTGAGATGACAGAGTCCCGACCACCACCAAGTAAGGCAACTGGGATGGGGGGCCGCTGTCTCTGTGCACACTACACTGTATCAGTCCTGATTTTTCTCGCATGAGAGTGCCCCAGATCCCCTGTTACTGCTTTTGGCAATACTGCTTTTGGCAGTACTGGTTATTAAGCAAAGTCGCACTCTGGACATGGCGAGCTCCGGTGATGAATGATCCCCGTTACCCGCCATTGACCATTTTTTTACTAAAATTGGCACCATAGATATGCTTACATACCCTACGGCATGATATCTGTCTGACTATTCCTTCATATTGCCCATCGCTACCTCTCGTATCCCGTCAATGTTCAACAATCGGATATGCAGACTCTGCATCATGAAACCGGCAACCTAAAATGTTATGTTAAATGAACTTGTAAAGCGCAAGTACACCAACGGTTTCATGGCGCTGAGACTGAGTTTCGGCGGGATTCATTTCAATAGTGGGTTGGGTAATCTCCCTGTCACAATGAACATATGGCCCATGTTTGGGTATTTCCTGTACAACCTCACTCACTCCTGTCTAGGAGCCTGTACACAACTGTGGGGGTAAGTCCTTTATTACGAGTAACTTAAAAACTTTGCACTTGTAGACTGCCCCCCTGCTGATGCACCACACCACTTTTTTACTACCTTTTAATTGCGTCCTCTGCCGGACCATCATTACCCATGATGGCTTTTGACTTCCAACTGGAACCAACTTAGTTGAAAATATACTCAGCATAGAGACCATTGTTTTTGTGTGTCTGTTTCTGTTATTGGTTTCTATTTAAGTAATATAATTCGAGATAGTCTTCGACAGCTAACCTTATGACATTACATGAAACTCACTCCTGTTCCTAACGCAAAGAGTGCATGCAAGCTCTGACACACTTTACCCTATTTTACCCATGATTACAAATGCTCATTTTTCCCCCTCTTCTATGAAGGTGTCCCTCAATCTGATCGGGACCCTCCATTTCGCCTAAGGAGCTTGAATCTGCCTCCCTTGAGGTAAGTCACTGTCATGCCTAAAAATTAAAACAAATAGATTCTACCACATCTCAAGTGTAAGCCTTCTCCTCACTAGATCACAGATGTGAGGTTGGTGTATGTGCTTACACCACTATCCACATGGCACCTCTGTGTGTTGCTAACTAAATATAGTGTTACTGGATGTCTGTTTGGCTTCAGTCTTTGAAAGTTGGTCACCGCACTCCCAGAGCTAGCAGATACACTTCACCTATTCTAGCGAGCATAGATGAGTTCACCCATGTACCACAAACGTGGACCGAGAACTGTTTTTAATTACCTGTCACATGTAACCTTCCATCTTACGTTTCCCTTTCTTTTACGTGGAACCACAGGCCGGCATACACTTAGGGATAGGCTGGAAAACATTGATAGGTCATCCCCTACTAGAAAGGAGACCTTAAGCCTCAGTTTGAGGCACACTCTTTTGTTTTTGGTCCTGAAGAAGTGCCGCCCGATATTTGGGCTGTTGAGGCACGAAACATGTTGACCACTCTGCACTCAAAGCTATCCTGGTACTTCAAGACCACATGATAGCACCACTGCTTTTATCTAGACCGAGTATCCTTCCTCTATAAAATTTCGTTTATAGGATACCTGAGCTTATTTTATTTACCACTCACATACATCACTTACATCACTAGTTACAATGTTAGTCAGCCCCCTCACGGCAGTTTCGGATCAAATGATCTCTGGCAAAGAGCCCCCAGGCCCGTCAGGCACTGCAGCGCTGGCTTGACAAGGAGCGCCCAATGATGAAGCATGACACCCTAACAGGTGTGTGAGGGCACCAAGATGTGACCTATAGGTCTTCCTGTGACAGGACATTCAGCCAGGTGGATCAACTTTCAATGACCATCTTGGCTAAGGAGGAACTACCCCTACCCTGATTGCTATTGTACACTCAGAAATACCTGTTTATAAACATTTGAACAAATTTGATTATTATAAGCAGGAACAGAGAATGGGAAAATATTTCAAATCCACAGCAACATTAGACACTGCTTACACGCATAGACATAACCGAACCTGCATATTAACAGACATAGAAAAGAAATTTGTAGATCAAGTTGTAGACAGACATAGGGGATTAGTTGTTCAGTTTAACAATAAGGACAGAAAATTTGAATGGACCAAAGAGGAGTTAGCTCACAAGGCTAAAGGAAGCTATAGTCCTACAGCTGTAGATTGGGAACAACGAGGCAAGCTTTGCTTACGTCAAGTTCAGAGTTGTTATGGCTCTGTATTTTTGGGACAGAGTGTGTGTGACCATAGAGCAGAGGTCTTCAAACGTTTTTACTCTGAGCCCCCATCCCAAAATATTTTGAAGTTGGGCCCCTGTTGGAAGCCGGAGTCCCCGTCCCGCGCCACTGTCACAAATGCGAGACCCGGGACTCCTCCCTCAACGTTAGGCCAAGTAAGGACACCGTTCTAGATAGCCCTGCTCACCCCCTTAGTAGCTTGGCACGAGCAGCCAGGCCTATCTCCAAGGCACGAGTGTACAGTATGTGCAACCACGCTCACAGCAACCCACTGGTGACACCACAAATGGACTCCACACGAGTTTGATAAGACGAGTATAAACTTTATGTAAAAAGATATACGATCAGACCACACGATACATAAGACAACATATAATAAAGGGTAATATTCGTTCCGGCTGGTTGGTAGGTTCAAATCCCAACCACCGCTTTCAAAATACTATGCTGGTCGTAATGCAAGAATCACACACGTTGCAATGGACAAACAATAGTGCGTTGCATAACGATACAATCCTGTGCTGAGCACAGGAGAAATAATACAATGCGTAACAATACACCCCAGTACCTGCAATGGGAGAAATAATGCAATGCGTACCGCTACAATCATGTACTGCGCAATGAAGGAATAATGCAATGCGTCACACCCCAATCACGTACTTTGCAAAGAAGAAATAATGCAATGCGCACCGCTACAATCATGTACTTTGCAATGAAGGAATAATGCAATGCGTAGCTACAATCATGTACTTTGCAATGAAGAAATAATGCAATGCGGGCCGCTACAATCCTGTACTTTGCAAGGGAGAAATAATGCAATGCGTAGCGCTACAATTGTGTACTTCGTTATGCAGAAATAGTGTCAGGCGTCCTAAGACAGTCCGGCAGTTCGTTAGCAGCAATATTGGCAATGTGTATTACGACAGTCAGCCTCTTCGATAACAGTTGCCCCCCCACACGTATCAACGATGACACAAAGTACAGCTTCCCACTCTGGCCCCAGTACTGCCACTCCTGAACGCAGTACGGGCCCCACTCTGAGCCTGACTGAGATGAATCCAGGATCTTATTAGACTCAAGATGGTCCATCAGTTGTTTATTGATGTTACTTTCTATTATTTTGCTAGCCCAGGGAAGGAGTGATATAGGACGATAGTTGGAAACGTCTGTAGTAGGAAGGTTGTTTATTTTTGGGATCGGGATAACCTGAGCAGCTTTCCACTCTGCTGGAATTACGCCCGTGCTCAAGGAGAGATTTCAGTTCTGTGACTCTGGTCTTACAAAAAGACTGCATTAACCAATTAATGATTCATAACTGAAATAGTGCATTTCCCACCAATTAATTATATTTGCATTTATTTTTTATTAAAGGTGTCATTTAAGAGTGCGTGCAGGTTTTTATATACAGTTGCTGTGAGTATAAAAAAGTTACAAAATACTTATAGTATATTTTGTAGTTTTTTGGCATGTTATTTACATCGCAACCACAGGACTTAGGAACATAGGGGCACATGGATCAAAGGTTTTTGCGAGCGCAAACGGTGCGATTCGCAAAAATCGGCCGTTTGCGCCACGTAAAAGGCCTTTTGCGATGCATTAAAGTGTTAGGCACTCGCAATGTAAGAAATCGCAATTTATTGCGATTTCTTAAATGCGATTGCATTTAAGGAATCGCAACTTGCGATTCCCTAAATGCAATGCAACAAAAAATAAAAATTTGCGAATTTGCTATTAAGAAATGCAAATTACCATCAACTTTAAGTTGATGGTAATTTGCGAAAACTTTGAAAAATGCACAAAAGTGCATTTTTCAAAGTTACATGTTACACACACACATGCCCTTGGGGCATGTGTGTGCGCAACATGGGTGTACATAACAATTTCAGGGGTGCAACAGGGTGTCCTTTTGGCACCCTTGCACCTTTGAAATTGCATGCGCAATTTGCGAGTACCAATGGAGTACTCGCAAATTGCGCATGCAATTCTCATTCATTCCTATGGGCCTCCAGGCCCATAGGAATGAATGGGAATCAATTCCTTAATTGCGACTCGCAATTTGCGAGTCGCAATTAAGGAATTTTAAGGAATCGCATTTTTTTGGGCAAATCCTTCATGCATTGCATTTTGCGATTTCTAAATAGCGAATCGGTAAAATTCGCTATTTAGAAATCGCAAAATGCGGGCTTGATGCATGTGCCCCATAGTTGCTGACATGACCATTAAGTTAATGTTGATACAAATATTAGAAAAGTCACATACAGCCGTTATTTTTTTCTGTTATTAACACATACTTTAACTAGAAAATGTTAAAAGAAAACACTTTAAAATGTGTTCTACTGCTGCCCTAATGACCTCTGAATGATAACTAAAGTACTCAAAGACAGAAAAGCCATGTTAAGAATTAATACAGGTGTCCGGGCCTTTGCAGAATCTTAACATGTGAACAGATGGCAGGCCTTTTTCACCGTGAAAGGTGGCACTCCTAACCTCAACCGCTTCATGTAAATGAAGACGGCCTAGAAACAAGAAAAACAAACAAAGTTGTGTTTTCAGGCCATCATTATTTACAAGTACTTAGTGAAGCATTTGCGCTCCCCTGGGAATGCCTCCACAGACCCCCAGGGGGTGCGCCCCACAGTTTGAAGACCTCTGCCATAGAGTGTGTGTGACCATATCTTTCTAGGAAATGGTCCTTGGAAGACTTTTCTGCAAGAATCAGTACAAGTGGTGACAGGAGTATATTTTGTGTGTAGGAAGAATGCATATGTTCGGCTTCTGAACAATTGGTATGGTACCTGTTATGTGGCATTTGTGTTTCCAAAGATATATCATGTGGAAGATTTGGAAGGCTTGGAAGGAAAATCGAACCATAGAGAAAAACGTGGACTGAGTACTGGTCAGGTCGTGGGAGACATATTTGGAGCGATGAAACCTAGTTTAGGAGTGGTGCTGAACGGCATCAAGATCAGGAAGTTGTCTACTATTGTGGATAAGTTGTCAGTTAACACAGCGCAGTCATTGCTACTCATAGATGGGGAGATGGTTCCTATAAGGGCGATGGTGATGCAAAACCGTCTTGCAGTAGATGTGCTACTGGAAAAGGAAAGCGGAATCTGTTGGATGCTGAAAGTCCAACAGTGTTGTACTTATATCCCTGATAGAAGTAAAGATCTGAGGGACTATATATCCAATATCACTGAGAAACATCATGAGATACATGATGTGGCAGCTGGGGTAGTTTGGTATAATATTGAAAAGGGATTTGGTGCAGTTGGAAGTTGGTTTGCATACCTAGGAAAGGGAATACTTGGATACATTTTGAAGCCAATCATAATTGTTGTAATTTGTGTAATCATCTTTGTAGGTATGATAGGAGCATACAAATGGCACAAGGCGAGGCAAGTGGAGAACTCCTCAAGGGAAACAGAGAGAAGGGTGGAAAGACTGCAGGACAGTCATTATGAGAATTTGAAGCAGTTGGAGGAGTTCTGACAAAGGAGATTAGCTACGACATCTGTTTAGATCGGTCTACTCTACAGGGATTTTAGAGTGTTTTGTGATGACTCTACATCATCAGAGGGGGGAACTGATGCAGCGGAAATCCATTTTATTTGTAGGGGTGCATTACAATCCCCAATTTATAGCGCACCCACATATAATAATTTGTTGTATTAACGTAAAGTGTTAGAATCGTGAAATGTGCTAACCTGAAACTTGATGTATTTAGGCCACTGAAAAGTAACATGGAAAATCAATGTAGAAAGTGAATGTGTTTAAAAATTGTTCCCCGTTGCACACCTTAGAGAATCTGTTTTTAGCTCGATTGTTGGCTGTGCCAAAAACGAGCTCAACATATATAACTCACAAGGAAGTGACAGTTCCTTTTTTAGAGGACGATCTACATGCTAGCCCTGTCCTCTAGTGGTACAATATATGGAGCAAAGTAGGGACAGAGTTCACAAAGACTATAATATTAGATCTGCCTAACGTTAGATGCATGGAGAAAAATAAGATGGCTGACTTACATAGACAGCCACCTAAGAAAAGTGGATAATAGCATCGGAGTTATGGATTTAGTTAAAATCTTACAATATACTAAAATTGAAGTTAAATCTATACTCAGGGAGAGAGACATATAGAAAGAGATACCCAAGAGTGCAAAAAATCTACGGTGTGTAGATATCTGTCAGGCCCTGTACAAGTGGGCCCACAAAACTATTTGATAATGGTAAAGAACACTCAACACAGGTTCTATCTCACCAGATTACGTCTAGGAACACACTGCACTTAAGGGTTGCCTTTCAAAAAATCGGGCCGTGGACCTATACTTTACCAAAATGCCCATGCGATGGTAGAACTAGCCAAAGCACAATCCACTTTATTTTATTCTATAGTTTTTATTAGGACCTTAGAAAACAACTCCTAGCGTCGATTTTTATAACTGGTAAATACATTTACTATCATGATGCTTTTAACTATTTAAGTGCTTTGGAAAATGTGGATTTTTGTTTATCTGTCATTATGTTCATTATATCTGCCCTGGAGAGAAGGAAAAATCTTGCACATTTGGAAGCTTTAAATTATGAGGTTGCTTTATAAATCCTCTGAAGATGTCTATAGTTAAACCTATTATGTGTCTTTTGAAAGATTTTCTTTTTTGTAGAAATTTCTAACTCTTTCATATATTATAGAACCCTAAACTTAGTAGATTACTTATCCTTTTTAATATTTATGCCTCTACCCAGAGCAAAGAAATGGCTATCGCTAGTTGCTCTCGGTATAAATATAGCTAATTACTATATATTCATTAGATTTTGACTAATGCAAGGAGAAAGTGAGTGAAATATCTTTTAATTGAAACAAATGTATTATATTTAAAAAATTTCTCTATGAACTGTTCGATTATAATGACATTTGACTGATTGACCAAATTGTCTTGAATGAGCGAGGGGAGCACCAGGCGACTATAATTATTATTATGGCGGACCACTTAGCAGGCCCCTGTCTTTCTCTAAGGTCTGGAGATCCAATGTTGTTACGCACAAATGTTATAGGTTACCGCCATTGGGTATGGGCTTTGAGATATGACCTATGTATCATATTTCTTAATCTATCAATTGTGTTGTTTTTTATTGTGTACTTTTATGTTTTTCTATATTTGTAAACCGGATAAAGAAATGAATGTAATTAGTGGAGACATTAAGGTGAAGAACTCATGTTGTGCAACTGACAATTATTCATGTACTAAATGATTGTGTCATTTAATATATAGGCAAATGCATTAACTGAAAGTGCCTTATTTTCCATTCAAATTCGTAAAGCTCATATGATGCTTTCTTATGTTAGCTGGATTTTGTAGACCTGAAATTCAGTTCCCTGGAAAACTCTCGCTTTAGAATTAACAGTTTGATTTCATGTGTGCTGTGGAATCTGTTCTCACGTTTTGTGTTGCAGGTGAAAGAAGCACTCTTGTTAGCTAGAATAATGTCTTTGTTTTACTAGTCTGGCAAGGAGATCGTGGGGCTTAAGTTGATAAAGGAAGGTCGTTGTGCTTCACGCAGGAGAAGGACTGGGAACCAAGGACAAAATGTATCAAGGAAAGAACACTGTTGTCCCATGGAAAAACACCTTCAGGATCGTGCCCAGAGCAGATGATGTGACTCGCAATGGATTCTGAGAATGATACCTACGAATAATGTGTTGTTGGTAGTAGGGAAAACACCCACTTCTTCTTTTGCCTTTAGAGACAGAGCATCTGAGAGCAAGCTCTGTCTCGGTAGCCTTATGCTACATGACCCATTCATTGTGGAAAGGCTTCTAAGGAAGATTCCACATGCTGACACCTTTTATCCTCCTTCCTGAAGATGCTTAAGTAGGTATGTCACCTTAGTGTTAGAGCAGGGATAGGTTTAATGCTTTTCACTCATCAACCCTCGATGCAGGGAAACTTGGACTCATTCTTTCTGATCCTCTACTTTCTGCTTCTTGAACTAATCATATTACTTATGCTACACCATCTAAACTGGATACGCAGGTTTGGCTTCATGCTAATTCCAATGTATTTCTACACCCTCGTATTGAGGTGTCTTTAAGTTCAGTTATTCTTGGCTTTGTAATAAACAAACTAACCTTACATAGTTGTCTGTGGTTACTATGGGGCCGATTCCGATCTCGGTCGGAGGCGCACCCAATACCATTCGGTCGGGAAAAAAGCCATGCGAAAGCCTGTTTCCCGACCGAACCGTCTGCGGGTCCGGCCGAGCGAGTACGATGCGGAGTCGCCCGACCGACTCGTCCGGGCGTCCCGACAGCTCCGACCGACTCGCTCGGACTCGAACCGCTCCGACCGACTCGCTCGGACCCGATTCGCACCGCGCAGTGGAGCGTTTTCCGGCCGGGTAAGTACGATGCGCACCTCGACCGCTCCGACCGACTCGCGCCGTCCGACTCGAACTCGCTGTCGGAGCCGTACTTTGGGAGTCCGTGTCGGACCCCTGTCTGCGTACCCGTGCGAGGCGCACACAGGGGGACCCAGGGTCCCCCTACCTGTGCGTGTACGCCGCGAGCGCTCCAGCGGCGTACTCGCTGTAGAAGCGCCCTTGTCCGCCTCGCACCCATTGAGGCAATGGGAGCCCGCGTACGCGTTGTACGACCGGCTCCCATTGAGGTCAATGGGAGTCCGACCGACTTCGTGTCCGATAACATACGGACGCATCGTACTCGTTCGGTCGGACTGCACGGGTCCGATTCGGTCGGAAATCTCTCCGGGTCCGGCTCGGTCGGAGAGATTTCCGGCCCGAATCGGAATCGATCCCTATGTGTCCAACAGAATTATTGACTAATTGATTGATCACTTAATGACTTTTCTCCCCTTTACACTTTCATGCCATAAAAATGAACCATCAGATTGTGACTCTAGAACAGGTCTAGAACTTATGGGCCTGGCCCATTCAGCGCCATAGTGCAAGGGTATGTGCCGGAGTCTACCATAGGTTTTGTACTGGAGGGCACCCTTCCAGTACAAAATACTATGCTTAGACACACTTTAAACTTTTCCTAGTTTTGCACTGGAAAGTAAATTAAGAAAAAAACATTTTGTACTGGTTAGCGTCACTTTTGTGATGCTAACCCAGCACAAAACGTTTGTAAATCTACCCCACTGTATACTAACATCCCTGAAGAAGTTGGACATGATTGAGGAATTCTTGCAAGCCCAGGAGTCGCCTATGCCTATACATTTCATCATGGGGTGTGCATCTTTAGCAGTGAAGAAAAACATTTTCCAGTTTCAGAATACCCTTTATTTACAGAGACAAAGGCCTTCAATGGGCAGCACCTTCACCCCGAGTTTGGCCTGTCTGTGCATGTCACATTTTGAACAGAATCACATCCTGTGCAATAAGAACCCATTTAAGGACATCGACCTATGGAGTAGGCTCATAGTTGACATTCTGATAGTATAGAAGGGAGAACTGACAACTGCTGAAAACTTCTTTGAGTGGATTAATTGCCTAAACCCATTCCTACAGCAATCCAAGAACATTTCTGATCAGGAACTCCCATTCCAGGACCTGACCATCAGGATCCAAAATGGGATATTAAAGGAGAAGACTTTAAAAAAATGCCAGATTGCAATAGTCTACTACGTTTTGACAGTTAACACCCTCGAGCCCTCAGGAACAATCTTCTTTTTGGCCAATTCCTCAGGATTAGGAGGAATAAGTAGTGATTTTAGGGACTATGACCTACAAGCCAAGGCTTTGGGGGAATGACTACACAATAGGAAATATCCACACCATATCCTCAATAAGGCTCAGAAGCGAGCTAGGAATAACAAAAGAGAAATACTATTGGAAACAAAAGACTCAACTACAACCAGGATACTCAGGGGTGCAATGACCTTTACCCCATGTTTTGACACAATAAACAACTGTGTAACTAACTTTTGGACCTTTTATATGGACTTTCCTGGACTTCCATGGTTATTATTCTCCACATCTGCCCAGCTTAAACTTTATACAGCTTTGGTACAGGTGCAGGTGTTTGGTATTTAAGAGGCCATGGGTAAACGCAAGGCAGGGAATGCCCCACCAGTAGCCGATAGTGGCCGGTCAACTATTGATTCATTCCTGGTGAGGGCAGTTAATGTGATCTCTCAAGAGATAGACATTGTTGAACGACGTCTCTCTATAGGTGAAGGACCTGGGAGTGGGATCACAGCATCACCTAGTGACGTTATAGCCATACTCCCAGTAGCTAAGAGTACAACCAGGGAAGATAATGGCCCTAGAACCACTGATAGTCTGGCAGCTTCCGCTATCAACGAGGCAACATGATCCCCTAGTACCAGCATTACTCTCTTGCACCCCCCTACTCCGAAAAGGAAAAGGAAATGCAAAAATACCCCTGTTATGCCAGGAGGTTCCAGAAGACCAAATGCGCCCAATACCCCGGCCCCCTCTAGCATAGAGGTAGGGACTATATCATGCGATTTGGGGGACTTACAACAGGCCTCACTACTGGATGAGATTATTACTAGACTAGAAGTCCTGTTAGCACCAATTCTTGAGAAGTTAGAGGCTTTGTCTACTGAAGTTAAACAGATTAGGACACGCTATTCTATCACGCCTCTGGGTCAAACTGAGGAGGGGGCTGACAGGGTTTTAGCAACACCCACAACTTCAACAACTAATTTACCAAGGGATAACATAACGAGATTAAGTGCTAATATAATTAAGCCAGGGATTGCAGGCACTTTACCTGAGGCTACCCCAAGGGTTCACATGGAACATCCGGTATTTACATCCCAAATACAGACCCTGTCACTGCCAATTAATGCAATTACCACGCATTCATCACATGGGGAAATCCAACGAGCTCCTCTATTAGCCAAGGCTAGTACGGTAAACACAATAGAAGCCAGTGCTGTAGATGCCAAGATCACTATTAATTTACCCCCTGAAAGTGCCCCCTATGTAGCAGTTATAGTCAATGTACCCCCATTACGCCCGGGCCAAATAGAATCCTATGATTCACTAAAGAATAGGGTGATTCATTGGCTCAATAGGAACTGCCACTTCCCGGTAAGGGATGCCCAACAAATTCTGTTCGTAAGAAGAGTATGCTGGATTGGCCCCCTGAGGAAAAACTATGATGGGGATTGCATTGTAATCAACCTCAGGGAGCTTAGGTGTGCCAAGGGTGTCCTTATGGGGGAGGCACGTCATGCCCAATTTGAATATCACATGTCACTCCAGCCATTGGGTTTTTTCTATAGGCACCACCAGTCCTCTGTACCGAATATAACCAGACTAGGCCCATTAGCTATCCATCAAGCCCGAGCATATCCCCCATCCCAATCACTGGTGATTTCAAACAGATACCAGGTTTTGAGTGACCTCCAGGATATCGATTGACATGAGAAGAGGATGCATGTCAATCGACCGAAACATATAATGAACATGCCCCCACCCCACGAAGGGCGGGAAGATGATATACATTTGGCCCTCAAGGGCTTTTGTGACACTGCCGTCACTTTATCTGCTCCCTCCCCGTCTCCCAGTGAGGGTGCAGTGGATTCTACACATGTAATAACTGCCCCACCCAATTTACCACCACCCAGTAGTAGTGGTCAAGGGACGGTTGATGGGTACAGAATTGTGACCTGGAATGTAGGGGGTTTAGTTAAGAAACAGGGCACCCTAGGATGGATGGAGTTTATACGCGACTTGGATATTTTATGCATCCAAGAAACTTGGTGTACCAAGCCTGTTTATTTTGAGGGCTTTACGACACATTGGTTGGAGGCTGAGCCGTTGGCAGCAGGGAGATCTAAAGGGGGACTCATGGTCTTAATATCAAACAAACTCCCAGTAATCTTAAAGAGGAAAATTTCAACTGGCCCCCATTCACTAATTTTATGGTTAACATTTAGGGGAGGCCGGGATTTGGTTCTGGTCAATTTCTATAACAATGTGTTTAATAATACTCGGGGAGGGTGGTTTTAGCCCTTGAAGAAGGCTTGGGGATTTTAGTACAGTCCATTGCAAATAGTTTTATACTATTATGGGCCAGAGATTTTAACACTCACAAATGCCCTCACTCTGCTGTACGGGTATGTGGACTGACTGACGAGGCTGGGCTTAGCTACTTGCATTTTCCCCACAATGAATATGGTACTATACTAAATTCCATGATTATTAAGTTCGATCTACATTTACTAGAAAGTGCCCGGGATAGTAATGGTAATCATACCCCAACCTTTATAGGGAGAAATTCCACTTCCGTTATCAACCACATTTTAATTTCAGCTAATGCCTGTAACTGGTGCGCCTCACCACGGGTTGTTTGCCCGGGCATGAGTGATCATAACTGTATAATCTTGTCAGTCTTCTTTTGGGGCAGGCCCACCATTACTACCTCCAGTTGTGTTACAGACATTGTCCCATTCAGACCCAATGGGACTCGTATTAGGTGGACCAGAGTGGATCAGACTCAGTTTCTGCAAGATATTTGTACAAAGGGCTACAGTTTTATCATGTGCTGTTTGGAAGACGTGGTTACCCATGACCAGATACTCTATAACTATACTGGCATTACCACTATAATTGATGCCCTCTTGAATCGTCCCATCAAAACTGGCCCGGCCAGATGTAATGGCTGGTTCGACCATGCATGTACCACTGTCACTAGGGATCTGAAACTGGCTCTCTGCAAACGACCTAGAGACAATCTACTGATCAAATCCCTTATATTTAAACACAAAGAGGTACTACTAGTTAGGAAAAAGAACTACAAAATGAGGCATGGTTGAAACTATCACAAGCAGCGGATATAGGAGACAGCAAACTCTTCTGCGATACAGTTAATTCTCCTTTTTTAAAGGACGACTCTTTCCCAGAATTGCTGTCACATCTTACTTGTGACGCACGGGTTGCCCACTTTACTAGTATTTTTAGCCCACCCATGGCACCTATGGTAACCACCCAAAATGAGGAACAACTGTTATATTCACCTGCACCCTTAGACATTGCACTACAAGATGTGACATGGGCCCTGAAAGAAAGTAAAGGGGGTAAAGCCCCGTGTCCGGATGGGGTCCCAGTAGATGTTTTTAAGAATAATGCTGAGTTATGAGTGCCAATTTTAACAAGGGTTTTTAACATGGCTGCGGAGACAATGACTCCGCCAACATGGGGCACATCTATTATAGTTCCAATTTTTAAGAAGGGCAATAAATCAGATCCCAAAAACTACAGGCCCATTTTACTTTTAGATTCATCGGTGAAAGTGATGAGTAAAGTCTTGCTAAAAAGACTTGAAGAATGGGCCTGGGATTACTCTATACTTTCACCCGTCCAGTTTGGTTTCAGGAAAGGCCTGGGGACCTTAGAGCAATGTGTGAACCTTGATCTACTCATAGTCAAGTACACCTGTGCCAAAGGCGGCAGATTATACCTCTGTTTTGCTGATCTGAGCAGCGCCTTCGATGTAGTTGATCATACTATTCTTTGGTCCACCTTGCTTGCTATGGGGGCACCCAGGCCAATCATTTATTTTCTGGCCAGATTATATGAGGATTTGACGAGTAAAGTCCGTTATGGCACCAGGGGAGAATGTACCAATACCTTTGCAGTTAAGCGAGGCATCCGGCAAGGCTGTGTACTAGCGCCTCTGTTATTCTCTTTGTTTATTAATGGGGTAGACAAGACCTTTCAAGTAGTGCATGCCGATGCCCCCCAAGTGGCTGGGCGCCCTATACCTGTACTTTTGTATGCAGACGACGCTGTCCTGCTGGCCAGGACACCAGTGGGGCTGCAACGTTTAATGAACGCTTTTAGTGATTCTATTGCCTCTAAGAAATTAATTATTAATAAAAGTAAAACCTACACTATGGTCTGCGGGTCACGGAACAAACAAAGCAGAACTTTTTTTATGGACCAATCACCTTGGACCACGGTTGATACTTTCTGCTGCCTGGGCATTACTTTCTCAGGTAGCGGGTCTTGGACTCGTGAAATTATTAATGTCAGGAGCAAAATGGCTAGAAGCACCCATGGCATTTTTAGATTTTCAACAAAACTGGGCTCTAGACTGGTCAAGGAGATGACAACAATTTATAGGGCAAGGGTCTTATCGATTGCAACATATGGCGCTGGTATATGGGGTTACCACAATAGTTCTGTGCTACAGACGGAGGAAAACAGCTTCCTCAAACGCCTCCTCAGCCTACCGACCTCGGCTTCTTCAGAGATCATACATGAAGAAGTGGGGCTACAGTACCTAATAGATATATTTGCATCTTGCCCATTACTGCTCTGGTACTCCATATGGTCCAAGGAGGAAACCAGTTTTACAAAATCAATTATTTTAGACTGTCTTTCCTTGGATAATGCAATGAAGATCCCCTGGTTAAGTTACATCAGTTCGCAGTACAGTAAAGTATTTAAGATGTCAGTACGGACCAATCCCTCCCAAGTACTATCACTTAGGAAGCTGTTTATCAGAGAAAACTTTATGAATTACAGGAGGGAAGTTCGGCTTGTTAGCGAACGCAGGAAACCAACTGTAAAGTTTTATTTTGCACTTACTTCCAATGTGGCCTGTCAAGATTATTTAACATACATTCCCAACCTTATGCACCGTTTTGTATTAGTCAGATTGAGACTGGGAATTGCCCACCATTTAGTGGCTTTCCCCAACATGAAAACTTGTCCCCCAGCCATGACCCCTTGCCCATGTGATGGATAGAGCAAGCAGAGCACCGTACACTTTATGCTTTTTTGTGGTTTTTATTTGGGTTTTAGGAATTATTACTTAAAACCACTTCTGCTTAAGTATGGCAATGGTTCGCACCTTGCCGCAGTAAAATACTTGTCTGAACTTAATGATGCCAGGGTTTGCTTTAATGTGCACTCTTTATTATAAACGCCATTAACGCATGCAAAAGTATTGTTGTATCAACATAGCGATGACCCCCTGACGATTTTTAAGAAATTTAGCTTTTTTTAAAATATAACTTTTTACGTGTTTTAAATGTGATCAATTTTGGCCCCATGTTGTAGACCAAGCGTTCTCTGCTTTGTTTTTTACTACTTGATATTTTTCATGTCTAACGCAACCAGTTTTAACATATGCATGTTTTTAGATGTGATTAAATCTGGCCCCATGTTGCACACCAGATGTTATCTGTCTTGTTTGTATGTACACTTTTATGGTTGTTTTACACATACCAAATAAAGTTTTTGAACTGAACTGACACAATAAAAAAGATTGTCAATAAAAGATGGCACATCATTAACAGTGGCACCCTGAACTTTGAGTGCCCACAATGTGCGCTCTAACGCACAAGCAACTTGAAAGACATCTTGGCCCACACAAGACCCCAACATAAATTACTCCAGAATAACAACAATGAACAGATGTTACCCCTGGTGATGGGACACTACCCATGTGGTCATTGTTATGTTTGCAGGTTTACAAAACCACAGAGGTTTATTGAACTAGGGAATGGCAAAAATGGATTTCAAACAAATGCACAAACTGTAATGCAAGAAGTTGTGTCTACTTGATTAGATTCCCCTGTGGAATGAGATGAGTAGGGATGACTACAAGAGGCATCAAAACAGCCATCAGTAAACACAGGAGTGGCATCAGAGGCAAGAGAGTAAAAACAAAAATGAGTGCACATTATCTTGAAGTGCAACATATGGAAAATGACTTGGAGTGGTGTGTGCTGGAATTGATTCAAGGAAATACTAAGGTACAGTCTCTCCCATTTGAAAAAGAACAAAGATGGGTATTCTGTTTGAATACACATCAGATTGTATTAAACAATGACAACCCATGGAGTGAATTAACCTATGTCAGGAGGTAGTAATCCCTGAACCATGGCCTCTGCTCTCAGGTTTTACTCATCTGCACAGTATCATATGTGCAATAACTCATAGACATGACTTATCTTGAATTTACAACTATGACCTTTGTTTCATGAATAAACCTTTTTCTGGTTCACAGTGATAACCTTGGCCAGGGAGCCCCCACTTTTTGTTAATATTTTTAATATTTTTTTTTAATATGACACCTGCACTGACCTGCTTAGATAGTCAAGGAACTCTATTTTCAGGGGAGATAAGAGTTTCCCTTTCTCCAGAAATGAAGCACATAAATCAATAAAAAAGTTCAGTTTTTTGAGAGCCAATAATAATATATACTTCGTATCACATAGAACGTAATAGTTGTTCCCGGTTAGGAGCATGCATTCCTGTTTAGTTGAGTATCCCCTCGTCCCACTGAGAGTCCCTCTTTTTTTGCTTGACAAATGGTGATGTGAGAGACTATTTTTCCTCAGAATATAATAATGCCTCTTCGTCCAACATGGTGCACAACTTTGGCTTCTTTCTCAAATGAGTGACTGCTCTGTGCAATCCGGATCATGTCATCAACGAGTCACATGACCAGGAAGTTCCCGCGGTCATACGAGCTCAAATAGGAGCAGCCGGAGTGGATCACTTACCACCGGGACCTTGTAGACTGGATAGGTTATGGAGATCAACCTCACAACAGGAGATATATGTAGAACGGATTTCCGTTCTTTGAATTTCCGACAAGTGGATAGGTATATACTTACCTCTAGTGAATACTTTTTTGTTCAGCAATAGCTTTGGGTTGCCGAAGATCACATGTGTCTCAGGGTACCTGATTAAAATAGGGATTGGGGGAGCGGTATTGATACTTCATTTTTGCCTGTTTCAACTAATCCACAGAGTGTTCCTTGCACCAAGTGACTCCCTATACGTTCTATATGTATGTCTGTCTGTCTTTCAGCTTGATTTTTCAAACACTGGTGATCGCACAAAATTATTGGCACATAAATTTGAGATGTAATAGTTATGTATTTATATCTGATTGACTCTGTTGGAAATGGCCCTTTTGGCACGGTCACCCCCTAACTTTTTGCCTTCCTCCTCCTACTTTTTACTGAATTCGTTTTTGTTGGCCTTATGACTCTGAGCACTTTACCACTGCTAGCCAGTGCAAAAGTTCATGAGCTCTCTCCTCTAAACATGGTAATATTGGCTTATACCCAATTTTATATCTGATTGACTTGTTTCAGGTGGATCTAGAGGCTCAACTACATATCAACTACATATAATAGGTATAAAATTGTAACTGCCTGCTCACTAATAAAGGTGATTTAATCATTGGCGACAGTATATAAATCCACAACAGGCTCCCTCTAATCTGTGATTTTGTCCCGAAGAATTGCCATTGATCTTTTGAGACACACCAGGCAAGAAACATGTCTAGCTTTAGGAGAAATATAGGGGTTCATCATCTCTCTTCATATCCCCACCTCTTTCATTTTTAACCTTTGACAAGGATCCTTTTTAAAATAGTAGTATTCAGGGCTACACTAGTTAATTTTAATATTTTTGGTTTGACCAATCTACACTTTTAGTCATCTCTGGATTCAAGAAAAGATGTCCAGAAAAGAGCCTTTTTTTAGGGGCTGATAGGGCATTGCAGCCCGAACCAACAAGGAGCTAGCCTAATGATGAAGCATACCATCCCAAGTGGTGGGTGAGGGCTTTTGCTCCGATATTCTTAATATCCCTTCCGGCTCCATACAGGTTGGTTTACACGATTGGTGTTAACACTAACTCTGTATAGGAATAGCACATTGTTTTATTAATTGATATAGATGTGGGAGTGTATGTGCTGGACCTTGATTACTCCCAGTCCCTTTTGTTCTATAGTTTCCTTATGATCAATTAACCTGATGTTAGGTTCTACTAGCAGACTCCAGGACCTGCCAACCTAACTTCTTGACTCACAAGCCAGATATAAGGACCAAATAGCCAGAACTCAGGTATAACATATGGCGCATTTCTGCTCTCTCTCTGCGCTGGCGCACTTGTGGCTGCCAACGCAGGCACCCTTGTGCCATGGTACAAGGGTGCCTGTGTAACAGGCAGGATTGTTTTCGTGCAGGAAAGGGCAACTACCTTTTCCCCTTTTTTCTCATGTTCCTCATTTTTTTCTCATGTCCCTCATTCTCATGTTTTCTCATGTTCCTCATTCTTGTTTTCGTGCAGGAAAGGGCAACTACCTTTTCCCCTTTTTCTCATGTTCCTCATTTTCCTCTTTCTATGTGTGCTGCGGGGTGCAGAATGAGAATGTCCCTCATGTCCCTCATTCTCATGTTTTCTCATGTTCCTCATTTTTTTTGTTTTTGTGCAGGAAAGGGCAACTACCTTTTCCCCTTTTTTCTCATGTTCCTCATTTTCCTCTTTCCATGTGTGCTGCGGGGTGCAGAATGAGAAAATAACAAGGAGGAATAAACATATTTCTCCACGTTATGCCTCACCTGGGAAGGCATAGGATTTTGATGCATTCCCAGGTTTACTAGGGTTAGTAAATCTAGAAATGTGCCAAAAACGTGGTTGGATGCATTGTAAAGCCCATGGAATGGCTTCCCAACGCAGAGTAATGCAAGACAGTGACTTGCACTGCCTTGCGTTACTCCAGATTTACTATGCAACACCGATCCACCTTGGCTGTGCGTGGCATAGCAAATCTGACTTAAGGGCTTGCATTGCTGTGCATGATGAAGCGGTGATGCAAGCCCATGATAAATCTGGGCTCATGACTCTTGCGATACCACAGGACCCACATGCTATAATTTAGGACCCGCCTGTTGGACCTCAGGATCTACATGTTAGACACCAGGACCCACATTTTGGAACCCACCAGCCACACCCAAGGCGCAAACTGCCAGACTATAGACTGGTCAAAAGGAAACACAGTTAGCAACTGTAATGCTGCTGCTGCAGAAATATACTTTAGTGTATGGGGTTAATTTTCCTTTGGGGTCCTCCAGTTAGTCATCCTCCTTGTCTTGGTCATCCTAGCCTTGACCATCCTCTTGGTCCTCCTCCTTTTGGTACAGGTCAAACCTACTTCTGGGCCTCTTCATACTGGTTTTCCTCCTTCTAATAGTCCTGCTCCTACTTGGGACCTTGGTTCTCCTCTTTATTGTTTGCCCCATCATCCTGCTGGCCCTGATGTTTATCTTTCCTTAGTACTCTTGGCCCTTTGCTTGTCCCTTGCCTGTCACAGAGTGTGTGGTTTGTGATGGGGTGCAAGGAATGTCCATAAGCTATCTGTTGCGTGGAAGGCCTTTCCATCACCTGCCATTGAGGAGTGAGGGCAGTCCGTAGTCTGTCAGTTATGAGGCCTGTCCATATTCCGTCTCTCAGGTGTTAAACCTGTCTGTAGCCTGCCACCAGGGTCGGAAGATCTGCATATAGCCTGTCACCTTGGTGTGAGCCTTGTCCATGGACTGTCATTGTCAGAAAATTCTTGTGTATAGCCTCTTACTTCGGTGGGAGATCAGTCACATGTATGTGATGTCTATACCTAGTCAGTCACATAGGGTGAGTTGAGAATATCCTTACTAGCAGGTCAATGGGTGAGGTAGGTTTGGCTGGTCACTGGGTGGGGTGTCAAGCTCTTTACACTGTCGATACTCAGGTGTCACTGGGTAGTGGAACGGGGTGAAACATGTCCATAGGGTGTCACTCGAGGAAGGTTTTCATGAGGGGGTGGGGAATCCAGTCTGTTGCTTGTCACTGAGTGCAAGGTCTGCCTACAATAGACAATTACTCAGTGTCAGGGAGTGTTAGTGAGTCTTGTCCATAGCCTGTCACTTGAGTGTGAGGGCTTTCTGTAGTCTGGCATTGAGATGTGAGGACTGATTATACTCCATCACTCAGGTGTGAGGCATGTCTGTAGCCCATCATTGGGGGTGACAGGCATGTCTAGAGTGTTACCTCAGTGTGAGGTCTGACCATGGCCTGTCAATATGGGGTGATGTCTGTACATATCCTGCTGCTTGTGTGTGAGGCCTGCCAGTGACCTGTCATAGGAATGTAAGACTTATCACTAGCCAGTCACTTGGTTGAGACTGTCCATAGTAGGTCAGTGGGTGGGGTAGATGTGATTTGTCACTCCGTGGATAGACCAAACCTTAAAAAGTAGGGATAAGGCCTGTAAATACCAGGTGGTCATTGGCAGGGGAACGGGTTGAAGCATGCCCATATGTTGCCACTTGAAGGGCTGGGGAGCTGGAGCCTGCCTACTGTTGGTCACAGAGGATAAAGCCTGTTGATACTAAACAATCACTCAGTAACGGGAAGTGTGAGTTTTCTAAATAGCCTGTCACTGAAGGTGACGCCTAAAGCACACCTCTCAAATCACCCTCCTTTACCCTCTAAATCTTCACCATCCTCTCAAAAATATTTTCATTTCCATTGATTCCAATAGAATCATCTTCAAATCTCACTGTCCAGGAAGCTTAGAGCCTGTTACTGGCGTTGAGTCCAGTCCATAGTCTGTGACTTGGAAAATGAAATAGCAAAAGCACCATGGGCCCTTACACAATCAAGGAATTGGATAAAAACAAACATTAATTTGGGTGAAGTGGGCCCTTACACCCACGTGCTCTGGACCCACTTCACCTACCTGTTGCACCACTGATAACTATGCACCTGGAACCTGAGAAGTGGGCCTCTACACCTCTGGTCTCTAGTGCCATTGCACATGCTACGCTACTAATAGCTATGCATCTGAAATCAGTGAAGTGGCCCTCTATACCCCTGGTCTCTGGAGCCACTGCGCCTGCTGCACTATTGAATGCTATGCACCTTGGACTAGGGTTGCCACCTTTCTTAGGAAAAAATACCTGTCATTTGTTTCTGCTTTGGGAACAGGTAATAGCTGGTAGGTGAAAAAGAATTTATGAAAAATTGTCAAAATGCTTTTGTAACATGTCAATTGTCCTTCTGTTTCCTAAAACGTGTTCTGACAGGAGCATCTCTCAAATACTAATTAACTGATTTCTTTGTGTGTTTGCTGTTTTAGGTTTATGTTACCGGCTTTCACTATTTCTCCAAATATTTTTACCAGCCAGTGTGTAAAAATACAGGCCAGGCTGATAAAACAACAACAGGGCAGATGGCAAGCCTAACCTCAACTCAGGCGGCAACCTACTATACCGAGCGAGGCCTCTCCATAACCTTTCCCCAAGAAATCCCCTAACTTCCCAAGTGCACTATTGACCCCCATCATCGTGTAACCTATGGACATAACCCCTTTCCCATGAGGTAATTTTATTTTTCTCTCTTCACTGCGCCCCATATACTCACCTCTTCTCTGTAAGTCATGTTGAAGACTTTCTAAAATGCAGGATTCAGGGCTCCGGTTTTTGAAAGGGTGCAGCAGTTTGAAGCTTTGTGTGAACCCAGGACAACAATTACTGATGTTTATGTTTGGGACAATTGGAGCCATCTTCCCTTGCTCGATTTTGCAATTGCTGTAGCTAAGGAGCACTAGGTGAACCAATCAGAAATGTGCCGGCCCCAAGGGCACAACTGAAGGCAATGAACTGGAAACTCCAGATTTTTAAAGTTGGGAAGAATTATTTCTGCTGGTCCTTTTTATGGTCTGACTTGATAGTGCCTTTGTCACCAGAAAATTATGTAAGAATCACCAGGAGAGGGGCTTTGGCTCCGCCCACATGTTTAGTGCCAGGAGTGCATGTATTGATTGGGCAAAAGATGTGTGTTTCCACAAAAAATGTGCTGTCCTGCAGCTGAGATAATTTTGTTTATTTATCCAGTTGCCTGAGCTTGAATTTTCAAGGGCAGGCACATGACATTTTAATGCTATTAAGGTGTCTTAACTAAATAGATCATTTATGGTATTTTTCTCTGGCAGCAACACATGGATTTTTAGGTCTGATTTCACATTACAACTGTCACATGACCTTTTAACCTACACCAATATTACTTTACAATTCCTTGCTTCCACACAAATGCATATCCATTACCATGCTATCTACTTGTAAGGCTTTACATTACCATACAACTTTCCTTTAAAGTCAGACCCATTGGCATTGCCAATGCTTGTCTATGTTCATTGCCATGTGTTACAGAACAGTTTGTAACTGCTGGTGGATTATTTATCTGTGATATGAAGCTGCGGATCCTAGCCTATTAGCCTATATCAGACATATCTGAATCCCTTGAAGTCTACTGTTCCAACCCACTTTCCTTCAATGTCGTTACTCCTTTTTTTTTAAAAAAACAAAAAAAAACCTTTATTGAAAATCATGCACATCAAGTTACAAAATAAGAAGATAGTACTGCAACACATGTCAGAAGAGAATAGGAGCATCGCACCAGTCTTAAACAGCATGAAGGCGGCACATCATGGAAAGAGCAGTGAAGTGGCAGGACGTGGAGCATGAGTGGGCAGCAAGATGCAGCAAACAGGACGGAATATAGACAGGGGGGGCGCGAGGGGGCATCAGCGAGCAGGGGGCAGAGGAAGGATGCCTATGGGCCAACACTGGCGGCCGCGGCGGGCGGAGTGCCGGCAGGGAGCGCAGGAGTGGTTGCAGATGGAGAGGCATTCCGGGAGAGGAGATACGAAACGAGAGGGCCCCAGATATCGCGCAGCCGACCAGTGACCGGTGTCAGCTCCCAGAATTCTGATAGAGGCGTCTGACACCGCGCAGCATCTTCTAGCCAGGCACTTGCCTTGGGTGCGGGCCTCCGGCCCCAATGCATAGCAACTCTACGGCGCGCGACAACGAGCAGCATATCCGTGAGTCGGCAGGAGGCGTCAGGGCAGTGTCTCACCAAGCCGAGTAGGCAGGTCAGTGGATCTGGCAGGACAGGCGAGGAGGTTATCTCTGTAATAATAGTGCACACTTAGCGCCAATATGTGGAGACTAAAGGGCACAGCCAGGCAAGATGAGAGAAATACGCCGCAGGGGATGCGCACCGGAGACATCTATCGCTAGAGCTGAGACCCATTCTAAATAGCTGAGCAGGGGAGCGATAAAGCCGGTGTAAATATTTAAAATGTATAAGGCGCAGACGGTAATTGGGAGACAAGTGTTTGGTCTGCTTACAACAGTACAGCCAGTCCTCCTGAGAGAGATCAATGCCTAAGTCTGCGCTCCAGGCCATGCGAGCGCGATCAGCAGAGATTGAGGATGCCACTAGCGTAGTGGCATGGAGCCGAGAGACCAGTTTGCGAGGAGAGGGAGAGGTGTACGTCAGGTCAAGGGCAGCCATCGAAAGGGGGGGTTGCGGGAACGTGGGGTGTAAATCCCGACAGGACGCTCTAAGTTGATAATAAAGCAGTGTGTCCATTGGGCCAGACTCGGCCGGTAGCGAAAAGAAATTGCCGTTGGGGTTGAGGTCAGATAAAGTGGCCAATCCCATGCCAGCCGCACGTTTGGCCATTCCTGCCGTGTGCATCGAGGGGAAAGCCAGGTGGAATGCGACAGGCATGGCACCGGCGGAGAGCAAGCTTGAGCCTGAGTATTTCTTAAGTCCGTCCCAAGCCCAGCGCAGGGTCTCCACCGTGTCGATTTCTCCACGTGGTGGCTTGACAGGGCCAAAGATCGCAGTTTGTAGGGTCAAGGGGGCCGCCATTCGGCCTCAACTGCCACGTGGGGTTGAAATGACGTTGGGTGCAACCAGAAGTGAAGGAAGCTGGCCTGGGCACTGAGAGCGTATAATTTAAAATCCGGGGCACCCATCCCGCCGCACACAATTGGAAGCGCAAGGGTATCGTACGCGATTCTGGGTTGACGCCCTGCCCAGACAAGGGAGATGATGAGGGAACGGAGAGTGTGGAAGAAGTGAGCTGTGAGGGGAACGGGCACATTCAGAAACAAATATAAAAACTTCGGGAGCACTACCATCTTAGCGATGGCGATACGCCCCGCCAGGGATAGAGGTAGACGCCGCCAAAGGGGTATTTTGGTCTCCAGCCAATCAACCGCCCGTCCAAAATTAGCTTTCCAAAGTTCATCCACATCCCTACTGAGCCAGATGCCCAGATACCTGGTGGGCCCTGATGCCCACATGAAAGGGTAGTCTGGGGTGAAGGGGATAGTGGCATCCGTCAACGGAAAAAGAATAGACTTGCTCCAATTAACCTGGATGCCGGATAGACCCCCGAATCGCACCACCTCGCGAACCATGGGGCTGAGGTTCTCTAGAGGATGGCGGACATAGAGCGTGACGTCGTCCGCGTACATGGAGACGACCAGTGCCCGGGCCGCAAAGCCCAGACCTCTCTGAGTATGATGCTGCCTGAGCCTGGCTGCAAGTGGCTCCATGGCCAGAGCGAAGAGCATGGGTGAGAGTGGACACCCCTGCCTAGTGCCCCTCGAAATGCTAATGGGATCTGATGTCTGGCCATTGTTCCGGAGGCGAGCCACGGGAAGGGCATAAAGGAGATGGATTTTGCGCAGGAATACTGGGCTAAAGCCAAGACGGGGGAGGAGATAAAAAAGGAAAGGCCATTCGAGAGTGTCAAAGGCCTTGGTGGCGTCTAAAAGAGCTGCCACGGCCGGTAGAGCGGGGTTGATCTGATGAAGTACGACAAATATCATGCGGAGGTTATGCGACGTTGCACGCCCAGGAATAAAACCGGACTGATCCGGGCGGGTAATCATGGGCATGAGGGGCGAGAGGCGGGAGGCCAGAAGCTTGGCGAAGATCTTATTGTCGGTGTTGATAAGTGATAAGGGGCGATATGAGTCAAGAAGTTCAGGGGATTTGTCTGGTTTCAAAAGCAGTGTCAACAGAGCCTCGCGAAGTGAAGGAGGAAAGTGGCCTGACTCGTAGGAGTCATTGTACATAGCGGCAAGATGCGGGATAAGGATGGGCGCGAATGCTTTATAGAAAGAAGCGGGCAAACCGTCCGAGCCAGGTGCCTTGTCCCCGGGCAGACTATTGATAGCAGCTAGAATCTCTTCCTTAGAAAAGGGTTCATCGAGATATTCCCAATGGCCGTTGCTCAGCCAGAGGAGCTCAAGAGTGTCGAAGTACTGGTCCAGGAGATCATGCGACGGTATGGTCCTGGCGGTGTAAAGTTGAGTATAAAAAGCGGTGACACATGAAATGACCTCGGTGGGAGAGGTAGTGCGTTTCGGACCTCTGTCCTGCAGTGCTGTGATGTAGGAGGCAGCGTGAGGCCGCTGCAGAAGATTGGCTAAGGTCTTACCGGGGCGGTCACCCTCGCCATAACGCGCGCCCTCGCTTCCCTACCTAAGAAGGAGAGCTCCCTGTCCGCTTCCTGCTCGAATTCAGAGAGTTTACGCCGGAGCTGCGCAAGGGTGTCGGGGTTGGGGCTGACAGAGTGCAGAGAGTCAAGGGCCTTGATCTCCCCCTCTAGGCGCTCTAGAGTGCCGCGGATAGAGCGCAAGATGCCCGACTGTTTGTAGATACACTCGCCCCGAACCACCGCCTTAAAACCTTCCCAGAGTATGGAGGGGGAATCCACTGAGCCGGCATTAATTTCGAAGTAGTTCTCTATCACCGTTTGAATCTCGGCGCAGAACACCGAATTGCGAAGTGCGTTGGGAGGCAGGCGCCAAGCAAACAGCCGCTTCGGGGCGTGCGGGGGGAGGAGACTAAGACTTACGGGTGCATGGTCCGAAAGAGTGCGTGCCATGTGCTCAACTGAGGTGACCCATGCAAATGCGTCGCGAGTGGTAATCCAAAGATCCAAGCAGGACCAACAACCTGAAGTGCCCGTGACACAGGTGCCCTCGTGCGCACCCGATGGGTATGGCGCCATGCATCCAGCAGGGAGTTATCGGCCAGAATGGAGCGCAAGAGGGAGGTGGAGCGCGGGTGCAAAGCGCGAGGCCCAGAGCGATCTAGGGTGGCTGAGGGTGTAATGTTAAAATCGCCCCCCCACAGTAATGCTGCGGGACCCAGGGAGGATATGTGATGCCATACCTGCACAAGGAAGTCGGGATCATCGGAATTAGGGCCGTAAATCACTGCGAGAATTAGGGGCAGGGCTAAAAGGGTGCCAAGCAGAATGACAAAGCGCCCCTCCGGGTCGACAAAGGCCTTAGTGGTGCGCCAGGGGAGCCCTCTACGTAAAAGGATGGACACCCCGCGGGAGTAGCTAGAGTAGAAGGAGGAATGGATTTCGTCCCAATGTCGAGACTGGAGCCTGGAGGTGGTGGCGGGAAGCAAGTGCGTTTCTTGGAGGAAACAGATGTCAACTTTGTGGTGAATGAGGTGTGCGTGTACAAGGCGGGCTTTCCAATGATCGTTTAAGCCGCGGACATTCCAGGTCCAAAGCGTGGTGGCCGTCATGAAGCTATGCCAGGAGGGTGAATGCCGGATGAGGCTGGGTGCGAGATGGGAACTTGAGAGACATGAAGTGCGATGTGCAGAACACAGAGCGGTGTATCAAGCAGCACGGTGCAAATTAGATCAGAAAACAAACCCAACAACAGGCCTCGAAGGCGAGGCAACATAACCCAAAGGACCCCACCGCCCACACCAACCCCCCAATCAGGTTGAGAGACCAAACCCACCCACCCAGGGAACCCCCAAATGGGAAGGGGAGCAAACAATTGAGAAAAGAAGGAAATCATCTCACAGAGACGTGGCTCAGTGCAGCGTACGCCCCTGCCACAAGGACAGGGTGGGCAAGCCGTGGGAAAGGCGGACTGTAGGAGAGAGGGCTAGAGACCGGACAAGGACTCTCAGAGCCCAAGACCCACCATATACCTAAACAACAGATACAGTGCAAAAAATGTCAATACTGCATATAAAAGGAGAGAGAAGTGTAGGGCTGTGGTGACCGGTGCAGTAATAGCCCCATTACCAGAGAGGATCGTCCGGGCCCAGGGGCCGGGGAGCGTGAAGGCGACAAGTGTGGGCAAGTATAACAGTAGTGGATTGACAACAGGAACCAGGACCGGAGCGGGCCTGCACGTGACCAGCCGCATAGGAGATCAGAGTGTAGGAGCGAGGGTTGATATCAGTCATTGTCACTTAGGTCGCCGGACTCAGCCACTTGGGAGCTGGAGGGAGTGGAGCGCTGTGATTTGTCCAGTTTTTTGGCGTAGGCCATAGCTGCCTTTGGTTCCAGAAAAATGTGGACCTGCGAACCGTGTCTGACGCGCAGCTTGGCCGGATATGCCAAAGAGTAGGAAACGTCGTGTTTTTGCAGCAGGCGTTTGGCAGGGAGAAATTTGCGGCGGGCAGCCTGAACCGCCATTCTATAATCAGGGTAGAAGGAAAGTAAGTTCCCCTGATGACGAATTTCACCCTTCTCCCTGGCAGCTCGGAGGACCGCATCCCGGTCGCGGAAATTCAAAAGTTTGGCAATGATAGGTCTAGCAGGAAGACCAGGAGCAGGCCGGGGCCCCAGAGAGCGAAGAGCACGCTCGACGATGAACACCGGGGACAGAACCTCCCCGAAGAGCTCGCGGATCAAGTGTTCAACAAAGTCTTCCATCTTGACTATGTTGGAGGATTCGGGCACGCCCGTGATATGGAGATTGCTTCTGCGGGAACGCGCCTCGAAATCCTCATTCTTATTTTTGATGTGCTCCAAAACCTTGTCCATCTGCTGGAGTGTGTGGTGATCCCGGGTGGCAGCATCCTCTACGTCCGACACCCTCGTCTCAACCTGAGTGACTCGCGCATCATGAGAATCCACCCGAGCCTTAACAGTGTCCAGACGGGCGGAGAGCTGGTCAAGCTGGGCGGCGATGCCGGTGACAGTAGATTTCACATCCAGCATGATGGCTTTAAGATCGTCCTCACGAGTAGAAACATCGTCGGGCTGGGTAGTGGATTCGCCAGTATCTGAAACTGTCCCCTCCTGTCGTAACGATTTATGCTGGTCGAACGCCAGCTTCGGTTGCTTAGGATCAGTCCGCCCCATGATCTGGCTCTGGCACACCCTACAGACCAGGAGGCAAGGAACGGAGGGGCGGCTTGTGAGGAGGCTGAGGCGGACAGGAGAGGCAGGGATAGAGAGAAGGCGCCAGCAGAGGTGGTGGCAGTCAGGCACAAGAGGCAGACCGGAGCGGGTGAGATATGGCGCGACCAGCCGAGCCCGCTATGAGGAACACAGCTCCGGGCATGCAGGATTGCCCAGTGAGGGAGGATCAGGCAGCCCAGATCATCAAGGAAGGCCAGGGCAGGAGCAGCAGTAACGAGCTTCCGCGAGGTCCCGGGAAGACTAAACAGGCCAAGCCGAAGATGGGAGACCTGGGAGGATTAGGCACCCTCGTGAGTGAGCCCCGGGCCCCAGGCAGAGGGCTCAGCACCAGGCCTCCGCCGAACAAGTGGCACCTCAGGGGAGGAGGTGATAAACAGCAGGCAAGGAGAGATCCCTTTCACAGCAGGTTAGCAGAGTCAGGTGGCCCGGGAGGCGGGCATGCAGGTCTTAGGATACGGGTGGGGGTCGAGCAGGAGATCAGGACGTCAGCCCCGGTGACCTGCCGTGGAGCCAAGCCCGGCAGGGGGTCGCCCCAACCTGGGAGAAGTTGACGAGGAGCAGGCTCGCTGGTGCAGGCAGCAAATTCTGTGGCGGAGCGTGGGTGGGGGTATTAGGCCACGCCGGGCCGCGCGTGCAGAGCAGGAGGCGCCGGGCACAGAGACAGCAGCAGGCAGGCAAGAAGCAGTGTTGCGGACGTCGACAGGCAGGAGCCTGCAGGGACAGCCGGGAGTTCGCGCCCACGGGGCCGCTGAGCAGCAGGGAGTCGCGGGGGGCACGCCGCCCGCATCGCGGGGCCCATAGCAAGCAGGCCGAGGCAGCGGGCGCCGGGAGGAGGAGGAAGGCGCCCGCGTGGAGAGCCGGCCCGGGCCCGGCGGTATGACGCGCACGCCCCCTACCCTGTCGCAGGCACCCGCACTGAGAGCGACTCACCGGGTCCGACGGAGTGAGGTGGCAGGACAGCTCCGGTGAAGTGTCTTGGTCCGCAGGTGTCCGCTGAAGCAGGACGGCGGGACGGCGACGCCGCCGCAACCCAGGCCCAGCGCTCCTCGCACGCCGGCAGGAAGGCCCTGACGCCACGCCAGGCCCCCGCAGCAATCCTCAGCGTGCCAGCACGGGTGGGGACCCAGAAAGACAGCGAGGGAAGCCCCAAGGTGAGGCGAGTCGAAATAGCCCAGTGCTGGAGGGCAGCGCCTAGGCAGTTCGCAGGATTTTGTAGGATTATTGGCCCCCCCCAATGTCGTAACTCCTTAACTGTCACAATTATGATTATGTGCATTGTGAGTCACACAAAGAAGAAGCTGCCTGTTGACAAAATAATTCCTGAATGATGAATCAGCAGGGAGAAGCGTTAGGCCTCTGGGCCCCAGTGGCACTGCACCTACTGAACCAATGGAAGCTACATCCCTTCTCCCGCAGAGTATGTAGTATTGCAAAAGTATGTTAAAGTTAATCTAATTATAAATGTAACAGAAACATCTTGCAGTCAGGACATTCACTGGATCTCACTTGTGTAGTATCTTCATGTTGTATTATATTGTTCTATGTTATCTTGTTCCTAGCTGCTCAGCCAGTGTGTGTGTTCTGTGTGGAATGTTGGTGTGTGGGCCATGAGTGGAATGCTTGGGTGACTGGTGTGAGTGGTGACAGTTGGAGGATGGGCTGAGCAGCTAGCAGGCTGCTCCTGGTGGGGCTGCTGTATTGGATCTACTCTACATTATGATATACTTCAATAAACTTACTTAATCAACATCTTAACAGCGTGGACTACGTTACTACATTATTTTTGGCGACTAGTTAGAGACTTTCTCACGCACAAAAGTTGGTCTGAAGGAAGCTTAAGATGACAACTACAAAATGTCAACATGTTGAGAAGAAGTTTAAAGAGCAACTAGCGCAGACAACTCACAAGAAGACTCGCAACAAGTCTGGGTCACAAGAGGTCTTGAAACCTAAGAAGTCACAATGGAAACTAAGAAAACAAGAACAGCACGCCTTGCAGCCCCACCAGTGTCCATTACATCGGACAGCCCCAGCCCAAGCGTGCTGTTTTCTGTTTCATCTGGTCACATTAACAAAAACTGCGCTTTTAAGGAAAGTAAGCAACATCATTTTAGTCTTTCTTTATGTCATCTCTGTTAGAAACGCTGCCCAAGGACATTTGTTTGGAGTGTTATGCGGCACCAATTTGTGGTACATTCACAGCAAGCATGTCTATATCACAGCAAAACTGACAACCTTCCTTGTCATCTGGATGTGTGCGTTTGATGGGAGATACCTGCACTATGTATTTTCAAGCTCCTGGCCGCGTTGGTTAGCTGGCTTTCGCGCTGGAGGAAGAATAGTGCTACCGTTATGGCCAGTAGACTTCTATGGAATATACAGGCGCAAATGCGGCGCAGTTACTTTTGGAGACACTTTCTCGTTGTTATTTTGCAGTGCACTTGTGTCTGCCACTACGGTACTTTGAATCAGTGGAAATGAGTAGCTGCACAGAGCTGTAACGTTTGTCTGGTTGCGTTGCTTCTGAGCATGTTGCTTCTGAGCATGTTTTGTATCTCTTCAACGTGCTCCTTGATATTTTAATTGTTGAGGAGACGCATGGAGGTTTCAAGTGAGTAAGATACGCACTTTCTTGGTGAGTCACATTTGGTCAGTTATTTTTTTTTAAACTGTGAGCGGTTGGAAGTATGGGCCGTTTCGAGCGCGTGAATTATTTTCAAAAGGGGCAAGAGACAATCAATCCACGCACGTCTCACCTTCTGTTTTGTGTCACGTGCAGCCTCTTCTCCTTCGTTATGGTTGCCATGCAGCTCCAAGCTGCTGAGAGACGCTTTCATGCAGTAACGCGCCGTGAGCCATCCGGCGCGACGTCTACAGCGTGCCGCCATTTTGTGGTTTGCAGCTGTTTCTTCTGTTCTCTATTATGATTCCTGTTCGATTGCAGCTTAACGCGTTTTTGAACATCGTTGGCCAGTCGCGATGACCAACATTCTTCTGCAAGCGTTGGGGAGCATATTGAGGAACTGTCGACGCTTGATTTTTCAGCTGTGCAATATTCCTGCTTGCTGGTTCCTGTTTCTTCATCAAGTTTTGTCTCCACAGTCTTTGGGCTTGTCTACCAGTCAATTCTCCAGAGTATATCTAGACTGGAGGTTGTAAGTACTGTGGTTCGTTAAGTTTCTCTTAAGGTCATGGTGTGCCACCTTCACATTGCCTGGCAATGTCGTGGCACAGTGCTATTCAGCTAGTGACATTCTATTTTACTTATGTGGTTGTCAAACAATTGTGGCGTGCACTGCACCAGTGTGTGCCCACAGTAGCACATCTCGGGTGAGAGGTCGCTCACCGGCATGTGTAATAGGTTTTAGATGATGGCTCTGTTGATGTTATTATAACATTCTAAAATTGGTTCTGGCCATTTGTTGTTTCTTGGCATGTTTCTGTCCTACTTGGGATTTATGTTGGGAATTGTCTGTCAATTTTCTTACAGTTTGTGTTCGTACTCACTCTTTCAAGTGGGTGGTCGTGGGTTGTAGTCCCATGTCCTTGTTGTAAGCCACTGTACCCTTACATGAGGGTTGACTTAAGGGGTTGTTCCCTTTCACGCTAGGTATGGGTTTTAGTCCCATATCCACACTGGAAGCCACTATACCCTTACATGAGGGTTGGCTTAAGGGTTTTTGTTTCCCTTTCACGCTAGGTATGGGTTTTAGTCCCATATCCACACTGGAAGCCACTATACCCTTACATGAGGGTTAACTTAAGGGTTTTGTTTCCCTTTTCACGCATAGAATGGATTTTTTTAGTTCCACTTGTTGCAAGGTTTTTTGTTTCTTGTGTGCGTAAGCCACCATGTGCTGCACGTTCGTTTTTGTTGTAGTGGGTGTTTTCACTACCTGTCTACGGGGTTTCGGTCCCTTTGGTCCCTTATTTAGGGGTAGGAATTTGGGGTCCAGTCCTTTTTTCCACATTTTTACATGGCTTCTCTCCTTTCATGGGGAGTTTACACATTGTATTAGTATTTTCTTTTCTTTATTAAAGGAGGAGGATGGGTGTTTCGTCTGTACCTTTTCACTTTTCTTTCCTCCTTGTGTTGTCCTTTTCCCTCTCGTGATGTGGTTTCTACCGTTCATCCCTGGGTTTTGGACCATTGACTTCTGTTATACTTTGTTGTCTATAGTTTTTATAGTTTGGTTTCATTATTCTTCTATTTTATAGGAAGGAGATAATGTAGTATCTTCATGTTGTGTTATATTGTTCTATGTTATCTTGTTCCTAGCTGCTCAGCCAGTGTGTGTGTTCTGTGTGGAATGTTGGTGTGTGGGCCATGAGTGGAATGCTTGGGTGACTGGTGTGAGTGGTGACAGTTGGAGGATTGGCTGAGCAGCTAGCAGGCCCCACCAGGAGCAGCCCCACCAGGCTGCTCCTGGTGGGGCTGCTGTATTGGATCTACTCTACATTATGATCTACTTCAATAAACTTACTTAATCAACATCTTAACAGCGTGGACTACGTTACTACATTAAGAAACATCTTGCAGTCAGGACGTTCACTGGATCTCACTTGCTCTCTTCAGGCCATGATTATACCAGGCATAACAAGAAAAGGGGGCTCTGGAAAAATGTGCATTCAGACTGAACTGTCCTACAATCTTTCTTTCAATAATTATGTGTTAAGTTAACAAACGCAGCACTCTTAGGATTTATTTCTAATATCAAGCCAGACGCGGAAGGTCATTCTAGGTTGAAGGCCTAGTTGAAGTCGCTGCATCCCCAATTAGCTTGCTGCTCCTGCTGCAAGGCTAACTGATGCATGATCAACTCTTGACTGCAAGTACTGGGATCAGGCCACAAATCAGACAATGCCAATGAGCCAAGGGTTCTACACATGAAGACTCCATGGTAACTTAGGGCAAGATTTATCAAACTTTGATGCAGCACATTGCAGCAAGACAATGTGCTGCGCTACGTTGCACCAAATGGAAAGGGCAGGAAAGCACCATATCTATTAAGAAATGGAGCGTTCCTGCTCACTTCTTGCACTGGTGCACTCAGTGCAGACCTAGCACCAAAGCAGACACCCTTGTGTCATGGTGCAAGGGTGACTGTGTTGCAGGCAGTATTGTTTTTGTGCAGGAAGGGATGCTTTCCTGCACAAAACAAACCTTAGCGATGTTTTCCGCTTTCCAAGTGTTCTGCAGCACACTTAGACTGAGGAAAAAACAAGGCGAAATAAAGATATTTCTATTCGTTGCGCCTCTAGTGGGAAGGCAAGCATTTTGACCCATTCCCAGGTTTAGCAGTCTTGGTAAATCTGAGATGCGCCACAATCCAAGGGTGGGTGCGAGGGAACACCCATGCTCCACCCATGGAACACCATCCCAGGGCAGAGTAACGCAAGGTAGCGACTTGCACTGCCTTGCGTTACTCCAGATTTACCAAGCAGCACAGGGCCATGCAGCGTGGCCTTGCTTTTGCTTTGTAAATTTGACTCAAGGATTGCGATGCCATTGTGACACCATGTGTGACGCAAAGGCCATGAAATCCAATGATAAATCTGGTCCATAGTGCTTTGTAGTAATCCTCCTGGGGCAGTTACACACTGGATGTAATTCTTCTCACGTGGCTGTGTCTCTCTGTCAAGAAGAATTCACATGCAGTCATATACATTGATTATCACAGCTGTCATAAGCCTGATAAGAGACTCCAACATAGGTGAGATGCGCCTGAATTTCACCTTTCTAAAAAGAGAATTGCATTATTGTTGCTTCTGTTACCCCTAACTTAGATGCGTAAAATAACATTTAAGAAGCCAGTGGCATCAAGAACCCACGTATGTTATTGTGAAAAGGCTGAGGTTTTAGAAGAATTTTACAAATGAGGTCAAAATATAGACATTTTTAAACACACATGAAACTTACGTAAAATAACATATTTCAAGTTATTTAAGCAAGTATCTGTTCATTTGTAATAATTACGTACCTCTTTGTGGATGGCAACCTTTAATATACCTGGTCAAACTAATCACAGTAAGAGTGTTAATACTGGAAAGTCCAAAAAGGAGTGTCAGAAATCCATCAATCTGGAAATTAAAATAGCACTTTAATAGCATTGAAAGATATAAAAAGCATATTACAAAACAAAATATTATGTGGGAGACAAAAGTGACAGAACCTAAAGGAGAAATTTTTTCTCAGTTGCCAAATTAGAATGAATATATATCAACATATTTGAAAACCTACAGCAATAACGCCCAAGACAATCCAATATGGCAAAGGAGACAATGATGATACAGATTCAAGTGGGTGGTTATAAACCTGTGACCAGTGAAATGCTATTCTTAAAAATCTGTTAGGGCAGGATTTAAATAACGGCTTTATATCACAAAAGCTTTGCCTGAAAGATAGCTTTAGGTTGCCCAAATACGCTAATTGAGGGATGAAGGGAAAAATTTACTAAATTCTCACATGGTGCATCAGCCAAGAATGCTGCGCTGCATTGCGTGAGAAGGAGAGAGCAGCAAAGCGACATATCTACAAAGATATGGCTGTCTCCTCCCCTCACCGCGCCAGCTCAGAATGTGCATAAGTCTAGCATAGGTTTTGTGGTGGAAGGATTCCCTTCCAGTACAAAATACTATGCCTAGACAACTTTTAAATCTTTTCCTACTTTGTATGTGTGCTATACAGTGCAGCACACATGCAAAGTCGGAAAAGAACGGAGAAATGAAAACATTTCTCCTTTTAACGCCTCCTTTCAAGTGACGTTAAATTTTGCTGCAAAACCCTATCTCAAACTTTTTTGCAGTTAGGGTTTTGTGTCAAAAAGCATGGGTGGTTCCATGAGGACACCATGTACCACCTATGAAACACCCCCTTAATGCTAAGTAACACAAAGCAGCCCTTCGAGATTTGCGCTGGAAAGTAAATAACAAAAAATAACATTTTGTGCTGGTTTGCTTTTTTTTTTCTAACGCAAACACAGCGCAAAATGTTTGTAAATCTGGCCCGAAGAGTTGCGGATCGATGTTCATTGAAAAAGCGATTAATACACATAATGCCAAAATCCACTCTATTTTTCAGAATGTGAAATATGAAAATAATTTCTGCTGAAAAAAATCATGTTTATTTTATTATAAAGATCTTTTGTGTGCAATGTGTTAATACGTTCCAAATATGTTGAATTGCCATTTACCATAGCGTGTCATTATTGTATCTCAATGTTAACATTCCACTTTTAATGACCCTCATATTCATGAATCTCGCCCCTAATTTTAAAGGCAGGAAGGTAGCCAAACCTGTGGTTTGGGTTACAAACGTACCCTTACTCTCAGGATGAACCACAAATTGTTCATGGTGTCTATGCAAACGACTTTAATGAGATACCCATAGCCAGTTTCTAGCTGTTTTCCAAATTCCTCTAAAGTTTACAATTGTACATCAATCACACATCCTGAAACAAAATTAAACCATAGATACCCTCGAGCGCGGCTTCAGACACTAGTGTGCACAGTATCCGTCTAGCTCACCCGACACGCCTGTATAGTATACATGCCACTCTTTGAGTTGTGTGATAATTCCTCACTGACTAATCAGCTAAACAAATTGGTCCCTCTCACCTTAGAATCCATTGCAGTGTTTCCTTCAAGGCCAACTGATGTTGTTATTCATGGGATTGCTTAAAGATGCTGGACTCCCATTTTGTAACTACACAATGGTACTACAAATATTCTCAGTGTCACTAGGTTCCAGAACCAGTTCTCTGTGGTGCTGGTGGACTGGAGACTAAACCCACAATGACTGATGATAGAACATGAGTATAGCTCTTTGCCATATTACACAAGTCCCAGGTCTTCGATCATTAATTGTCCAACCTTGTTTGACTACCAGCCGATCTATGCTAAACTAACCAACACCTTGACACCTACCTGATTAGTGATATTAGCGTAAAACATTTGTGGTAAAGGGACATTCTTCTAGTTCTGGTGTCTGTGAAGGATCCCGTTATTTCTTGTTCAACTTGCAGATAGCAATAGTGAGTGCATCTATAAACAGCAATTCAGGCTATGTCAAAGACCATTATTCAAGACTCCAAGGATATCTATCAGTGGAATCGTAACCAAAATGACAATTCCCTCTTTGGGTGAATGAAAATAGAGATAATGCTCAGGAGCATGCCTGACCTAAAGGGCTACTCCTCAACAACTTAGGCAGAAGAAAAATAGTGAAGCCATACAGGGTAGTTTAGAAGAGAGTGAGGGGTCCAGGTCATGATAGGTTTTTGCTGCTGTAAATCAAGGAAGGCAAACAAAAAAAGGAAGTAGAAACAAATGCTAAATCTAACAACCCCCAAAGCTTTTACTCAGCCAATACCTCAATACACTGCTGTTGTAACTCAAGATGCAGGATTCAAAAGTGGCTTATCCTTAATAGCAGACATGACCCAATCTGAGGCTTGAAAGAAGTATCAACAGAATATATTAACAGCAGCCCTACAAACCTGTCAGATGTAGCAGCTGGAACGGACAGGGAGATGCAAGTCCTACTGCCTGATCTCACTGTCACTATGACTCCGTTGCTGCAAGTGAAAAGGACAACAGGGGTGTTGGCAGCTGGCCAATGTCATATGGCAGTGTGGGCATGGGAGATATAGGAGACATGGATAGAACACAACACCTTATTAATCAGGACGAGAGAAATAACTCTTGTTTAAAGTTCAGCCACTTGACATGACAAACTCCCATTGTCATTGCCACTCCCACAAAAAGGCTCCCCCACGAGGGGCTATATGACAACAGATACTGCACCGCTACTTGTGTTAAACCCATACCAAAAGCCCAAAAATTATCGGCAACCTGTTTCGGTATATTACGGATGATGCGTAAGATCATGGACCTAATCCCAGAAAAGGCTCGGAAGACGGTGGTCCAGGCCCTGGTGGTCTCGCGACTGGACTACGGCAACTCCCTGTATCTGGGTTCTCCTAAATATGTGACCGACAGGCTACAGGTGGTCCAAAATGCTGCAGCTAGAATGCTCCTGAAGAGCCCCAGACACGAATCAGTAAGATCCGCTCTGAAAAAGCTGCTTTGGCTACCCATTCAATCCAGGGTCAAGTTTAAAGCCCTCTGCCTCGCCCACAAAGCCATGCAGGGGAGAGGTTTGGCCATAATACGATCCCTTGTCTCCGAGTAAGTCCCTAACAGGTCCCTCAGGTCCTCATCCGATTTCCTGATGAACATACCAAAGATAAAGGGATCAAGGTGGGGTGGAAGATCCTTTTCAAACCAGGTCCCAAAACTTTGGAACTCAATGACCGCGGAACTGAGGCTGGTTAATAATGAACAGTGTTTCCAGGAACAAACTTAAAACCTGGTTGTTCCCATGATGCCTCACCTACCTATTGTCCCTTTCGGTAGCGCTGAGAAGCACTCGGGTACCATGCGCTTTATAAATCCCATAAACATAAACAATTGCAATAAGTTGACATGCAAATTAGTCCAGTCCCACTGGCATCACAAGTAAGGTGTATGGAGGATTATGGGTTACCCTGTGTGGCAAAAATGTAAAGTGTTGGTTAGATTTTGAAGTGCTTTTTAAGGAACTTATGTATACAACACAAGGACCACTCTGATTGCCCAAGAGAACCAGAGTAAGTGTAATTAGTCAAACAAATGTCCTTTGGGACTCATTCACCAACACGTCTACTTGCTTTGAAAGTGTGCAAACCCAATAAGTAACTTGTACATTGATCAATGTCATTGAAAAAGGAAATAGGAAACAATTTCTTGCATGATGATGATGTTCAGCTTTTTAATATCAGCACAATATACGTTTCAGTATATTTCAAAATTAGTTCAGACGACGCAGTGCTCAGATTAGGAACTTATATGTATACAACACCATAGAGCAAGACAGTAAACAGGTTACAAGGTTGTATATGATTTTATATGAAACAAACATAAGCGAAGATCCTGTCTGTTCATATTTGGTATCTCCTGGTGAACCATAACATGTTTTGAAAGCAATTAAGGGAGTTAATGACGAGTTGACCTCTAGTCAGTCTTCGGGTCACATCAGGACAAAAGTCATCTGACTAAAGTTCCCTAGAAACTGTGGAATCTTGGGAAGTTCTTCAAGACAGAAGGCCTGATTTAGATCTCAGTGGACAGGTTACTCCGTCACAACGGTGATGATATCCCGTCCGCCGAAATATAAATCCCATGATATCCTATGGGATTTATATTTTGACAGACGGGATATCCCCCACCATGGGACGGAGTAACATGTCCACCAAGATCTAAATCAGGCCCAGAGTCTACAATGTATATCATGCTGCTCGGTTAGTCGGACATTTCTGGGAGGGTAAATAAATAATTTGTGCTGGGTGAGTCGGACAGTTCCAAAGGGGTAAAAAAAATATTTGGGAGAAGTACACCTTTGTATTGTGTGGAGAAAGTGGTCACACCTACACATACAAGAGTATTCCTAGACAAAGCCAACAATGCAAAACAGGCCCCTCGGTTCTTTAGATGGTCCCGTAGATGTAAATGGATTACTCAAGAAAAGCACAACTTTGCATTATGTCATGCCACTGCATGATCTGCAATCATGTTGGTGGCATGACACAATGCAAAAGTGTGCTTTTCCCTAGTAATTCATTTACCTCTAAGGGACCGTCTAAAGAACCGAGAGGCCCATTTTGCATTGTTGGCTTTGTCTAGGAGTTGTCTTGTATGTGTGACCACTTTCTCCACACAATACAAAGGTGTACTTCTCCCAAATATTTTTTTTACCCCTTTGGAACTGTCCGACTCACCCAGCACCACAGTATACATTGTAGACTCTTTATCAGGGCTGTAAATAATGCACAAAGAAGGACAAACCTAAGTAGCATACTTACCAAAATAAATACCATGACACAAACCAACACAATTCTTTGAAACAATATATATTACACAAATAATCACACACATAGGTGTCTAGTTTTAAAAAATGTATAGGTTTGCTAGGTTTCCCTAGGTGCCGGCTGAGTTAGGGTCCAAAACCTACAGCTACCCACTTTGCAAAAAAAAGAGCCAGTTTTGAGTGGAAAAATGTGATGTATCCATTTTGTGTTTTTGGTCAAATACAAATACAAACTTTCTTTATTTCGGTGGAAAACCATAAAAAATACAACCATTCAAGACAAGCATCATACATTCTGGCTTAAGAGTCGACATCCGGGTAGATATTAAAAGAAAATACAGTTAAAACAATGGCTGAAGTTAACAAGACAGTAACAGCATACAAGAAATGCGTAAACAAGACAATTATCAAATAATTCATGGCTTTAGTGCCACAAACAAGCCAGAGGTTACTATGCAGAGTGGCTAGAACCCTTGTCTAAAGTGCAAGTGCATTCAAAAGGTTTTGTGAGAGTCAGACTCTACAAGATTCATATAAGTATATTAAAAGCACCATCATTCAAAATAAAACACTGAGGGCAGAATTAAATAAATTGTTAATTAATAACAATAAAACAGCTATTTACAATGTAAAAATAGTAACTACTATAGCAATTGATCTTATGTAAGCGGGTCGTCACATCTTTGGCTCTCTAGGGTAGGTAAGGGGGTTGACAGCGCCCTCCTTCTAATCGCCCAAGAGTGGCCCAACAATTTTGCAGTTGCGCAAGCAAATAAAGGTCTTGCATTTGATTTCAATATGCGCAGGGCCAACTTTGGAATCTCAAGTCCCAAGTTGTCTGCAGACTGGGGCTAGCCATTTGCCCCTGAGTTTCGCATAAGCTCTACAAGCAAAGAGAACATGGCCTATCGATTCATGTGGGCAGGGGCAACAAGGGCAGCCCTTAGGCTGAGATTTGTTAGTCAGCCAAGAGTTTGTAAAAGCATTAATTGGTAAACTGCTGTGCCTGAATTGAATTTAAAGCTTCCTATCGGCTGGCACCTTGATGATATCGAGATAGCTTTCTAAGGAGCGACAGGCTTTCAAATCTCCGAATTCTTCTGTTAGTCTGCTCTGGTTGCTTTTGGAATATGCGTTCTGCTCAACCCATGGCCAATATAGTAATTTAACCTGACCTCTAGTATGGGTTGGTGGGCAGCCAATACTATGCCATGATAGACCAATGCTGGACAGAAGGCTATTTACATGTTTGATCCAGCCAATTTTTATTTGTGGTATCCAGAGTGCAAACCTCATTAAAAGCTGCGGCATAAGGTGCTAATTCGGGAGTGGTGACCATTCTGTGCCAAAATAACAGGGGGGAAGCCTTGCTAGGTCATTAATAGGCTTGATTCCCAAATCAAGCTTTAGTGGAGAAAGGGGGGTGCTTTGTGGGAGAGATATCAAATTTCTAAGAAACTTGTTCTCCGTTGCTGAAAGGTCACTTGCACTTACCATGCCCCACAACTCAGCCCCATATAGAGCACTGCTCACAGCCTTGCAGCTATATAGTTTCAGTGCAGGTGCTATTGGCTTGGTTTAAGAGAGACAATGCTCCTTCCTCAGAGCCCCGGTTACCTGGGAGAATTTGAGGAAGTCCTTCTTAAGATGGAACTTCCAGGCCATACCCTCCGACAGCTTGATTCCCAGGTAATCGAAGGAGCTGACTCTCTCTCGAGGAGCATTGTCCAAGAACAGATTTCCCTTAAAGGACTTATGGGGGTTCAGCAGCATTAACTTAGTTTTGGAGGTGTTAATTTCCAGACCCCTCCCATCACAAAAGATCTTGAATTGGTTTAGTAGTATTTGCAGGCCCATGGGACTTTTTGAGACGAGAAGGGTATCATCGGCAAATAATAAGGTGGTGATTTTATGGCTTGCCAACAAGGGAGCATCCTCTGGAATGGAAGATAGGAGCTCAGCTACTTGGTTGAAATAAAGTGAGAAGAGGGTTGGGGCTAAAACACAGCCCTGTCGGACCCCCCGCTGTATTTTAATGGGGTCGGTAATTTGTCCCTGGCTACCCCATCTTACACGGGCAAAGTTCTCTTCATGTAACCTGATTAGGAGTGCCAGAATTCCAGAGGGCATGCCCATATCCCTGAGCACCCGCCATAGTATGTCCCTGGGAACGAGATCGAAAGCTGTTTTTAAGTCTATAAAAGCTATATATAGGCACCCCTTGCCCAGCAGGACCACCTTCCAGTATAGAATGACAAGGCGAAAGACTTGCTCGATTGTGCCAGTCTTCTGTCGAAAGCCTGCTTGGAGTGGAGAGAGGATGTAATTCTCATCCATCCAGTCCTGGATCTTAACTAGGAGAGAGCAGCAGAAGACCTTTTGGGCACAATCGATTAAGCTAATCAGCCGATAGTTGGAGGGGTTGGTCCTGTCGCCTTTCTTAAAAATTGGGATCACTTTGGCCCCTTTCCATGATTCTGGAATCATCCCCCCACCAGTGATGTCATTGGAGAGTGTCATTAGATAAGCTGCCCAGTTCTCCCTATCTAAGCGAAAAAGGTCTCCTGGTAAGCCATCTAGCTTTAGCAGGCTTTAGCAGGTGCAATTGCCTCCAGAGATGCCAAAATTTCTTCTTTTGTGAACGAGAGGTTGCATGATGGTTGACATAAATCAAGCAGCATTGGAACTCTGTCTTGGGTGCACGCGATGGAACACAGAGTGCTAAAATGTTTTTGCCATGCCTTTGCAGGGATGTTATTGGCCAGAGGGGGAGACCTTTCAACATTGCCCTTGGACAGGAGTGACCAAAACATCCTAGTGTCTTGATGCAGAATGGCCTCCCCAAGTTCTTCCCATCTCCTTTCATCCCATTCTCTCTTTGCTTTCGTTTGTGCCAGTTTATAATGCATTCTTATTTCGCGGGTCAGAGGGATGTCCCTGTTAGTAATAGTTGTAGATAATCTCCTTCTTAGTACTCTGCACTCCTTATTGAACCACAGATTTGTTCCCAGTGGTCTCTCCTGTTTTGGTGTGGTGCTGTGTGATTGGACATAAAAGTTTCTGGCCAGGTGTTCAAAGAACTTCGTATGTAGGGCACTACAACTTGCTGCTATGATCGGTTTGTCAGGCGCAGGTAGCAATACCCCCAAATGTGTTTCTAGATCGCTTTTTAGCATTTTGAGCTTTAGATCATCTGCCATCAGTGCTTTAAATGGGCCGGTACTCACCGGTACTGAGTACCGGCACTTCAGAATTTTCTGGTCGTCAGTACCGGCACTTTTCTTAGGTCAGGGAGAGTACCGGTACCCTCATTAAGGGCACAGCAGGCTCAGGTTAGGTATCTCCTCCAGCTCAGGGCAGATGCCGCTCTGCTTCCGAGGAGCTCGCAAGTCACTGAGCCCCTCAGTGGCCTTTTGCAGAGTCGCTGCTGGAGATTCCAGCAGCGCCCACTTGAATGTCCCCAGACTGCAGGGGGTTGAGAGGGCTTGCCTTGTGTCATGCTGTGATCAACAGGACAGGGTCTAGACAGACCCTGCACTATTGATCAGGTGTGCAACGGCTATTAGGCTTAAAGTGCTTAAGACCCCCCCACCCCCTTCCTCCATCAGGCGTGTGAAATGGGCTGGGGCTGCCAGTCAGTAATCCTGCCCCATTTAAGGAAATGCACTGGCCGTACTAAAGTGAGCGGCAGCGACACACAATCCTCTACCTTCCCCAAAGCAGTTTTTTTTCTCAATCTTTTTGTTCAGCACAGAGGCTGCTTTCCTTTGTGTGCCCCTCTGTTGAAGCACGAAACGAAGATGTAAAGTGGATAAATTATGTTTATTCAAGTAGTAACATCATAAGGGCCCACACGCAGGTGAAAACAGGAACCTGTGAAGAACAGCTCTAAAAAGATCAAATCCGCCGAACATTCTATAACGTCATTTATATAAGATAAATGAACATTCCAACAGATGACATAATAAACACTAGTCTACCAATGAAATAAAGATATGTAAAAACATTAGATGATTAGTATATACAAAACAAGCATTGAAAATGTAAATAAATGTACAACACCCTCCAACACTAATCACTGCCTTTACACGATAACAGTGACTGACCTGGGTACTAGCTCCATGGGTGTAAAGTTAGCCCTTCCCATAGAGAAATGAACAGCAGGGAACGCTGCAGCACTCAAGGAATGAGCTCCATGACAACTGGCAAATGGATTTGGTTGAGGGTAAGTTAAGATGAACATAGAAGGAAGGGGGAGGGATGAATGTATAGAAGTGAGGTGACAGGTGAAGTTAGGATTGCCACTTTTTTCACATAAAAATATCAGATATTTGTTGAGTTCTGAAATCATGAATGGGCTTTGAAATGGCATTTTAACACAAATTTGTGAACAGTCACAAATCCTGTGCAATTCTTGTTAACTTTAATAATCGTTTATACATACATATATCTATGTCCATGTGCTTGCCAACCTGTGTGTGCCTATTTTTGTGTGAGAGAAAGAGGGAGATAATCAGGACACTCTCAGGAGATATTTTAAAGGGAATGAGTGGAATGCTTTTGTGTTCATCTCAGCTTGTTTTGCTCTCTGTGTGTGTGCATGCTTGAGAATATATAGTATTGTGCCAAACAACAACAAATAACATATGGCATTGAGAAGCAGCAAATATTACCAAAACAAGGAAATGTTAACATATCATCCTGTTTGGCTTTCATTTTGTGTAATGAGTTAACCTGTTTTGTTTACATAAACGCATTTCTCATGCGTTTTGATATGTGCTGCAACTGGTACAGAGGTCATTATGTATCATCATATCTTGCCCTTAGCCCCGCCCCTAGCCCCGCCCATTTGCCACACCTCTAACTCTTTTTAATGAGTACCTGCACTTATTTTTTCCCATTTAAAGCACAGTCTGCCATGATTACGGGCCATTTAAGTTGGTGTTTATCATTTGAAGCGGTCACCTCCTTAGTGATAAGTGTAGTGGGTGCTGCCCTCACCTTTTTTCCCCATGGGTGCTTAACAGTCAGGCTAAGGAGATTGTGGTCACTTTCACAAGTACGGATAATAGCCATGTCTTGTACTAGTGGCCATAATGTAAGGTCCACGAGTATATAATCTATCCGACTGGACCCGTTTGGCCCGGTGAAGGTCATCCCCCCTCCTTTGTCAGAGCAAGTTCTACCATTGGCGGCCCGTAGCCTATGTTCCAGGGTTATGGCATTCAACTGCAGGGCTGCTTGCAACCACTTTTTTATGGGCGGGAGCTCCAATGATGGTACCAGTCACATTTTATCCTCCTCGTTAACCTCATATGTGTCTACCCAGTCGAGTGGCTCGTAAGTGACATAGAAGTCGCCACCCACAATTAGGGGGTGACTATCTTGCTTGGCATCCAATATCTCACCCAGGGCCTGAAGGGTTGGCGAACTTCCTCCTCTAGAGCTCCTGGCGTAGACGTTAAAGATGGCAATGCTCCTACCCATGCCACCCTTTAGTCTAACCCCAAGAATATCTGAGATATTGATGGACAGCTCCTAGGTGTTGCAATTTAGTGAGATGTTAATCAAAATAAGCAGCCCTCCATGTTTTGAAGGAATTGCCGGTCTGTGGAATGTCACAAATCCCGGAATGAATATAGGAGTCAGGCTCCAAGTTTCCTGCAAAATGCAGATCTCGTGCCGATTAATGAGCTCAAGCCAATGGGGAAGATCAAGCTTCCCCCTTAAGCCCGCCACGTTCCATGATGCTATTTTCAGCTTCCTAATATCTATGATATGGGGAGGAATCTGAGGGGGGAGTAAAACGGCACTTTCGGTCGCGTGGGTTGCTGGGTGTATACATGTGTTTGTATCTCCGGCCTGAAAGTAATCTCCCATTGTGGAGTAGTGACTACGCCTAGGACAGGCTGTGAATTAGATGCCATTGACTCAGCGCCTAGTCGAGTATGCAGCATAGAAGAAATGAAGTCAGTCGGTGTTAGAAAGGTGCACAGGTTCCTGAAGGAATTCTAGGAGAAGTCAGTCATTCTGAGACAGGGTCGAGAGAGGGGAGTCCCTCATAGGCAACAGAGCAGTCTTTACCGATTCCACCAGACTAGGGATGTTCTACTTCAGTTGGATGTTTGTGGCAGGTGGTGGGCAGGTTCTGGCTTCAGGAGCAACTAAGTTGTGCACTAGATGTTCGCTAGCTAGGGTAAGCTCTATTGCGTCAACAGTGCTGTTCTTTAAGACACGTCATCTTGCCCGCAAGATGTCATCCCTTATTATAGATCTACATCCCCTTGTGTGCCTAATCCAGTGTATAACTTTGTTTTTTAAGGCTTCACCATTCTCATATTTGATGATATTGCAGTCAACCTTAGGTATGTTGATCATGTAAATAGTAGTAGACTGGGAAGCAGTATAAGTGGAATGGTGAAGACGACGGAGTGAAGGCACCATACTACAGCCTGTGCTTGGACGTGGTGGTTCTTGCTCTATGGGCGTCCCTAGTCCTGCTTTGCCCCTAAAAAAAACCCTGTGTTCCCCTCGGGGTCCCTCCTGATACTTGCCGTGCGCAGTTGTTGAATTGCAGGGGACCCTGACATAGTGGTCTGAGCTACCAGACGAGGATACGGGTTTGGTATTAGAAGCGTTGCGTGTTGTTTGCATGCTATGGGGGGGAGAACTCATGATTGAGTTTATGTTAATGCTTGAGAGGGGCACAGGTGGGGAGGATTCAAATCTACTACGTTCTTCTAATCTGAGGTACAGCCTCGACATTAGGGCAGTCAGAGTCTCTATAGTTTCTTTTAGTGCTACTATTTCCCTCTGGAGATCTAAATTAGAGGGTGGTGTTTCACTGGCTACCGACCTTCCACCTTGACAAGGGCTCGTATTTGGCCTATTAGTGCTAGGCTCGTAGGTCTCGAGTCTATTATGCGTATTAGTACATCGTTTATGGGGCATTGCTCTGCAAGGGGTGCAAAGCGATTACGCAGGGGGAGATCAGCTAGTGTGACGCATTCAGTCATGCATGGTTCACTCAATGGGCTGGTGGAGAGCTCTTTTAGTGCGTACGGGGCTTTCAATAGGTGGGTCTTGCTGACTGCTTTTTAAAATAGGCATGGTATGTTCCCGTACCCTGTATTAGTGGGCCCAAAGGGAATATGTGCTTGGGAAGCCATGGGGGTGAGGGCAGGAGTGTCAGAAGATGGTGTGAGTGACATGAGCAGGCCCTCACAATCTGCAATTATATTATCAATTCGATCCAGCACATTCACCCCACGCTCCCCATCCCTCCCTGACGCAGGACTTGAGTTCTGACTCTGTTTCTTTGTTTTTTTCTTCACAGCGTCTCCAGACTCGCCCTCAGTCACTTTCCTTTTCCCCATGACAACAAATGAATACTGCAGTGGGATGTAGATGCAATTTGACTAGAGGAGCCTAAATACAGCTTGAAGAGTCAATGGAGCGCAGTACCTTGAGAGAGAAGCAGTCCAAGTCCTTAAGATGCAGATTTCAGGGGGGTGGCCCAGCCCAGCCTCCTCCGGGCTCTGACAGGCACGGACAGGCCTGCCCTTGGCCCGTGCTTGGCCCGGGCGCGGCCTGGGCGCGACCACGCGCGTCCGGCGCTGCGGGAGCCCGGGACTGTTTTAGAGCACCTCCCGGCGTGGGAAATCGCGTTGGCGCCTCCTGTCGCTTTGGTTTCTGGGGGATGGAGTCCCCTAGCGAGCAGACAGGAACAGCAGCAGCGGTACCAGACTCCTGTGCTGCAGGAGCTCGGGATTGTTTTAGAGCGCCTTCCGGCACAAGAAATCGCGTTGGTGCCTCCTTGCGCTTTGGTTTCTGGGGGATGGATTCTCTTAGCGAGCAGACAGCAGCAGCGGTATCAGACTCGAGCCCGGGACTGTTTTAGAGCACCTCCCGGCACGGGAAATCGCGTTGGCGGCTCCTGGCGCTTTGGTTTTTGGGGGATGGAGTCCCTTAGCGAACAGACAGCAACAGCAGCAGCGGTATCAGACTCCCGCGCTGCAGGAGCCCGGGATTGTTTTAGAGCGCCTTCCGGTGCAAGAAATCGCGTTGGCGCCTCCTGGCGCTTTGGTTTTTGGGAGATGGAGTCCCCTAGCGAGCAGACAGCAACAGCAGCAGCGGTATCAGACTCCCGTGCAGCGGGATCCCAGGATTGTTTTAGAGCGCCTTCCGGCGCAAGAAATCGCATTGGCGCCTCCTGGCACTTTGGTTTCTGGGGGATAGAGTCCCCTAGTGAGCAAACAGCAACAGCAGTAGCGGTATAAGACTCCCGCGCTGCGGCAGCATGGGACTGTTTTAGAGCGTCTCCCGGCACGGGAAATCGCGTTGGCGCCTCCTGGCGCTTTGGTTTCTGGGGGATGGAGTCCCCTAGCTAGCAGACAGCAACAGCAGCAGCGGTATCAGACCATTACCCCTCGCAACATATAGCAAGTTATTCGGCGGAAAGAAGGGTGTTCCTGTGTTCACTGACGCCATGCTGCCATGCTTGACAAGATGAATGCTGAGCGTTTTTGGTCATTTCCTGTCACAGGCACTAGGCCTACCCACACAAGGGAGGTGCCATTTTTATTGGGAGACTTGGTGGAATGCCAGATGGAAGGAAGTTTGTGGCTTCCCTCGGATTTCAGAATTTTACATCACAGAAATGTGAGGAAAATATGTTTTTTGGGACAAAGTTTGAGTTTGCAAGGGATTCTGGGTAACAGACCGTGGTAAGAGCCACACAAGTCACCCCATTCTGCATTCCCCTGGGTGTCTAGTTTTCATAAATGTACAGGTTTGCTAGGTGTGAGAAGTTGGCCTGGTATATGCTGTCCACTAATTAAAGTGGGCACCTTTCACCAGTCCAGACAACCCTTACGGTGATTTAAGAGGTCAAAGATAACCTTAGAAAGTTATCCAAGTGGTAGCTGTGGAGAGCAGCCTTCAGGCTTAGTCTTGAAGGAATGTTAAGCAGCTTGTTTTACCAGAATGCAACCTTATAGTATTGGTTAAATGAAAGGAGAACCACACAGTACCTTCTACACGAAGATACTCACAAAGCACACAATACCTAAGCACAGAAATGTCAGTAAATAGCACTAATATACAGTGGGCCCCAGGGGGGACCAAACCATATACTAAAATAGTGGTATAAGAACCACGACTCCAGTCAAGACAGTATCTAGAGGACGTAGAATCGCTGGGACCCCAAGGAACCACCCAAGGTGAGTAAATAGGGACCCCATGGAGGACAGGTACAGTGTGGGAACACAACCGCGTGCTCCGTACAATTCTATGGGAAAGGTGCAGTTGAAGTTTTAGAGTTTAAGGACCCTTCCCAGTGGACTTCGAAGAAACCCTGTGGAAGTTAGGAGGTTGGAGAGCCACCCCACTCGTGGATACCGTAGTACCAGAGTTACCTATCATAGGGGAGCCAGGTGCATAGGTCTGAAGTGGCGTCTGAAACCGCTGTCGATTTCAATGGAGGACTTCAAAGAAAAGCCACTGCTGGAAGGAAAAAAAGTGTCCGTTGGAATCCAAAGGTGGATTCTGGTTGAAGAGTACCTGAAAGCAGAGGGGACAGAGTCTGGGTCACTCAGGAGTGACCAGGGGCTCAGTGGTCGAATGCCCACCGATGTCGGGTGCTTTAGGTGCGTTGAGGGGGTTCTTGACTCTGCAGCCACGGGGACCAGGAGATGTCGAGGCCAACTAGGAGCTGGATACGAGCTGTCCCACAAAGGGTGTCGAGTGCTGAGGGGTCGGTGTCCGGCGGGAGCACCAACAAGCCTTGGCAATTGCAACCCATGCAGAAGATCAAAGAAGGTTACGGTTCGGACCAGCAAGGTCCAGGAGACTCACCAAAGCAAAGGGAGTCAGGGCAGGCCTGGAGCAACCAGGGAATCCCAAGAGAAGCAAGGTTGACCCTCAAGTGGATTCACAGGCCGGAGGCACATGAGTCGCGAGAGGACCTCAAGCAATTTCACCAAACAGTAGCACGGAGGACTCGGTTCAAGAAGTCCAGAGTTCTTGGTAGAAAATGGTGCCAGAGGTTGGGACTACTAGGAGCCCAATGCACTCACTTAGGAAATGCCAACAAGCATATGCACTTGCAAATGAACGCGGTGCACAGGGGTACAGGTATTGCAGCCCTCAAACTTGGTAAGAGGGCAGCTCAGACCTCGAGGGATGTAGGAATCCACCTCCTGTGTTGCTGGAGTCTTCGAAGTTTGTAGGAGCTCAGGAGCCGCAGACCGGTCGGTCGTGATGTGGTGCCTGCGGATGCAGGGGAGTGACTCCTTCACTCCACAGGAGATATCTTCGGTTGTCCTTGATGCTCCACAGGTCCTGCATGGAGCCTGTATGGTGCACGGGCACAGACGATGCTTTGGACTGAGGGGGAGACAAAGTCGGGCCCAAACGAAGTCCAGAGTGTCCAGACGGTCGAAGGTCAGTGGTTTCTGGTTCAGAATCGTGTCCACATGAATCTAGGGTCCTACAGCCAGGTAAGCCCATTTGTACCCACGGGAGAGGGTTGGACAGATTCAGGGGACCCACCCAGGGGAGGGTCTGGACAGTGGGGAGGTTACTCCCATGTCCTTTGTCCAGTTTTGCACCAGAGTAGGAGCCAACAGCTCCCAGGACTGGTTTGAACTGGACTATGCACAGGGACACCAAATGTGCCCCACATGCAGACTTTCGGTCGCTGGCAAGTGCACCCACCCAGCCCTAATACACTAAATCCTGTCTGGGAGGTGGTCACACCTCCCTGTGACAGGATGCCTATTGTTCTGCCTTCCCCTGCTCGAGCTTGGCTCAGCAGCAGGAGGGCAGAAATGTGTCTCTGGTCGGCAGCAACCATTTTGTACTGCCCGGGACTAGAAGGCTGGTACCGGGAACACCAGGGACCCAACGAAGCTCGCTTCTGAGGGGTGGAATCATACCTCCCACACCGATTACCAGTGTGGGGGTATAATTCCACAATGTTTGATACCAAACACGATAGGGTTTGATTCAGCCACTTTAGAGTTGGTCAGTACACGGTCACGTAATGCCATTCTATATGTCCTATATGGCTGTTTCACTGACAACCCGGGAGAATGGACTCCGTAGGTTGCAGGGGTGTCCTGCTCATGCAGGGGCACCCTCTCACTTAGAACCAAGCACCCTGCCTTCAGCATTGTTAAGGCCTGCTATAGGGGTGACTTATAGGTTTTAAGTGCAGTGACCCTTAGATATAGTGAACCTATATATCTAAAGTAAGTTGTGCATGCACCATCTTACACAGGCTGCAATGGCAGGCCTGTAGTTCCATTTTGCATGACCTCTCATGGGTGGCATAATACATGCTTCAGCCCATGGGAGGTCTCTGGGGTACCCATGCCCTGGGTACATGGGCACCATATACTAGGGACTGACAAGGGTACCCCAGTATCCAATCTGGAGTGTACCTAAGTACATAACATAACAGTTTAGGGAGAAAGCAAATAGACTGGGGTCCTGAGGAGCAGGATCCCAGTCAGACTGGTCAAAAACAGTATCACATTTAGCAAAAAGTGGGGGAAACCATAAGAAGCAGATCCTACTTTCCTACACTAGGTTTCCCTAGATGCTGGCTGAGATAGGGTCCAAAATCCACAGCTAGGCACATTGCAAAAAAAAGGTCGGTTTTAGGTGGAAAAAAGTGATGCGTCTATGTTGTGTTTTGGGCCATTTACTGTTGCGGGCACTAGGCCTGCCCACACAAGTGAGTTACCATTTTTAACGGGAGACTTGTGGGAATGCCGGGTGGACAGAGGTTTGTGGCTCCCCACAGACTTCAGAACTTTCCATCACAGAAACGTGAGGAAAAATATTTTTTTAGTCAAAGTTTGAGGTTTGCAAGGGATTCTGGGTAAATAAACCTGACAAAAGCCATGCAAGTCTCCCCAACCTGGATATTCCTAGGTGTCTAGATTTAAAAAATGTACAGGTTTGCCTGGTTTCCCTAGGTGCTGGCTGAGATAGGGTGCAAAACCTGCAGCTACACACATTGGAAAAAAATGGTTAGTTTTCAGTGGAAAAATGTGATGCTTCCATATTGTGTTTTGGGCTGTTTCTTGTCGCCGGCACTAGGCCTAACCCACACAAGTGAGGTACTATTTTTATCTGGAGACTTGGTAAAATGCTGGGTGAATGGAAGTTTGTGGCTCCCCACAAATTCCATAACTTTCCATCACAGAAATGCGAGGAAAATGTGATTTTTTTGTCAAAGTTTGAGGTTTGCAAGGGATTCTGGGTAAGAACATCTGGTGAGAGTCACTCAAGTTACCACACCCTGGATATTCCTAGGTATCTAGTTTTTAAAAATGTACAGGTTTGCTAGATTTCTCTAAGTGCTAGCTGAGCTAGGGTCCGAAATCTACAGCTACCCACATTGAAAAAAGGGTCAGTTTTCACTGGAAAAATGTGATGCATTCATGTTGTGTTTTCGACAGTTTCCTGTTGCAGGCACTTGGCCTACCCACACAAGTGAGGTACTATTTTTATCAAAAGACTTTTGGGAGCATAGAATAGTAGAACATTTGTTATTACCAATTGGATTGCGCTGCATTTGTGCCTTGCAAATGTAAGCCAGTGTATAAGAAAGAAGACATTTTGAAACATATCATCTAAATCATACTCTAGTACATGTAGCCACAAATTCAGAGATGTAGAAATAACCAATGCTCCCAAACTCTATATCTTGTGCCCATTTCAGAAATACATATTTTTCATCCTACATATTTCACCATATGAATTGGTCTATACTCTGTACACAATCAAAAAAACATTATATTGTGCAGTTCAGTTGTTGGCTCTGGGCACGTTGGGTTCTTAGAGAACCTACAAACCCTATATATTCCTGCAACCAGAAGGGTCTAGCAGCCATAATGGTATATTGCTTTTGTAAATTGACCATCATGACAAAATGTAACAGATGGAAACGTTGTCACAAATGGCCGTTTTTCCTACTCATTTACAATATTTCTTTATTTCAACAGATATGTTCCTTAGAGAAACCTTGAGGGATCTACACTTATGACCCCTTACTGAATTTGGAATTTTGGGTGCTTTTCAGAAATCTATAGCTTTCCTGCATCCCCCATGGGTTTTACCCTGGTTTCCACCACAAACTGGAAATAGGTTGAGAGCACAAGAAATAAGAAAAACAGGCATTCCTCTTTCAAAAATGCCAAAACTGTGGCACACAATTCGTTTTTTTAATGCAGCTATGCATGTTCCTGAAAGCTGGGAAGATGGTGATTGTTGATGCCATTTTGGAGAAACAAAACAGACACTTCTATCCAGAGCACCTTTTCCCTATTTTTATCAAAAAATTCCAAATTTTCTCAGAGCCCTCCAGGGCAATCCACAAACACTGGGTACCTTTAGAATCTCAGGATGTTGGAAAAAAAGGACAAAAATTTGACGAGGCTATCTTATGTGGAAAGATGGAGCCCTAAGTGCAAACTAACCCAAATAGCCAAAAAAGGGCTCCACACTTGGGGGGTGTGGGGGGAGGCCCAGCAGTTAATGGGTTAATTTACAGGTCCTGTTAAATTTAGTACCATTTACTAGGGACTTACAAGTACATTAAATGTACCAATCAAGTAGGTGCCGATTGGACCATGTTTTTTGGAGAGAGCACAAGCACTTTATCACTGGTTAGCTGGGAAAAAGCGCAGAGTCCTAATGCTAAAAAAAACGGGTTCAGCAACAGAAGGAAAAAATCTGGGGTGGGGGGGGGGGGACTGTGCAAAAAGGGCCATGTCCAACAACTGACATTGAAACCTTAATGGTATTTACAGTCATTGCTGAGAAATCAATCATAGCTTTTGCTCTTAAAGTTAAGGATATGAATAGTGGCCCGATAGGGACCTGTTTCAAAGTCAATTATTAATTCCTAGCATGTCTGAGACCCATCAATACCTGACCCGCTTAAAGCCCTACCCACTGTCAGGAATTCTTGAGAAGGGAGGTGTGGCTTAAAGAAGCTGCATAGTTTCCCTCTGCGTAGGGATTCAGTGTGCATGGTCCTGGCTTTTCCTGTTTCCCTCTCTGGTTGTTCTCTATCGGCGATAGAATGTTAGAGGAGGAGAGGCAGTGTTTGGGGATTCGAGCCCCTCAAACCATCTCGATGCTGTCACCATCAAGAAGCAGTAGCCATCCAAAGAACCTCGTTAGCATGCTATGTCTTGCCTTTCAGCATTTATGAGCTGCTGAAATTGCAAGTGGGAGAGAGTTGAGACGGCGCTTTGCCATAGTTCTAGATTGTGCTAGAGAAATAGGGATTATAGTATACCACCCAACTTATTTACCCACCCTGCCCCTAGAGGCTTGGTAGTGTACTACAGGTATAAGCAAGTTGGGGTGAGACAAGATGCCATAAAGCTCCTTGATATGGCATACCTGCCAACACGCGATTCAGATGGTGTAGGAAGCTGGCTCTGTATATACTATACCAAAGTAAGATATAGTGTGTACCTAATCCAGTGGATCCCCAAAGACTTACAGAGGTTAAAGTAGACAACACCTTACTCTCTATTTGTGGTAGTGTGGGTGAGCAGTAAGGCTTTATCAGAGGTTAGTGTTAAGCATTTATTGTACACACTCAGGCAAGAAATGATTTCACACACTCAAAGACTGAACTCTGACCAATTGTTTTGTATAAAAATATTTATTTGTTGTATTTTATTTTTAGAACCAAGCCAGACTTGTGCAGGTAAGTAAAATAATGTTTTTCTCATATAATACAGTTGAATGCAGTTGCAGGTAGGTCAAATGTTCAGAAACACTTGAAATTACTTTTCAGTTACTTTGCAATTACTTTGTTATTACTTTTTCTGTTACTTTTCAGATAACATTTTCTACTCAGTGTGATATGCCTATTTATCACACTGGGACATTTCCTAGATAAAAGGTGAGTAAATCAGTTTTTGTAAACAAACAGTTTATTGGATTTTCATACAAACTCCAACTCCACACATAGAACTTTTTTCACAGAAAAGCAGTCAATGCAATCCTATGGGAGGAAATGAAGTTATCGGTTTACAGGTAAGTACTTGGTTGTGGGAGTTGGGTTTCTGGGGTTAGAACCAGGGTTCCCCCAGGGTTGAGGATGCACTCAATGAACACCCTCAGTGGCACTAGGACGGCCGGGTGCAGAGTGCTGAGGCCCAATGTTATCCAAAGGGGGATAGAGGGCCTCCGGTTGGTGGCTGCTCACAGACACGCCACTGGGATATGGCAGCAAAGCTCCTGGGGTTTAGCTCAGGGCAAAGGGGTATTCAAGAAATCACACAAGGTGCACCCACAGCATCACTAGGGCAGCCGGGTGCAGGGTGCTGGATCGATATCGGGAGCCCTGTTGGTTTCAATGGGAAAGCTCCAGTCAGAACAAACACTACATGCTTGGGCACGAACATGTTCTGGAGGCGATCACCAGTTGGAGAGGTTAGCTGGGATGTCAGGGGATTCCAGGACACCGTCGGTTGGGCCACCCAAGGCCGTGGGGCGTTGGGTGCAGGGGTGTCTTTTGACGTCGTTTTTCCTTACCGGCTCCGGTCGCAGTCAGGGGATCCTCCAGAAAGGGATTGCAGGCGTCGTTGGAGACTTGAGCTAGGTCAGGGATCACCAGATCCCAGGTCAGGATCATCGGGGAGACCTCCTCGTGGTGTTGGGCCACTCAATCTTGGGCTGTGGCCATTGGGTGCAGAGTGGTGCAGACTCGCGGATTTGGCCGGAGCCAGAGTCTGTTGGTGAGTGTAGGAAGCTGGGTTTCTGTTGCAGTAACCCCCCCACTTTTTGTCAGACTACTGATGCACTTTGACTTGATGTGCCCTGGGTCCCTGCCAATCAGGTTCCCAGGGCCTGTGTTCTTTACCAAAACTGTACCTTGTACCCCCAATTGGCACCTCTCTGGCCACATGTCAGTCCCTTGTAAAAGGTACCATGGGTGCCAAGGTCACTGTGGCCAGGGAAGGCCACTAAGGGCTGCAACACTTATTGTGCCACCCTTGGAGGCCCTGTACCTTTACACACACACACACTGCCATTGCAGGCTGTGTGTTTTGGTGCAGAACAAAGTGAAGAGTCGACATGGCACACATCCCTGTGTGCCATGCCTACAACCCACTGCCCTGGCATAGGTCAGCCAACCCTCTAGCTGGGTGTGCTATGCCAGTGGTGAGGGTACAGGTGCATGAGCCCTGTACCCCTACAGGGTCTAGACCAATTCTTAGACATTGTAAGTGCAGTAATGCCATTAAGAGTATATGGTGCTGGGAGTCTGTCATTACGAACTCCACAGCACCATAATGGCTTTACTGAAAACTGGGAAGTTTGGTATCAAATTTCTAAGCACATTAAACCCACACTGTTGCCAGTGTGGGATTTAATGAAAAATGCACTCAGAGGGCATCTTAGAGATGCCCCCTGAAAATCGACCATCCTCTGGTGGGTTCCCTGACTGGTACACACCAGCCTGCCACCACGAGACATGTTTCTGGACCCCTGGGGTGGGAGCCTTCCCTCCCTGTGCCCAGAAACAAAGACTTTCCTGGGCGGAGGTGTTCACACCTCCCCCAGGCCAGGAAGAGCCATCTGTGGCAGGGGAGCTTCAAAGGCCTTGCTGCCTTTGTAATGCGACCCCCAGCCTTTCCTGCTATCAGGAGCAGGCCCCCTTCCTGTCTCCCCTCCTTTTCGGCGGGAAGACAGGTGGGAAAAATTAGCCAGCCCAGAAGGTGTGCCCACCTCTGCCAACCCCACCCCTCAGGTGGTGGAGGCGAGGTGAAGCCCACTATTCAGTGCCCGCCATCTTGCAGATGGAAGGCACTCTCCAATCAGGATTAGGGATTGTGCCCACTCCCCCATGTGGGGTGAGCACACCAAGGGTGTAGTCACCCTATGGTAGGTAGCCCATTGGCTACTGACCTTGAGACCCCTAAAACGCCCCATAAATACACTATTTAGGGGACAGCCCTAAACCAAGAAGACAGATTCCCGCAACCTAAGAAGAAGAAGGACGAAAGAAGTCACCCAGCAGAGGATACTGCAGAGAAGAACTGACTTGGCCCCAGCCCTACTGGCCCGTCTGCAGTTTCCAGAGAATCCTGCGCCAAAAGTTGACCCGTCCTGCAGCCTGTGACCTCCAAGACCACTGGGAGGACTGACTGCCTTCAACAAAGACCGGATCTCCTGTGAACAGTAGCTCTGTTCAAAAGAAAACTCCTAAGACAGACTCTGAGCCTGCTGAGGACAAAGAAACCTGATGCCTGGAATCACCACTTCACCCGTCGCCTACGGCCCGAGTTTGAGTGGCCCACTGGTCCCAGCGAGGTCCCCCAGCACTCCAGAGTCCGAGTCCACCATTGGTTGACCCCTCCAGGACTCCCCGACGTTGCCTGCAGCCTCTGCACAGAGACCCTCCAACCGCGAGTAAGGTGAAATCCGACCTCAAAAGACACCCCTGCATCCAGCCACCCTGCGCCCTGGAGAAGAGAACCCGAGGTGCACCTACGTCCCTGAGCCCTCCAACTTACCTGTCCAGCTGTTGGTTCCTCCCGGAGATCTTCCTGGACCGAGCCTGCAGCCAAAATCCAAAACCGGCAACTCCCATTGAAAACAACAGGGCACCCGACGCCAAAGCAGCACCCTGCACCCAGCCGCCCCTGCGCCACTGCTGATGCACCTTGTGTGCTAACTCGGATCCCACTTTGCGCTGAGCCTAACACCAGGAGCTTTGCTCCCACAACCTTGTGGCCTGCTCGTGAGCAGCCACCAACCGGAGGCCCCCATCCCCCATTGGATAACATTGGGCCTCAGCACTCTGCACCCGGCCACCCAAGTGCCGCTGAGGGTGCTTTGAGAGTGCATCCTTGACACTGGGGGAACGTTGTCGACAACTAATACAGGATAGTCCTGAAAATATCGGAACACATTCTAGTTCTGGCCCTAAAGGGACTCAATAACAAATTTCCTAAGGACATCCGTAGAAATTCCAATAACCTGCGTTTTTTTACAGTCACTTCTTGTTTATCACCTGTTGGTTATGGTCACTTCACTGGGGTCACATTGAGTCACTTTTTTACTGTTCATATATGTGTATATAGTACCAATATATGTGTGTTATGTGAGTTGTTTTTATTAAAGAAATTGTGTATGAAGAAATAAATATCACCCACTTCAGTGAAGTGAGTTTTAACGATTTATTCTTGGGGCAACCTTTCTTTAGGTTAAATACTACAATGTGTAAATTAATTTAAACATATTGTCAAAGCATTTTTTCTTGTCAGGCTTAACAAAGTCATTGCAAAAAGTGATATATTTGCAAAAATAATCATTTATTGTTGAAAATGAGCTCCTTGTGAACGATTGTGCTTAAGCTGATTAGCTATTACCCAGTTCACATGGACGTATGGGTTGCTCTTGTGTCTTGATATATTGATTGGACTCTAAAAGATGGTGCAGGAGTTATTATGAGCTCTGAGGGAAGCATTAAGAGACTTCCTATGTCAAAAAGGAATATCATCCTGGAGTCATTCTGAAATCATCCGATGACTTCAGGTTGCTATTCCTGTAATTATCTGGGGAAGTCATCCCAAGCCATCCTGAAGTAAGTGTACAGGGCTAAATATTTAAATGAGATGACTCTAGAGTCCTCACAGAAACTATTCCAGGATGGGTTCCTGATTACTTCAGTGGAAAACATGTAATGATCATGTACTACTGCAGGATGATCCAAGGATGATTTCAGGATTAGGCTGATGTTACTGCAGGATGGGTTCCTGATTACTTCAGTGAAAAACATGCGATGATCATTTACTACTGCAGGATGATCACAGGATGATTTCAGGATTAGGTTGGATTACTCCAGGATGATCCTAGGAGTATTTCAGGATGGGGCTGTATTGTTACAGGATCATCTTGTGATGACATCAAAACGAGGCTGCATTACTCAAGGATGATCCCAGGATAACTTTAGAATGGGGCTGTATTAGTGGATGATGACTTAATGATGGGGATATTCTGCCCCAAGATGAGATCTGGCTATATTACTCCAAGATGATTTCAAGATAGGGATGCATTATTCTAAGATGATCTCGAGTAGTAATGGGCAAACCTTGTTTCACATACTGTGGAAGTTAAGAATGTCACCTTTTTTGTGTCTGCAGAGCAGATCATGGCTATACAAAAAAACACAAATAACTATTACATACGCTGTAAACAAATAAAACAAGCATTTGCAATGCAATCAGTCTTGCCTTTGGGACCTTATATGTATTTAGCTATGCAGCACATTAGCCTGGGAGCTGAAACATCTACTGTTCTTTAACATGGAGGGAAAGTAAGCACCAAACTGCGTGACACGCCAGGTATGGGAACACATGGGGAGAAATATTGCCTTTCAGCAGGAAATGGTATAGTCCAAAGCTCTGTTTTTAATATAAAATCAGGGCCTTCGGTGGTCATATCACTGAAAGTACAAGATTTGAAAAAAATATTATTGTCTACGGGTGCTCGTGGAAGACAATTTCTCTGGACTGGAATCTAAAGAATGCTAAATAGAGGCAGTTGCCAGAACAATTTAAAAAGAAAGTCCCTCAGCAGAAAGCAATTCTGGTATTTTACTAACCTCTACTGGTCATTTTCTATCAAGACAGTTAAATAGAGGCAGTTGATCAAGCAGAAAGCAATTCTGGTATTTTACTGACCTCTACTGGTCATTTTCTATCAAGACAGTTAAGTAGAGGCAGTTGAACAGAAAAAAGTCCCTAAGCGGAAGCAGACAAGTCCTAGGGCTGATCTCCAGAGCCCACAAAGTACATACACTTATAAGTATATGCTAAAGTATATACAAGAGGTCTCGAATGCTCGACCTAAAAAGCACTGTGGCTAACTGAGGAAGGAAAGAAGGCTTGCAGAGTGCAACACTAAACAACTGCCCCTGGGTACTCCCACACTAAACAGAATGGTTTCTCCCTTATTTTATTTATATCTAATGTCTCTGAAAATGCAGTTATGCTAGGCGAGGGTGTAATAGTGTCTACAGCACAAAACCAAAAAAGACTTGGAATTCTAAAGTTACGGTAAGACTTTAAACTTTGCTCCACCCCCACTGACATCACTCCACCTTAACTCCCACCCCCACTATACACTCTTTCCGATCTCAAAACGCCGATTGATACAATATCATATTATTTATATAAATTAAAACCACAACAAACTACGGGTGCACAGTAAAGACACCCGTCTGCACACTTATTCGGTTCTAATGCCCTTAATACTCGTCATCAGCCTGTTTCACGTGTTTCTAATGTTATCATGTGAAAGGTTGAGGGGAGAGTAAATGATCTGCCAAGGATCACACATTCTGGACAGTTCACCATGTTCCACAGTCCCCTCCTGGACTATAAGGCACAGTCTCCTTTTCTTCTCAGTAAATTGCCTAACCGTTTGAAGGACATCAATGCTACGGAACTATAAAAATGAAAAAGTTTAATGTGGCGACGCCTGCTGCTGAACGCTGCTTCAGAGAGCACACAGGTGTAATCGTAAAATAATTCTAAACATAGGTTTTAAGAAAGCGCGCCCAAACAGTCACCCAAAAGTATCTAATGGATTAACTACGGTTATGAATAAAATGTAAACATTCAAACAGAAAGGAAAGAATATAAACAGACTACAGCTAATACCCCCACAAGTGTCGCCTCATAGTAAGAGCATTGAAATAAGCTTGTTTAGAATCGGTAAAACTCCAGAACGGTGACTGAATACAATTTATTTTTAAACTGAATCCTTGCCATGGCAACACTCGACCTACAGGAGAGCACAGGCCTTCGAGCTGCAGGGATTCCGTGCAAGGTACAAAACAAGAGGTGACGTCACACTCCTCTCTCGAGCGCACCCCTCGGTCGAACTAACAGGCAAGGGGGGGGGGGGGGATAGAAGCCAGAACTGGACGGCCAAGAAAGGGGCCATTATGGAGCCAAAACTGACTGACTCGGGCTATTTTTGGTAATTATATGGGTACTGCTGATATACAATCACAGTCAACTAACTGCTATTTTCTAAACGCAGCTTCCCTCGGGGCCTCCTTCTCTGGGGACAGAGGCCAAGACCAGCTGAGACCGTGGCGGTCACGACAAGGCATGGGTCAGCGCTGGCCTTCTATCTCGGGTTTCACGTGACATGATGGCGCTAGCCGAGCCCGCCCCTGACTGGAGTTGAACGCCTTGTCTGTTTTAGCTCGGAGCAGAAATGTGCAGGTGGTGGTGGGGGGACTTTGTTATTTTAAATTCCAGTTGAGCCCAAAACAAAGGCCAGTTTAAGGGGCTACCAGGCCTCCTTTTGATTGTGTATCCTGGCTGGGAGCTACCTGGAACCTCACACCTAGCTGCAAATGCAATGGAGGGGAAACAAAGGCACAAATCTAACTATTACTTCACAGGTACTTAACCCCTTCGATGCTCATGACGGAGCGGTTCCGTCATGAGCATCGGTTGGGCTGTGCTTATGACGGAACCGCTCCGTCATGAGCACAGCCCCTGGGGGAACCGCTGGCGCTCCCCCCCTGGGGCATCGATCTTGCCCCCACAGAGGGGGATGGCAGCTGAAGAGTTTCCGCTGCCACCCCGACCCCCCACGCTTCCCATGACGTCAGCGCGCGCCGACGTCATCAGGAGCGCTGGACGCGCTGGAAATCATTTCTTTCCAGCGCGTCCAGAGGAGGAGGTAGGTTTGTTGTCTCCGGTGGGGCGGGGGGCCAAGTCAGGATGCCTTTAGGCATCGGGGGAGAGGAAAGAATATTTCCTCTCCCCTGATGTCTCAATGCAGGGCATTCCTGCTTCACGATCGCGCACAGCGTCGCAATCGTGGAGCAGGAATGCCCCACTAGACACCAGGGATGTTTTTGTTTGCAAAGGAAGTGACCCCTTGGGCAAGGGTCGCTTCCTATGGGGACCATTTTACATTAAGACTTTTCTGCCCCCCGGGACAGATCGGATGTTTTTCGGCCGTTTTGGACCCAGGGGGGGCAGAACAGCCCACTAGACCCAGGGATTACTTTTTTAATTTAAATGGAAGCGACCCCTTGGGCAAGGGACGCTTCCAGGGGGGCAATTTATTAGTTTGGATATTCTGATCACTCTGTTTTTTGGGCCAGAAACCCCCACTAGACACCAGGGCATTTATTTAAATTGTGATGGAAGTGACCCCTTGGGCAAGGGTCACTTCCAGGGGCCATGGGGGCAGATCGGCCCGTTTTTTGGCCTTTCTGGGGCAGAAACCCCCACTAGACACCAGGGAATTATTTTAAATAAAAATGGAAGCGACCCCTTGGGCAAGGGTTGCTTCCAGGGGGCAATTTTCTTTTAATGTGTATTCTGCCCCCCCTGGGGGCAGATCGGCATTTTTATTGGGCCTTTTAAAACCCCACTAGACACCAGGGACTCATTTTAAAAATGAAATGGGAGTGACCCCTTGCGCAAGGGTCGCTGCTAGGGGGCATATTGTTTTTGTATGCGTATTCTGCCCCCCCTGGGGTCAGATTAGCCTGGTTTTTTTTGCCTTTCTGCGCGGGGGGCAGAAAACCCCACTAGACACCAGGGACTTCTTTTAAATTAAAATGGAAGCAACCCCTTGGCCAAGGGTCACTTTCAGGGGGCAGATTTTTTTATATGTGTATTCTGCCCCCCCTGGGGCAGATCAGCCTATTTTTTTGCCCTTTCTGCCCCCGGGGGGGGGGCAGAAAACCCCACTAGGCACCAGGGATTTTGTTTTGTGTGTAATGGAAGCGACATGGTTGCTTCCTGGGGACAGATCTGCCCCTTTTTTGGCCTTTCTGCCCTAGGCGGGAGGGGGGAGGCAGAAAACCCTACTAGGCACTAGGGATTTATACTTTTGCAAGGGGGCAAATTTCTGTCTGCTGTTTTCTGCCCACCTGGGGGCAGATTGGCCTGGCAGACAACCTCACCCGATCCCTTGGGCAAGATCACCCCTATTTTCTCAGCCCTATTTGAAGGCCCATCTGGCCGATTGACCATTTGGGTAGTAACATAGCGTGTTATAATGTTAATTGTTTTATTTTTTGTGAATTGCAATTGTAATGCTTTATTTCTCCTTTTTTGTTCTAGTTGAAGGCTTTTGCTCTTTAGACTGTTCCAGGTTGTGGTTTCGTTACTGGTGGTTCTGCTGTTTGTGTAGTTGCATGTGTTTGGTAAGAGACTTTTTTGTACAATGTAAATGAGTTTCATTTCTCTGCATGAATTTGTTTTTGCAAATGGTGTAATAATAGCAGTATGTTTGGCTTCTGTTCTTTGAGTGTCAAAAACTTTTTGCATTTGTGCTCGATGTGTATTTTGTTGTCTTGTGAGTAATTGGTTTTGGTTTTTTTCTTTCTAGTGGGATATCGTTGGTTTTTGCTGTGTCTCTGCAGAGTATGTGCTGGTGAGTGTAGCTGTCTCTTGTAAGTGAATTGTATAGTTTTTGAGTATATAGATCTTTGTGATAAAGGCACACATTATTTTACTTACTTGTTTTGCACAGTGTTGGTTGTTGTTGACTTGTTTGTGCAGTCTCCTTTCTTAGTAAGGATAATGGCTAGCCGCAGGATTACTGCTCAGCAGGTTGTTGGTATGCTTTTTGAGTCTTCCTCTGACCATGGTTCAGAGACTGACTCTGCATCTGAGTCAGAGGCGGCAGGGGATGATTCAGGCAGTGAGTTTTCTCTCCACATGGAATCATCGGATGATGAAGATACTCTTAGTGCGGATGAAGTGCCTGTGTTAGAGGAGGAGATTGATGTGCCAATAGTGCGGCAAGAGGCATCTGGGCTGCAGCCTGGGGCTGCAAGGCTTCCCGTTGGTGTAGTGTGGCAAGAGGCATCTGGGCTGCAGCCTGCAGCTGCAAGGCTTCCCATTGGTGTAGTGCGGCAAGAGGCATCTGGGGCAGCAAGGCTTCCCGTTGGTATAGTGCAGCAAGAGGCATCTGGGCTGCAGCCTGGGGCTGCAAGGCTTCCCGTTGAAAGTGCTGACCTCTGGGTTGCCCCTGGCATGGTGCAGCCGGCATTGCCAGACTTTACTGGTGTTCCAGGGTGTAGAGTGAATACTGAAAACTTTTTGCCGATAAAAGTTTTTCAGTTGTTTATGGACGATGTGTTTTTGCCAGAGATTGTTGAGCAGACTAATTTGTATGCCGAACAGTTTTTGAGGGACAACAGTGCCAGTCTTAAGCCCCACTATAGAGCTACCCGGTGAACTCCCACAAATCTGGAAGAGATGAAGAAGTTCTTGGGTTTAACTTTTTTGATGGGCTTGCTAAGGAAGCCATCAATGTCTTCATATTGGTCTACTAGTCCCTTGATGGCAACTGCTATTTTTCCGGCAGTCATGAGTCGTGATAGGTATTTGCTTCTGCTTCGGATGATGCATTTTGTCGATAATGGTTTAGCGTTGCCACGAGATCACCCTGAATGTGACCGTCTTTTAAGATTCGGCCTGTCATTGATCACTTTGTTGATCGATTTTCTGAGATCTATGCTCCAGGAAAGAAATTGCAGTGGATGAGTCTTTGGTGTTGTTCAAGGGCCGCTTGGTTTTAGGCAATACATTCCTAGTAAGAGGGCACGCTATGGAATTAAGCTGTATATGCTGTGTGACAGTAGGACTGGATACGTCTCTAATTTCAGGGTGTATACCGGTAAGGAATCCAGGATTAACCCCCCTGGTTGTCCGTCCACTTTTGGAGTGACTGAGAAAATTGTGTGGGAACTTGGGAGAGGATTTTTTAACAAAGGCCACCATTTATATGTAGATAACTTCTACACTTGTGTGCGGTTGTTCAGGGAATTGGCCAAAGTGGACACTGTTGCTTGTGGCACAATCCGCTCTAACCGTAAAGGTTTCCCAAAAGAACTTGTTTGTCAAAAGCTTGTGCGTGGACAGTGCAGTGCGTTGCGTTGCGGAGCTTCTAGCTGTGAAGTTTTCAGACAGGAGAGATGTCTACATGCTGACTACCATCCATGATGAAAGCACTGCACCTGTGACTGTTTGGGGTCAGGTTGCTGAAGCGCGCAAACCTGTGTGCATTTTAGACTATAATAAGCACATGGGTGGTGTTGACAGAGTAGATCAGAGGTTGGAACCTTACGCTGCTCTTCGTAAGGCTTACATTTGGTACAAGAAGTTGGCTATCCATCTTTTCCACTTGGCAACCTTTAATGCTTTTGTTGTGTTCCAGGATTCTTGTCCTGAGTCAAAGATGACTTTTGCTAAGTTTCAAGAGTCTGTAATAGGCAGCCTTGTTTTAGTGGAACAGGCAAGTGTTCCTAGAGTTGGAGTGGTGGAGGATGTTGCTAGATTGAAAGATCGCCACTTTCCTGATCACATTCCTCCCACACCCTCAAAAAACTTTCCCAGTAGGAGATGTAGAGTCTGTTGGCGAAGAAGTATGCGGAAGGAGACTCGTTTGTACTGCCCCGAGTGTCCTTCTAACCCTGGGCTGTGTGTGCCTGCTTGTTTTAGAATGTACCACACGCAAAAGAATTTTTGGGAGCATCCATGAGTGGTAAAGTGAACTGCCTGGCCTCTATTGTTTAATATTTTTGGTTCAGTTTCAAGGTTGGCATTTGTGTAGTGTATTGAGTTTCAGATTTTGTGTTAGTAGATTTGTATCTATTTGCAATTTGTTTGTGTTTTCTTATTTATATAAAAAAAAATCCTAAATGTGATGGCGGTGTGCGTGGAGTGGCGCTTGTCTGGCGGTGTGCGTGGTCTGGCGTTTGGCTGGCGGTGTGTTTGGATTGGCGCTTGGCTGGCGGTGTGCGTGGACTGGCGCTTGGCTGGCAGTGTGTTTGTACTGGCGCTTGGCTGGCGGTGTGTTTGGACTGGCGCTTGGCTGGCGGTGTGCGTGGACTGAGCGCTTGGCTGGCGGTGTGCGTGGACTGGCGCTTGGCTGGCGGTGTGCGTGGACTGGCGCTTGGCTGGTGGTGTGTGTGGACTGGCGCTTGGCTGGCGGTGTGCGTGGACTGGCGCTTGGCTGGCGGTGTGCGTGGACTGGCGCTTGGCTGGCGGTGTGCGTGGACTGGCGGTGTACGTGGACTGGCGCTTGTCTGGCGGTGTGTGAGTAGTGATTAGCTGCTGGTCACTACACACACTGCTAGCCAAACGCCACTCAACGCAATCCATGAGCTGGTGTGGTTGCTGTGTCAGGAATGTGGGCATGTCAAAGTGATGGGCCCTTGAATGGCGCTGTCTGCTGGTGTGAGTGTTGTAATGTGCTGGGCCCGCGGCTGGCGTTGTGAATGGTTTTGTATGTGTCACACGTATGAAAGGTGTATGAATGGCCTGTAAAGAGGTTGGTGCCTTGTCGTGGCTTTACAGCTCACGAGCTGTGAGTCAATGGTTCAGTTTCTCGTCCTTTCAATTAACAGTGCATTTCATTTTTGTGGAAATCTCTGGTTACTACAACTGTATATACTGAACCATCACTCACCCTCGTGCCAAATCCAACCAGTATGTATGTGTGCTTGAGGAATAGGTGGTTGTGCATAAAAATGTGTCTTTTCTATTTTTGTCAAGCAGGTTGTACCTTGTCCTTTTTGTGAATGTTGTAATGTGTTGGTTTTGTGCCTGGTGGTGTGAATGGTCTTGTGTGTATCATGTATGAAAGGTGTGTGAATGGCCTGTAAAGCGGTTGGTGCCTTGAAGTGGCTTTACAGCTCACGAGCTGCGAGTCACTGGTTCAGTTTTTTTGTCCATTCAATTATTGACAGTGCATTTCATTTTTGTGAAATCTCTTGTTAATACAATTTTATATACTGAACCATCACTCGCCCTCGTGCCAAATCCAACCAGTATGTGTGTGTGCTTGAGGAATAGATGGCTGTGCAGTAATCTTTGTCTGTTTTGTCTCTCTGCCAAGCTGTACATTTCATTTAAGAATAACCTAACAACTGTAGTTTTTGTCTTAAACTAAACACCCATGGGAGTGCATGGTGATGTCTCTCTTGTGGATCCCAACAAGTTATCTTACCCACAATGTCCTGCAAACCTCAAAATGTGACTGACATTTTCCTTGCATTATTGTGCCCAAATTTTCACACTGCAGAAAGTAACAACAAATTTCCAACCACCCAGCATTTCTCCAAGTATCCCAATAGAAATGGTACCTCACTTGTATGGGTGGGTCAAGGACCCGCAACAGGCAAGGGCCCAAAACCTATTGAGGCGACATCAAAATTACCTATCACAAACCAACCTGGTTTTGCATGGGGGGTCCCATGAGTTTTTGGCCCGGGGCTCGGCAGCCATCTAGGGAAACCTACCTAACCCACACATTTCTGCAAACTAGACACCCGGGGGAGTCCAGCGAGGTATGGCTTGCGTGGGTCCCCCATCATTCTCCTACCCAGAATCCCCTGCAAACCTAAAATTTGGTCGAAAAATTCACTTTTTTCTCACATTTCTGTGTGGGAAAGTTCTGGAATCTGCGTGGAGCCACAAATTTCCTCCCACCCAGCGTTCCCCCAGGTCTCCCGATAAAAATGGTACCTCACTTGCGTGGGTGGGTCAAGGACCCGCACCAGGCAAGGGCCCAAAACCTGTTTGGGTTTGGTACTTTCCCAAGATGGCCGCCGAGCCCGGGGCCAAAATCTAAGGTGCCCCCCCTCCAAAACCAGGTAGTTTTGCTATAGGAAATTTTGAAGTCTCCACAGTACGATTTGGGCCACACAAGTGAGGTACCATTTTTATCGGGAGACCTGGGGGAACGCTGGGTGGGAGTTAATTTGTGGGTCCACGCAGATTCCAGAACTTTCCCACACAGAAATTTGAGAAAAAAGTGCATTTTTGGGCGTCATTTGAGGTTTGCAGGGATTCTGGGTAGGAGAATGATGGGGGACCCACGCAAGCCATACCTCGCTGGACTCCCCGGGTGTCTAGTTTCCAGAAATGTGTGGGTTAGGTAGGTTTCCCTAGATGGCTGCCGAGCCCGGGCCAAAAATCATGGGACCCCCATGCAAAACCAGGTTGGTTTGTGATAGGTCATTTTGATGTCGCCTCAATAGCTTTTGGGCCCTTGCCTGTCACGGGTCCTTGACCCACCCACGCAAGTGAGGTACCATTTTTCTCGGAAGACTTTGGGGAACGCGGGGTGGGTGGAAATTTGTGGATCCACGCAGATTCCAGAACTTTCCACCACAGAAATGTGGGGAAAATGTGGATTTTTTGACAATTTTTTAGGTTTGCAAGGGATTCTGGGTAACAGAACCTGGTGGGAGGCAGTCAAGTCACCCCATCCTGGATTCCCATGGGTGTCCAGTTTTCAAAAATGTATAGGTTTGCTAGGTTTCCCTAGGTGCCGGCAGAGCTAGGGTTCAAAAACTACAGCTAGGCACTTTGCCAAAAAAGGGTCATTTTTCACTGTGAAATTGAGGTGTGTCCATGTTGCGTTTTGCGCCGTTTCCTGCCGTGGGAACTAGGCTGACCCACACAAGTGAGGTACCATTTTTCTCGGAAGACTTTGGGGAACGCGGGGTGGGTGGAAATTTGTGGATCCACGCAGATTCCAGAACTTTCCACCACAGAAATGTGGGGAAAATGCGGTTTTTAGGTTTGCAAGGGATTTTGGGTAACAGAAACTGGTGGGAGGCAGTCAAGTCACCCCATCCTGGATTCCCCTGGGTGTCTAGTTTTCAAAAATGTATAGGTTTGCTAGGTTTCCCTAGGTGCCGGCAGAGCTGTGGTTCAAAAACTACAGCTAGGCACTTTGCCAAAAAAGGGTAATTTTTACTGCGAAATTGAGGTGTGACCACATTGTGTTTTGCGGCGTTTCCTGTCGCGGGCACTAGGCCGACCCACACAAGTGAGGTACAATTTTTCTCTGAAAACTTTGGGGAACGCGGGGTGGGTGGAAATTTGTGGATCCACGCAGATTCCAGAACTTTCCACCAAAGAAATGTGGGGAAAATGCAGTTTTTTTGACAATGTTTTAGGTTTGCAAGGGATTCTGGGTAACAGAACCTGGTGGGAGGCAGTCAAGTCACCCCATCCTAGATTCCCCTGGGTGTCTAGTTTTCAAAAATGTATAGATTTGCTAGGTTTCCCTAGGTGCCGGCAGAGCTAGGGTTCAAAAACTACAGCTAGGCACTTTGCCAAAAAAGGGTCATTTTTCACTGCGAAATTGAGGTGTGTCCACGTTGCGTTTTTCGCCGTTTCCTGCCGCGGGCACTAGGGCGACCCACACAAGTGAGGTACCATTTTTCTCGGGAGACTTTGGGGAACGCGG